>CM055405.1:51540961-51646006 GCA_029228625.1 Pseudolycoriella hygida | reverse complement strand
ATAGAAAAATTTTTTTCAGAGAAAATTTTTCTATTTTCGAAGAAAATTTTTTTTCAGGGAAAATTTTTTTGGAAGTATTTTTTTCAGAAAATAAAACTTTGAACACAAGATTCCATTCATATCAATTTTTGCATATTATCAGCGATAGCGTCACCTCATGAATTTTGGAAGCGGACTAATGGACTGCGTCACACTTAAGCTTTTAAGAGGTTTTTTGTTGTGATACGAATTAACGAGAATCAACTCCATTGTTCTCTTGCACTCCTGAGTGCTCTGGTACCCGTGCCAATACGACTTTGTTGTCTCTTGACATAGTTTCCAGAGTCTCGAAACACTGATGAAACAACTTTGACGGAATCTTACTGATTCACAGTCTGAACAAATCGTGATTTTCTTATTTCTGACACCATCTCGCTGCATCATATCCGAACTCTCACAAATAGCGACTATTTCTGACTGAAAAACGGTAGTGTATGAACCCAGAGCTATGAATACATCGTATTCCAAGTTAACTGAGTGCACACATGCACCTGTTCTTTCATCTGTCTTCGACCCATCCGTATAAATCACGACATATCTGCTTCCACCGGGCGGGGGCGGTCGCAGTTACCATTCAGATCTCTCTGGCAGGTACGTTTCAGAACTTCTTTCGTAGCAGAAACGCGTTCGCATAGAGTCTTCTGGCATATCCACTTCGCTAAACTCCTCCTTGAGTTGTGCGAGAATACTTGCATGAACAAAGTTTCGATCTTGCGCAATCCAATTTCCTCCTTTGTAATCTGTACACCATCATTTCGTCATAGCGTTACGTAATTTATGAACGAGCAGAATTTCCTTGATGCAGCACGAACCTAAAAGGCCAATTGCTACATACGAAATTCGAAATGATCAAGCTACAAAGAAATGTATAAACAACTTTACATAGGGACGAAATCACAGGCTCGTCCCTATAGCATTTAAATTTCTTACTCCCGAAGTGTCTTCGACTTGAATACCCGGTAATAACATTGCATTTTAAATTTTCGATTAACCAATAAATCTCACAAAACAAGGCTCAAAAATTGGATTCTCTTTACCTATTATTTCCCACTTTTTAAACTGGAAACTGTTGAAAAAATGCAAAATCGAGAAAAGAAAACGCAAATGGAATGTGAAATTTTAATGAATTATAAATAAAAATACATTTTGGAAATAGGTCTTCAGATATTCATTCAACGAGTTCATTTTCCCAGCAACATCAATTCCGTGTAGATTTTCAGGTTTTTCTTCACATTGACGCTTTCTTCAAGTCAGTTCAGTAGTATGATTTAACGTACCTAACAGAAACGATCAATGCAACTCCTCCCTTGAATAAATTCGATAAATAAAAATTTGATTTTTTCATCATGAGATCGACAGAAAAAGTAATAAAGTTTGGTCCAGACGTTATCTGATTATTCATTACGATAGTGGTAACAAAACCATTTATAAATCTACACACAACACCTTATAATTAAAACGGTTGATGAAAAAAAAATAATTAACAAACATCAACATAACATAACATCGTACCTTCGGACTTTTTTAGTTCATAATAACATTTGGTGTGTAATTTCAGCCGAAAGCCGTGACTTTATTGACTGTTTTCGCAATGTAAATTACATGCGCTCACAATTTCACCGCCATTATGTTTTAATTAATGGTTTCACAGTCATGACCGATAAAATATACGTTACAGGACTGGTAAGAATTTATTAAATACATCAAACGTTTATTCGTAGTATACACCTCATTAAAGGGAGTCATATTCCACAACGGCTATAACAATTTGTTGTTTACCGAAATAAATGATTTATACAAACGGAACATAGCTGGTAAACAGGAAATGAGGACGGCGACGATTTCAAAAGACCTACGTGCTCACATTTCGATTGACTCGAGCAGTTAATTGGAAATTTCGGAGTACAAAGACTTCAGATTATTTGTTTAAAGTCGAAGATGAGAAGGTGTTGAGAAAGAAATACTAAGTTGCTACTTGGAAGTGAGTTTCAAATAGTTAGGGGATGAAGTCATGGAATGTGAAACAATAGCACACAAAAGCCCATACAAAGGGTAAATTCGGTATCCCTGTTTTAGGGAGCCCCCACAATAGAGACATCCATTTTGATCCCTAAATGAAGGGAGCGGTGGCCGAGCGTGGTCGAGCAATGGATCGATTTTCTCCTTTCCGCAAGGAGAAAATGCAGGGGATCTCTGTCCCTAACTAGGATGAAATATATAGTAGATAGTAGAGCAATAGGCATTGCACCTATCAAATTCGCAATGATTGGGTGTATCCACATCACTTGCTCATTCAATTCAATTCATTTATTCAATAGAAAATATCGCAAAATACATCAAAAAATGTTCCATTATGCACAGCAATTTGAAGGAGCATAAAAATATCATAGAAATCAGACTAACATCATTAATATATCAACAATATATCAAGAAGAAAAAATCCAAACAAAGAAAAAAATATAAAAAAGGCAAAAACTAAGAAACGACGAATGGGTGAAAATGGAGTTGGAAACATGCCAGCAAATAACTAACTCAAAACATAGGCAGTGTCATAATTCTATTCTTCATTTAAATCGACCAAAACCAGTTACCTTCGTCAATTACTATTTCACCAATAAGTAAGACTTCAATGATCATTAAAATTGTGCTTGCGTGACTGCCGATCTAGATCCAGCGGCAATGAATTGAATAAATTCGCCCCGGCAAGAGTAACTCTACGCTTCCCTGACGCAGTTCGTGAAAATGGGACACATAGCATCTTAGATCCTTTTGTACCATAACGAAGATCCACTGTGTGGTGACATTTGTGTGTGGGATACATTTTGTTGACAGGTAAAATGCCAGAACAATGATCCTAGAACAGCAGATCTGAAGGGTATCTATAGTGTAACCTATGTACAACCCTCAGTACAATTCTCTGCTTCCTTTCAAGGTTCTCAATCAGATATTTGTTGGCAGACCCCCATGCACCAACGCAATAGGATAAGCGAGAATGTATCATTGAGATGTATAGAGATTGCATAATTTTGGTAGGCAAAACATAACGCAATTTCCGCAAGACACCAGTTTGCCTTGAAATCTTAGAGCAAAGCTTTGTAATGTGAAAATTCCAGCTCAAGAACCTGTCTAAAATCACTCTCAAATATTTGACAGAATCAACAGCCTCAATTACATTTCCATTTAACTTAACTTCCAAAGAGCTATCAACTGTTGTACGAGGAGATCTAAAATGAACAACGTTGGTCTTTTGGAGATTCAAAGTAAGTTTATTAATGTCAAAGAAATCCGATAACAATTTGAGGTCATTGTTAATATTCATAATATTATTTGCTAAGCAGATTGAAGAAGAAAAAATGCTCGAGCCATCCGCAAATAGGTAAGGCTGAGATACTAAGGGAAGACGATGAAGGTCATTATCTAAGATCAAGAAAAGTAGTGGTCCCAGGACACTACCCTGAGGCACTCCTAAAGAAACGCTTTTCCAAGGACTCAGATGCTTATTCACAACAACGCGCTGATATCTGTGCTCCAAGTAATAAGGTCAAGAGCCAGACCTCTAATTCCGGCGGATGATAATTTACCCAACAAAAGCTCGTGGTTTACCATGTCAAACGCCTTTGAAAGGTCCAAAAAAAGGCCATTTATCGATATGAAAAGAAAAGAAAGTCAAGAAAAAGTGTCAAAAATTGACCTTTCTTACAAAAGTTGTTCCAGACCGTTGCAACAGCCTTAAACCGGGGAAGTCTTTGTATGGTCTTATAGTAGGGGTAGTATACTAGAACACCCCATACTCAGTTTTTCGGTTCATCGCTGCTTCAAGCAGTAAAGCGTTCCCGAAATTTTCACCTAAAATGAGAAAAAACTCCGGAGTGGGGAAGGCTCCAAGATGTCCAATGATGAAAAACCTTTGTATCATTGGGGCTTACCATCCCATAAAAGTTCATTTGATTTCATTTCGTTTTACACGAGTTATAGCCAAAAAACCATTTTTACCACCCCCTGACATGCACTTACTTAGTACAACATAACTCCTCAACTAATCAGCCTAAACTTTTTTTCCTGAAAGGTACATGCCTCGTATGATTCAAGTTTGAAGATGAGCAAAATCGGCTAAGTATTTCCGGAGATAAGGTCGAAGAAGTGGAGGTCGGACATGAAATTTTCGAGGGTCGATGAAACTTTTTCGCAAATATCTCAGCAAGTATAGTATCTTTTGGTGTCAAATGAAAGCATTTGATGTCACAAAGCTGGGAAAAAATTTTTGTGGGAATCTTGTCAGGGGTCTGGGCACTAAGACCAACGGAATGGACGAAATTGAGTTTCCTGGCCATATACGAAAACAGTTTTTCGTCTATATTTCCTTAACTATGCAATCTAGAGATTTATTGTCAAAGGCAAAGTTGTAGAGAATTAAATTTCAGGGTTTTGGGGAAATATGGCTCAATCCTGGGATATGTCCACTTCTAGAACTAGGAGGGATGATCCATATCTCTACAACTATAAGAGGTAGAAAGTTGCTTCCAAAGGCAAAGTTGTAGAGAATAAAATTTTAGAGACCACGTGCTTCAGGGTTTTTGGTAAAAATGCCATAATCCTGGGACATGACCACTTCTTGAATTAGGAGGGATGACCCATATGTCTATATAACTATAATAGGTAGAAAGTTGGTTCCAAAGGCGAAGTTGTAGAGAATAAAATTTTGAAGAACACGTGTTTCAGGGAAAATGGTCAAGTCCTTGGATATAAGCTTTTCTAGATTTGAATGGTCTGAGACGTACTTCGGTAGAGCCTTTGACATTGCCTTGGGTAGTTTCTATGGATGAAAAGAACAGAAAACGTTGGATTGTTTGCTTATTTGTATATTTAGATACGCTCGAGTCTGTTTGCCACATCTATTCTGTTTGTCACATCTATTCTGATACGTACGGGTTTCCATATATTCACTTTTAAAAAAATGTTACTCTTCAGATTCTGTTTTGGCTAAACGGAGTAACAAAGCTGAATCCATTAAATTAAATCAAAACACTCAATGATCCATAACTTTTTTTAAACAATGAAACAAACTAAACCTTGCTTAGCCCACATCAAACAATCTAATTCAAAAATTCGATCATCAATCTAATCGATACGGCATCCGATACACATTAAACAAACCAATAAACCAAATCACATCGATGTCTTGGAATATTAATAACAAATTTTTTCTCATATTTTAGAAATGTTTTATCGTTTTGTCGGTGCTGTTAATATTTGGTTGAATATTTTATTGTTATTTTGTTTCTGTTTGAAGACGAAGCGCACTTCAAGCGTTTAAGTATTTGATGAAAATATAAAAAATTACATTTTAAATAAAAGGTGAAAAAAGCAGAAACATATTAGTCCTTTTATATGGCACAGCGACGGCATACGGACACCTATTTATCACATAATCATAATTTGTAAATGTTTTCGGGATTTATTTGGTGGACGTTTACAAATTTGAGTAGATGGCGATAGGCTGGTTAATGGAGTGAAGACAGAATTATTGATGATTTTTTATTTAAATTTATAACGCGTCAATGATTGGTTCAATGATTGATAGTTCAATTTATTAATTTACGTTGAAATTTGTGTGTAACGATATGAGCGAGAAAAATTGATTTTTTGTAGATAAGTGAGGCAGAAACTAATATCATTCATTCTTCATTCCTAATGTAAACGAGAACAAATCGTTTATACATTTGTTATGAAACCATTGCACACAGACCGTTCCACATAAAATATGTTGAACAACAAGAAGGACACAGGGGTTTTTTTCCACTGTGATTTATTATTCAATCGTCCGTTTCGAACGATCTGCCTCTTATCGTGACAAAACTCGAAATTTTGCAATACGATTTTGCGTACTCAACTCTCACAATGTTGGATTATATCCGGCATACTGTGATAACTCATTTTTGTCATTACATTAAGCATTTCGAATCGTTTTCGTAAATTTGCGTAGAGGATAGTTAAAAACTATGAAGCTAGGCAGCCATGGCGATGATTATATCCGTTTTCACATCAGCACATCATCGCACACACTTCCCACATCATCACACACACTTCCCACATCATCACACACACTTCTCATATCACTCCACGCACTTCCCACATCATTCCACACACTTCCCACATCATCCCACACACTTCCCACATCATTCCACACACTTCCACATCATTCCACACACTTCCACATCATTCCACACGCTTCCCACATCATCCCACACACTTCCCACATCATCCCACACACTTCCCACATCATCTTACGCACTTACATCATCCCACACACTTCCCACATCATCCCACACACTTTTCACATCATCCTACACACTTCTCACATCATCGCACACACTTCCCACATCGTTCCACACACTTCCCACATCATCCCACACACTTCCCACATCATCCCACACACTTTTCACATCATCCCACACACTTCCCACATCATCGCACACACTTCCCACATCATCCCACACACTTCCCGCTTCATTCTAGACATTTTCCGCTTCATTCCACACACTTCCCATTTCAAAAAAAGTAGATAGATCGTGGACACACAACACAGGAATAAAATTTTGATTATTTTCGAACATATTTTTACCATTTTTATATGGAAATTGGTCATCTTTGATTGGCGATATCTCGGCTCGTTTTCAACCGATTTTGATGATCCAAAGTGCGTTGGAATCAGGATAGGAAGTAGTTTTTTTTAAACAATTTGGAGGGGGAGGGGGCAGGGGGAAAAATCTCCAAAATTCGCTCATACATCGTGTCTTGTCCCAAAGGTTTTTGTATGGAGTTTTTTGGGTTTGTGGACGTTTTTTTTGGGACTGCGTCACGCTCTCCGCTACCGCTCCGAGCATGATTGACTTTGAAATACAACTTGTGATTGGTATACTCTCCAATAAAAACTACATCACTACTACTGCACACTGAATTGTTAACGGTTGAAGTAAAACATTAATTATTTGCTCAATGTAGAGAAAATTAGAGACAACAAACACTTCTAATCGATGCATAAGCACGACTCGTAGGTACTGTTACAGACATCATACTTAAAACATAAATAATAATGACAAGCGCGATTAATCACTCGATTTATCGTCACTCATCATTCATCACCAAATAAATTAACAAAAAATAATCGATTCTTGTTTTATCAAGAGTCCACGATCGAATTTTTGAAAAGTTGAACAACACTAAAGACGAAATATTACATGGAAGGAAAAACCGACACAGTGCGTCGTCATTATAATAAAATTGACATAAACAAACAAGTACTCGAAATTCCTTACAATATGTTGAATGCCAAATAACAAAAAAGCCGGTATCATCATCATCAATTTCACTACAAACGTATCGAATGTGAGAATTATAAACAATTAATGTATGTGCATATCAAAAATATCAAGAAAATGTTTTCAACAAGACCCATTGGTAAACGTACAAAAATGTATACCGAAAATGTAAAGACTATGAATTTAAAACGAAGATTGAGAATTTTTAAGTTTATTTTTGACATCTAAGGTGGTCCAATAATTGTAAAACATAGAATGTTGTAGAAGTTGCGTGTGCTATGGGTATTTATGGATTGGGATTGTGGGTGGGTGGACCTCAATTGTACTTTATGTTAAAGACTTAGATTTATCAACATCGAGGGCGATCATTTATTTATCACTCACGGGCGATGGACGGGATTATAAATATGTTGAGGATAAATACAAAAGATGCGATTATTTTATTAGTTTTAATGGGATTTGTTTCGTCGATTTAAGACGTTTTAATAGATGCCATTAATTTATAATGAAATATGATGAAAATAAAATATTTCTTCCACATTGTAAAGTTGTTCTGCAGACACAGCCGATATTACAGTAACAATATTGTACTCTTTGTGATGCGGAAAGAAAACTTGACGAGAAGCATCCAGTGACTAAAGGTAAAATATAAAGTTTCTGTGGAAAGTCGCTGAAACTTCTTTAATATTTTTTGCAAACGTCTGTCTTCGACGGTATTTCTGAAAAAAAGTCTTAAATTTTCAACTTTTTTCAATATTTATCTGAATATCAATATTAATTGCGCTGACAAAAAACGGTCGGCGGCGGTAGCATGATGCATATTTCTTACTTTCGGCGGTCAAAAATATTTTCGGCGGCGGCGGCGCACTTTTTCAGCTGGCGATCGGCGCGGCGTGCACAACTCTACCTGAAATTTTGTTCTCCTCAACTCTGTCTTCGACAGTAAATCTCCATATCGCATAGTTGAGCTATAAAGACGAAAAACCATATGTTTTCTTATATGACAAAGACAAAAAATATCGTCCATTCCATTGGTCCCAGTTCCTAGACCACTGACCCGATTTCCACAACAATTTAACAATTTTTTCCCAGTTTTCTGAGATCAAATACTTTAATTTGACACCAAAATTTCCGTGCTCTACTTGCTGAGATAAAGGAAAAATTTTTTGGGTGATTGGTCGCACCGTTTGAAAAAAAAGTGGAGTGATTCGTCATCACTAGACAATAATAAATGTATCCCGCCACCTCCCAGCTCGATCTACCCTATGTTACAATAAAGTTGTTTGTAGTAAACGTATAGGTCCCATCATGGGCGCGCGGTAGCGATGCGCCCGTGACGCAAGTCCACACACGAACAAAAAATTAGGAAATTTTTTTTTCGTAGTTTGCGGAACCATACATACAGCTAAGTTTTGACTTCCCCCCTTGCGACGTACCCCCCGGAAAATATTTTTCCTAGATTCTACGGAAAATTCTAAGGCGAAGTGTCCTTTCACTCATTAAAATCGGTTTGGTGGATCCGAAGATACGACCTTTACAAAATTATCATTTCCTATACAAAAAGTGCTATTTCATAGAAGCTAAAGTTAATGCAACCATCCTACGTTAGTTAGTGAGTTAGTTAGTTAGTTAGTTCCAGGGCCATTTGTATGAAAAGCGATTTTTTTGGCTCGCGCTCGATAACTTTTCTTGAAATTTTGCGGGGATCTTCGGGTGGGCATTCTACGCCATATGAGATTTTAACCGGCCCATATGTATGTGTTCGTGTGTGTAATATGTACGTTAGCACATTTTGTATGAGACAAGGTTGGGTGTTCGAGATAGAGGTTTGGTGTCAAAGGGAAAACTGTTGGATTATGTGTGTAGTTTATCAGGGTGACCACCAAAATAGGCGGGGACTCAAAAAAAACTTTTGATATGTTGTAGAGGAAGTTGAATGGAACATTTTCGCCCATGGAAGTAGTAGCCGCCACGCTTCAGTATGGCGGCGGCGGCGGCTCAAAAAAAACTTTTGATATGTTGTAGAGGAAGTTGAGGGGATTATTTTCGCCCATGGAAGTAGTAGCCGCCGCGGCTCGGTTTGGCGGCGGCGGCGGCTCAAAAAAAAACTTTTGATATGTTGTAGAGGAAGTTGAGGGGATCATTTTCGCCCATGGAAGTAGTAGCCGCCACGCTTCGATTTGGCGACGGCGGCGGCTCAAAAAAAACTTTTGATATGTTGTAAAGGAAGTTGAGGGGATCATTTTCGCCCCATGGACGAAGTAGACGCCGCGCTTCGGTTTGACGACGGCGCAAATTAGATTTTTTGCAAGGGTTTACGGCATTTACGGGTGTGGGCATTTAAAAATTATAAAAGAACGTCGTTGATAGCCAGTTATTTTCTCTACGAGAGAAAAATAGGAACTGCTCCGTAGAAAATACCTACGACGAGCAGACGCTCTTGCCGTAAACCCTTGCAAAAAATCTATTATGCGGCGGCGGCTTAAAAAAAAATTTTGATAAGTTGTAGAGGAAGTTGAGGGGATAAATTTTTTTCGTCGGTAATCTTTTTCGCCGAAAATTTTTTCCCCAAAATGTGTTTCCTCTTTTCTTCCAAAACTACTGATATCACAACAAAAACCCTTCTTAAAAGGGAAACGTGACGCAAGTCCTCGTCTTTCCTTCCAAAACAACTGATATCAATTTGGGTGACGCTTACAGCTTTGGATCGGAAAAAATTCTTTTGAAATATTTTTACTTTTTATTTATAAAAATGGGTCACAAATGCCGGACCCTTCCAATCTAGTAATTTTTCTGCGCTTTCAGATTTCGCACGCCAAATTTGGCTACCCGTACTCCACACATTACAGAACAGAAAAACAAAAACATTGGCTTTTCTACAAGGTCCAGAGTAATTCGTGTATATTCATCGGTTCGTAATGCACCGAAAATACCAAAAATTCAGGGCACCAGAAGCAAAAACAAAACAAAAATCAAAATTTTACACGCAGCCATTTTGAAAATAAAACTCCAAAAATCGATTTGCGCAACTGGCCTTAACGTCAAGTCATTCAATCTCTGAAGTACACCAAAGAAATTTGGCAATGTCGCCACTCAAAAAAAAACTGCTGCCTTTACTGGCTCGTATCCACTTGATTTTCTTTTTAGAAATGATTGCACTTTGTAGTAAGTGCCAATATTGATTTTGTGCGTCAATTAGATTTTTGTTTTCAACAACAACGCATCTAAATCTTTCAAGTGTTACCAGACGAATGAAAGTTCGCGTACTCGTCGAAACGTATGTACTGATTGTCGAATAACATTTCGTCCGCTCACCCAAAATAATGTTACGATCGTTTCCTAGTGGGGGTTTTACGCACTTTTACAATTTGATTCTGTTCATTTTTTCAAAACCCCCACTACGAAATGACCGGAATAATTTTCGGTGAGTGGACGAAGTTTGTATGGAACTTTCATTCATGCATTCAAGTAAATAAATCGTAGGATGTGTGTAGGAATATTTGCTTCGTTTCTTTTCATACCTCGTTATGAACACGAGAACACAAGAAATCAAAATTTACTAACACTCGCGCTAAAGCGCTCGTTTGTATACATTTGATTTTTTTTGTATTGTGTTCTTGTGTACATAACTTGGTTATGAACTACATAATTGATTTGGGTTGTTATATACTATTATTCACCACAATACTTCCCTAGCGCGTTAAATGCTGCATTAAATGTTTTTGTCAAACTTTGTTTCGTTGATTTGTTACTTTGGTGAATATGCATTAGCCAAATTCATTTCAGATTGATTTCTTTTTTCGGCTTGTGAAGTTGTTTTTCTGGTAGATAATAGAGCCTAGATCAACCTTCGGGAAGATCATTTTTCGAAAGAATTGAATTTAGGTGGGTGACGGACGACTTTTGTTCTTTTATTCTAAAGAAAGAGACAAACTATATCTGAAATGAATTTGGCTAATATGCATTTGCGGAAAAATTTATTTATCTACTCGGCGGATTACTTCCCTAACCTTCGGCTCGTGATGCTAACCTCCCCCTCGAAAATAGAAAAATTTTGCCGCAGGTGCATAATCTCCAAATAACCATATCAGGCACCTTCCCGTGCAAGACGATAAGTCGATAAAATATGAAAAAAAATCGCCGATTCACTGTTTTTAATTGCGCTATGTATTTCTTATGGGCGCAACTATATTATGGTCCAACTTTAGAGCGAATGCGACAATATAAGAGGTAAAGAGATTCTGTCGTCATGTAAGCTTTTTTACGTTGAAAATAATACACGCTAATCGCCGAGAGGTAGATAAATGTAGAAAATCCTTTTGCGCTTGAAAAAAAATCCTCAAAATCGTAGGAAATCCTAGAAAATCAAAGAATATCTTTGAAGATATAAAGAAAATCCTTGCAAATCGTGCAAAAATGCTTGAAAATCATTAGAAATCGACAAAAAAAAGTACTTGAAAATCAAAGAAAACTAGAAAAAATCAAATAAAATTATTTGAGGATTTCCTTTTAGAAAATCCTTTTGCACTCAAAATACCACTCGTTCATCGCTTAAATATAATATCCCTGCTTCACCTCAACTGCTCATTGTGTTATAATATACAATTGCGCAATTAGGGATTAATCTTTGCATGCTTCTAAGGCGGAATTCATCAAATTCCAATCAATCATATTCCATTGACATTAACTTTCCCACCGGAATGAATCGATTTTTCTTAATATTCCAGATCGACAATCGTGTGACACACAATTAATTCGTTTTCTATACACCTTGTTGTTCAAAATCCTTGCTCTATTTGAATTTTTGACAAATCGTTGATCATCTCAATGGGATAAACAAAATTATTTTATCGAGATGAATATCTAAAAAGAAATTAATAATATTTTGGCCAATAATAATAATAATAAAAAACATTCCATCAATTCCATATTTGAAGTTGAATATAATTTCGATCAAAGTACGGTTTCGACATAGTCAGCCCAGGCTATATAGTAATATAAATTACAAATTACAAGATCAATAAACAAAATAATTGAAAAACATTATTGTTTAAACTTTTTGATCATGTAACAAGATGGATTTAGCCGATAAAAAATATTTTAAAAGTAATAAATTACCGGCATTACTTTTGCTGCTTTATATGGAGGATAAATAATTTTTTTTGTAATTTCTTTTTATATTTTTGTTTGGATTATAATCTGCGAGGATATTAGCAATAAATTTGAAAGTTATGGGAGTGTGAGCATTAATATATGGACCAATCGGACAATAAAGTTTTTTTTCAACTTATTAGCGTCAAGTTTGTGTTAACAATAGGAAGAAGGAATACAATAAGCATTACCTTACTGTTCGACAGATAACGTTAGAAACTACTTACCTATTCATGCAAAGAGTCATCGTTTTCATTATTCAGATTTTTTCCAAAGTTCGTAATACACTGTCGGTTTTGCAAATCTCAACGTTGAAAAAAAAAACACTTCACTAACGGCAAAACTTACTTTCATCTAGACGTTTATCAAATTGTCACCGAATGATTCAAAATCTTGAAAGCAATAAACGAGAATCTAGAATAAAGTTTATATAGAAATCGGGAAGTTGAATTCTTGGCTTCGCTTAATAAAGATATCCCTGAAGTAAGCCCAGGATTTTATCCCAAGAAAACCCTGCAAATGCTATTTCAGCGAAATTTGTTTTTCAAATTTTAATTTCATAATGTATTGACTTTTTTGGACCCGTACGAAGTACAAAGGTCCTATACGTTTACTACAAACGATTTTATTGTAACATGGGGTAGGTCGAGGTGGGAGTTGGGGGGATGCATCTATTATCGTCTAGAGATGACGAATCAGCCATAAAAAAAATGTCCGTCTGTCCTTCTGTCTGTCCGTCCGTCCGCCCGTCTCCACTTTTTTTTCCAAACGGCTCAACCGATCAGCCTAAACTTTTTTTTCCCTGAAAGGTACATGCCTCGCATGATTCAAGTTCGAAGATGAGCAAAATCGATGAAGTGGTTCCGGTGATATGATTGAGAAAGTGACCATGGTTTTTCGAGAGTCGGTGAAACTTTTTCGCAAATATCTCAGCAAGTAACGCACGGAAATTGCTCAATTTGGTGTCAAATGAAAGCATTTGATACCAAAAAACTGGGGACTTGTTGGAATCGGGTCAGGGGTCTGGGCACTGTGAGCCATGGAATGGGCGAAAATAAATTTCTCTGCCCAAAATGATAAGAGATAGTTTTTTTTCAGTATTTGCTTAAATACGCAATACAGAGATTTACTTTCAAAGGCAAGTTGTTGAGAATCAAATTTTAGCGAACCAGTGTCTCAGGGTTTTGGGCAAATATGGCCCAATCCTGGTATATGGCCACTTCCATAATTGGGCAGATGACCCAGATCTCCAGAACTATGAGAGTTAGAAAGTTGGTTCCAAAGGCGAAGGTGTAGAGAATTAAATATAAGCGAACACGTGTTTCAGGGTTTTGGGAAAATGTCCCAATCCTGGTATATGGCCACTTCAATAATTGGGCAGGATGACCCAGATCTCCAGAACTATGAGAGGTAGAAAGTTGCTCCCAAGGACAAAGTTGTAGGCAATAAAATTTTAGATAACATGTGTTTCTGGGTTTGAGGGAAAAACGACTTAGTCCTTGGATATAAGCTTTTCTAGATTTGAATGGTCTGAGACGTACTTCGGTAGGGCCTTTGATATTGCCTTGGGTAATTTCTATGGATCTTTGAAATTCTTACAGTTATAAAAGAACAGAAAACGTTGGATTGTTTGCTTATTTGTATATTTAGTTACGTTCGAGTCACTTTGCCGCATCTATTCTGTTTGTCACATCTATTCTGATACGTACGGGTCTTTGGTTATGTTTAGCGTATAGTTTTATTTATGCTGATAATTGTACAAAGTTATCATTTAAAAGTAAGAAAATTACAAAAAGAATTATGAATTGATTGGTCACAAACGTAGGGTATTGAGCCATTTTACAGCACTTTCAGTCAATTCAGAGATCATCACCGTCATATTTGTAAATTGGACAATCCAAAAGTATGTGTGACATTGTCTGATGTGAGGTACCGCACGAACAGCCTGGGTCGTCTTTAAATCTCCATTTAAAAAGCATATCGTTGCAGTTGCCATGTCCTGTTCTCAATGTGTTGAGATTTGTCCATATTCTTCGTGGAAGATTGAGTTCCTTTTTGACAAATCTATGCCTCCCGAAAGAGAAAATTGGACTTGTTACATTCGACTCTAGCCACATTTTAAGTCATTCCGTTCGTGGGTCGAAGCCTATCGTTTAACGGTGCTTGTAGAAGGCTTTCTCGACTTGAGCCGTTGATAGACAACAGTTTGGACGTCGTGATGAAGAGGGATTTCGTCATTGCTAAGAACTTTGTTGAAGATGTTGTGTAACGCTGTTCGTCGTCGTATTTGAGGAGGACCGATATTGCTCAGTGGTGGTAGCCAAATCAGCGGTGTTGAGTTTACTGTTCCGGTAATCAGGCGCATTGTTTTGTTCAACTCGACGTTGATTTTTGCCGCATGAACGCTGTTGAGCCATGTCGAGCAACAATATTCGGCACACGAATACACAAGTCCTATTGCGGATGTTCGAAGACATGAAGCTGTCGCTCCCCAAGAGGTACATACCGGTTAACTTTCTTATAAGATTGTTTCTGGTGCTGATCTTTGCTCGAAGTTTGTCGGCATGTTTGGCATATATAAGCGAACGGTCAAGTTTCACTCCTTAATACACCGGAAAATGGTCATCTGTCAGTCTTACTACATCGAACAACAACGGAGTGAGAGCGCCACCTACATATTTGAGACGTGTCGGATGTTCCCTTCATTTGCCTTAACTCCTACCACTTTCTTCATGGACGTTCACAATTCGTCAAACTGGGGAATTGCTCTTCTCGAACGTTTAACGTGACCTCTAGTGTTCCTCAGGGTAGCCATCTCGGCCCTCTCTTGTTCATATTATTCATGGACGACGCTACTAATGTCTTCTCTACATCAGTTTATCCAATGTATGTTGACGACTTGAAAATTTTCATGAGAATTAAAAATGTTCTTGACGCAAGTGCTCTTCAACGTGACTTGAACAGGTTTCTACAATAGTGCACTATTGTATCCGATCTGATGAATGGAACCATCAGTTTTCTGTGCTAGCAAACATCACGCCACCTGATATTGGTCGCGAAGCCGCTCTAGCAAGAGAATGGACGAAAATTGTGGAAAATGAAACGCTCCCAATTCATCAAGACCTCATCTCCGCTCCTCTCGCTCCAAGGCTGAAGTCAAGGAAACCCATTTGGACAGAGCCCTTCTTCAGAAACGCACAACATGACGTTTTAGATGCAAAGGAGAAATGGAGAGAATCCTGGGAATCAGAAAACCTGCGCAACCATCACCTCGTGAGCGACCCGACGGAGAAAGTGGGAGGTATGAATGGTGCGCGAAAAATCTGGTGTCAGCTAAATAGAATCAGAACTGGTCATGGTCGCTGTGCGTATATGCTCCACAAATGGAACCCAAACAACACACCAAACTGTGACTGTTCCAATGAATGGTGCGCGAAAAATCTGGTGTCAGCTAAATAGAATCAGAACTGGTCATGGTCGCTGTGCGTATATGCTCCACAAATGGAACCCAAACAACACACCAAACTGTGACTGTTCCAATGTAACACAGACTATCAATCACATTGTAAACTATTGTCCATCGAGGAAATTTGCTGGTGGGCTAACCGAGTTACATGAGGTCACACCAAACGCTGTGCAATGGCTACAACTAATGGACATAAATCTATAAGGAGAATCTGTGACAACAATACTGAATTGACTTTTTAAGTTGAAATCGCACTAAAAGCGTGGACACCTTGTAGTGAAGTACTAAAATACAGCCGGTAATTTGTGTTGCCCGTTGACCAATCCACGGTCGATGACAACTGCTTTTACCCTAGTTGCTTAACAAATCAAATTTAACTAAAATTTTATATCAGACGAATACGGTAGCGCTCTTTGGAAAGATATAAAGGTAACAGAAACGTATATATTGAATAAAGTGTGCCGACAAATCAGAACTATTAATCATCACGGGACATATTAATAAATAACTCTATAACTCTTTGAATTTTGTCATGTATGCACATGTGATTGCTATCGACATAAATGACATGTACTCAATCTCTCACTTCTTTTCATCGATTGTTGCAATCTTTTTACTTTACATACCACTTAATGCTTAAAAAAGCGAAAATCTCTTTTATAATTACTCATACCAACTCAATGGGATACCAACAATAAGCAATACAAATTTGAATAACTAAGCGAGAAATATGTTATGTCATTAATTTTTTATTATTATTATTATTATTTGTATGCAATAGTGCCTTTGTGAGCTTAATGTACACTTAAAATGTTTTGTCGATGGAAAGAATATTGATTTTTTGACAGCCACTGTTATAATTTTTTCATTGTAATAATATTGAATAGAAAATAACAAAACAATCACAAGACATTTCGAGCACTTTCAAAATGCATTTTCATACTTCCAACACTACTGAGGACAAAAAATAGATCGTAATATGAAAAGTTTGAAAAATCGTTCGCAAGAATTCGAAAGAAGCGGAAAGCTCCCATTACCATGTGCTTATAACTTGAAAATATTTGTCACTTGTGTTATTTTAAGGAAGAAGGCTTATGGCACCGAGTGCCAATAGCCTCTTCTATGTACTGCGGCTAATGGCACCGGGTGCCAATAGCCTCTACTGAAGCTAATGGCACCGGGTGCCAATAGTCTCTTTATTATACTATGGTTAATGGGACCCGAAATGTCCTAGGAAAGCTTGTCCCTTTACGAAATGTCATAAAACCTGGGTGGCTACCAAACCTGGAAAGTCTTCGCTTTAACGAAATGTCACAGGCTAGGTGGCTGACAAACCTATGAAAGTTTGTTTATTTACGAAATGTCGTAAAACTTATATAACTAAACGTCTATAATATTACGGCTATTCGCACCCGGTTGAGGGCTTCCCAACCCTGTGATACCGTTACTACCCTCGGGAAGGTTTTCAAGATTTATTTACATCCGTCAATCAGGTATGGGAAAATGATAAGGAGGCAGGCCCTAGTTCGGGAGTGGATGAGGTGTCCCGAAAGGTCGGCAGATTAAAGGCAGGAAAATCCGCAGAAGTAGATGAAATTAGGACGGAATTTATTAACTATAGCGGATCAGGTGGGATCCAATGGCTTTGTAGGATTTTCAATTTTGGCAATGAAATCTTCTGCGGTACCTACAGACCGGAGTTTCGGTGTTTTTGCTCCGATTTATAAGAAGGGCAACCGTAAGGTGGATATCGCTCTTGAGCGTGGTAGGTAAGTTGTACGCGGGGGTACTTGTTAACAGGTGTAGAATCATAATGGAAGGAATTAGATTCAGGGTGGTTTCAGGCCACCGAGAGGGTGTCAGGATCAGATTTTATGCCTCTGGCAGACTATCTAAAAGCTTTATGAAAAGAACAGGGTACCAAGGCAGAACCTGTTCGGGGTTCTTAGCGAGTACGGTATCAATGGGAGTTTATTGCGTGCCATTAAGAGTATTTACTCAGGGAGCAGGGCCGCGGTAAGAATAGATGACGAAATCAGCGAGCCTTTGGAGTGTAATGATTGTGTTCGTCAGAGTTGTTGTCGTTCCTCGCTTCTGTTCATATATTTCATGGACAAAATCACCAAGCGGGAAAACTTGCAGTGAAATGTCGGGGTTGGTGACGTAATAATGAAAATCCTGGCCTATGCAAATGATTTGATTCTGTTAGCAGATAATACCAGGGATTTGCAGGGTGGGATTGACTGACTGAATGCTGCATGTGAGGAGTACGGGATGAAGAAAATTGTAGGGAAAACTATGGGTATGCATGTTGGCAAATCTTGGAAGGAGCTAGCTTGCCATTTAAATGAGGAGGAGCTGAAGCAGGTTTCTGAATTCAAGTACTTAGGAACCATTTTTTCAGAGGATGGCAAGTGCTAGGGAAATTGAGGAAAGGAGGGAAATAGGAAAAGCGGTTGCCAGTCAGTTGAGGTCGCACATGTTCAACAAAAGAGAATTAAGTAGCGAAACAAAGTAGGCTATCCACAGCATAAAGCCTTTAACTCTACCTAGAACGACAGCTTGCGCCGACTACTGCCGCCATCTTTGCTGGCTTTTGACGCTTACAAATATTTGCAAATGTATCAACTCAAAAAGTTTTTATCCATTTCTGACTCGTAGAAAATGTTTTCTGCCATTTAAATTTATTATTCAGTTAAAGATCAAGTGAGCAAACACATTGGTCGAAAAAGTTATGCGTTTTGAAGTGTTTAGTAAGTGGAAAAGCTGAAAGACTGACTTTTGCAGTGAAATATTAGAATTCACATTTCTAGCGAATGTAAATGTTTTCTCCAAAAGTGTGTCCGCAATTTTGTTTGAGAATAGGTTAAGTTATGTAGTGACGATTGTAATGATTCGTTTTCATTTAAGACTTTAAGAGAAAAACGTTACAGAAAATTGCGACTTTTTCCATACAAATTTTCATTAGTTGAAAAGATTCCGACAGATAGCTCTTTAGTACGCAGTGTGCACTCTTAAAAATATATTTTTTTTGGGCGGCGTCTTATTACCTATCCGAAAAAAAATCCTGATAAAACTAATTACGCCAGGCGTCCGTCCACAAAAATTGTTCTACAAAATTCATTTGTGAATCTTTAACGGAGAGGTGCCGTTTGATAGGTAATAAAATAGAAATCCTTATAAACAATATTTTTTCACACAACGATGGCGGGATTGAAAAATGGCGGGAAAGTCACATTTTTGAATTTTAACTCGGCCAATTTTCACTCTAAAAGTTTAATAAAAAATTTGTTGTGTGTTTTGAATTCCTACAATTTTTTGTGTGGGGTAACGCGATAAATCAGACTTAAAGGAGGAAAGAAATTAATTGAAAATTTTATGGAGACAAATTAAGGGATGAGGAAAGGAACAAAGGGTCACAAGATCTGTGTTCTGGATCACTTATGTGATCGTTCCGACCTCTGATAAGGGATGAGCGGCCGCTTTGAGGTAAAATTCTTCGACGAGTTTGAAAGGCTACCAATTGAATGTGAGAACATCAAGGTTGTAAGGAAAGATTTGAAGAATTTTGCCTACAATTACAGCTGATGAGTTACACTTCATAAAATTTGAGAAACTCATTTTGAAATTTAATTGAAAAGTTTCATGAATATGTTTTGACTTCTACACAAAATATTGTTTTCATGGGGTTTTTCTCCTTCCACTTCCCTTAGCTTCAATTATTGCCAATTCATTAGCTTTCAGATGACACCAAACTCAGAACTTTACGACAAGAAGTACGATTTTGGCGACTCTCAGAGTAAGTAAGCGTTGAAAGTTGAAGAACTAATAAATCTGATAAAAATTTAGCTAGATTTCGCCTCACTCTAAGAGTCGCAAAAATTGTATCTGTATTGTAAGTTGTTATAAAATAGCTAGTTACCTCAAACAAAATACGGAAAGTTGCTCATTTTTTTGAATTATCATTGTGGGAATCTTTAGCAACACAACAATGTTGATTAACTCTATTTTGTTCATCTATAAATCGATGCAGTCGATAAAAAGATTAAAAATTTATAATTAATATCTGCGGGCAGCAATAAAGAGTTAATTCGAATTGCGGTACGTTATACACCAACTTCAATAACTTGTTAAATGTTGAATTGTCATCTTCTGTATTAAAATTTGAACGCGGACGACTTGAAACCGGAGAGTTACAGGTACACATACAGTGTGTACATGGTCTGGTAAACAGTGATATGTAAGTAGGTAAACTTGTACCCTTATATGGTAATCATTCGAGACAACTTTTGTTTAAACATAACATGGAAAATTTATAAATTTATTTTTTTTTCTCTTAATTCTACAACTCGTACCGTTACATCAGATACAAGTCAATTTAATCAAATTGACGTAAATCATAATTATGCAGCAAATAATTTAAATCAATTGTTACTCCTTTTTCGTAATGATGCATTACCGGATGTGCACTCGAATCGAAGGCTAATAACATCGCCACTACTTTGTTTAGCATATACATAAGATATATCTTAGAAAATGTGACTTTCTCCTTTATAAAAAAGGCAGTTATTTAATCTAATTTATCCCTCTGTTTTACAACCGTTACCTTCACATTGCCAGAGTACTAATGGAAAAATTTAAAATTCATGGTCACTCATGATGGGGGTGGGGTAGGTAGAGGACTGCCACCACGTCGATAATCAGTAGTAATTTCGCGGCGGTTCCGTCTGGGGTCAGTGTGCGGAATTAAAAAAAGAAAATTATTTTTAAGTATGCTAGAATAGCGTTTCAGCAAGGGGATGGTAGAAGGAAGCGCTAGGATAGTATCTGAGGTGCTAAAGCGTAGGGATAAGCGTGGAGGGGGTAGATAGAAGCGTGATGAGGGTAGGGAGTTCTCATTTAAGTATATTGAATGCTTTGAGGAGGCTGAGAACCAATTACAATTTTACGGGCGCTTCTTACATATTGCCGTGCATAGTATGTAATCACAACAAAAACCTCTTAAAAGGTTGAGTGTGACGCAGTCCGTAAGTTTGTTTCCAAAATTAATGATATCGGTTGAGGTGACGCTATCGCTGATAATACGCAGAAGTTTGTTTGCATGGAACCTTGTGTTCAAAGTTTTGATTTCCTGAAAAAATTACAGCGCTTTTTTTAAAACGAAATTACGTTTTGTTAAAAAAAATGCGTCACAAATGCCGGACTCAACGACGAAATAATTTTTCTGTACTTTCAGTTTTTGCGCTGCAAAAATTTGACTTTTGTTTCCTATTGCGTAGATTGTTAAGGTAAATTTAAATTTTTGCATGTGACACTTTCAGTTTGTGTTGAAAAATTATTCCGCTGGTGGGTCCGGCATTTGTGACGCAATTTTTTTAACACAACGTAATTTCGTTTTAAAAAAAGCGCTGTAATTTTTTCAGGAAATCAAAACTTTGAACACAAGGTTCCATTCAAACAAACTTCTGCGTATTATCAGCGACAGCGTCACCTCAACCGATATCATTAATTTTGGAAACAGATTTACGGACTTCCTCACACTCTACCTTTAAAGAGGTTTTTGTTGTGATATCAGACGTTTTGGAAGTTTTCAGTGTGAAAAAAAATCCTCTTTAAAAAAAAGTTTCTCAGAAAAGTGTCTGAGACAAAACATTATCTCACGCTAAGCACCTTTGGGCGAGTCCAACCCAATTGGTCTGCGACCACGCCCATTTGTCTCCGCAAAAAATTTTCGCCGAAAACCACATTGGGCAACCAAACCAATAATACATTTTCTGAAAAAAAATATTCTTGAAAGAGTAATTTTCTCAAAAAAACTTTTCTTTCCAAACAAATTGTTTTCATTGTTGTAAACAAATTTCTCCGAAAAAAGTTTACTTCGACAAACAATGTTTTACCTCAAAAAAAATTTTTCTTCAAAAAAAATTTTTCTCCAAAAAAATTTTTCCTTAAAAAAATTTTATTCCAAATAAACTTTTCTTCCGAAAAAAATTTATCTCCCGCATAATCCGACACACTTCCCACATCATTCCACACAGTTCCCACATCATTCCACACACTTCCCACATCAATCCACACACTTCCCACATCATTCCACACACTTCCCACATCATCCCACACACTTCCCGCATAATCAGACACACTTCCTACTTCATTCTACACATTTTCCGCTTCATTCCACACACTTTCCACTTCATTCCACACACTTCTCACATCATCCTACACACTTCCCACATCATCCTGCGCACTTTCCACATCATTTTCGGTCACTTCAACAAATTTTTTTTCTCATAGTCGCTCTACGGCAGCGTAGCTAATTTCAGACCACTTTGACCGACTCCTGGCAACGAACCCCCAACCGATTTCCACAAGACCGGTTTCGTTGGCTTCATGAGATCGATACCCCATTCACCGCGATCTGACCACTACCGGCCGAGATATAGCCGAAGAAGTGCTCCCATCGGTGGATTTTCATATATGGGGGTTGTACTTTGTATGCCAATAACTAAGTTCCAAAAAAAAGTATATAGATACATAGAGACATAGATACTTAGAGACATACATCGTGGAAACACAACACAGGAATAAAATTTTGATTATTTTCAAACATATTTTTACCATTTTTATATGGAAATTGGTCATCTTTGATTGGCGATATCTCGGCTCGTTTTTAACCGATTTTGATGATCCAAAGTGCGTTGGAATCAGGATAGGAAGTAGTTTTTTTAAATAATTTGGAGGGGGAGGGGGTAGGGGGAAAAACTCCAAAGTTTGCCTATACATCGTGTCTTGTCCAAAGTTTTTTGTATGGAGTTTTTTGGGTTTGTGGACGTTTTTTTTTGCGGTTTGGGGACTGCGTCACGCTCTCCGCTACCGCTCCGAGCATGATGAACACGAATGCTTATGTCATCAGTACATACTTAACCTATTCCCAAACAAAATTGCAGAAACACTTTCGGAGAAAACATTTACATTTGCTAGAAATGTGAATTACAATATTTCACTGTAAAAGTCAGTCTTTTAACTTTTCCGCTTAATAAACACTTCAAAACGAATAATTTTTTCGATCAATGTGTTTGCTCACTTAATCTTTATCTGAATAAAAAACTTAAATGACAGAAAACATTTTCTACGAGTCACAAATGGATAAAAACTTTTTGAGTTGATACATTTGCAAATATTTGTAAACGTCGAAAGCCAGCAAAGATGGCGGCCATTTTTATTTGCAATCATCAACTCAAAATTTTTTGCATCAATTTATGACTTTTAGGAAATGCTTTCTGTCATTTAAATTGATTATTCAGTTAAAGATTAAGTGAGCAAACACATTGGTCGAAAAAACTATGCGTTTTGAAGTGCTTATTAAGTGGAAAAGCTGAAAGACTGACTTTTGCTGTGAAATATTGGAATTCGCATTTCCAGCAAATGTAAGTGTTTTCTCCAAAAGTGTTTCCGCAATTTTGTTTGGGAATAGGTTAAGTATGTAATGACGACATAAACACACGTTTTCATTTAAATGACTATAAGAGAAAAACGCTACAGAAAGTTGCGACTTTTTCCATACAAATTTTCATTACTTGAAAAGATTCCGACAGATGGCTCTTTTGTTATTGTGCACTCTTAACGTATCAGACGATAAGATGTCGCTACTAACGTTTCAAATTTGAAAAATGGAGGAAAAATCACATTTTTGAATTTTAACTCGGCCAAATTGAAGATTTTGGAGTCATACAATTTTTTCTGTGGGGACTCCTGAGTCTACGAAAATTTCCACGACTGACCCATGACATGTAAGCGACGACGCATGAGGTTTTTACGCTTTGAAAAATTCCTTACCGAAAAACGATGTTCAATAATTTCGATGATGCAGTTATTTTACCTCGGTGAGTTAATTGAATCAAGAATTTCAGACACAATTGCAAAGGTAAATCTTCGGCTGATGTTGGCTTCTCCAAAAAATTTAATGAAAACCACCCATTAAAATCAGCATGCATTTTGTGAGATTTATTGCAATACATTCGTTCACAAATTTATTTTATTTTAAAGTCTAAGAAGTTACACGATTGTTCGTGTTGTTGCCGTCAAAATTGTACTTTTTTCCACTGCCAATGCGCATAACTGTAATTGTAATGAATTATTATTAAAATTAATTATGTCCCATAAAAATGTTCACAGGGAGTCCTTTAAAATAATTTTTGGGTAAATTGAATGTGAGGTAGCACTTGACGAATCTTAAGATATTAAACATTATAACTAAGAAGAACTAATTGGCGTAATATTTAGTTTCAGTTTCTCTGTCGCTGCTGGAGAGTCTGGGTCGCTTTTTAAAATTCCGTAACCAAAACTTGCTGCGGCCCATACTAATAAGAGGTTTCTTTTGCGAAATTTTATGGTATTTTTTAATGTTTCTGAAGGCATGGTTTACTTACGCTCTATGGTATTATTTCTTTAAGCCACAAGTTCGTCGGTCTGTATTATTAAACTGCTTATAGATGAAGTGTACTCCCCTCATTTCATATTGTTTCACACCTAACTTGAAATGTTAATAATACACCTCATTAATCAATTTAGCAGATGACTCTTTTATTTCTCAACATCATCCAGCAAACTAATAAGTGCGATAGCATCGGTACACATAACACGTAAAATACGATTTATCCATCGCATCCACTAATCTGATACAATTTCCCACAATCTTTCTTCTTTTATTTATATTTCCCATTATGTGCCTAGAGCAACCAATAAAACCACAAGAACCCATCATTCACTCAATGATTTTTGTTTTCTTTTAGTGATGATATTCATCGTCGGATTTTTTTTTATTTCTTCTTTGAACTCACACACGCTGAGCGGAGAGTGCTGGGTATTTTAGGTTTAGCAAAACATTCGTCATATGAATATGGAAAAATATGTGGTCTACACGTTGGATCCTTTCAGAGATGGTGCACGCCGAGCCCGCCGCCTGGTGGACGAACTGAGCAAACTGAGTGACACTCGATCGAATTCGCTTTTGACACAACAAACTGGAATCGAAGTACAGGATCCTTATTTTCAAGAAGAACGAACGAGTATGTCACTTTTATCTCGCTTCTCGCAGATAATTTATTTCGCGTGAGTTAGAGCAGCGTAAACTACCGGTATGAAAACATCAGACGATTTCTCGCTTGTTGAAAATAAGGGCCCAGAGCAGCGGCGCCGAGTATAGGGGGGCAAGGGGGCAAGTGCCCCCCATGAAATGATCCATGGGGGGCTACGCCTACCATGAAGAGAGGAATAAACATAACAAATTAAACGGAAGGTAAATTCAATCACTTTCTGAAAAGAAATGGTATATTCAAGGCATATTCCATCCTCCAGGATTAGCAATCCATTTTACATTTGACGTTTTTTCAAGGACCGACAAATTTTGTGTGTTAAAATTCTGCCTTCCCCAAATGAAAGTTGTCATTATTAGTCCTAATTTCTTTCAATATCAATTTGACACCAGCCTGCCTCCTTGAGGTCTAGTTCAAAGGATAAAAAATCCGTATGGGATCTATAAGAAAGCATACAGGTGTCAAAATTCTGTTTGTGCCAAATGAAGGTACTAGTGTAAAAAAGTGTTTGTGTAATCATCAATTTGACACCTGTCTGCCACCCTGAGTTTTAGCTCTGGCGATCCTGGACTTATACTTGGGATTTGGTAAGGTGGGCAGGCTGGTATAAAATTTCTGCTTGAGCCAAACGAGAGGTGTTAATGTAAGGTATAATCTCACTTATTCTCAACTTGACACCAGACTGCCTCCTTGCGTTCTAGCTCAAGGAATGAAAAATCCGTATGGGAGCTCTAAGGAGGCAGGCCGGTGTCAAAAATCTCCTTTGCAATAGTTCAACTTGTACAAGGAAAGTGGAATTTAAAACTTGAAACTGTTGTGACCCGCTCTGGCTCTAGGTCAAAACGCCCCGGACAAAAAACACCGGACGAAATAACCCCGGACGAAATAACCCTGGACGAAATAACCCCCCAGGGGTTACTTTGTCCTGTTTCAAGAAGTAATGAAATGTTATAAAAGAATGTTGTTTTTATGATGTAGGGGGCTCTGCCCCCTAAAACCCGCCCCTGCGGTGAGCTACAATATGCCCTGCAGGCGGCCTTACAAGCATGGGGCTCTGCACCAAACCCCGCTAGGAGCTCCGCCCCTTAGATCCCGCAAGGGGGTAATACACCCTTGACTCCGCTTTTTTTTCCATAAAGTTCAGGCCTGCGGCGCGACGCCTTGTTTGTTATAATCCGGATTATTGGTCATCTGGATATTTGTCCGGGGTCCAGGGGTCGTTATGTCTTGCTGCCGCTCGCGACAATAAAATGCTTCATTCGTTCGAGAAAAAAGAGAGTTATTATAAAAAATCTTCTTTCACCTTTTACCATTCTAGTAGTAATATATTCGACGTTTAAAAGCCATTGACACAAATACTTCCAAATTGTTAAAAAATTTGAAGGACAAAATTCAAATTCAAAAAAAAATTGTATGACCAGTTGTGCTGATTTACAAATGATCTTAAAGACAAGGTGTACTGAAGTATCGTAAACGACGAAATCAGCAACATTTTTGTCCTTCAGATTTTTTAACAATTTAGAAGTATTCGTGAAGAATTGTTAATGGCTTTTAAACGTTGATTAGAGTTGTAGACTCTACTCTACAGGTGGTATTAATATTAATATATTCGATTTTTGTCTGAACAAACTCGCTCTATCTATAGAGGGTAACGAAAGAGCCGATGAACTAGCAAAGATCGGGGCACAGTCCGGATGGATAGGCCCAGAGCCGGCTAATGGCACTCCCCATCATTACTTAAGAACGAAAATACGATCAGAAGGAATACGAGAGTTTGTACTTTACTGGAGCAATATAACAGGCTGCCGCCAAGCTAAAAGTTGCATCACAATTAACAAGAATTACTCCAAGTACTTGATTAACGTTAGCAGAACGAGACTCAAAACCATCATCGGAGTACTGATGGGACACTTTGATTTCAATAAACACCTCACAACCATTGGATCCAACGGATCCAATCTGTAATCTATGTAATCTATCTACGCAAGAAGAAAGCATTTACGTAGTTACACAATTTTAGGTACAGCCTAATCAAATCTCTACATCCACAACACATACTGAGCTACATTACCAGCTCAGGTAGATTTGACAAAACAATAAAATTGTAGAGCACATAATATAGTGAGCACAGAGGCCTCCGTGCGAGTTCTATCACAGATAGAACAACAAGAGATAGGGAAATTTGGATCGTAAGTCAAGTTAGTATATTCGATTTTAGAGGGAGTTTTTTTTTGTGTCAGCGTGCTAAATGCCCCGCCCACCTCAACCTTTTGACTATCCCCACCTCCACTATATCCGGCTCGCCAAAATAACGGTCCAATTCAAAGTTATATCGCCGTCGAAATCTCTCCCCTCGCGCATCGCTCCAAATATGGTGCACCTTGCGCTCAAACGTTAGGAGTAACTTTTCACCGTCCAAAATTCGCATCCGCAGATCAGTACTGGACGAATAAGGTTTTCGTAAATATGACACCTAGTTTTCTTCAGCGTAAATGTTTGATTAGACCATAATAGCATCTGCTTGCCGCTATGATACGTCTATGAATCTTAGGTGTATTGTCGCCGTCTGACCGTATCAGCGCTCCAAAACAAATGAACTCATCCGCTATCTTGAGATTGAACTCCCCAAGCCGTATTTTGTCTCCCTGTTGATTGGCTAACGGCTACGGCTCAGTCTTCAAGTACTTGGTTTTAGATTCGTTTATCATCAAACCCATTCTCTCAACTTGAATTATCAGATTTTTGAGTGTGTCAACTGCTGTTGCATGTGTACGACTGGCGAGCCCAGAACTTGAGCTGTTCCATTCACCAGCGTTTTGCTGGTTTGGATACCAGCACGTCTCATTATTGCGATTTCCAAAGCCAAGTTAAAGAGTAAGCAAGAGAGACCCCATCGTCAGGCAATCTCATTCTCATAAAGAATTGTATTTTCTTAAACATTCGCTAATGAGACGCGTGTCTTTGTGGATATAGTCGTAAATTTATATCTTTAGTCTGACGTGATAAATTGTACCGGGTAAGTCTTACTGACAGCATTTGACAGCTGTATAAGAGCAGTATTTCAGTTGAAAACGATCCAATTTTTGCTAGTTGATTGTCTTCATGTCTATGTTAAATATTCACAAGTACATGGTAGACTCTTTCAAATATAGCCTGAAATTCGTATTGTAAAAAAGTATGTTTTTACTATAGAATGTAATGATTTTAACTAACAAGGATGTCAGAAATATCACGAACGATAAACGCCCTAGCCATTATTTCATTTATATTTTTTTTTCATCATATTGTTACATTTAAGATTTCGATTTCGTTACAGCAACTAAAAACCTGCCTACAGATTTTACCTTTTATTTAGTTAGATTTAAACCATCAAGCAATTAGATTTATGATATGTGGCAAGCATCAATTTAGAAACAAAACCATTGGAACCAATTAATGTTTATGATTTAGGAATTCGCCTATTTATGTTAAGTGAATAAATTTCAGTAATTAAATAATTATAAAGGATTTGCATTGTAATCGAAATTACCATTTATAAGACCTGAACCGAACAAAAAGCGATTTGAGCCGAAGGAGTTTTAATGAAAACTTAAAAGAAAATATTTTTTGTTTAAGATAAGTCGCTCTGCAAATTTCTGATCAGGTCGAGTCTGATTGTGTAGCTGCCTAAGTGCTTCCCTCTTGCAACACTGGAAGTGTTGAAAAATTACTCCGCCGGTGGGTCTGGCATTTGTGACGCAAACTTTCTCCGTAAAAATTTTTTTTTAAATATTTCGGGCGATTTTATCAGAAATAGATCAAAATTTAGCGTTAATTTAGAAATGTGGCATAGATTCGTCGCTTTTATAGCAGACAAGTTTCTATCCATTCTATATTTTAACAATCCACGACAAAAAGTTTGGCTGATTGGGACGTTTACGCCGCTTCAGTGCACCTTTGTCGCAAGACCATGTGCTTATCAATGTGATTTCGCTCAGGCCAAGCCTAAGCATAACACCGCAGATTTTGAAAGCACTCTCACGGAACCATCGGAATTCGAGATTCTATCTTCCAGTTTGTGGGAAACTTATTTAGAAACAAAAGATGTTTTTAGTTTGAATCCACAAAATTGAATGATTGAATGAGAGACGACTTGACTCGATGAGAGTTCAGAATGGTCTGATTTATTTCGAATTCTTTTCTTCTTTATATACACAAATTATTGACATAACGATAAGTGCGTTTGATGAATGAAATGTCAGAGTCCGTTCACATGAAATGGTTTGATTTTCGATTAATGCATGCGATGTGTGTTCAGAGAAATGATGATGTGATGTTTTATGATGAATGATGTGCGCAGTAACGCCACAAGTTCATTCGCGGAGGTTCTAAGTACATCGTCAATTGCTGCACAGGTATCAGCTGATATTAAAAGCCCGCCAACTCAACCTCAGAAAGATTCAATTCAATCGGAAGTGTTGTATCACCGATCAAGACAAGCAAGGTTGCTTTCATGTCCAATTTTCTTCCACCAGCTACCGAAGAGGAAATCGTCAATTATATACTGTTAAAAAAATAATATCGTCGCCTGACGAAGTGTCGTGCAAGAAAGTTGTTTCACCCTATGCCAAGTCTGCATGTGCACAGTGTTAGCTTTGTATCGTTTAAGATCTATGTTAGCTCTGAAGTGTTCCACATTGCAGTCAGTGATAAATTGTGCCCGACGGCATAATCACTAGGGAATTCGTGAAGCGCTAAAGATTAATGGGTTTTGTGATGTTAGTTTTGTCCTTTCTTGAAAGGCTTAACAACTGTAATTTTGTTTTCGACTGAAATTGGAAATTTTATTTAAGATTTATTTTCTTGCATTATAGCATATCAAAATCTTTACCTAAATCTAGTACTTCAAGTAATCTCTGTTAGAGAAATGATAAGTTTACACCACTACGTCGGATAGAATGGCATGTTGAATGAGAGTTGTGTTATATGGGAGAGAACTGCATGCATTTACTCTCCCCCTACATACTTTGTACTGCAGCGTGCAGAACTGTGCTGAAAGTGACAGCTTAACAATAGAAAAGACGGTGAGAGCTTTACATTTTTCACCCGTGAATCCATCACGCAGTGAACTCAAGTGATGGATCATCTGTCACTAAAAATGTATGGTGAGGAATGGATTCTAAATGCATTCGAAATTTATTTATTCGCTTAATTGTGAGGCATTAGACAAATTTTCGCAGGGATCGTTCGAGCCAACTAAACCGTCATTCAAGATACTACTTCTATCTGGCGCGGTGCAGTGATGCCAACTTATCTCTCATCTCTGTTGGTTAAAAATCAGAACAATTTTTCATTTAATATTTGGTATTACCACCTTCGGTCAGAACTGTGCCAACACTAACAAAATTTTGATTTAAACTCTTGATTCATAAAAAAATTGCAGCGAAACGACGTTAAAATGCGAATATTTATTTGGTTTTGTTTGTAACACAGCATACATTTGATGGCTTTGACTCAAATATAAATGTTAAAAGAGAAACATGACGGTATAACAGCATGATCATCATGATCTTGAGAAAATGCTTTCAAATTAAACATAATTTTAATAATAAAATTGTTATTTATTGTAATCTGTCCATGCAACTTATGAAGAAGTGGTCATACCATTAATGGTCGAGTAGTGCGATTAAACATTAGCATTTTGAACATTGTGGCTTTTATTGTTTTCGTCTTAATATAGTCATGTGGAGATTACTAAGTTTGGTTGCCTATACGTGATATTTTCTGAAAAGTAATATTGTCGAAGTTTGTCTATGGAACAACTTAATTTGATTTCATCCAAGATTATATGAGGATTCGAATTGATGTTATTCGGTTATTTTTCCACTGTAGTTTTGAAGTCATGATTTAAATAATAAGCGAGTGTGACCATATATTTAGATCTCGAAATTTGCATTACCGAACCATTCTTTCCACATTACAAAATGATAAATTAACGTTAATGAAACTACACATGTAACGTGTGTCTTTAGTCTCTGAATAATTAACTTGTAATACGTCTTTGCACAATGCACATGGTCGTAGATGCAAAAGTTAACATTTTTTATCATTGTAGAAAGTTAACTAACTTTACACGGAAGAACGACAAAATTACGAAATGGTATTCCTATATACAAGTAAGTCCCTTCGATTTTCTATAAAAAGTTATCTTCAACTATTAATTTACCACTGCCAATCCTATCCTGTTCAATAAGTCAATCGGAGAAGGAATCCTCCCTTCAGTGTGGAAAGTAAGCAACATAACGCCTGTATTTAAATCAGGTAAAAAATCAGATGTATGTAATTACAGACCGATTAGTATTTTAGCAGCGATATCCAGGGTATTTGAGAGGATAGTTTTCAACAGAATATTTGATCACGTGAAAAACCACATCTTTGTGTCTCAGCATTAGATTTTTCCTTGGTAAATCAACCCAAACGAATCTTATCGAATATGTCACATATATAAACTGCGAAATTTCGGGGTCAAATCAAACACTTTGCAATGGTTCAAATCTCACATGATCGGGCGGACTCAACATGTCATTATAGGAGGTAGTAAATTCAATGGAATCACCCCAACATCAGGTATTCCACAAGGATCTATACTAGGCCCACTCCTCTTTCTGATTTTCATCAATGACCTACCGGATATATTCACACCAGTGCCAGTGTAAGCTCTTTGTTTCCAAATGATAACAAATTCTTTTGTACAAAATCATTCATGGATATACGAAAACTCATCTGTCATCAAGAATTACAGGAAGAGAATCATAAGCTTGTGCACCTTTCTTATTTCTATTTTATCTCTTTTTTTCATGTATTCGCTTGCATTTAGTGCATGTAAAACTCGGTTTTTCGGTGAAACGAGTTAAAACGAAACGTTGCACAATCTTATGATTCTTCTCCTGTACATTTCACAGACCTCAACTCTTTACCCGGGGAAGTGTACATCAAACATTTTACTTACAGAAGCGAGATACGAACATTCAACTCAACTCACCAATGCATCGTATTCAACATCACCACGACATGTACTACAGATCAATTAACATACTTACTCCGTCTTATCCATCCGTTTTAAGTAATATCTTGACGTTAAATCCAGTAAATAACCTTTAAATATAATTATATCGAATATAATTAAGTCAAAACTTTTATATTTGAAAATTATTATTAACCTCTTTGATTGATTTATGTATCATTGGGCGCAATCCTGTTCTGTAGATCAATAAACAACCTAAACATTACGTAAGCATACGTAAAGTATAATTAGACAGCGTGAAGTATACTACAACTAGTAAGTTTCTTCCATCAATGTGTTCAGATAGTCAAGCGGCGATAAAAGCTCGAGCCTCAGTAAGCTTTGAGTTCAGGGTATTTTAAATAATTATATTCGACAGTGTTCAATTGCTGTTATTTTGTTTTTCATTCTATAATTGTTTATTATTTATTTATATACTTTTCGTAATTACAATTAAATGAATTTTTTGTACATTTTTTCACTACACTTTAAGATATACATAATTATGCCAGCGATATGCCAGAAACGCTATCTCAAAAATTTTGCTATGCTGATGATAATGCTCAACCTGCACAACATAAGAATCCCCAATCCGGACAAGACAGAGGTATCATACTTCCGCGTCAATAATAGAGCCGCAGCTGACACTCTTGATGTTAAATTTTGTGGAAAAGCCGTCAAGTTCAATCCAAATCCAACCTACCTTGGCTTCAGATTGGACAGGACAATGACCCTTAAACCTAATATGGAAAAAGTTGCCGAGAAACTGAAGTCAAGAAACAACATCCTTCAGAAACTAGCTGGTGCAACTTGGGGCTCGAACGCTAAAACACTTCGAACAGCAGCCCTTGCGCTAGTGTTCCCAAAAGCTGAATTTTGTTGCTCAGCATGGCTGCGCAGCTCTCACGTCAGAAAGGTGGACGTTGCAATCAACGACACACTGAGAATCGTCACTGAAACTCTGCAATCAACTCCTCTGCCATGGCTCCCTGTCCTAGCGAACATAGAGCCACCAAATATACGTAGATAAACAGCTTTGTTCCGAGAGTGGATGAAAATCAAGAGTAACGATACTCTGGCGATCCACCGAATTTTGGAAAATGTGCCTCAGTAAGCCGACTCAAGTCAAGAAAGCCAATTTGGAAAGAAGAGTTTTTTAGGACAAGGGACGACGCTAAAATGCAATTGCGAAACGAGTGGGACGCCGAGTCGGTGAGAAACAAGGATGTAATCATTAACCCAACGATCAAAGTGGCTGGCATGAATGAATCTCGTAGAACCTGGTGCAACATTGATCGTTTCCGAACTGGACATGGGAGGTGTGTTAGTATGCTGTTCAAGTGGAACATTAGATCTTCACCTATTTGCGACTGCGGCTACTTAAATCAATCAACGAATCACATCATCAACGATTGTCCATTAAGAACATTTAGCGGTGGTCTCAAAGAACTTCACGAACTTTGACCTGAAGCAATTAAATGGCTGCAACTAATGGATATACAACTGTGATCACATTATGTGATGATTCGAAGTGACAACCTAGTGCTAGTCCGACCCAACTTTTCGTGGTCTTTGTTATCCAATTTTAAGTAGTTTGGAAAAAATGTGTTTGCAATGCTTTTCTTGTTACTAATTTATTTTACTTTTTGTTTAAGACGTGATCTATGATCTAATTAAATAGTATTTATAGAGGACAAAATGAGTTTTGTAAGTCGTTCATTGTAGACACCATACGAAAGAATAGAGAGTAGAATATGTCATATTCCAGGATTGAGCAATTTTCACTAAAGCCTTGAAACATGTGTTCTCTAAAATTTTATAATTTACAACTTTGTCTTTGACAGTGAAACTGCTTTCTTATATGGGAAAAACTCAATTTCGTCCATTCCACCGACCCAATGTAGACAAAAAAAACCTTAGTTTTCTGAGATAAAATGCTTTAATTTAACACCAAATTAAACGGTTCCCGTCCTCTACTAGCTGAGATATTCACGAAAAAGTTTCACCGACGCGCGAAAATCCATGTTCCATGCTCCTCTTCTTCGGAACTACTTGACCGATTTTGCTCATCTTCGTACTTGGATCATGGGAGGCATGTGCCTTTCAGGGGAAAAAAGTTTGGGGTGATCGGGTCCAACCGTTTGGAAAAAAAATGGAAACGGACATTTTTTTATTGGTGATTCATCATCACTAGACGATAATAAACGTATCCCCCCACCTCCCAGCTCGATCTACCTCTTGATACAATAAAGTTTGCTTGTAGTAAACGTAATACGGGTCCAAAAAGGCAAAAAAAAAAATTGGCTACTTGGCTGCGGCCGATCTTAGGACTGACGTATGGACCTAAGAAGAATCAAAGATACATACTGCTATTGGCAAAAATATTCCCTACAATTTTCTCTACAACATAGCAAAAAACATTTTTTTTGCCAGGGCCGACCTTAGTATCGACCTAGGTCTGTGAGGTAGAGGTGTAGGTAGAGTAGAGGGTTTGAGGTGTTGGACACATACTTCCAGGGGGAAATGTTCCACTCAATTTTCTTTTCTTTGGGTCGAAGGTCGTTGTTGGCACCAGTTTCTCGCGTAATGCTTAGGAAAAGATTATGGACGCAGTAGACGTTTCGTGTAGTAATAGATCACAGAGAACACTAGCGCATAGCTTTTGCCATAGACTCAAACGGCGTGGACATGTAATCCAAACGACATTTATGCATTAACTACACAACGTAACAACAGATGAACAACACATCACAACATTCTCATCACAAACACATCAGAAATACTTCGATGATGCATCCAAAAATCATCAATATTAAATCTCCATTATTATTATTGATTCACTAGCACCAAATTCACCAAAGTTTGCTTAAACGTGGTGGACTCGGTGGTAAATGTTTCAATCTTTCTTGCGACTCAGAGGCTTGCAGATAAATTCTAATATCGTAAAATTATGTTTAGTGAAGAAGATTCAAAGTAGATTTCAAGGAGTTTGAGGAATTAGATTAAATCAAAGATATTGAAACTTATGATCATTATAAGACTGTCATAATAATTCCGATACGAATCATACGGATTAATTTGTTTGAAGTTATTTTATCCGTACGATTAATTAAGTCTAATTAAGGGAACCATGTGAAGCTTACCCCTGGCTGTGCTGCTGAAGAAAAAATGAATGCGAATTGAAGCAAAAATAAAATGCTAAATGCTTAGTGGTGTTGGTAGATTTATTTGGAATACCTGTAACTTACGTGTTAGTGTGCGAAGTGTCTACAGACGTATGTTTATGGTTTATGTAAATGACTAGTAATTTTATTGCATTCACGAGAAGAAAATGAGTGCATTATTGCCCCAAATATCCGCACTAAACTTCCAAGCAAGAACCAACTGTTGTTGATTATCTACAGCTCTCTGAAATTAATGAAATCACAATAAAGTCAAAGTTGTAAGCGAAATAAATCATTTTTTTATAAACAAAAACATTTTGTTTAGGTAAAATGGCCTTTGAACGTTACATTTTGCCGACCAATAAAAAAAACTAGAGGGAAAAAAGTTTAATTAAAATTTCATGTTTATTTTAGATTATTAATTATTCATGATTTTGGTGGAATTTTTATCAAAAGAAGTTATTAAAATCAAAATTTATAATTTATAACTATCCCGAAAGCGATAAAGTGAATGCACTTTTTTACATTTCCCATATTAATAACCGAAATGTTAATATTTATCGGGTACCTGATGGTTACAAATTGAATATTTAAAGTATTAATCGAAATTTATATGAAAAGTGTTATTTTTAAGATGATTGTGAATATATGTTGCGGTATGCCTCATCAATTACTAAGTTAATTGATTAAACAAACATGTTTTTTGAATTATATTTGTTTCTTTCGTTGAAAAAATGTGACTGTAAGCCAAAAGTAGTTTCATCGAATTTCATTTATCCGAACGCTTAAGACGGTGTGGTTCTAAATGGAGGTGTGCAGGCCGTTTGAAACTCGAAGAAAAACCCGGCCCGAACCCAAATCAATTCGACGGCTCGGGTCGGGTCTTTGGTTTTCGTTTTTTGTCGCTTTGGGTTACCGTTTTCTTTTTTTTTTCAGGTCGAGTCGGGTTTAATGAGTTCAACTAACCAAACCCAAACTGACCCGAAAAAATTTAGTTCAGAATCTGGTTTCTAACAAATTGGTCGTGATGTGTAGTTCCATCCCTACCGCAAAATTCTTTTCAGTGCTGAGGGCGTTAGTAGTAACTCTATGACGAACTTTGCAATAAGGTCGCGAATTTGCATGGAGTCGCTAGTAGTAACTATATGATAAAAACGTAAACAAATATGGCTGACATTACGATGTATAACTCTTACTAACTTGTAATTTTTTGTATAATATGATGCAAATAGACCTGTGCCCCGGTAAATATTTATCGGCGGCGGGGCACAAAGATTTTCTTTTGACGGCGCAGGAAAGTTGAGCGGCAGCAGTGATCGGCGCGAAATTTTTCGATGAAACTTTGGAAAAATGTATATAAAATTTTGTTAAGAAGCTTTTAACGTTATATAAAATACATGGATAGTAGGGTATATCGATTTCCCACTTTTTTGTTTTTTTTTCTGCCAACCCCGCGGAATCGTTTTGTTATCGCAAAAAAAGAATTTTTCTAGAACATTGTTAGAACTTTTGAGTGGATCTTGTGATTGCCAAACGCGATTTTCAGAAAAAATGCAGATTTTCTCAAGTCTGCAGGTTTTCTCCACCGAAAATTGGGCCAAACACCTAATAATATTGCCTTCATACATTCTTTGGGGTTATTTAAGCGAAATTCATTTTTTTTTATCCGAAAAAACTACGTTTCGTGACCGGAAAACATCAAAAACGTTGGTATTCTGACATATTTCTTCCATTTCATTGGGAGATACAGCTACTAGAGGTGAGCGGACGGACCAAATCCTTATGCCCGCCCGGCCCGAGGCCCGATTTTTTCTTTAAAAAAATGCCCGTAGTGCCCGCGGCCCGAAGAAATTCTTAAAGCCCACCCGATGCCCGCCCGTAAAATTTTCTGCCCGCACGATGCCCGACCAATGTTTTTGTGTTGATGTATTTTCAGATTTCAGAATTTACTCAGTGCTGTTTGAGATAAAAAAGAGAGAACTCTTCTCTTCTCTTGTTTTCTGTAGTTCAAACCTTCAATTTGCCGATTGACAGGTGCTCACTCACACTCATTTCTCACTTCACTGCCCGATGCCCGCCCGGAAAAATGACTGCCCAGTGACATGCCCGAAAAGTTTACGCCCGCCCGACCCTTGTAGTGTTGGGCGCGGGCGGGGAACGGGCGGCCCGAAAAATTGGGCCGTCCGCTCATCTCTAACAGTTACCTTCAATTTATCGATTTTCTATATTTTAACGCTCTTGAAATACATTTGAAATAAGGCAGTAAGTCCAAAAAATTGTTAGTGTAATTTGGTCAGACGAACCATTTATTTTCAATAAATTTTTGGTACAATTTTATAGTCTTGTTTTGACTTGAAAGATGGCATATGTTTCCGTGAAATTAGAGTAGCTCGAATACTGCCGTTTATATGCTCACTCCCAGCCACTTTGGATGAAACCTCTGTGACTGCTTTGACGTTTTTATCTATATAATAATAATAGATTCGACAACTCTGCTGTTTAATTCATCTAACATGTCGCAGTGACTGACTACGTCACCCAACTCCGTATCCATTTGTGTTGCAAATTCTTCACCTAGTTCCCAGAGTCGCTGTGCGTCAATCGATTCGCTAACTGTGATAAATTCTTTCCTATATCGCCTTTCTAATGTTTTAACTCATATTGTGATACCAACATATGCTTACCTAATTTATTTGTAATCAATGTGTTAGATAAAACATGAATTTTTTTAGATCACGTTCGGCTCGGATCGGGTTTGAATTTTCATTTTGGTTTGGGTTCGGTTCGGGTCGGCTTTGGAAAAAAGGTCGACCCGCGCACCTTGGATCGAAAGAAACTTCTCTAGCACCGTGTTGCGTTCATGTACTAATTAGATGAGGTCAACGATAAATTAAGTACAGATTGGCAATTATTAAGAAAAAAGGATTACAAATTGAACCAAAAATGAATTGCGAAATGTTTGGTAGTGTTGGTAAATTTAGATGCATTACGGATTTTCAGCGGAACAGATCAGATTAATTGTGTATGTATTCGTGTACGATGTGCAAACTATACACAAATTACGTATTTTCATTTTTGCTTCAGATTATGGCTACGTGAACCCAATCTACATCTATTCATTCATTCTATGAGGTTGTCAACTTGACAACGCTATGTGAAGATGTTATTTTGGTGAAAAAAGATTTTGGTAAAGGATTTGCTGCATTCGGCAGCGTTCGAGTCTTCTTATGTTCTTTTTCCACTTAAGAAATTACAAACATTAAATTCTAAATAAAAGAGTCGGTTAATTTGCCAACTTCAACAAACAAATAACTCGGATAAAATAACAAATCGACCATAATCCATTTCATTACAAAATAAATTACCATATCGATTTCTAGTTTGTTTGTGTAAATAAGAATAAATAGAAAAAAAAATGGAAAAAGCATTTCAGACAATTTTATTAACTCATTTTACAATTAATTTATTTTTCAACATCGGTTTATATCGCATGGAGCAAGTACATTTCGCATTTATTTTGCGAAAATGTACACATGTACCTTCTGAAGATCTTGAGATATTCATAGAGAAACTAACATAATTGCAATATCTTGAAAGGAAAATTAATGATTTGATGCTGTAACAAGATACAACATAAATCTGTGTTCGTACATTATCGCGAAATTATACAAATATTTTGATTTCACTCGATATGGTAGGATACCCAATGTCTGCTTTATATAACCTGCGACTGCGAGCATATATGGAAAATGTCATGAATTTTTTTTCGTTACTTCTTTATACATGATTTCAGTCTAATGCATTTGATAAAAAGGTATGTGATGCCGTAAATCACTAACATCGCTGACCGAATCAATCTAAAGGTAAAGTTCTTTAAGGAAACTCACGTGGCAGGAAATTGAATAAGATGAAGAATGATAACGTAAAACACGAAATTAATAACGAAAAGTTGCGAGTTGCTGTTCGCAAATGATGTCACCACTTAACTTAGTAACACTCTTCTACATCACATTTTTAAGGCAATCCAAGATCTTCTTTCAAATTTTCATATCGTTGCATTTTTTACTCTTCACATAAACCTAACAGATTTTAATTCTCATGTCACTGCACAGTGTAACATTTCTTTCAAAATGGCGGCGCAGTAGGCTAATCCGTTATATTCATGTTCAAAAATCTATATCTCGTGAAATATTCACAATTTAAATGTAAGAATTCTTAAAACGTGATTTAAGAATGTTCAAAAATGTCGGGAAAAATATTTGTGCTTGTAGGCCGCAGATTAATAGTCGTAAATTGTTAGACAAAGTGACAAGTTTGATTGCTTCCCATACATAACCTCAAAAAAATATATTTTCCATATTTTCGTCAGAATCTTGTCGAAATCAGATGTTAACGTTAAAGTAATTCATAATAAGCCGAAACGAGCCTAGTCCGACGAAAAAGGGATGAATTTCTTAGTGGTTTTGAAGCGAATTGTTGTTCAGCGCTCTGAGACTCAAAGACAGTCAGTATGAAAATCAAAGAATCAACCAAGAAATTCATCGGATAGGGATGTTGAATCTATTATGAGCTACTAACGACGCTACAGTAAATTTTTTTTAATTTGTACCGATTTTGCCTTATTTTGTAAATTTGGCGTAGTGCCCGATTTTGACAAACGTCTCAATTTTGCAAAAAAAAATGTCACACTGCGCACTGGCTAATAAGACTCTCAATTGATGATAAATTGTAATATTTTGGTGTAACTAAATCGTTAAGAATTGAATAGTTTGGTAAAGTGTTCAATTATGGAAATAACTGAACACTTTAGTTGTTCAGTTATAGAAATTATCGAACGGTTCGAACTTAATTTCTCCAACCCAAAATGCACGTTACAATTTACGAATACCCGGTTTTGTTCGTGCAAGGGTGTTATATACCTCCTACTGTTGTACAGTAATTGCTTGTTCAGAAGGCGTGATTTCCAACGTAAATAATTACAAATGAAAGACCAATAAAATTTGAAAATAAGCTTTCAATTTGAAAACAGCGACAACACAAGAAGCAAAATAGGATGAATTAGAGAATTAGAATGGAATTAAAGGTGTGCGCCGACCAGTTTTTTGGAGATCGGCGTGATCCTCAGCGTTTGGCCTGAATGACACCCTAGACCAATGCACTCTTCAGAAGACTAAATAATCAATTTTCTCTGTTTGAATGCACTGGCCAGATGCAAACTTCAGAGTTATTGAACTTACGCCGACTCTTTTCAATATCACATCCAACCAATTTGTTTAAACTAAAGAAAATGATTCTTGGGTTTATTACACTAGCCGACAGAGGTTTTGTAAAGAAGAGAAGAATGATGTAATCTGACGTATTTTGATCTGAAAAAGGCGAATCTGGAACCGGCTTTTTTTTCAGTCACCCTCAATTTTTTCCCTATGATCCCTAAAAGTTCCCATGGGAAACAGTCTTTCTTGAGGATCTGCTTGAGCACGAGCAAAAGCCTGTGCGTATGCTAACGAAGCTTCGTATATAATAAGTCCTACAATCAAAGAATTTCTTATGCGACAATTAAGCCGTTTTTCGATTTACCTAAAGAACAAGAGAGAGAAATCCAAAATTTTCGCCTGCGCCGCCTTACTCGACGTGGCTACTGAGCAAATTTTCGAATTTCCTAAAGAAGGAGGGAAGCCAGTCCAAAGTTTTGCCTGCGACGCCTTTTTCGATGCGGCAACTAAGCAATTCTTTGACTTACCTAAAGAACAGGTAAAGGCAGATCAAAATGTTTGCCTGCAGCGCTGCGCTTTGAATGAAAAATTTACTTGCACCGTTTCAACACAACAATTAAAAACATATGCAAAGACCCGTACGTAAAGCCTTCACGTGCGAAAAGCCTCGATGTATCAAACTCTTACTATTATCATAAATAAAATGCGCATCAGAATGCATAGTTAAGTTCTTTTAGAACTATCAGAATTTAAACGACTCTCAGAAATTACCCAAAGTAATGTTGAAAGCCCTCCCGAAGTACATGTTCTGAACTCTGACAGCAATCACGCGCTGTCTAATGTTCTTATCCCTCTGAGTTCTAGAAGTAGCTGAATCTCAGGATAGGATTGGCACATTTTTCGGGAAAACCCTGAAACACGTGTTCGATAACATTTAATTCTCTACAACTTTGCCATTGGAAGCAACTTTCCATCTGTCATAGTTCTTGAGATATGACTCATCCCTACCAATTCTAGAAATGGGATTGGGATGTTTCTGGGGAAAACCCTGAAACACGTGTTTGCTAAAATTTATTTCTCTACAACTTTGCCTTTCGGAGCAACTTTCTATTTGTCATAGTTCTTGATACATGAATCATCCCTACCATTTCTAGAAGTGGCTAAATCTCGGGATTGGGACGTTTCTGGGGAAAACCCTGAAACACGTGTTCGCTAAAATTTAATTCTCAACAACTTTGCTATTGAAAGCAACTTTCCATCTGTCATATTTCTTGAGATATGACTCATCCCTCCCAACTCTAGAAGTGGCTAGATCTCAGGATCGGGACGTTTCTGGAGAAAACCCTGAAACACGTGTTCGCTAAAATTTGATTCTTTACAACTTTGCCTTTGAAAGCAACTTTCTATCTATCATAGTTCTTGATATATGAATCATCCCTTCCAATTCTAGAAGTGGCTAAATCTCGGGATTGGGACGTTTCTTTGGGAAAACCCTGAAACACGTGGTCGCTAAAATTTAGTACTTCATACGGGTCCAAAAACCTATGAAGGGACCCGTACGTATTGGAAATTGCCCAGAGGGCAATATTGAAAAACCCGTCTGAAGAAACGGTGTAAAAAAGGCCTTCTGAAAGTACAAAATCGACCCCCAAACAGACGCAAATGTTCATCTCAATTTGTTCTACAACATAGAAAAAACCCATTTTTTTGTCTAGGACATACCTTAGGACCGACCTAGGGCCATAAGGAAATGCCTCAGACACATAATTCCATAGACAAAAATGTATCCCTCAATTTGCTCTGCAACATAGCAAAAAAAAATTTTTTTTGGTTAGGGCTAACCTTAGTTCAAACCTGAGGCCCGGCACCGGGTCCAAATTTGTTTTTGAATATAATTCGGTACTCGATTACCGATAACTTCAAGTGACCAAAACCGACCCGACCCGAAAAAAATTCTCTATCACTTCGCATTTATTATTTTCCTAACACACTTATCGATGTTCAGCGGAAACTCGCTTAATATGTATCCGAACGGCGTGACTTATATTCTATTGATTTCAAGAAACAGACAGTAGATTATCGAACTTCTTTCGGGTTCGGGTTTGACTTTTTACATTAGATCGGGTTCGGGTTTGACTTTTCTTTATGGATCGGGTTCGGTTCGTGTCGGATTTGATTTTTTATTTTGGTTCGGGTTCATTTCGTTCGGTACATTTCGGTTACAGTTCGGTACATTTATTTTTTATTTTTTTTTGTTGATTGGTCAACAAAGGACCATAATCGATGCTTCCCCCTACTCCCCGGTCGAAATTGGGGTGGTTACAAACGTCGTGGTAAACGTATAGGACCCCTTTTCGAAGAACTCAAAGAGAGCTTCTCCAGAGCCAGCGCAGTAACAAAATATTTCCTTGACAAACACCTCCCCCCCCCCCTCCCCAAAAAGAACGCACTACTATTACCGCACTAGTGGGAGAAAATGACAAAGATAACCCACGAAAAAGGGTGTTTTTTTTGGTGAATTGCAAGAAATAGACCCTTTTAGTGCGGTTCAATTTTGAATATTTCCCTGCGTTAGACTCGAATTTCGTATGATATATGCGCAATTACTTACGGTGCGGTATATGAGTAAAATCAGCAGACAAACAATACTTTTTTTAATGCCATCTTGTGTCAAATTGTTCAATTTTCAATTAATATTCAAATGTTGAGTGGAATAAAAGGGTCTATTGTTTATATTTCTGTCAAGCAAACACAAACAACTATTATGCGATTACAGCTGCATTTTCATGGAAATGACTCACCGTTTCGAAAAGCTATCATTGGTAGAAATATGTCCGTTACAGACTGACAAAAGAAGAGGATTGAAAGTTTCCTGCAATATTTTTTAGTTACTCATTAAATGCGCACGTTCGTTATTCTTCATCACTTAATCGTAATAATGTTTTTCTTATCGTTAACACATCTTGTAAAATATGTAAGATGGCACACTTCTCATTGCAAATGTGAAAAGGCGGTAGTTAAACATTTTTTTGAATCTAAAAGTCAAATTATTATTTCAATGACTTAACTGACTTCAGGTTTATAGCAAAAAAAAAAAAAAAATATTTGTGGTTATTGCATCCACTTTCGAATAAAATAATTATTTTTCCATTCAAAAGCCGTAAAAATATTTTCTGATTCGAAACGAAAACTTTAATAACCATTTTATGCACGTAGCATTGAAATTTGTCGAAAAAAAACTCGCATTTAGGTTGTTTAATGATGAAATTGTCGTAAATTTATCTATTTACACTATTTTTACAACTCACCACCTTCGATTTAACGCAATTTGCCAAAGCATCAACAGCAATCATTTTAATTGCCCATAAATTGTTAGTTTAATTTGATTTTTGTTTTAATTAAAAGTTGAATTTATCGAAATAGTTCTAGTTCATAAACAATGTTACACTTTCTTAATTATCGGTTTTAATTAATGGCTTATGAATTTGCGTTTATGTTCAGTTTTGTGAAACATGATTTGAGAAAGAATCGCGTTGCTTGGAAAGTTCAGCTGCAATTCATAACATTTTACATTCGTCGAAAACATCGTCTGTTACGTGCGGAATGTTATACGAAATTATTGTTTTCTGGTATCTTAATATTTGACGTTCCTCAGACGTAAAAAGTGTCCTAGGACCGAAACCGACGTAATGCACAGTCTAACCAACCATCCCTCAATGCACATAAAATCATGGGCACGCAGTAGACGAAGCAACGGCGCTAAAAACCTCCCCAAACCCTTAAAAGAAGCCCAGAATTTAGAACCGACCTGGAGCACTTAGGAAAGGCCTCTGACCCATACTTTCATGGACAGTAAAGCTTGCCTCTTTTTTCTCTACAACACAGCACCTCGCACTGCACAAAAAACCTAATCATAGGAATATTCACGAAAAAGCACCAAATATCGGCTAGGGTCGTGTAGCGTGAGTTTGGGCACTGTAGTCCGAACCCCCCAACATACTTTCACTAGTTTAACTTTCGTGATTTTTCGATGTCCACATCTTTCATTCAAAACCCAGAAAAACGATTTCGTTCTAAATTCGAAAGATATAAGTCAAAAAGATTCACCGATCTTCAAAAAACTACATTTTTGAACATTTTTTCGACCGTAACTTCGAAAGTTTACGGCCGATTTTGCCCAAAATCAACTTCGTCTTATTTTTTTCAATTTTGAAAATTGGATAAGTTTTACCCGATTTGTGTAGAAAAAACACGTCTGGCACTATGAGAGACTCAGTTTTAGGGCCCTGGCTGAGTCCAACAGTTCAAAATCAAATAAGTTTCTTCCATGAAAAGTCCGGCATGCCCAGGACTTTTAAACAAAAAACATAAGAAGGGACCCGTACGTATCAGAATAGATGCCGCAAACAGAGTTGATGTTACGAAAAGACTCGAAGTCCACATTAAATTGTATCGGAAATTACCGATAGGGCAATATTGAACATATGCAGGGGACCCGTACGTATAAGAATAGATGTGGCAAACAGAATAGATGTTGCAAAAAGATTCGAACGTATCAAAGTAAATGTTGCCTTAACTCTGAAGTGTATGAAAGTGCGTCGACATAATTGGATTGAAAATTGCCGAAAGGGCAATATTGAAAAACCCGTCCGAAGAAACGGTGTAAAAAAAAACCTTTCCGAAAGCACAAATTTGACCCCCCCAAAAAAGAAAAATGTTCTACTCAATTTTCTCTGAAACATAGAAAAAACCATTTTTTGGGCTGGGGTCGACCTTAGTACCGACCTAGGGCCCTAAGTAGAGGCCTCGGACACACAATTCCTTAGCCAAAAATGTTTCCCACAATTTTCTCTGCAACAAAGCAGGACCGACATGGCCCACTTGAGCCCTAAGCACAGGCAAAAGTTTATTTTATAAACTGTCGGTCATGTCCAGATCTTTCAAACAAAAAAAAAAATTGAAAATCGGAAAAGATTTGCCCGAGTTATAGACAAAAAACATATCTAGCCCTAGCAGAGACTCGATTTTAGTGCCCTAGTTAAGTCCAAGGACTCAAATTCAAAAATATTTCTTCCATAAATTGTCGGCTATGCTTTCAAACAAAAAAAAAATTTTGAAAATCAAAAAAGTTTTGTACAAAAGACCAAAAATTACCTAAACGGCCCTAGCTCGGTGGCCCTTGGGCCGACAGTGCCCAGATTCAATCCTATAAAAGATTCTTCGATTACCTTTTCGGGAAAAAAAGTTTTTGAAAATCCGTCTTCGTTATTCATACGGGTCTAAAAAGCTCGGATTCAGGCCAGCGTTTCAGGTAAGGTTTGATTTTTTGATGGGGTTCAGTTCGTTTCGGGCTTGATTTGTTATTTTCATTCGGGTTCGGTTCGGGTCCCACTTGGAAAAAAGGCTGGCCCGCAGATATCTATGTGTTCCTCGGTGACAGTTCATTGTGTGATAAATTTTTAACAATCTTTAGACCCGTAGTGGTTTTACGCGTTTACCATGACGTTTATGACCACCCTAATTTCGACTCGGGAATAGCGGGAGCATCAACCATGATGACGAATAACCTTAGATGACGAATCAACAATAAAAAAATGTCCGTCCGTTCGTCTGTCACCGCGACAACTCTAGTAAATCTTGAAGAATTTTCCAAAAACCCCTGAAAGGTAATTGAAAAATCGAGCGAAAAATCTTTTATGAAATTGAATCTGGGCATTGTCCAAAAAAAATAATATCCCAAACCAAAATATCCCCGTAGACAAAATATCCCCAGACAAAATAACCGGACATAATAACCACTATTTTTTCATTAAAAAAAGGGACAAAATACCCCCTCAGACAAAATATCCACACTCAAAAATTAAGAATATTCAGTGTGCCCCCGAAAAGAGGGGTCAAGGGGGAATATCTCCCCTTGCGGGATCTAAGGGGCGGAGCTCCTAGTGGGGTTTGGGGCAGCGCCACATTTACGAGAGCCCACCGCAGGCGCGGGGGTGAGGAGGCCGAGCCCCCCAACACACAATATAATATCTAATTAATAATACCTGCCTATATTCACCATTTTTGAGTAGACATTACATGTGGGGATATTTTGTCCGTTTCTTGTGGGATATTTTGTCTAGGGACATTTTGTCCGGAGATATTTCGTCCGGGGATATTTTGAATGTTATAATCGGTCCTAGAGCCGTTTTTGATCTTTTGTACATAACACGAGTAAATCTTTTGATTCGAAACGCGAATGCTTGTATTTGAACAATGGACTGTCTTCCCTTAGGTGAAAAATCTCCATTATATAACAGTTCTAGTTGTGTCAATGACTGAGTGTTATGTCAATGACAAAATCGTTCAAGAACTTTGTTTCAAAGCGTTCCAATGAAAACGCGATATTAATGTGTTGGTTGTAAAAAGTTAAGATAGTAAACGTATTTTTATCAGAACGAAATTTTCCATTCACTTTTGTTAACGTATTATAACGTTACATTTGCATTCGGTATTTCCGTTCAAAATGAGCTAATTGGATGAATGAGACAGAAACATCAATTAGAATTCTCAATTTAGTTGTGTAAGGGCTTGTTTTGCGAATGGGAAAGTTGCGAAAATATGGAAGAAAATATCGCTTGAGGTGGCGCTATCGCTGATAATACGCAGAAGTATGTTTGAATAGAACCTTGTGTTCAAAGTTTTAATTTCCTGAAAAATTACAGCGCTGTTTTCAAAACAAAATTACGTTGTGTTAAAAAAATTGCGTCACAAATTCATTAATTTTGCAAGCAGACTTTCGGACTACGTCACACTCTAATTTTTAAGAGGTTTTTGTTGTGATATCAGTCGTTTTGGAAGTTTTCAGTTGTTGAGAAAATTTCTATTTTTTGAAAAAAATTTTCCCCGAAAAAAAATTTTCTCCGAAAAAAAATTTACTCAAAAATTCTCCAAAAAAAATTTTCTCCAAAAAAATTTTTCCTTCAACAAAATTTTTCCTTCTACAAAATTTTCTACAAAAAAAATTTTCTCCGAAAAAAATTGTTCTCCAACACCTTCGGCTACCACGGGCTACCATCGAAACACTTCGTATCACCTTCGGCTACCTTCCGAATACTTTGTGTTACCTTCGGCTACCTTCGGAACACTTCGTGTCACCTTCGGCTGCCTTCAGAACACTTCGTGTCACCTTCGGCTGCCTTCGGAACACTTCGTGTCACCAATTCTTCTCAGTGATTTATATAACTTTCCTGAAGAAACCAACTGTCTAGGTATTCTTATTCAGAATGTGACGCATAGTATTCGTTACTGCTGTTACAATGAGTTTAACTGATTTTCGGAACCAGGCTGCCTTCTTAAAGGCTACTCATACTTTTCAAGTACGCAGCCTGGTGCCGAGTCGGAACCTAGTGCACATTAATGTACTCGTTTCGCCATCCAACATTGCCATAGGAACTTTTTTGAAATTCTGAAATCAACCAGTGCAACCTCACCTTAAGCACACTTTTATTTTAGAATACTCAGCGAGCGTTCAAGAAAGCGGCTTCTCAGCGGCAAATTACTTTGTGCAAAAAAGCCCTCGAAAAATGTTGAATTTAATTAACGTTTGACTATGAAGCAAATTTAATTATGGTAATTTAAGTTTGAGGAGCGCAGCATTTCAATGTTATCAAAATCAAGTCGTAAGTTATGAAAGATTGTTGAGAACGTCGCTCAGTACGTAGAAAAACGTTACCAGGATACTTCCTTCAAAATTTACCTATCTTGTCGGTGAAAGCTATTACTGGGAACATATTACATTTCCTTGGGTGATACTTATGAGGTGAACATGATGATGTCCAAGGAACTTATAGTAATTTTAGCAATTTGCAAATCTCTATTACCATGTGCATATGCGACAACGTTTGATAAACCTGTCCTACCTTTATCACCAATAATGTTAGACATTTTTGGTAAGTTTGGTATTTTGGGCTATTTTGTTTCTATTTGGACTAACAATTGACACATGCAGAACTTGAATTTAATCGATTTCCAAAATCCGAGGCAATCACATGCACGATGAGTAATCATAGGAACAATTCAAGAAACGGAAAAATTGATAAAAATTACCGGTGGAAGAATTTTAACATTCAACCGGATCCGGCTTATGGTAAGACGAGATCTTAAGAATTTAGAAAGCCATGTTGTAACATGCAATCAAACAGATAAGCGAGAATATCGGCTTATTAACGACGCCCTCTACAACCTCATGGAAGCATTGCCTTGCATAACTTTTGGCATTTGGCCACCAAACTCAAAACCGACTGGCGACTATGTTTATATCATCAAGGGCACAAAAAACGGTTGCAATTCCCCTGTGGGTCGCATTGGTGGTCGGCAGGTAATACAATGAAAGAATCATAAGATTGTGTAACTTTGTTGTTATCTTTCCCAGCTGGTCAAATACATGAATACAGTACACGTCTAGAAAACGTGTCTTCTCTACACACACAGAATTCATTTTACCAATCAATCTTCATAGATAGTAGAGTGTTATTACTACTACTATTTACGAATTGTATTTGACCGGCTGGCTTTCACTGTATCAAAACCCGAGTAAAAAAAACCATTCGATTTGAGACTGAAATTGAGACTGTTTTTGTGTATGGCACTGAGTACTGTATTTTCGAACGTTTTAGATTGTTTTGAGACCGTCACCATCATTAAAAATGATGAGTATGCTCATTTTTGCCTCAATTAATAAACATTTTTCTGGTGTTTGAGACTGTTGAGACTGTTGAGACTGATGAGTATGCTCATTTTGAGACTATTCGAGACTGTTGAGTATACTCATTTTGAGACTGTTTAGTATATTGTTTTTTAGACTCATTTTGAGACTATTTTAGACTGTAGAGTATGCTACTTTGACACTATTTGAGACTGTTGAGTATGCTCATTTTAAGAGTAATATCGCGAAATCTTCGAACAGTCTCGGAACAAGGGTCGTCAGAATTGGTCGAGTCATATCTCATTTTTTTCGTTGCACTTTTGTGACGAAAGAAATTTTTCACTTTTGGAAAAAAATGTCTCGTCTTGGAGATAGAGCTCATTGAGTAAGGTCGTGCAAGGAAGTGCTGAAAATCGTTTTTTAGCTATAACTCGAACGAAGGTGATTCGAATCAAAAAATTTTTTGCACGATTTTAGGCCTTGAAACGACAAAAATTTTGACTATATACTTGACTAGGTAGGAGTTGATGGTTGGCCGTTATTAGCCGATATAGGCGAAAAAATAGGCAATTTTCGGAAGTCTCTGGCCAGTTGCAATAGAAAGATTCAGAGACATGTCATATACCGTTGGAAAGCCTACCACTACTACTTAAATATGCAAAAACTTTCTTGGAAAAGTTCTATTGCAGCGGACGGCAGCCATTTTAATGAAAGTCTGACAAAAAAATGACGAATTTTTATCACTTCTATATGGCTTTGACCTAGTAAAACTTGTCCGATTTTCAAAATCTCTTTTTCCTCCGAAATTTAACCGAAAAAATTAGTTCAAATATTTTTCACAATTTTATTGAGGCTTTCGAGACTATTGAGTATGCTCAATTGTGAAAAATATTCTTTTTAGCCGATGAGACTGTTGAGTGTACTCATTTTCGACAAAAATATTTTTCACAATCTTATTGAGGCTTTTGAGACTGTTGAGCATGCTCAAATGTGAAAAATATTTTTTTTAACCAATGAGACTGTTGAGTGTACTCATTTTCGACAAAAATATTTTTCACAATCTTATTGAGGCTTTTGAGACTGTTGAGCATGCTCAAATGTGAAAAATATTTTTTTTAACCAATGAGACTGTTGAGTGTACTCATTTTCGACAAAAATATTTTTCACAATCTTATTGAGGCTTTTGAGACTCTTGAGTATGCTCAATTGTGAAATTTTTTTTTTTTAGCCAATGAGACTGTTGAGTGTACTCATTTTCGACAAAAATATTTTTCACAATTTTATTGAGGCTTTTGAGACTGTTGAGTATGCTCAATTGTGAAAAATATTCTTTTTAAGCAATGAGACAGTCTGAAAAGCCTCAATAAATTTGTGAAAAATATTTTTGTCTCATTGGCTAAAAAAAATATTTTTCACAATTGAGCATGCTCAACAGTCTAAAAAAGTCTCGAAATAAGCATACTCAGCGATCTCAAATAGTCTAAGTGAGTGTGCTCAGTGACCTCAGGCAGTCTAAATCTAAAAAAAATTAAAATGAGTGTACTCACTAGTCTCATTAATGATGATTTTATAAAAAAAAAGCGAAATTGAGTACTTCTGAGTTTTTTTCAGAAATTGAGACTGATTTGAGGCTGTGAGTACACTCAATTTTAGTACTCACTGAGACTGCCATTTTCACTCGGGAATACACACGAAAATGTTTATAAATGAACCCCCTTCCTCGTCACGCAAAATGGGCGCTACTTCTATCGATCGTCACATTTTGCTGAGGGAAGGGTCCCAAAGCGTTACGTCATTTATTAACAGCCAGTAAGTAATGCAAATAATTATAAATGAAAAAAATTGTTAGGAAATGAATTTACAAAGCCCGGGCTGTATGTCTGTCGGAACAATTATGCATGAAATGATTCATGCCTTGGGATTTTATCACGAGCAATCACGCCCAGACCGAGATAATTTTGTTGAAATTCTTTGGGACAATATCCAACCAGAGTTTGAATTCGCATTCGATAAGTATCCGGATAGTGACGTGTCCACTTTTGGTGTTCCTTACAATTATGAGTCAATTATGCATTACAAAGGTCATGATTTCAGCAAAAACAAGCAACCCACAATAGTAGCCAAGGTAAGCGACAAAATTTAGAGGCTAAGTGTATTTTGAGATTGAAACCATATTCCATTTTAGAACGGCGCTAAAGTTGGTTCGGTTGGATACTTGCAAGAAACTGATATTCAAAAATTAAAACTTATGTACGAATGCCTCTGAGTTGCAGGACATGCGTTCCTTTTAACTGAAACTGAATTCATTTTATTTGAAAACATAACCAAAGACTCGTACGTAATACAATAGATGTGGCAAACAAAATACATGTTGGAAAAAGACTCGAACGTCTCTTAATATAGAACACTCCAATGTTTTGTGCTCTTTTAATAATAATTTCAAAGATCCATAGAAATTACTCAAGGTAATGTCGAAGGCCCTACCGAAGTACGTCTGAGAACATTGAATTATTTGATGGCCGAAATGTCCTCCCTAGCACCATATTGACCAAAGTTTCTTCAAGAAATCCTATTTTCTCTAAAATGTAATTCTCACCAACTTCAAACTGCCGTAATTTTATAGGTAAGTGTCATCCCTCCCAATTCTAGAAGTTGCTTTATCCCGGAATTTGATCATTTTTCCCTAAAGCCCTGAAACACATGTTCTCTAAAATTTCATTCTCCACAGCTCTGTCTTTGGAACTTTCATAGTTCTAAATATATGTGTCATTCCGCTCAATTCTAGGAGTAGTTCTCTTAAAACTCTGAAACACGTGTTCTCTAAAATTGCATTCTCTACAACTTTGCCTTTGACAGTAAATCTCCACGAAAAACCATCTGCTTTGGTATATGGTCAAGAAACTCAATTTCATCCATTCCATTAGTCCCAGTGCCCGGACATCTGACCCAATTTCCACAAAAAATATTTTCCCAGTTTTGTGAGATCATAACAACATAATGAACAGTTGCCGTGCATACTTGCTGAGATATTTGCGAAAAAATTTCGACGACCCTTGAGAAACCATGTTTTTGGTCACTTTTTTGACCATATCTCCGGATCCACTAGACCAATTTTGCTCATCTTTAAACTTCAATCATCGGACATATGTACCTTTCAGGAAAAAAGGGTGATCGGTGCAGCCGTTTAAAAAAAATGACGGGACGAACAAACGGACAATTTTTGCGCTGATTCGTCATCTCTAGACGATATTAAATGCATTCCCCTCACTCCCGCCTCGATCTACCCCATGTTACAGTAAATTTGTTTGTAGTAAACGTATAAGAACTTTGTACTTCGTACGGGTCCAAAAAGCAACAAAAACTTATCCTGACTATCGAACACTTTGCTCGCCTGTGGCTCGTTTTGCTTACGTCATGCGATTGACATTAAGAAAATGCAAACGAATGCGAGAAGAGAGAGAGAGAGAGTGAGACTTTCTATGAAAGAGAATTAAAAAAGGTGCACAAGCTTATGATTTTCTTCCTATACGTCAAAACAACAACTTCAAATCACATGAGCAGCTAGCTTCACGTCGAGTATTACTTGCAAATATCAAAACAAAAGACTGTCACACCACTGGGGTTTTGTGAAAATTAGACATGACCTCAAATATCTTAAAATCTGTTGGAGATAGATAATTTAGTCTCCAGGTAAAATGAAAGACCTGTCTTTGACCAGTAATCACAACATAAACCTCTTAAAAGGTAAAGTGTGACGCAGTCCGAAAGTCCGCTTCCAAAATTAATGATATCGCTTGAGGTGACGCTATCGCAGATGATACGCAGAAGTTTGTTTGAATGGAACCTTGTGTTAAAAGTTTTGATTTCCTGAAAAAATTACAGCGCTTTCTTTAAAACAAAATTACGTTGTGTTAAAAAAATTGCGTCACAAATGGCGGACCCACCAGCGGAATAATTTTTCAATACTTTCAGTTTTCACACGCAAAAATTTAAATTTATCTTAAACAGTCTACGCAATAACAAGCAAAAGTCAAATTTTTGCAGCGCAAAAACTGAAGGTACTAAAAAATTATTTCGTCGTTGGGTCCGGCATTTGTGACGCAATTTTTTTAACACAACGTAATTTTGTTTTAAAAAAAGCGCTGTAATTTTTACAGGATATTAAAGCTTTGAACACAAGATTCCATTCAAACAAACTTCTGCGTATTATCAGCGACAGCGTCACCTCAAGCGATATCATTATTTTTGGAAGCGGACTTTCGGACTGCGTCACACTTTACCTTTTAAGAGGTTTTTGTTGTAATATCAATCGTTTTGGAAGTTTTCAGTTGTTGAAAAAATTTCTATTTTTTGAAAAAAAAATTTCTCAGAAAAGAAAATTTTCTTAGAAAAAAAATTTCTCCGAAAAAAAATTGTTCTCGAAAAAATTTTCTCCAAAAAAAAATTTTCTCAAAAAAAAAAAATTTTCTCCAAAAAATATTTTTTTCCAAAAAATTGTTCGCCAACACCTTCGGCTACCATCGGAACACTTCATGTCACCTTCGGAACACTTCGTGCCACCAATTCTTCTCACTGATTCATATAACTTTCCTGAAGAAACCAACTGTCTAGGTATTCTTATACAGAATTTAGCAAAAAATCCTAGATGGCGTCGCTTTGACATTTGGCAGCCATTTTCTAATGATACCAAAAAATTCTCCTGATGAAACTCTATAACTGTCTAGAAGAAACCAACTCTGCAAGTGTTATCACTCCGGAGCTAAAATTCGAAAACTCCGAGCATTACGTAAAAAACGACCGAGACTGACGTTCCCTGAAAATTTCAGGAAGATCGGCTGTCTAGTTATCGAGATCGAAAATTATTAATAGATAGAACATAGATAGATAGAAATTAGTTAGATAGATACCGGCAGCCTACTATGATCCTCTCATTCTTCGATGGTACGTATGAAAGAGATAAAAGGATGGTCATGTTCACTTTCATATGGAAAACCCGGTAGATAGAAACCGACAGATCTGAAAAAAAGTTTCCATAATGATGACAACAATAGAAAAATTGATTCTCCATACAAAAATGTCATTTTCAAACCTCGATATCTCAGCCAATTTTCAACCGATTTTGATGAGTGAGGGCTTTTTGGAAAGCTGCTGCGACGTAGTTTTTTTTTTTCAAAAAAAATTTGGAGCGGGAGGGGGGCGAGGGAAAAAACTCAAAAGTTCGCCTATACATCGTGTCTTGTCCCAAAGGTTTTTGTATGGAGTTTTTTGGGCTTGTGGACATTTTTTTTTTTTTTGGTGTGGGGACTGCGTCACGCTCTCCGCTACCGCTCCGAGCATGATGTGAAATGTGGCCGGTAACTAGTTAAACTATGGTTTGACCGGAGATTACTACATGGCCGATAACTAATGGATTTAACTACCCTACTTTACTACTTACTGCTAGCGCCATCTAGTGCAGGCTAGCAAATCCATGAACTAAAATCACAAATTATTGGGCAATTTCACTTATGTGTAATAATCTTATTCACACATTTTTACGCACAGTGAAGTAATGAAGGGGCTAAAAACATTTTTTATAGAATGAATGTGTGGTTTATGTCCCTGTTTCAGAGCACATCGTCGTTGTTTCAGTTTGTTATCATTTTTTAAATGACAAATTATTGTATGATATCGAAGTATGACTGATATTTTGGCGCTTGAAGCCCGTCGAATCATATGAAACGCTCGATAGGTATAAATATGGGCCCCACTGCACAATGCACATCATTTGAGTCTGGTTAAAAAAGCTTTCAAGTTCAAAGTTAAACAAAATAACTTCGTGTGAGTATAAATTTAGTTAAAATATTTCTGTTACGCATCTCTCCGCTAACATGTGAATAAAAAAACTCTAGTTACAACATCGATATGAGAATTGGTTTATTTTCCTCCCTTTATATTGACTTGAAATATTATTTGAAAGTTGGGAGTATCGCTTAGTTTTTTATCTAATTTTAATGAAGTTCCTTGGCGATTTCAGAAATAATAACAAATCTAAGTTCATGTGATCTTAAGAAAAGGAGCGCAGAAGGTTGAGATGTGTCAGTCCCTACTAAAAAGGGTCAAGCGGGAATACCTTTCTTAAGTGGCAGTGTCTGCATGTGTATAGTTAATCCCATCACATACGTAAAGTTTGCTGGAAGGAAAGTGTACAATAGTCTTACCCTCTTTCATAATCAAGCATTTTTTGCCAAAAACCGGGAAATGAGTTCTTAGAGTCGTTAGAAAGCTGATGCCCTAAAATTTATTTGATTTATGTACAAAAGACCGACAACCACTTAAACGGCCTAGCTCGGCGGCCCTTGGGCCGACATTGCTCAGATTCAAACCCATAAAAGATTTTTCGATTACCTTCTAGGGAAAAACATTTTTTTTTGTTGATGATTCGCCACATAAGGACTATGTTCGATGCTTCCCCTACTCCCGGGTCGAAATTCGATTCGATTCCATCAACTCAGTGGAGCGTATGTTGTGTAATTATATCGAGATTAATGTAAGCAAATATTTTTAAGCTTTGAAATTTCGCGATATTTCAGAGATATAAACGATAGTAGATTACGTTCTGTGCAGTGAAAATAATTCATTAAATGAGGGATCAATTTTGTCATATAAGCGGAACTCACGAGTGTGTTTCCAAGCAACAAACTCTACCGTTGTCAAAAACAGTTTCCGAAACGAGTTGCTCGAAGAATATATCAAAACGTAAGTACACATGTTGACTGAAGGCCCGTAGCTAGGGAGGCGAGGTGGCCGCCGCCCCTGGCACTTGCTTCACACCTGCTCACATCATTCGAACATTCGACGGTTTCAACCGTTTCGACTATAATGTTGCTACTAAAACGGTGATAATGACATTAGTTGTATGTAATGAGTTTTGCGGATAGGACACAATATTATTACATATGGAAACAACATGTGGACACAAATATCGAAAAAACCCTACATGTAATAGACCGCATTACATGGGGAGGGGGAGAGGATTGTACTTGTATTCACATCTTTGCATATGGGACAGCGAATAAAATATTATGAAGAAATAAGTTGTTCTCCATATTTCATTGTGAGCAGAGGCGCTGACTTTCTTTTTTCCTGTTGGGGCAAAATTTTCTCTTTACTAATTTTTTTGTTGAAAGGAGATATAATATGTAGACGGAAGTTGTCGTTTTTCTGCGTTGGAAAAAGAGAGAAAATTATGATTTAGAAAGAATTCGTTCATTCTAATTTCCAAGTTTAATCGGGAGCCTACTCCAGCACATTAAGAATGCATTACGTTCTAATAAATCAATAATTTAAACACCAAAAAATTTACGTAATTAGTAAATTCCCATGTCTCTATAAGACAATAGTAGTACTCGGATTAGTACCGCGCGGCCCCCATGGACGAGGAATCGACATACTTCCAATTAGCGCAAGCGGCTTTACCTTACGAATTCTGGTATGTAAGTACCGTCTTTCGTCCAAGGTGGGGACCGAGACCACTTCTGCCATTATGGTCCAGTAACGGACGATGGGAGCAGCGAAGCATGCATGTTTCAGCACCAGTTAGAAGCCAGATGTACCCGTACATCTCGGAGCTATCCCTTACCCAAGGGCGTGAGGGTCTTTTGTTTTGTTCTTTACAAGTAATACTCAGCGTGAAGTTAGCTGCAGTTGCAACCGAAGCTAACTTCATTGCAAACAAAATCAGCTGATTTCATTCATAAATTTAACAAAGTTAGTTGACTTCATTGAAAAGTTCGAAAATCAGCTGATTGCAGCTAACTTCATGTTGAGTATTACTTGCAAAGATCAAAACAAAAGACTGTCACGCTCATGCCACCCCACGGTACCGATTTCGCTCTTGGTGGGGGCTTCTACCAGTTCTGCTCAACCAATTACAGCTGGGGCTTTACAACCCCGACACTGCTAGGTCCGCACGGGTGAGGTGTATCTCGAATCCGAATGGTCCTGCTGGAATAGGCCCGCAGACTGTTGAACGAGCGATGTCCACCCCTGCTCATAGTTTACCCTATGTTGTTTGCCTGTCAGTGACATTGTACAGGACTGCGACGTGAACGCCAACAGTAGTATTTAAAAAGCAAAAGCTAATGGAGCTCACAAACGGTGCTCTGTGTTGCGCATACTTCCCGCATACTCCCGTAGTGCAGTCTTCTTGAATAATTCCTAACAAAGTGTCTAACACAGCAGGTAATATGGTGACACTAAAGGAAGCTGTTATAATTTTGGCAATCGCCACTTCGCTCTCGTCAAAGCCAATGGACCGACCTCATCAACCGACTCCACCAAAGACATATTTGTGTAAATTACTTTAAGTTCCAGATAATATAAATTTCCTTTCAAACATTTTCTACTATGGTATAGCATACCAATTTTACGAATTTCCGGAGATCGATGCACCTGCACCCGTATGTACGACAATTGATTCCGGTATAACATTGAAAAACGGAGTAATCGATAAGAGATTCAGGTGGAAGCATTTTAATGTTCAGCCGGATCGTGCTTACAGTAAGTACAAAATGTTAGACCCTATCTAGGTCGCCATCCTCATAAGGTGCAGTTAAACAGATAGGAGAGAATATCAGCTTATTAAGGACGCCCTCCACAATCTCAAGCAAGTACTTCCTTGTATAACTTTTGGTATTTGGCCACCGAAATCAAGGCCATCCGGAGACTATGTTTATATCAACAAAGGCACTAAAAACGGTTGCGATTCAAAAATTGGTCGCATTGGCGGTCGACAAGTAATATCGGGAATCTACTTAAAAAGTGATGCAAGAAAATGAAATATGACATTTCCAGATAATGAATTTACAAAGTCCGGGCTGTATGTCTGTTGGAACCATTATGCATGAAATGATTCATGCTTTGGGATTTTATCACGAGCAATCGCGTCCAGACCGAGATAATTTTATAACAATTCTTTGGAAAAACATTATACCAGGCTTTGAGAGAAACTTTTTTAAGATACCGAATAATGTTGTAACTACATTCGATGTTCCCTACAACTATGAGTCCATAATGCACTACGATGGATTTAGTTTAAGCAAAAATAATAAACCTACCATTGTAGCCAAGGTAAGCGACAGAATTGAAGAGGCCAAGTGGATTTTGAGATTGAAATCACATGTCATTTTAGAACGGTGCCAAAGTTGGATCAGTGGGAAAATTGCAAGATACTGATATCCTAAAATTGAAACGCATGTACAATTGTACTTGAAGCACAAAACTTTTATTCCGTCGTTAGCGAGGGAGAAACCACTTATGGAATTGTTGGGACAGGGGGTGGAAATATGGAAATAAAATGAAAATATTGGAAATAAATGGAAATTTGACGAAGAGCCAACCCATATTTTCGTATTTTTATTCTTGACTTTTCATTTTTCATTAACCATAAAAACATTTATTTTCGATTGAAACTTTTTGGACCCGTACGAATTACAAACAATTTACTACAAACAATTTTACTACAAACATTTTTAATGTAACGTGGGGTAGATCGAGGTGGGTGTTGGGGGTACATTTATTATCGTCTAAATATGACGAATCAGCAATAAACAAATTGTCCGTCTCCACTCTTTTTTCCAAGCGACTCAACCGATCACCCTGAAAACTACATGCCTCCCATGATTCAAGTTCGAAGATGAGCGAAATCGACCAAGTAGTTCCGGAGATATGGTCGAAGAAGTGGAGGTCGGACATGAAATTTTCGAGGGTCGATGAAACGTTTTCGCAAATATCTCAGCAACTATAGCACGGAAATTCCTCATTTTGGTGTCAAATGAAAGCAACTGGGAAAACATTTTTGTGGGAATCGGGTCAGGGGTCTGGGCACTGGGACCAAAGGAATGGACGAAATTGAGTTTCTTGGCCATATACGCCATAACTATCAATGGCAAAGTTGTAGAGAATTAAATTTAGCCGAAGATGTGTTTCAGGGTCTTGGGGAAATATGGCACAATCCTGGTATATGGCCACTTCCATAATTGGGCAGGATGACCCGAATCTCCAGAACTCCAGAACTATGAGAGTCATAAAGTTGGTTCCAAAGGCGAAGTTGTAGAGAATCGAATTTTAGCGAACACATGTCTCAGGGTTTTGGGGAAATATGCCCCAATCCATGGGATATGGCAATGGAGAGCAAGGTGTACTGGAGCGTTACATGTTGGACAATAGGAGAATCAATAGCGTGGACCAGAACGATTCAACAAGAAATTGTTCATCGATGTGTTTGATTCGACCTCCCCAGCAATGGAACCTGTCATTACAAATTAGCACATAAGATGGCGCCTACAACCTGCGAACGTGATATTAAAAATGTGAATCATGGCAACCCAGTATACATTTACAAAATGGGTCTTAACGGTGTCGAAAGACGAAATGTCATCTACCTTCGGTTGCCGAACTAGTTGGCTAGGCCATCCTCCCGGAAGACATAAACACAACAATTAACTGTGGAAAGATTAACTTAGATATAAGTCCTATGTATATGTAATATGAGAATTGTATTAGATGTAAAAACACCATACGCTAAATAATGGCAACTTCTTGAATTTTATTGAGGACTCATATCTCTAGAACTATAACAGTAAGAAAGTTGGTGGAAAATAAAGGTCTCAGATGTCAAAACACAGAGCCTTTGACATTAACCTGGATAATTTCTATGGATCTTTTAAATTCTTATAATTCTGAAAGAACTTTAAACATTGATTTGTTTGGGAGCGTCCATAAATGACGTCTGCTTTTAGGGGGGAGGGAGGAGGGTCGAGAAAACAGACAGAATGTGACAAGGGGGGTGGAGGTAGGCACAAAACAGACGTCTGTTTTCAAAAAAAATTGTATTCCCAATAATCAAGAAGTAAGTGCAAAATGTTTGTCTAATCAACATCAACCAATCCATTCTAAAATTAAAAGCGCCCTAACTTGAAATAATTACCTTTCTCAGTGACGGAAGCTCAATACTTCCACCCAATTGGGCTCACAATTGCTGTCATGAGTGTCATGTTTGTCATCGAAAAAAGACATTGATGCGTGAAACAAATAAAAATTTTTGTTTTTTTTGTTTAAATTTCCAATTTCTGATAATGGGGGGGGGGGAACAGACAGAATATGACAGGGGGGAGGGGGGGTGGTCAAAAAATCCGAAAAAAAGCAGACGTCATTTATGGACGCTCCCTTTGCTCATTTTTATTTTTTATTTTTTTATTTGCAACATCTATTCCATTTGACACATCGATTCTGTTTGCAACATCTATCTGTCTGCCACATCTATTCTGATTATGTTTTAAATTAGGAGTCATATCGCGAAATCTTTGCATTGGACATGATGTAAAAGTTTGAGACGACTTGTGGTCCATTTGATTCGTTGGACCCCATGTTAGTTTAGTGATATTATCACAAATTTCGGCGCTAGTGGCTTGTAAATAGGTACTTGTCAGGGGTGGTAAAAATAGGTTTCATACTATAACTCATGTAAGGTGCAGTGTAAACCAGTTGGGACCTCACGCCACCCTATCACCTGTCTAGAGTTATTGGTGATTTTAGGTAAATAATTGGGATCACTTTTGCCACATGCAGCAACAGGTTATAGGGAAACCTTTCCTACGGATTGTTGGTGCATATATGCAAAAATTTCCTTGGTTAAGGCTCTTTGCCGTGAGCGGGAATAACATTTGTAGAAACAGGTCCATTTGTGGAACATTTTTGCCGTATAATTTAATTTTGAAATTCATTCGAAAACTAATTAAAAAATATATTTCAACAAAAATCAACAAAATTAGGTTCATAGATGAAAGGTAAAATGCACGGAGAGGACATGTCCATTAGCGAATTTTAAGAAAAATGAACTTTTCATGTTTTTTACCTTTGTTTGCTTATTTTTTACTAAAAACTTTATATTTTATTGTAATTTTTAAGAAACGCCTGAAGTTAGATCAACTATTCGGGTTAAAATTGCAAACTTCATTTTGCTTATACTTCGCTAAAGGACATGTGCCAACCCTTTAATGCATTTTTCCACTCGGATGCAGGTGATAGGGGGGTTTGAGGTCCCACAGCAAAACAATTTTTGTTTCAAAGAGACCTATCAGCCTGCTGATCATAACTGCTTTCCGTTGCGCTTTATATAAGTTTTTTTTAGATTTATCAGTTTGGGACTGCTGAGAACCACGAAACGAAGATCTCCCGATCCTTTGTTCCTCTTTCCCGTTCATCATGTAAATCATTTGAACCTGTGCTCGCTAGGAACTTGTCCAGGACAAGTGGCCCCAGCTTCAGCACATCCAGCGATCTGATCACATGACCACCAAGAATCCTATGTCTTAGTAGAGAAAAGTTCGGACATTCACAAATAATGTGGTGTCCCGTTTCCTCACCAAGGCCACAGGTGCAGTTAGGGTCGTTGACGATACCCATTTTGGCCAAGTAACTGTTTAGTCCACAGTGTCCCGTGATCACTCCTACAACTCTTCTTATCCGATCGCGGTCCATGTGCAACAGTTCCTTCACCCAACCACGATCGGCCACTGGGAAGAATCTCTTTGTATGTAGACCTCCTTTATAAGCTTGCCAATGTTTGTTTGCCTCTGACCATGTCCAATCCTTTACCACCTTGTCACACAGCGACTGCGGTATGGGAATGAACGGTTCTGGTCCGTGGCTAACAGATTTAGAGCCCAGCTTCGCCAGCTTCGCCAGCTCATCTGCCTTTTCACTACCTTCTATTCCAAAGTACCCAGGTAGGGACCATCCATAAATTACGTACGCTTTTTTCAGTGCTGTCATCAGATTTAAATCAACAATAACTTGGAAAATATTCACTTTTGAGACGTCAAATGTATGACCAACCCCCCATACTACCCCCCTAAATGGGGGGTCGGCCATACATTTGATGTCTCAAAAGTAAATATTTTTCAAGTTATTGTTGATTTAAATCTGATGACGGTCGCTTGGGTACGGGACCATCCATAAATTACGTACGCTTTTTCAGTGCTGTCATCAGATTTAAATCAACAATAACTTGGAAAATATTCACTTTTGAGACGTCAAATGTATGACCAACCCCCCATACTACCCCCCTAAATGGGGGGTCGGCCATACATTTGATGTCTCAAAAGTAAATATTTTTCAAGTTATTGTTGATTTAAATCTGATGACAGCACTGAAAAAGCGTACGTAATTTATGGATGGTCCCGTACCCAAGCGACCGTTATCTGATTTTTCAGACCTAGTTTGTTCAGGGTCTCCTTGAACTCTTTCGTTCTCCAATTCCGGTTGGAAAGAGCACCGTAGTCCTTTCATCGCTGCAAACGTTTCCGCCTGAAACACACTGGCGTACCTTCCTAGATAGAAATTCTCTTCCGTTCTGGGTTTCAGAGTAATTACCCCAGCCCCCGTCCCTTCAGAGTTTTTAGAACCGTCCGTAAAGCTTATGAGTCCATCTTCGGGTATACAATCTGGCCAATTGCCTAGCCGTTAGCCATTCTTGTCTACTCGGTACGATAGCCTCATAGCGTCTCTCAAAGTTGATCTCCGCTTTTATGCGGTCTCTAGGTATGTCAAAAATAAGATCAGCTATTGCATTTCTTATTCTTTCATGTCCTACAGAAAAATTCTTCATCCACAGACCATTAAGCCAAAGCCTATCTGCTGTCGCAAATGCTCTAGCGTTGACGATCGTATGGACCGGTGGTACAGCTAGCAACGCTTCCATGGCTGCCGTCGCTGCCTCTGAATCTCGCTCATCTCCTCCTTCGCGCACTTCTTTTCCAGCCTAGGCCACCACACTACACTACCGTGGCAGATCATAGGCCTCACTACTGCTTCATAGATCCACAGTATCGCCTTGGACGGTAGGCCCCAGTTCTTACCAAACGCGTTCCTACATATCCAAAAGGCCGTCAGAGCTTTCCTCGCTCTTTCCTTTACGTGTTCTGTCCAGTACAACTTACTGTCCAGTATGACACCCAAGTATTTCACTTGGCTTCTGGGTGTGACGTCCTTGCCAAACACCCTGAATTTTCCGATCAATTCCTTACCCATGTGTCTCCTGCTAAAGAGAACTATGTCAGTTTTATCTGGATTAACTTTGATACCTTTCTCTCGACACCATTTCTGTACAATTCCGATAGAGTACCTTATGCGATCCCCAAGCGTACTTTCAAACTTCCCTCTGATTAATATCATTAAGTCATCTGAGTACCCTTGAGAACTAATCCCCATGTCATTTAACTCTTTAATAAGATAATCCACAACTATACACCATAGTAACGGTGAAAGTATTCCTCCTTGAGGACAACCTTTCGCAGCCCATAAACTGATCTTTTGGCCACATACACAATCTATCAGTCTTTCCAGCGTCTTCAGTACGAACGACGTTATATATAAGTTAATAAGTTATATAAGTTATAGTATGAAACCTATTTTTACCACCCCCTGACACGTACCTACTTGAAAGCCACTAGGCCGAAATTTGTAATAATATCACTAAACTAACCTGCTGTTTTTGTCTCCATAGTCTTCGCAAACTTTTACATCATGTTCCAAAACTGTACTATTTTGGTCAACAATTTCGCGATATGTTTCTTAAATGGAATTTTTAGAAATAAATGGAAATAATTTGGAAATAAATATCCCCGAACAAATTAACGTGGACAAAATTACCCCAGAAATATATATTCCGGTAACAGTAGCCCCTAACGTGACCTGTCAAAATAACTAAAATGTAATTGTATGCTGGTGGGCTCTGCCCCCTCTAAATCTAAAATTATTTCAAAGTTAACTTGAACCATTGAGGAATGAGAACGTCTAAGTTTGTAAGCTTCGAAGTGAAATTTTCTATCTCTGCATCCTCTGCATCCAATTTCCATATTACAGTGATAACCACATTGACCTTGGACTGTGAATTGTCCTTAAGAAGCTAATTGTGAAAAAGGGCCAATTTACTTAGTGCGACACCATCTATTGCCTTCAAAACTATTTATTGCCTACAACAGTCACTCAGACTAACTCAGTCTGCATCATCGTATTATTTCAATTTGTTATCATCGCCTATGTGACTCAATGATCAAAATGATTTTTGGAGCATACACCCGCGTGCATATAAGTAAATTTGAATTTTTTTTTGTCATCCGGAAAAACTGTATGATATCAAAGAATGACTGATATTTCTGTGCTTCAAATTCATCGAATCTCATAAAACTCTGGATAAGTATAAATATAGGCACCACTGCAGGATCTATATCACTTCAGTCTAGTTTCAAAAGCTTATAAGTTATAAGTAAGCTAAACAAGTTTGTCGTAAGTACGTAAGTAGAAATTAAAGCAGTGAGAGTGATGAGAAATTGTATGTGATGCAACTTCACAAAAATGCCATTACTCAGAAAAGAAAAGTTGTTCCCAAATGGTTAGTTGTGAGCTAAGTCACTTACCGTGAAATTGTAACTTAAGAGAATTTAAAAGTTAGAAATGTTTTTCCTTCCAAAACCAAAGCAGTGCTAGGAATTTACAAAGAAACAGAGGTGTGCTTGGCGGTACTTTCTTTATCACTTAAAATAAAATAACAAGCGAGAGAGCTAGTGATTTTTTTCATTTCTCCGAGAGCGCTTGCACGAGAAATGAATATCGATAATAAAACAAAAGTTTGGACTGTATTCGTCTTATTTCGGAAGTCTGTTACATGTAAAGTTAGATGGAAAAACTGTATAATTGTTAGAAGCCTAATAACTTATCTCAGTTCCTTCATTATGGACTTAGTTTTCTCAAAATGGCAATGTGTCTCGAATGTGGAAAATTTTTGTTCAGCCACGTCTTAGACTCGGTAACATAACTTCTTATTAGACAAAACGAAAATGTGGACAGATGTAACGCAAATAAATTAATAGTTAAAACTTCGTTATGACAAAAATCTATCAGCAACACGACAAGAATTCTTATATACTTATTGTAACACAGAGTAATATGGTGGCACTAAAGGAAGCTGTAATAATTTTGGCAATCGCCACAACGTTCTCGTTGTCGGCAAAGGCGATCCCAATAGACGGACCTCATCAGCCGACTCCTCCAAAGGCAGATTTGTGTAAATGACTTTAAATTCTACAAATTATTTAAATTTCCATTGAAAGACTTTTTACTTTGGTAGCCTACCAATTTCATGAATTTGCAAACGTCGAAGCACCCACATGCACGACAATTGATTCTGCGATGATATTGAGAAACGGCAAGATCGATAAGAGATTCAGGTGGAAGCATTTTAATGTTCAGCCGGATCGTGCTTACAGTAAGTACAAATGTTAGACCCTATCTAGGTCGCCATCCTCATAAGGTGCAATTAAACAGATCAACGAGAGTATCAGCTTATTAACGACGCTCTCTACAATCTCATGCAAGTACTTCCTTGTATAACTTTTGGTATTTGGCCACCTAATTCAAAGCCAACCGGCGACTACGTTTACATTATCAAAGGCACTAACAACGGCTGCAATTCTTACGTCGGTCGCACAGGCGGTAAACAGGTAATATCGAAAATCTACTTATAAAGTGATGGCAATACATGAATTATGAAATTTCTAGCCAATGAATTTACAAAGCCCGGGCTGTATGAATGTTGGAACCATTATGCATGAAATGATTCATGCGTTAGGATTTTATCACGAGCAATCGCGTCCAGACCGAGATAACTTTATAAACATTCTTTGGCAGAATATCCGACCAGGCTTTGAGGGAAATTTCAACAAGTATACGGACAACATGGTAACCACATTCGATGTTCCCTACAACTATAGGTCAATTATGCACTACAGAGGATATGATTTCAGCAAAAATGGTCAACCTACAATCGCAGCCAAGGCAAGCGACAGAATTTAGAGGCTAAGTGAATTTTAAGATTGAAATCACATTCCATTTTAGAACGGTGCCAAAGTTGGATCGGTGGGAAAATTGCAAGACACTGATATTCTGAAATTGAAGCGCATGTACAATTGTCCTTGAACAGAGCTGATGTTTTTGTTGGGAGTTCTCTGTCATTGAAGTGTCGAATAAAAGTGATGAGCGCTGCTAACTTTATAAAAATCACTCAGCTTTTTCTGATAATTTAGGTTATTTAATAAATTGAAACGAAACCCTTCAATTGTGTGTATTGCGTTATTTTATACGTATGAGGCATACTCACGATAATGTCGAACCTCTCCCACCTCCATGTGCAATGATTTTCTACCCGACTTCCTCCAAAAAATTCAAAAATATGTTTTTCTTCGTCTGTCCGTTCGTGGAAAAAGTAGAGGAAATCTTCACCGATTTTGAACAATTCAAAAGGTGGTCAAAATGTGAGTTCGCTGGTTTGGGTGTCAAATGAAATCAATTTTTAAATTGTCTACATAAATTTTTACTGGCTGCGCCATTGTGAGTAGCCTTTTTTTCGCTTAATAAATCATAATAAAACATTTTGTGGAAATTGGTTGGATGGTTCAAGCACTGGAATCCATGGAATGGACAAAATTCTTTTTCAATTCGGCCAATGTTTCTTTGATCTTGTAATTTTTAAAATATTTCGGGCGATTTTCTCAGAAATAGATCAAAATTTATTGTTAATTTAGAAATGTGGCATAGATTCCTCGCTTTTATAGCAGACATGTTTCTATCCATTCTATATTTTAAGGCCCATAACTTGTGTGCTAAAATATAGTCTACATTTAGGCGCTCAAATATTATATTTTCGCTGATATACGTGGACAAAGATGCAGTTTCAAAAAAGTAAGTCAGCATTTTCCTTCCTAAATATGTTGCCTTTTAAGAGGAACTAAACTTATTTTTTGGGATTGAACTTTGTCTGAGAACGACGAGTTTATGTGTAAATTTTGACGATTTTTTTCGCCGTTCTCAGAGTAGGTAGGATCCCAAAAAATAAGTTTAGTTGCTAAGGCAACATATTTAGGAAGGGAAATGCTGACTTACTTTTTTGAAACTGCGTCTTTGTCCACTGATATCAGCAAAAATATAATATTTGAGCGCCTAAATGTAGACTATATTTTAGCATACAAGTTATGGGCCTTAACAATCCACGAGAAAAAGTTTGGATGATTGGGAAAATCGCCCGAAATATTTTAAAAATAACAAGATCAAAGAAACATTGACCGAATTGAAATTATCAATGCTGCAGATACAGAACAGCATAACAAAATTTTGACCAGTACTTCCAAATGTTACCGTAACAACGGATCTACTAAGTCAAAGAGTTTCTCTTTGAATAATCGAACAAACGAGGTGTATATAAGGGCGCATATTCGAGATGATTACTCACTCAATATGTGACCACGCTGATATACACATGGTCTTGCGACAAAGGTGTACTGAAGAGGCGTAGACGTCCCAATTAAGCATTCGACAGAATCTCTCACGGTGCGTTGATTAGCAAATTGAAAGAGTTGGGAATCCACTCATCTTTGCTATATTGGATCCAATCGTACCTAACCGGTCGAGAACAATATGTGAAGATGATGGGTTGGAAGTCACGTACATTAAATGTTTGTTCTGGTATCCCACAGGGCAGTCATCTTGGGCCTCTTATTTTCCTAATTAATTTTGATGACGTCTTGAATGTGATAAAGAAATGCGATTACTCGTTATTCGCAGATGACTTAAAATTATACTGCAAAGTGACTTCAATAAGAGATTCCATTGCTATTCCCTTGTATATTCCCTTGTGTATTCCCTTGGACTCACTCAATGATTGGTGTTTAGACAATTCTCTCGAACTTAGTATCACCAAATGTAATATCATGTCATTTCATCGCAAGTATGACCCTGTGTTATTTGATTATTGGATTGGTGATGTCGTACTTGATAGAACATCGGAGAAGAAGGATTTAGGTGTCATGTTCACGCAAGACCTGAGCTTTAACAAACATATTGAGCGCGTTTTGGCAAAAGCGTATTCTATGCTCGGTTTTGTGAAAAGAGTTTCGCGACGTGAACGCCTTCAAGAGCATCTACTTTGCGCATGTCCGGTCCTATTTAGAATACGCTTCGGCCGTTTGGTTTCCGTACTACCAGGTCCATGATGATAACATCGAGTCGATACAGAAAAAATTCTTGATGTACATACAAATTACTACACACGGTTCGTAGGGACGAGAATTACCGCCTTCCGCCATATGTGGACTGATGCAAATCATTGAGGATGGAGACTCTTTCCCGTAGGAGGCTAAATCTTAATGCAATGACTGTATTCGATATTTTGAGGGGTCGTATTGACTGTCCCAGTTTGAGGTCAAAATTCAGAATCAATATGCCGACAAGGCGATTGCGTGGGGTGCCGTTTTTCTTGTTAGATTACGGACTATTCGAACCAGTGAACAGTATGACCAGAACGTTCAACATGTTCTCACACTGTTATGACGACACTGTGACGCGTCACTGGTTCCGCTCGAGAATTCGTTCACAGGTCGTGCCTGATTAAACACTTAGGAACTATGGGTTTTTGTTTTGTGCTCGTTAATTATCATCATTATGTCTCACACTAACATTTCATTATCTAAAAAATTTTCTTTCTTTTTTTTTCTTAATCACACGTGGTATGGAGAACATTAGCGGAGGAAACACCTCACGGACAAAGAAAGTTGATGTCGGCTGAGAAATTAGCACGTGCTAAGTAATCAAGAAGTGGAAATTAGCTTCGATGGGTCGACTGGGCGAACTTCCACTTTCGGACTTGTTTACGGCAACATACGGCAACGTACTGTGAAGTACCGATATGTATTGTGACGTACTGGGATGTAATAGAATGTATCGGAAAAAATGGATCGGGCCACGACAGAAAAGCATTGCCCAATGGCATAACGCGGTGCCATTATTGGGAAATATTTGGCTGGCATCAAGTATGCCGACATTTCGCGATCTTTGAATGTTTCGGTAAGAGTTTCTTACATTCGAAATTTTATAACCAAAATTTTATTTGATACAGGTTGTGCAAATGGCGTCACGCCCTAAAGTGAAGGAAGGTCAAAAGTTATGAAAAATAGCGAGACGTCATTTGCGAACCGTCCGATCGGTCAAATATATCGCTTTTTTAGCTCTTAAGCCACAAAATAATTTCTTTATTTTATGAACTGCGAAAATTAACACTTCTCAGACGGAGACAGTGCATATCCAAATCTTTTCCGATCCATCCAATGCAAAACGCACCAATTTCTTGCATTGATTCGCTTTTCCAGGTAGTAACAAATAAAGTAATTTTTTTTTCTAGATGAACTGTGAAAATTAAGTCTTATCCGACGAAGAAGTTTTATTTCCCATTTGCGATACTTTGGGTAGATCGGGAATGAAGTTGAAATGAAATGTCCCCGCCAAAGTGGACCTAATTTCCAAGGATGACTGTGGGAAAGACTTATGTTGTTATTTACCACCTGGAAGAACGAATTGTTCGCAAGAAGGTGTTGCGTTAAATATTGGTTGATTCGATAACTAATGCGAAACCAACTGTCCTCGCTCGAGGTGATTTTATATTCACGGACCGTGAAAATTGGTCTCCTCGGACGAGGACAGTTCATTCCGCATTTACTCCCGATGCACCCAATGTCTAACACAGTACCTTCTTGCAATTAGCACGCTTTTGCACGTAGTAAACAACAAAACAATTTTTTCCCTTTACAGTAATCTTTTTTAAACTTTTTTCCATCACTTAGATCAAGACGATAAAGCGTTGAGTCAACCAATACCGTGTGGATGGACAACTAAATCGCCGACCACAGCCAGGACAGGTGAGAAAACTCAGTCAAGCACAGAGAAGTTTGGTGATGACTCTTATTCAAGATAAGCCATTCTTGAATGTAGCTGTGGTCGGCCGACGATTTGGTATTCATAGAAACACAATTCGCAAAATTTGGTCGGAAGGAGGAATGTTTCATAGAATTACTGCGAGAAAACCGAAACTGACAGAGGCGCAGAAGGAAGCGAGAGTTGGCTACGCATTGGAGAATCTAACGAGAGACTGGTGAAAAGTGGTATTTTCCGATGAGAAAACCTTTCAAACGGACCGCCACCAGAGACTTCACGTTTATAGATCAAAAAATTCGAGATACGAATCAAAATATATTCAGGAGAGACAAAGAAGCGCCACCAAAGTGTCATCAGCAAGATAACACAAGAGAATGATTTCACTTCACAGATAGATCCACTTTTATAGTGAACAATTAAACATTATGCGATAGAAGTAAAAGATTTTATTTTCCATGTTTGTCTAATTCGTACATTAAACGTTTCTGTATATAAACTCTAAGTCATACGTTACTTGTATTTGTAGCAGTGTCTAGAGCATTAATTTAATTATAGTTCTAGGGTAAATTTTATTAGTCCTCATTTTATAAAGAAAAAAAAACGATGTCCGCACTGCGATTTGAACGCGGGACATCCGCGCCTGAGTCGAATGTGCTAGCCACTACTCCACAGTGTCGCCTGATATACGCCAATTAGAAATCGAATCGTTAGTAGTAAGCGTTGAAGTAAATTCGTATGGCTTACTTCAAGTACATAACGTGTACGACTCATAACGTGTAAGTGTGTATATATCATGTCATTGATTTTTTTAGAACATAATAAAAATAATCAATTTTTGTCTGAAAGGATTTTGATAAAACAAAATGCCAGTGTGTGGTGCCTCATCTCACGACATCTGTAAAGTAATTATTTTCTCAATCGGACGAATAACTGCCGAGCAATAAGGCTATGAAAACGTGGTGTGATTAATGTGTAAAAATCGTTTGTAAAGTCTCACCGCAAGACAAATATTGATTTGATTGAAAATTTAATTTCTTTACAGGAGTCTTTCAATTTTTTATGCAGGTTATGAAAGAATGATGTTTGTTGGTATAAATAAAAAAGAAAAACATTTCATTTTAATAAAAAAAAAACTGCGGTCATTAGAATTTGAACCAAAAATTTTGGGAAAAAATTTTCTAAACACCAAATGTTAGCTAACTTAGCCACACAGGCTGTTGATGCTTTCAGTTAGAATGGGTTTACATGACTTCGAGTTTATATACAGAAACGTTTGAATGTGTGAATTAGTCAAACATGAAAAATAAAATAGCGTATTGTTGTGAAGGAAAAAATCTCGATTCACTTCTTATGTATATATTGTATAAACACGCGTTCGCTACGCTCACTTGTTATATACAATATATACATATGAAGTAAATCTTAATTTTTCCCTTCACAACATCAATCTACTATACTTCATGCAATAATGTTTGCAGATACTTCAAAAAAGTTAATAGAGAAATTAAGTAAAAGATTGATCAAACAATATGATTTTCAAATGTTTTCAGTGAGAAGTTGATTTATAATGTTTTATAGAGGATTATTTGCATGTTTTGTTTGTTTTTTGCTCATTGAAAAAAAAACGTCCAATTTATCGCACTTGTCCGCGACTGCTTATTTGTGTAACTACTAACGCGTGCAACAATCAATCTGCTAACTCAATGTGCACCATAATATCGTTTATTTGTTATCATCCCCTTTATGATTTAGTAAAAAAATGCTTCCTACTAACTTACAGATGATAAGGAAACCGAAAGATTTTTATGTGCAAAGGCAATTAGTAAATCGGAACTTTTTTTTGTCATCCGGAAAAACTTATGATATCGAAATACGACTGATATTTCTGCGCTTGAAACCCGTCGAATCACATGAAACGCTCGATAAGTATAAATATGGTCGCCACTGTAAGATTCATATCACTTCAGTCTCGTTACAAAAGTTTGTAAGTTCTAAGCTCAACAAAGCTGCGTAAGTAAAAATTTTAGCTGAGTTGGTTGCAATCTAAGTGAATTTCAACTTAAAAGATTATTTAAAATTTAGAAATGTTTGTTTCACGAGTCGCGTCCGAGAGCGGGCGCTTTTCTGAAATTATATCGGGGGTTTCGTCGCCTTATTTGAAAAATATTGTGCTTGTCTGATTTGACCTGTAGTTTTTAGGCGTTATCAGTCGCGCTATTTTGTTTTTCTCCGCGCTAGTAGCGAATAGCGATCCGCTAACCACCCAACAAGTGGACCCGTTTCGGTAGTCGCTACCTTTTGATTATACGAACTCAAATTATCGGGATATTGAATTTTCTCAAAATTATTGCGACTTCACTCTAAAATTCGACTGGGAAAAAGTGCGACATGAGTTTTTACGTGTCGCGATTATTCGCGGTGTAATTTTAGAATGGAACGACAAAAATATTAATTATTATCATTGGACAGGTTAGCCCAATGGTGACGTACTGCTTTACCACCAAGAATATGCGGGTTCAATCCTGGTGGGGACAAATTCTGTACAGGAATTTTCCTCAATGTTTAGGATGAAAGTAATGCTCCTAGGTACACCCAGACTTGATAATTTGGGTAGTAGTGGATTTATTTGCGTGTGATGAAAACAATGTATGTACTATTTTTGATGTGAGTTATAAAAATTTTCGTCAATTAGCGAAGATTAGCGCTATAGGGCGCTAATTTTCCAAGACTAGTTTCGCTAATATTTTTTGATATTGACGTTTGCGTCGCTGGACAAAATCAAAATGTGGACAGATGTAATGTAAATAAATTAATAGTTACTACATGGGGTGAAAAGTCCGCGGCCTCACATAGAGATGGCGTCATTACTTCAGAATTTTTGTTAACATTCAGTAGTACCACCCTTTACTTGTCTACAGCCAAAATTTCCTGACATTTGGTGTCATAGTTTTCGAATTACTGTCAATAGAGTGACGCAGGTTTTTGTTGTTCGTAAAAAATGGAAAATAATGAATTCCATGTGTTGATTAAACATTGTTTCTTAATGGAAAAAAATACGGTGCAAAGCAAAGAATGGCTGGATAAGTGTTATGGCACATCTTCTCCGTCGTATACAACGGTCAAGAAGTGGCATGCTGAATTTAAACGAGGTAATACAAGCACCGATGATGCCCCACGTTCAGGACGTCCAAGTGAAGAAGTTACTGAAGAAAACATCAAAAGAATCCATCGTATTGTTTTGGCTGATCGGAAAGTTAAAGTTAGTGAAATAGCTGACATCCTCAAAATATCAACAGAACGGGTGCGACACATTTTACACGAGTATTTGGACATGAAAAAGCTTTCTGCGCGATGGGTGCCGCGTTTTCTAACAATTGATCAAAAGCAGCACCGTCTTGACGATTCAGAGCGGAATTTAGCTTTGTTCGAGCGTAATCCAACGGAGTTTTTGCGTAGATTTGTCACGATTGATGAAACGTGGATTCATTACTATACACCAGAGTCCAATAGACAGTCTGCAGAGTGGTTAGAATTTGGTCAAAGCCGACCGAAGCGCCCAAAGGCACAGCGTTCTGCAGGCAAGGTTATGGCCATGATTTTTTGGGATGCGCATGGCATAATATTTATCGACTATTTGGAGAAAGGAAAAACAATAACTGGCGAGTACTATGTCACATTATTGGAACAGCTCGACAACGAGATCAAGATAAAACGACCGCATATGCAGAAGAAAAAGGTCCTGTTTCATCATGACAATGCACCAGCGCATTCATCCATAAAAGCAACTGTGAAACTGGACTCTTTGGGCTATGAATTACTCCACCACCCACCTTACTCTCCAGATCTGGCCCCCAGCGACTACTATTTGTTCCCAAACTTAAAAAGATGGCTACAGGGAAAAAGATTTTACTCTAATGATGAGGTGATATCCGAAACAGAGGCCTATTGTGCAGGGTTGGAGAAATCCTATTATACCAAAGGTATCCAAATGTTGCAGGACCGTTGGACTAAGTGCATTTCCCTTCAGGGAGACTACGTTGAAGAATAAAATTAATTTCATATGTAAAAGTTAGTTCTTTCGTTGCAAGACCGCGGACTTTTCACCCCATGTAGTAAAACTTCGTTTTAACAAAAATTTATCAGCAACACGACAAAAATTCTTATGTATTTATTGTAACACAGATAAATATGGTGGCACTAAAGGAAGCTGTAATAATTTTGGCAATCGCTACGACGCTCTCGCTATCTGCAAAGGCGATCCCAATAGATGGACCTCATCAGCCGACTCCTCCAAAGGCAGATTTGTGTAAATTACTTTAAATTCTACAAATCATTTAAATTTTCATTGAAAGACTTTTTACTTTGGTAGCCTACCAATTTCATGAATTTGCAAACGTCGAAGCACCCACATGCACGACAATTGATTCTGCGATGATATTGAGAAACGGCAAGATCGATAAGAGATTCAGGTGGAAGCATTTTAATGTTCAGCCGGATCCAGCTTACAGTAAGTATAAATGTTAGACCCTATCTAGGTCGCCATCCTCATAAGGTGCAATTAAACAGATAAGCGAGAATATCAGGTTATTAACGACGCCCTCTACAATCTCATGCAAGTACTTCCTTGCATAACTTTTGGTATTTGGCCACCTAACTCAAAGCCAACCGGCGACTACGTTTACATTATCAAAGGCACTAACAACGGTTGCAATTCTCACGTTGGTCGCATAGGCGGTAAACAGGTAATATCGAAAATCTACTTATAAAGTGATGGCAATACATGAATTATGAAATTTCTAGCCAATGAATTTACAAAGCCCAGGCTGTATGAATGTTGGAACCATTATGCATGAAATGATTCATGCGTTAGGATTTTATCACGAGCAATCGCGTCCAGACCGAGATAATTATGTAACAATTCTTTGGCAAAATATCCAACCAGGATTTGCATTCGCTTTCGATAAGTATCCGAGCAACGTGGTAACCACATTCGATGTTCCCTACAACTATAAGTCAATTATGCATTACGGAGGATATGATTTCAGCAAAAATAAGAAACCTACCATTGTAGCCAAGGTGAGCGACAGAATGTAGAGGCTAAGTGGATTTTGAGATTGAAATCACATTTCATTTTAGAACGGTGCCAAAGTTGGATCGGATGGAAAATTGCAAGACACTGATATTCTAAAATTGAAGCGCATGTACAATTGTCCTTGAGCTGTAAGCTCAGACCTCATCGAAATTCCATATGCTAAGTTAATAGTAACATATTGTAATAAATTAAAAGAGTTGATAAAAAGTTAATTTAAAAAACGTTTTCTTTTGTTTTAAGAATTTTATACGTCGAAATCTAGTTAGTCTTTTGTTGAATTTACCTATTCCCTTGTCTGAAAGTCAAATGGTCTTATGAAAATAAATACCTATGACGAAAATGTATGAAACACTACACGAAAAACTTTAAATATGTGCAAAAAAATTTCCTTGTAAGTAGGATGACTTGAGTCTTAACCAATTTTTCACAGTTACACTTTAAAATGTAGGGAATTACATTTTCGAAGTTAAGTTCGAAGATGTGTTATATGCAACTAAGGATCTGGAAGTTATTTTCAAAAAGCAGAAATTTTGTTGGTTTTTTTCCGCAGTACATGACAAGTATTAAATTGATAAATCGAAATGTAGTAGAATATATTGAAAAAAAAATTTGGTGGTTGTTTCGATTGAAGTTTATAGTTTGATAGTCATAGTTGGTTATCAGCTTGATAGTTAACTTTCTACTTGATAGTTGGTTATGAACTTGATAGTTAACTTTCTACTTGATAGTTGGTTATGAACTTGATAGTTAGCTATCAACTTGATAGTTAGCTATCAACTTGATAGTTAGCTATCAACTTGATAGTTAGCTATCAACTTGATAGTTAGCTATCAACTTGATAGTTAGCTATCAACTTGATAGTTAGCTATCAACTTGATAGTTAGCTATAAACTTGATAGTTAGCTATCAACTTGATAGTTAGCTATAAACTAGATAGTGAGCTATCAACTAGATAGTGAGCTACCAACTTGATAGTTAGCTATCAACTTGATATTTAGCTATCAACTTAATAGTTAGCTATCAACTTGATAGTTAGCTGTCAACTTGATAGTTAGCTATAAAGTTGATAGTTAGCTATCAACTAGATAGTGAGCTATCAACTTGATAGTTAGCTATCAACTTGATAGTTAACTTTCAACTTGATAGTTGACTATCAACTTGATAGTTAACTATCAACTTAAGAGTTTACTATCAACTTGATAGTTAGCTAACAACTTGATAGTTAGGTATCAACTTGATAGTAAACTCTCAAGTTGATAGTTAACTATCAACTTTATAGTTAACTATCAACTTTATAGTTGACTATCAACTTGATAGTTAATAATAACAATAATTTATTTAATTGTATACAGAAGGTGACGGAACCTTAATTATATATACAATAGTTGGTATCTCAGCTATTCGTAAATAAAGAAAATTTTAGCAACAACAAAGATAAAAAGAAGAGAAGAAAATAGTCAAAATAAGAAAGTAATTAATAGATAATTATGTTATCTTCAAAAAGAATTAAGAAAGCAGGAAAAATCGCATAATCAAATTAAGAAGGAAATATAAAAAGAAAAACAAAGGAAAAAAAATGCAAAATAAATAATGCAACAAATAAAACTCTATTAATCAAAACGATATCAATCAGCAAATCCGGGTTTCCTTCGTCTTGTTGAGGCGATTGCCTCTGGAGAAGAAACACCGGCATTTGCCCCACGGCCAAAGAGAATCCAAACGTGATACGTCGCCACGCTAAGTAGCCTGACAGTATAATTCGGTAAGTAGTCTCTTGAAATCACTGACGGAGGTTGTACGACGAATACCGACAGGAAGAGAGTTATATAAAGTTAAATAGAAGTGAAATATGTGTAGTAGCGACTGTAGTCCGCGCTGGGATGACAAAATTCGTTCGTTTCTGACGCGCTAGTCTAAATCTCTCGAACAGATAATCTGGAGTTCCGGTTCTTATCAGTTTGCCCAGAAACAACGAAGCCCGATGCTCTATATATTTTAAAATTCCACATGAAACCCCATCCCGCTTACGTAACCCAAAAGCATACCGTATGCAAGCATTAAAAGATTTATTCATGGTAGCTCTGCACTTCTCATCCATACCGAAAGCAAAGACCTCACAGCAATACACAAAGTGAGGTATCAAAAGCGACTTAACTAAGTTTAGACGTGTTGTGCGAGAGCAAATATTCTCATGTACCCACAGGGTGCGTAGACCAGCAAATACTCTCGAAGAGACATGATTACAATGTGTTTTCCACGACATTTTCTTACTCATCAATAGGCCTAGATTTTCCACAGTGTCACTCCTTCCCAAGACCACTCCATCTACTTTAAAGTCTGGAACAGGCGCTGCCAGATCTGAATTGCTGAAACATATCAACTGAGTCTTTGCTGGGTTCAGTTTTAAAGAGTTATCTCCAGACCAACTTCTAATCTCATCAAAGTCTGATCTCAATTTCACATTCACACATTCGTCTACAGAAGAGTTATCCCTCTTCGCACTAATGTAGCCTTGTACATATAAGTACGCCGTTGACTTTTTTAAGACAGTTGGTAGATCGTTTATAAAGAGAGAAAACAACAATGGTGACAAAACTGAACCTTGGGGTGTCCTTTATAAATTGGGAGGAACGAGGATGTGCATTCGGCAGTTTGGACACAGTGAGATCGATTTTCTAAGAAACTACTAACCAAGTTTACCGCCGATACTTCGAAGTGAAATTAGCTTATGGTTCACTGTGACGAAAGCTTTCGTATAGTCTAGGAGCATGATAAACGTCATTTCTCTCTTCCCAAAGCTTCTTAAAATGTCGTCTACTATATTCAGCAGCGCTGAAGTAGTGCTGTATCCTGGCCGGAATCCGGATACCTGTTTATGAAGCAGACCATAGGAAGCAACAAAGGAGGCTATCTGCTAAGCCACGTAGTTTTCGAGAGCTTTGGATAGGACGGGAATCAGGTGAATCGCACGAAAGTCTGGAAGGTCAAAATTTCGAGTCGTCTTATGTCTTCGTAGAACTTACTTTAATTTCCAGTGTTCTGAGAAGCTGGATCGCGTGATGATCTGATTGAATAAATAAGTAATATGAGGAAGAACATATAGTAAAACTAGTTTGACAAATTTCAGAAGAATACCATCTGTCCCAGCAGCATTAGATTTTATCATGCGGATAGACAGAAAAACGTCGTAATCTGTAGCGTTCAAGAAGGCGAATTGGGGATGGTCAGTCTCTGATGTGTGGCCGTAGCAATCATACATGAAACTCCATAGGATTCATCCTGCCCAGAGATATATTCGTTATACTCATCTGCTGTAAATTCCGCCACAAGCGTTTCGAACCTAGGGATGGATCAAGCAACGGCTCAGCATGTTTTGCTTTGGCTTTCCGCACCATTTGTGTAGCTCGGTTCCTCAACGCCCTGTAAGCTGAGCGATTAGCTACGGTAGGACAACGTCTATAAGATCGTGCTGCCACATCTCGCTCAAAGATGGCATCCAAAATCTCTGAGGTGAACCACTGTTTCGTGATATCGAGGCCAATTTAATTATTAACTTGATAGTTGGCTATCAACTTGATATATAACTATTAACTTGAGAGTTTACTATCAACTTGATAGTTGGCTATCAACTTAATAGTTAACTATCAACTTGATGTAGTCGCAAGAGTTAAGCTATTTGTTCGAGCGAAGGAAGGGCCGTAATCATACGAGTGAAATTAGTTGTTCGAGAATGGAATTTCGTTGGTCAGTTGAAAAACTTTTACCAGTGCTAGTGTAAAGTTTGCGAGAGGGGCAAAGCGACGACCGTCGTCGCAAGAGTCAAATTAATTGTTCACGAATAGAATTTAATAGCTCAATCACAAAAATTTTACGAGTGTGAAGTTTGAGGACCGAGCGAAGCGAGGGCCGTAGTCGCTCGAGTTAAGTTAATTATGTGCGAAAAGAATTTAGTTGCTCAATTGAAACGAGTAGTTGAACTGTCGTTGCTATGGTGTGAGGTTTGCGAAGCGAGGGTCGTAATTAATTGTTCGACTGGAATTTCGTTGATTAATTGAAAAGCATTTATTAGTGCGAAGCGAGGACTGTAGTCGCACGAGTTAAATTATTTGTTTACAAAACTTTCGCGAATGTGAAGTTTGCGGGAAGAGCAAATAGAACGAATAGAAGACAACTATCAAACTTTATATTAAGGTGGACCAACTATCAATATTACATATATGTATATCTACGTGTATATAAAATAAAATGGTAATAATAAGTCAAAGGACCCGACCCACCCTTTAGGTGGGACCTAGTAAAAAATTAACTCTATCTCTCCAAACAATGACGTAAACAATATTTTGAGGCCTTCCTTGTCGGTGGCGTAGTAGTGGATTTTAATATCATTGTTTCCTCGAATATTTTTAAAAAATTGAAAGCTTATTCAAGTAATGAAATGTTATTAATAAATGCGACTTCAATTTGAAGTTGAATGAAGTAATTTGAAGCATAACAATCGAAACCAAACTAAAAATATAAAATATCAATATTTCTGAAATAAAAAAAAAACTATAACAATATGTCTCTACGCACCTGCCAGCCATTCACAGAAAAAATAAACATTAAATGGAAGATCGGTGCACTTGGCACTTGCACATAAATAATTGCATTGAGACGAGTAATCTAAATATTTCTGCAATCTTCTTGTTTGCCACCAGGGGAGGCCATAAATAACTTAGATGAAAAATGTATAACAAATATTTACTATAATTTAAATGAGGTATTTCTTCAGATATCACTTTGTCTTAGGTTGCCTTATCCAAAGGCGATGTCAGACATTTATCTCTTTCGTTTGCTAAAAAAAGTTTTTTTTTACATAAAAACGTTCGTTTCCATCGATATCACCAAGTTTCGTTTTCTGTTCTTGATGTTTGTCTTTCATTCGACGAATGAAAAGAAAAGAGAGCAAATCAGAGGTAAGAGAAACATTTCCAGCCATTCCATTCAAAACTATGTATGAATTTTACGTTTACGCTCAGAGTGAGCCACCGCAAACATTTTGTGTGTTAACGGCTTATGTCAAAGTGTAGTGTTTTTCATGATGCCGTGCTTAAGCTGGCCGTACTCATTTGAAAGATCGAGTTGAATTGTTTTTATCACCGCGCGTTAGAGCGAATACATGAGCCCTATGGCTCCAAAATTGCTGGCTCTCTACACTAACAATGCTTTCATCCAAAAATGCATGCATGTGTGATTGTAAACATTAGCAAAGTCGGTCAAAAGATCGCGGAGGTTTGGTTAAAAGCGGAAAAACGGAAAAGAAGATTTTTTTTTCTTGAACATTTCGTTAAACATCATGCCCGCAGTCCCTACAAAAAAAACGCCCAAAAACCCAAAAAACTCCATACAAAAACCTTTGGGACAAGGAGCCATATATTGGCGAACTTTTGAGTTTCTTCCCCTCGCCCCCGGAGTGACAATAGCTAGAGAGTTGGTTTCTCCGGGAAAGTTATAGAGTTTGGTCAGGAGAATTTTTTAGCATTTGAAAAAAATGGCTGCCAAATGTCAAAGTGACACCATCTTGGATTTTTTGCTAAATTCTGAATAAGAATACCTAGACAGTTCGTTCGTTCAGGAAAGTTATATGAATCAGTGAGAAGAATTGGTGACACGAAGTGTTCCGAAGGTGACACGAAGTGTTCCGAAGGTGACACGAAGTGTTCCGAAGGTGACACGAAGTGTTCCGACGGTAGCCGAAGGTGACACGAAGTGTTTCGATCGTAACCGAAGGAGTTGGAGAACAATTTTTTTGGAGATAATTATTTTTCGAAGAAAATTTTTTTTGGAGAAAAATTTTTTTGGAGAAAATTTTTTTGGAGAAAATTTTTTCTGCAGAAAATTTCTTTTTTTAAGGAAAATTTTTTTTGGAGAATTTTTTTTTGGAGAAAATTTTCTTTAAGGGAAAATTTGTTTCGGAGAAAAACTTTTTTTTGGAGAAAATTTTTTTTGGGAAAAACTTTTTTTCTGAGAAATTTTTTTCGGAGACAATTTTTTTTCGAAGACAATTTTTTTTGAACAAATTTTTTTTCGAAGAAAATTTTTTCAACAACTGTAATTTTTTTAGAAAATCAAAACTTAGAACACAAGGTTCCATTCAAACAAACTTCTGCGTATTATCAGCGATTGCGTCACCTCAAGCGATATCATTAATTTTGGAAGCAGACTTATGGACTGCTTCACATTCTACCTTTTAAGAGGTTTTTGTTGTTGAGGTATAGAGAAGAACTTTCAAAGGAAAAGTTGTGGAGACAATTGAGCTGAAGATTTTTCCCTACTAACTCCAGGTCCTATTGCTCACCTTCGTGCTTCCGGTCAAAATCCGAACAGATTCTTCGCTTTTTCACCGGCTCAAGAAAACTCAACTCTGGCCTTTGTGTCTCCCGCGCCTGCAGACGACCTCATGTGCATAGCCCCTCGAATACTTTCGTAAAAACAGTTTTCCAATTTTCTCGAATTCCATTTCCTCGAAATTTTCTTAATTTTTTCAAATACTTCTCAAAATTACTCAATTTTCTCAAAATTCCACAAATTTTCGCAAAAAATTCCAAAAATTGTTCAAAACTTACCCAAATTTTCACAACATTTCCTCAAATTTTCTCAAAAATCTTCACGAAAGTAGGTCCTGACTCTGCATTTTGTAGTAAATATCTTTTATTTGAAACCTTCAAAAGCGATTTCCGTTCTAATTTCACAGAGATACAAGTCGAAAAATTTCACCAACCTTCAAAAAACCACGTTTTTGACCACTTTTTCGACCATAACTTCTAAAGTTAAATAAAAACTCGTTGTTACTCGTTGGTACTACCTTTCAGGGGAAAAAAGATTTTGAAAACCAGTTAAGTTTTACTCGAGCTATCGTGTTTACCGACGGACGGACAAAAGGAAAATAAAGTTTTTTTGCTGATTTGGCATCTTAGGACCATGATCGATGCTCCCCCTACCCTCCCCTCGAATCAACTGGTTACAAACGTAGTGGTAAACGCATTGGACTCGTTCTTCGTATTCGTACTGGTGTAAACAATAACTCAATTCTTTGTTGTTGTGTTCCTTATTTTGTTGGTAAAATCATCAAGGAAATCCTTTTCGTTCGTCCAAACATTTGTCTCAAAAAGAAAACGGAGCTTGTGTGATCATGAAACCGTAGTGGTCAGTCTAGGTCGGTCATTTGAAGTGTTATCTAAAATTGGTTTAAACATTTTTTATTGTTAGGAATTTTGTTTTCAATTTCATTGCAAGGATTTTCTCATCCTTTTTTAATTCCTTTCAATCACACTTTCAAGCCGGCTCGATCTGGCTTAAGCTGATTTTTTAGCCGCTGCCGAGCTTTCTTTTTCGCCCGCCGCCGCCATCATTTTTAAGTCAGCTATCTGGTCTAATTGAGAAGAAGTCACTTTTCTGCATTGAATACACGGTCGTACCGTCGACCTCTCATCTTTCGTTCAGAATGCAAACCCTCCTCCTTGTTTGTAATTGCACGGCTCCAACCTTTAGGAAACATGCAAATCTAGTACTTATTTCGTACTATAGTGCTTTTATATGAAAGTCGCTTCCATTTCCAATTTAAATAGCATTTAAGCCATCGAAAGACGACCTGCTATCAAATTTTTTTAGTTAGCAATCATTACTGAGAAAACAGACAACCGACGAAAAAATTCGAAATGTAATCAAACGACACGATCATTTCGAACATTTTAACCACCTTATTCGATTGAACAATTCCATTACTGAAAATTCATTAAATAATTCCTTAAATACCAATATCCAATTTTGAAGTAACTGCCTCGAAATTTTTATTTCATTATTTATTTCGTATACCTACCGCAGTGTCTCACTTTTGGATTTTTATTACATTTTATAGAAATCGCATTGTGCCAGACGAATTTATAAATTATACTCGATGTATCAAAACGACGCGAAAAACGAAATTCATTTCATAAGAAAAGGACAGCCAAGTCAGTCATTTGGGTTAATTGAAACGCTAACAAATTCCACGCTTCATATCAAAGTAAGTCTTTTCTTTAAAAAAAACTGAAAGCATGCTCTTAATTCCCCCCAGTTGTTTAGATCTGTTGGCATCGTATTCATTAGCACATATTTACAATTTTTTATTAAATTCCATCGAATCCTGCAAAATAAGAACTCATTATTCATTTATAGACTAAGCATTAAGCAACCATTAACAACTATTGTAATGACCTCAAGCGTGTTGCTAAATGATGGCCAGTCGACATTGCAGAACGCTGTGACGCATGTCACTTATCCCACGCAACGAAAAAGTATTTGTCATGTGAGATTTTCATATCGAAATAACGAATTTTTCATACTAAGAGGCCGTTTTATAATAGAATCTCTGCCCTACAACGCATAAAAAACCTAGCGACGTTATCAGATGAGAGATTTTCATATATTTTCTCTCACAAATTCTCTTCGCTAGGTTTTTTATGCGTTGTCTCTACCGAAGAGAATTTGTGAGAGAAAATATATGAAAATCTCTCATCTGATAACGTCGCTATGTTTTTTATGTGTTGTAGGGCAGATCTGTTGATATCAAAACTCGCGCTGTTTAAACTGTCAAAATGACGTATTAAACGTCAAATATTTAGTTAAATAAATATATTTTTCTTTCGTGTAACATTTTTTTGATCAAATACAATAAAATTAACGACACAAACATGTTGGAGCATCTTTCTAAATGTTCGACTGTTTTGTAGCTTTGACGTTCAATACGTCATTTTGACAGTTGGAATAGACCGGGTTTTGCTCCCAACAGATTCAATTTATGTAACGCAAAAAATGGAAATTTTAGATCTTGCCGCAAAATTATTTTTCAGTCAGCAACCACTGAAGGTTTTGATTTTGACTTTTTGCCGAACACCTCACCTTGTCACGTAACAAAATAGCCGACCCCTAAACGTTACGTTACGTGAACAGCCCAGATTTTCGTTACCAAATTACGAACAATTTTGTCCTATCTATGTTAAGGGATCTTCTAGAAATGACGTCTGCTTTTTACTGACTTTCTAGAGTATTGCATCACATTCACACATCCCCCATTTGACGCAATCAAAACTTAATTCGACCAAGCAAAGACTTGATTGTGTACATAGGATACGTACATTGCGTCACATGACATAAAAATAGATACATGAACTTTTGCTCGTATCAAAGCAATCGCGCTAATGTTTTTGGTATACACACAAATTGCGTACGTACAATATAATCATAAATTAAGCCGTTAATATGTGAGCTAAACTTCTTAATTAAGTGCAAAGCCGATTTCCATTGTGAGTAATACGTTATTCGTAAACAATTAATTTGTCGTTATGAGTAAGATTTTAATTTTATGACACTTTGCATATTTGTCGATCGGCACGTTACAAAGTATTCGGCAAAAAGTGAATGATCTGATTTTGTTCTGACCTCTCTCAAGATACGTAAAGATAAACTGAAGCGCCGCCACTCGCCATTCGAATAGAGGGTAAATTCTCGATTTCGCGGATGATCGAAGTACGAAGGCCACGCTTTGATGAACTTTGAACTTTGAACTTTGATGAAGTGCATAAGTTGACAGACTACCGGAGGATGTACTCATAGGCTTCACAGACGGATCAAGAAACCACTGGAGGAGTGAGAAACTGAGGAACCGAGAAAGCAGGTGTTTGTAATCTGGGAAATCTCGCCAGTATGGCTATGAGTGGACTTGTGATGAAAGCTATCATATTGCCAGTCACTACCTCAAGGAATTCGACGTAACCCTGAATTGACCTTAAAAACAATATAATATTGGCTTGGCCCTATGGCCACTCTGGGTAGTGATATTACGCATGAGCTAGCAAAGGTGGGACCGACTTCTCAATATTGCTTTCTAGAATCCTCGATCCTAATACCACAATCGCCTTGTATTGGAGCACGTACGATGCTGTTTTCACTAAGTTCAAGGCTTCATATTAGGAGGTTATGTCAATCACTGGGGCAGCAACCGCAAAAAATCCATTGAACTATTTTGTAATTTTCATACAAAATTTAAGTACAATTTTAGTTCAGTTGAAATTTTACATCGAAATGCAGTTTAAGTTATCGACTCCGCCATGTTTTTTTGCAGTGCTGCCCCAGCGAAAAAAATGGCGATTGATGTAATCTCCTTTGCACTAAGTTGCTCTTTCCGGCGTGTGATAAAAATGGAATATTTTGGAGGACTTTGATATAAGCCGCCGCAGCACTAAACGCGTGAATGATAATCGTGAATTGCGTAAAATATTACTCTTAGACATGAGATTAAAAAAGATTCGGCTGGTTCTATTCTGCCGTAATTTGCATAAGAAACTTAGTGCGAAAGAGAAAAAAGAAATTCTATACAAAAGTCCACACAAAGTTTTTTGTCTCTTTCGTACAAGATTCGTACAAAATTAGGACAGTATTGCTCTGGTCTTGTTTTATTCATCATGTAGTAAAGTTGTGTTCTTTGCAAAAACATTGGACGATACGTGTGCTACTGTCGGCTTGAAGCAATGAGTCCATAAAAATCCGTCATTGACATTGTAAAAACATCGATTCGGGACGCCAACAAAAATTACCATTTTCTTTCTGCTCACATTATGTAGTCGACTTTATACCATAAATAATAAAATCATTTTGGCATATTTTATACTTGTCTCTCGGACTTCACTTGAACATTGTTGCGTTAATCGTTCTTATTTAGAATTGTATTAACATCGAAAATGGATGAGCATGGAATTTAGTTTTTAAGTTTTCTTTTAGTTACGGGTGGTCCTCGTAATAAAAACAAATGAGGTAAGTTGAACACGTAAAAATCTGAAGCGAAGTATCACATACAAAAGCAATATGACGGTGACGGCAGAAAAAGTGGACCGTCGTTAATTGAGTTTTGTTCAAAGTTGAATTACTAAAGATTTCATAAAATGTTAGTACGAGACCAAATCATATTAATATCCGTTTACAGATCTCTTTATGTGTTTTCCAACACTTCTCCACTGAAATTATTTCAACTCCTCCTAGCCCTCCCATTCACTAAACGGAACGAAAACTATTTACAACAACATTTTTAAAATGATCTAAAGACTAACACCTGGAAGTCTTTCAAAAATATTAAGTGTAATGTCTCGAACTATTCTGTAATATAAAACTGAAATGCGGACATAGTGTTGGATTCCATTCTTCAATGACTCTCTCAGATCAACTGGCAGTCTTGTTTGATCGTCTGCCCATGCGCTTTGCAGCTTCCCCATTATTTTTGCAACTACATTATCCGCTACTTTCCACACCTCCTCATCGCGACACATCTCCGATGCTATGTTTTCGGCATTTACCTCTGACCTACTCGACGTCATCAGCTCACCTCGCTCTTGTTCGAAGCGGGGGCAGACAAATAACACGTACTCCGCAGTCTCTTCCTCCCTCTCGCATGTCGGGCAGAAAGGTGATTCTGTGAATCCGAACCTGTGCGGGTACTTCCTGAAGCATCGGTGGTCCGACAGAAATTGTGTCAGTTGGAAGTTAACTTCTCCATGTTTCCTACATCTTCGACGTTCCGGATACCGTGAGGATCAAGTCGTCAGCAAAAGCAATCGTCTTAGCGCATCTTGGCAGTTTCAGCCGCAGCGCTGTGTCACACATAAAATTCCACAGCGTTGGTCCTAATATGGATCCCTGTGGTACTCCAGCTGCGATTTCTACTGTCTTTTTCCCGTCGCTCGAAGTAGCTTTTCAGCATCCTGCAGAGGTAATCGGGGATCGTCGTTACGGCACAGAAGCGGTTATCCCGTATTTTTTTGCTTCCGCGTCTTGTCGGCAACATCTATAACGTCGATCTCCTTTTTCGAAATCCGAAATGTTCGTCTGACAGTCCGTGGTCGCCCTCTGTGCTCCGTTTCCAACGATGTTCCTCGCACCTCACCGCTCTGACACTCTCGTTTCTGGCCCGTTGCATTCTCCTCCTTGTCTTAAAACAAGTCGCCCACAATAGTCTTATTTCATCGTTCTACCAATAATACCGGTTTTCGTCTCTTCCTGGGCATCGCGTCACATGCATTCACCATTTCTTCTGCCGTTTTCTCTTCGTGGTCGTCTTTCGTTTGGAGATATTTCTTGAAAACTTTTTGATCGAAATTTCCCGTCCTCCATCTTCGCTCTCTTCTATGAGTCATCTGTCTTGCTGCCTCCGTACTCTTTTTCACAGTGTACCTTAATGCCTGGTGATCGCTGTGCGTGTAACCTTCGTCCACTCTCCAGTACAGGCTTGGTTCTAGTACTGGACTGCAGAATGTCACGTCAATAATCGACTCTCGCCCATTCTTGCGGAATGTTGTCGCAACTACCCTGAAACACCTCGGTGCACCCTGATACAACTTAGTGCATTGTAATGCATCAAAGTGCTACGTTGTTAGGAATGTCCTTGTTTTAGCATTACAACAAAGTTAATAGGAGGGCTAGGGGGCGGACAGACATACTGAATTTTATGCATCAAATTTGTGGTGACGCATATCTAGAACTTCGTACAGGTTTCAAAATGTCTAGACGAGCAACCTCATGAAAGTGGATAGCGAATGTCTATCGAAAAGAAACAGAAAATATTTGAATTGATCCCAGAATTATAGGTTTGCGCTTACATAAAAGCATTCATAGAGAACTCCATCACTAGCCATACCATGTATGAGTTTAAATAATTCGACCTACAATAGAATTACAATAACCGTACGAAACTATATGTCTTTCAATATGAACATAAATTTGATCTTATCGAAACAACCTTGGGTGCTTTGCTCTGATTTATATGTTGTTAAACACACTTGATTGAGCACTTGTTTTAACCTAAAATAAATGAACAAACAAGCCGTGTCTAACGTAATTAATTGAACATAAAACGAGACTAAAACAGGTGATTTTTGAACTTCATTTAGAATAGAGTATTCAATTAAACTTAATCGATGTTTTGTGTTTGATTGTGTTTTTTTCTGCATTTCGAATGTTCAATGCGATATACATTGCTCGTTTCATTGCGTATTCGTTGAGAGTTAAGTTCATAACAGACACTGTTGTGTTCAATAGACTCAAAAATTGTTTGCCTTTATCAAGGTTACCGTGTTAATAATAATATCGCACTATGGAAACCACTATTCAGTGCTGTCCGTGCTAAACAGAAAAAAAACTGTACGGAAGACAGAAATTCAACCCGTCCCCTATATCTGTACATCAATCCACCTGACTGTATCTAATCATATTGTTCTAACCGTCAATCGTATACTTAGAGGTATACATCACCGTCACGCCGCAAGAAAAACGGAGAAATCAGTGGAGTTTTTTTTTTTAAATTATTGATTTAGTTCATTATTGCGTTCTGCGTTACAGAATCAACACAAGCCAGAAATGAAGCTCAGTATCTCCAAACGTGGCAATTTTTTGACCCGTACGAGGAACGCAGTTCTTCGAAAAGGGGTCTATTGCGTTTACCACGACGTTTGTAACCAGGGAGTAGGGGGGGGGGGGAGCACCGATCATGATCCTTAGATGACGAATCAGCAATAAAAAAAATCCCAACAAAAACCTATTAAAAGGCATTTGTGATGCAAACATTTGAATTTTCTTTAAAAAGTTTATTTTGCATCGTAACTTTTTGCGTATTTTCAGGGTAAGCGTCACCTCAAGCGATATCATTAATTTTGGAAGCAGAAAAGAAAATTGTCTTAGAAAAAAAATTTCTCCGAACAAATTTTTCTCAGAAAAAAAAATTTCTTCGAAAAATATTTTCTCTGAAAAACATTTTCTCTGAAAAAAAATTTCTCTAAAACTTGTCTTCGAAAAAAATTGTCTTCCAAAAAAAGTTTCTAAAAAAAAAGCGTTTTCCTCAATAAAAATTGTTCCCTCTTCCTCTCCCCCAAATAAAAACTTTTCCTCCAAAAAAAATTTTTTTTCAATCAAAGAATTTCTCAAAAACAAATTTCTCCAAACAAATAAATTTTTCGCCAAAAAATTTTCTCCAAAAAAATTTTTCTTCAACAAAGTTCCTTCAGAAAAAAACTTTTTCTACAACAAAAATTTTCTCTAAAAAAATTTGCTCGAAAAAAACGTGTGGCTCAAAAAATAAGTTTCTCAGAAAAAAAATTAGCTAAAAAAAAATCTTTCTCCGAAAAAAGGTTTCTCCGAAAAAATGTTTTCCTCAAAAAAAGTTTTTCAGAAAAACATTGTCGCCAAAAAAAACTGTACGCCAAAAAAAAAATTTAGTCCAAAAAGATTTTTCCTTACAATAAATTTCTCCAAAAAAAAAATTTCTCCGAAAAAAATGTATTTCCAAAAAAAATAAATTTTTCCCCGAAAAAAGTTTATCTCCAAAAAAATTATCCTCCAAAAACATTTTTCTCCGAAAATAATTTTCTTTCAGAAAAAAATTTTTTTCACCTTCGGCTACCTTGGGTACACCTCGTCTCACCTTCGGCTACCTTCGGAACACTTCGTATCACCTTCGGCTACCTTCGGCACACTTCGTGTCACCTTCGGAACACTTCGTGTCACCTTCGGCTACCTTCGGAACACCAATTCTTCTCATGGATTCATGTAACTTTCTTGAAGAAACCAACTGTCTAGGTATTTTTATACAGAATTTAGCAAAAAATCCAAGATGGCGTCACTTTGACAGTTGGCAGACATTTTCCTCCTGATGAAACTCTATAACTTTCTAGAAGAAACCATCCCTCCAAGTAGTGTCATTCCGAAGCTAAAATTCGAAAACCACAAAAAACCTAATTTACTGCTTGAGAAAATTCAAGATGGCGCCGGTTTGACTGCTGGCAGCCATTTTCTTAAGATCCCAAAAAATTCTCCTGACCAAACTCTATAACTTTCCCGAAGAAACCAACTCTCTAGCTATTGTCACTCCGGAGCTAAAATTCGAAAACTCCGAGCATTACCTAAAAAACCCTCAAAATTGACCACTTTTCCACTTGTCACGGCTTTTCCAGAATTTTCCCGGAAAAGCGGCACATGAAATTTTTCATTTGGGGCCGAGACTGACGTTCCCTGAAAATTTGAGGAAGATCGGCTACATAGAACATAGATAGATAGATAGATAGATAGATAGATAGAAACCGACAGATCAGAAAAAAAGTTTCCATAATGATGAGAACAATAGAAAAATTATTTCTCCATACAAAAGTGTCATTTTCAAACCTCGATATCTCAGCCAATTTTCAACCGATTTTGATGAGTGAGGGCTTGTTTGAAAGTTGCTGCGACGTAGTAGAGGGGGGCGAGGGGAAAAACTCAAAAGTTCGCCTATATATGGCTTCTAGTCCCAAAGGTTTTTGTGTGGAGTTCTTTGGGTTTGTGGACGTTTTTTTTTGGGGTGTGGGGACTGCGTCACGCCCTCCGATACCTCTGCGGGCATGATTTCCGTCCGTCCGTCAACACGATAACTCCAGAAAAAACCGATTTTCAAAAACTTTTTTTCCCTGAAAGGTAATCAAAAATTCTTTTATGTGATTGAATCTGGGCACTGTCGCCGAGCTAGGGCCGTTTAAGTGGTTTTTGGTCTTTTGTTCATAACTCGAGTAAATATTTTCCGATTTTCATGCATTTCTTTTGTTTGAAAGATCTGGGCATGGCCAACAATTTATAGAAGAAACTTTTTTGATTTTGAGCCCTTGGACTTAGCTAGGGCACTAAAAACGAGTCTCCGCTAGGGCCCTACATTTTTTTTTGTACATAACTCAAGAATAAATCTCTTCCGATTTTCAAAAAAAAATTCCTGAAATATTTACTTCTTGGGTAAATTTTTGAAGTAGAACGTTGCAGCTAGTGTTGCGTACGGGTCTCTTCGCATCTTGTTTACCCATCTATGACTGAAAAATATTACACAAATTCAAAGAGGTTTTAACAACTTAAGCCTCTAATATGATCGCGTGCCAAAAATGCTTCTGATTTACCAATTCCATTTTTGTGGTTAAGTGCACCGTAGTATTAACAATTCAACACGTAATGCCAATCCATATTTGGCAATGGTCAAAATATTTGTATCTTTCGTTGATTCGACATCAACGAAACGTTTAATTTTTACCAAAAAAGAGAGTTTCTGACACCCACACATAACATTTTTCACCAACTATGAGTCTCTCGTCATAATGAACTCCTCTTGTCATTAAAAATTGAATGAGCAATAGGTTTTTATGTTTTATGCATAAAATTACCGCCTATTCATTACACGTTCGTTCATGCTACAATATCTTATCGCAGACTGTAGACTCATAAACGAGTTTTTTCTTGGGATATTTCTTTGAAAATTGTGATTTATTCAAACGAAATGTTTCATAGACATTTTACGTCATAACATAAGTGTGGAAGAGTAATAATCACGCATGGAAATCCTGCACAGAGATAATTCAAAATTGGTTTCATCGTTCTTTCAATTAAAATTGATTATCTGTAAACCATCTAAACGCACCTTTATCACGCACTCCATCCTTTCACACAGCTCCAGGTGTAATAATTTACGAAAACTTGATATTTTATTCAATGGCTCTTCTTTTTTTGTATGCACACGAGCAAAAAACATCTATTGATAACTATCTACGTACTATAATTTAATGATTAGCGCCACAAAGTCACACCTTTCTGAATGTGGTAAATTGCTGTGTTCCATGTTCATACCAAATGAATACCACGGCGCAAAAATACACATTCCTTAAATTTACATCTTTAACCCCGCGTTAAGATTAATATCGGTTTATAACTTATGCCTAGTTAAGTAATGTAAAACTCATTTATTTACAAGCCGTGATGATTGAGTCGTAGTACACGATCGAGTGATGGTAGTAGCAACACTTGCAATGTTTTTCCCCCCATACTATTCCTAGAAATTCATTTACATTATCGTCAGCTTTCCAGCGTTAAGCATTTCATTGGCGCCGTCTGTTTTGGTAATAAGACATCCTCTTACCATCAACTCTTCCGAATCGACTGCGACATTACAATAAACAATCGAGAATTTAATTCGAAAAAAAAATTAAATTAAAACGCAACATTCTTGTGGGTGTGTTGACGAACGTAAGCTTTATATATAAAAATTTTTATAACGTATATATACGAGGTCCACTTATTTGATGATAATTAATGTGTTTAAGAGTTTGTTTATAAATATAAATTCGAAATTATTATCGAAACAAAATTATTATATGGTTTTTAGAGTAGGTAGAGGTATATATTTATGCGTTTGAATGCATACATCGAAATTGAGACATAAATTTAATTGAACGACAATCAGCTTGTTTCACGATGGAAAAAAGATTGGAATTTTTCTTCTTGAGAGAAATGGAACATTTCGACGGATAAAAAGGGATTTAACCAACGAATAAATCTTCATCTTTTGTGAGAAACGTTTATTTACTTCGTTCCCCAGTTAAGTTCAAGGCTACATATAGAAGCAAACATTCTAGTGAAAAGCTAACAACAATAAACAGCTACACTTCTAACATTGTCACGTTCATCCACACAAAAATGACTTTTTCCATAATCATCAAACAGCTATTGGTTGATTAGGAGGAAGTCTCTCACTTACCTGATGAAAATCGACCTGGTGTGATAGACTTAGTCTATTGCCTCACCAAGTTGGTTTCAATCTGGCAACACTATGAAATTTGAGAGAAATTCTCTCAATCAACCAATACTGTCGAGAGAGAGAGAGAGAGAGAAAAGATTTTGTATGAATTTTTCATACGAAAACTTTTCTCTCTTTCATCTCAAGGTTTTTATGATTTGCACGGCAGAATACTGTCCAAATATTATGGTCACGTGACACAATAAGTACTGAAAAAAATCAATTTCGTGTGGAAACATTGGCATATTGCCAAATTACGGTGATTTTCATCTGCTAACATTTAAAGAATATGCTTAATACTTTCACCCATCAAAATTGACATTTTTAAATTCTTCTATAGTATGAGGCGTTTAATAGCACATTACATTGGACCCTGCGGAAGTAATTCATTACTGAGGACACAATTTTGTGATTAGAGCGTATCCAAGCCGACTTATGTAACTACACGAATCAAAATAACAGTTTTCAAGGCGAGTTGTTCGAAATAAAGGAGTGAGTTTGCGAGTTCACAAAATTGTTTCCTAAGTAATGAATTATGTAGCAGGGTCCAATGTATAATGTTTTATTGCCTCCCCGTGCGAAAGTTGCATTTTACATAAAAATGCGCCATCAATGGATCATTTTCAGAGGTGGCATATTGACACGTAATGTTCAACTTTCGCATGATGTAGAATGGTTCTAGGTCAAAAAACCCCCGGACAAAAAAAAAACCGGACGAAATAGCCCGGACAAAATAACCCCGGACGAAATAACCCACCAGGGGTTATTTTGTCCGGTTTCAGGAATTAATGAAATATTAAAAAAGAATCCGGACAAATTTCGCATGGTTTGCATATGTTGTTTTTATGATGTAGGGGGCTCTGCCCCCTAAGCCCTCGCGCCTGCGGCGAGCTACAATATGCCGTGCAGGCGGCCTTACAAGCATGGGGATCTGCCCCAAACCCCGCTAGGGGCTCCGCCACTTAGACCCCGCAAGGGGGGCGATACCGCCCCTCGACACCGCTTTTTTTTCCATTAAGTTCAGGCCTGCGGCGCAACGCCTTGCTTGTTATCCGAGGGTAAGGTTGTCCGGGGGTAATTTTGTCCGGGGGTTATTTTGTCCGGGTTATTTTGACCGGGGGTTATTTTGTCCGGGGTTTTTTTGTCCAGGGTTCGTTTTGTCCTGATGCCATGTAGAATACGTCACTCGGAAAAGCATTGCCAGAGCCAACGACGAAATAATTTTTCTGTACTTTCAGCTTTTATTTAACATTAGTATCTATCAAAGCCTATTATTTGGGAACAAATTCCCAAAATTCACAAAACTTTCCCAAAATTTCACGAAAATTCCCAAAATTTCCCCAAAAAATATAAAAAATTTCCAAATAATAATTTAATAGTAAGCTTTATGATGAAAGGCATCTCTCTCCAGACAGTCGAAAATTCGAAATTTTGGATTGACTGCTCGGCAAAATTTTTATTTTTAAATTTCAATCTTCATTAGGCTCCAGTACCTTCATTTCGGCACTATTTGTATTTTCTGCGAAGTGTGATGGCTGAGATATGCACTAGGGCTACCCTCGTAAAGACCTTCCTAGCGCTCAACCAGAAAGGGCTGGAATAAATATTTCTCGTATCGGATAATGTAACAAAATGGCATTGTTTTCAACCGGTTATGAGCGTTGCGAATGGCTGAAATCAAAATTTCCCAAAAAAGTATAAAAAAATTCCCAAATAATAGGCTCTGGTATCTATCTTTTGCGAAGATTGTTTTGAGTTTTAAATTTTTGCGTGTGAAAACTGAAAGTGTTGAAAAATTATTACGCTGGTCGGTTTGGCATTTGTGACGCGATTTTTTGAACAAAAGGTAACATTGTCTTAAAGGAAATGTATGCGTATGTTCAGCGTAAGCGCCACCTCGAAGCGAACTTACGGACTGCGTCACACTTTACATATGAAAATTATCAGCCGTTTTGGAAGTTTGCAGTTGTTGTAACTAAATTTCACTAAGAAAATTTTCTGTTTTTTGAAAAAGTATTTCTCCGAAAAAAATTTACTTCGAAAAGCTTTTTTTCAGAAAAAATTTTTTTTTTTTCAAAAAATATTTTCTTCAAAAAAATTTCTCGAAAAAAAAATTTCTCCGGAAAAAGTTTTCTCAGAAAAAAAATTTTTCTGAAAAAAATTTTTCGCACCAATTTTTATAACTTTCCCAGTCTAGCTATTCTAATTCAGAAGATAACAAATAATCCTAGATGACGTCACTTTGACAGCCGGCCGCCATTTTTTAGGATCAAAAAAAATTCTACTCACCAATCTCTAAAACTTTTCCGAAGAAACCAGCTCTCTAGGTATTCTCATTTAGAAGATAGCATTTTTGAGTAGTCACAGCCTTTGACAACTGGCAGACATTTTCTTAAGACCTAAAAAATTTTTCCTGATTAAACTCTATAATCGTTTCCAAGAAACCATATTTCTAAGTATTATCATTCCGAAGCTAAAATTCGAAAACAAAAAAACCCAAATTTTTTGCTTAGGGAAATTCAAGATGGCGCCGCTTTGACTTGAGAAGTTGATTCCATTGATGCAGTGATTTCATAGGCCGTTTTTCCGAGAGAGTTGGTTTCTTCGGGAAAGTTATAGAGTTTAGTGGGGAGAATTTTTTGGGATCTTAAGAAAATGGCTGCCAGCAGTCAAAGGCGCCATCTTCAATTTTCCCAAGCAATAAATTAGGTCTTATTTGGTTTTCGAACTTCAGCTTCGGAATGACAATACTTAGAGAGTTGGTTTCTTCTAGAAAGTTGTAGAGTTTGGTCAGGAAAACTTTTTTGTATTTTAAGTAAATGGCTGCCAGCTGTCATAGCGGCGCCATCTTGGATTTTCGTTTATGGAGAGTTCCGAAGGTCGCCGAAGGTGACGTGAAGTGTTGCGAAGGTAGCCGAAGGTGACACGAAGTGTTTCGAAGGTAGTCGAAGGTGACACGAGGTGTTTGTGGAGAAAAATTTTTTTGGAGAAAATTTTTTTTTGCACAAAATTTTTTTTAAGGAAAAATTTTTTTTGGAGAAAAATTTTTTTCGAGAAAAAGAAAATTTTTTTCGAGTAAATTTTTTCGAATAAAAATTTTTTTGGTGAAATTTTTTTCTGAGAAAGATTTTTTTGGAGAATTTTTTTCCTGAGAAAAAATTTTTTGAGAAAAACTATTTTTTGAGAAAAATTTTGGAGAAATTTTTTCGGAGAAAATTTTTTTTGGAGAAAAATTTTTGTTGAAGAAAACATTTTTTTTGAGAAAACTTTTTGTTGGAGAAAAATTTTTTTTGGAGAAAAAATTTTTTTTGAACAAATTTTTTTCGGAGAAATTTTTTTTCTAAGAAAATTTTTTTTCGGAGAAAAATTTTTTCAAAAAATATTAATTTTTTCAACAACTAAAAACTTCCAAAACGACTGATATCACAACAAATACCTCTTCAGTTTTTACACGCAAAAATTTAAATTTACCTTAAACGATCTACGCAATAGAAAACAAAAGTCAAATTTTTATAGTACTTAAGCTAAAAGTGTATTTCGTCGTTGGGTCAGGCATTCGTGACGCAATTTTTTTAACACAACGTAATTTTGTTTTAAAGAAGGCGCTGTAATTTTTTCAGGAAATTAAAACTTTGAACACAAAGTTCCATTCAAACAAACTTCTGCGTATTATCAGCGACAGCGTCACCTCAGGCGATGTCATTAATTTTGGAAGAAGACTCACGGACTGCGTCACACCCTACCTTTTAAGAGGTTTTTGTTGTGATACTAGATAGTTATTAAGCCATACAAGTGTAAGGAAGGGGAGGAAGGGGGGTAGGGGTAACGAGCTTGCGTGACAGGAGAATGGAGTTTTCAGAAAAACCGGTTTTTGCGTTATTTAATTCATGAACATAGGAGCCGTTCTGTAAATGCATAAATGGTAAATGATTGCACTCTTTATGTCTTCGCATTAATCATCCACGATCGTTTACACTTACGGAAATATATTTTTGCATCAAATAGAATTTTGTACTTCTGCGCAGGTTTTTGCAGTGTTACAAAGCTGCACAGAAGTGCAAAATTCTATTTGATGCAAAAATATATTTCCGTAAGTGTACAAAAAATTATCTTAGCTAGAGCCTAACGGTGGTTTCTTTAAGTAGTAATTATATTGAACGTCTTAAAAAGCTTAAAAATCTCTCCGTGAGGGTTATTTGAAAGCTCAACTTAATAAAATCATTTCTATTTTTGTCAATCTGAGCTTACGATACCGATGTCTATTGCGTCCAAAGTAATTAATGTTTTCGCCTTGCACATCAGGCCATTCAGACGCAACTTTAGTCAAGAACAGCATAAAATAAACTTAAATTGAAACTTTATATCTTTCGTCAATAATTGCCATATATTTACCGCAACTAATTTGATGTATTTTGTTGAACAAATTAAATAAATGAGCGCTGCCCACATTATAATTAAATGTCGTTTGATTGAAACGTGTTATGCCGCTTGAATTCAATATTCAATAATCGATATTGCACAATTTCCTTGAACAAACTTTATGAATGAAAACCGTTGCACAACCAAAGCGCACACTAATTTATTCAAATTAAAAACGAAAATTATTTTATGAATGAAAAGACTTGCGTTGAATGGCAAAAAAAAAGAAATAAAATTTTAATTTTATGTTATGCAAAGTGCAATAAGTTAATGTTTGTATGCTTGGGCCTTAAGATTGTGCATTAGCTGCACTCATTTATCGGGTGTAATTATACATTTCAGGATATATATCAATTATAATGAGCTTCTTGCGCATCAATTTTATTAATTTGACTTTATACTTTGAAGGCATAATTTCATAATGAAATTGCAATCCGTTTAAACTGAAACACAGCCATCAAATAATTAAGGCGAATTGGAGAGTAAAAGATTACAGTTTTGTGATAATAAAACGATTTAAAATGACTTCAATTAAAACGAAATTTATGTGACTGCTTCAAGAGTAAGTACATAAAATATGCGCTTCAAAAATCATCAATGCTATAATAATCTTTATTTTTGGTTAGGCCTTTTTCCAAAATGGAATTAAATGGCATAATAAATCTAAAGTTTAAGCGAACTTGGAATACATATTTTGATTCACGTCGAAAGAAATACAAAAGGAAAGTCATTTAATTGATCAAAATACGTACTTAAGCTGATAAGACAATAATTAATATAAAAAGAAGATTTTCGTGACTGACGCATAAATTTGGCAATTTACACGGTAGTCGAATGAGAACCTGAAATAATCTGTACTCAAAAAAGATGTTGCATCTACGGCTACGACTTAAGCAGACAGCGCGTATGAAATGAAAGTGTGCACTTGTAAAAACTACTGTGACCTTCTCATTCCTCAAGAGACAATTGGATCGATTTGGGCATTTTCTTCTGAAAAACTTTGATGAAATGTGCTTAAAATAAGCTTTCGTTAAGCCGAAATTTTCTTGTGACCCTACTTTCATCGCTGCATCGTCAGAAGCGAAGAGCAGATAAACGTATAAAATCTTTTTACACTCAGAAGAAAATTAACTGTTAAGAAAATCCTCAAATTCATTGAAAATCTTCAAAAAAAATCCTTTGAATTGCAAGAAAATCCTTGGAAATCAAAGGAAATCATAGAAAATCGTGTTAAAATGCTAGGAAATCTTCAGAAATGAAAAAGAAATATCTTTTAAATCAAAGAAAACGATAAAAACGAAATAAAAAAAAATTCTTTGAGGATTTTCTTTAAGAAAATCCTTTTGCACTTGAAACCAGGGCCTTTTATGTTGACATTTTTGGTGAATTTTGTGATTTTTTGCGAATTTTTGGGAATTTTGTGAATTTTTGCGAATTTTGTGAATTTTTACGAAATTTTGTGAACTTTTGTGAATTTTTGCAGTTTTTGTTTGTAAAATCGAGCAATCGATTGTACCAATCATCCCATACTTCTTTTCCCTGAAAGGTGCGTGCATCCCTTCATGATTCAAGTTCAAAGAAGAACAAAGTGGGTTAAATAGTTCTGGAGATAAGGTCGAAGATGTGTCTAAAAACGTGGTTTTTCGAGGGCTATTGGATTCTGCACTTTAGACCCCGCCCCGTAAGGACAGATACTCCCTCTTGACCACTCTTTGCTGCTCCTTGACCCCGCTTTTTTATTTTTCTCTTAGGTTCATGGCCTGCGGGGCTGCTTTTGCAACGAACATATTTTGTTTGCCATAAGTCAGGTACAACTACTCTAACAAAATTTTATTTGTTGTGAGTTTACTGAAAAATTCTATTTCTACGACAATTATTTTCGCGATAAATAATTGCGCCAGCCAATGAGAGACAAGAATCTTTCGTTAAATTTTTTTATCGAATCGTCCAATTTATTTATCGAAGAATTCTTATCTCTCATTGGCTGGCGCAATTATTTATCGTGTGAGTGTTTCAAGAAGATGATTTTTGCGTGACATTGTGAAATTTTTTATGAATGTCTTGACAAAATCAGTATGAAACTATTCTTTAAAGGCCTAGCACAAAAATTAAACATCCAAGACATTCGAAAATACATTGAAAAACATTTAGAAGAAACGAGTGTAAATTTTTGTGAATTTTTGCGAATTTTTGTGAATTTTAGCGAACTTTGTGAATTTTTGTGAATTAATTCAACATAATAGGCCCTGCTTAAAACACACGATTATCTGTCCCTAGGTCAGAAGTGTAATTATTTGTGTTTCGTCGTTGACAATTTGTTCTCTTGGGGCCGGTCACGCTCCGAGGGGGGGGTTTGGCCTTGCATGACAGTGTGTGACAGGGGGGAGGGGGTCTAGAGGCCGTGTTATGTCACACGAAATTTTTGAAAATATTTGGCTGAAATTTACATTTCTCTCTAATTTTCATAGAATTCTTGGATGGAAGTCATTACTTTAAGTAATTGTACATTGTCCATCATTTTGACGTTAAAATCGAAAAATGCTCTCACTCTCGCTATCTTTCTTTTTTAATTCAGAAAATGAAAACTTGCATTTTCCTATAAAGTTTCAATATTTTTACACTTTGTGCTCGAATGATCAGGTCTACCAAATCATTGTTCTTTATGAATAGATTTATGACACAAGTGTGACAAAGGGGGTGAAGGGGGGGTCGAAAAAAGGCGATTTTTGCGTGACATACTTTATGAACGGCTTCAAATGACGAAAATATAAAGTACAGCTCACATACCACTAGTGCCACCTACTGAATGCGTCTTTTTATGATGTGAGGGCGGTCCCCTATTGCCTCCCAGTACTCCTCCCTTTTAGAAGTTACCTACGGGATTTTTCCCAACACGTGTTTTCAGCAAATGTTCTTCCAAGTTATAATTGGAAGAAGTAAAACTGTGTTTCAGATTTCCTTTTTAGCTTCTGTACTAAAGTCGTCAGAAAAGTCGACGATGAATTTTGCATTAAACTAAAATTCAAGATGGCTGCTACTTAAACCGGAGATCGCCTGTAACTGTTAATCTAAGAGATTTTTTAACGTAGTTTAGTAAAGTCTTGAGACCAGTCGCCGATGAATTTTATGTAAAACTCAAATTCAAGATGGCCGCCACTTAAACCTGAAGTGGCCTGTAACTAGTCTGTGCTAATGTCGTCAAGTTGGTATGTATGAACTATAGAATCATATACTTGTTACAGGCCACTTCCGGTTAAATTGGCGGCCATCTTGAATTTCAGATAAATGTAAAATTCATCGGGAATTGGTGTCATGACTTTAGCAAAGAAACGACGTTTAAAAGTGGCTTAAATTAGCAGTTGCACGCCACTTCCGGTTTAAGTGGCAGCCATTTTCAATTTTAAGATTGCCCTTGAAATTTCGTATTACTTACTGAACAACTTTAAGCAAAATCATTTTCTTATGTCTCGTTTATCGTGCGACTTATGAACTTTTGAAACGTTTCTGCAAAGTTGGGGTACTGTGCAAACTGAAAACTTTTCTATTAAATCGTTGGTGAGACAAAAGGATTGAGTGAAGTCTACCGGCGGCTCACTTCGGCTGAAGTGAAAATATTTAGCGGTGAACGGCGCAGCGGCAAAACATTTTAACATCAATAATTTTTGTTTTTCATTACGTCGCGGCGGCGGCGCAATCGGTAGCTGAAATTTAAATTTTCTCTAGCGAGATTTTTCACGATTTTTTTCTGCATGCCATAGAGGTGGTCGTCAATGAACTTTGGTGAGTAGCGACACCATGGCTTCTCGAGCTGGACCAGCCGTGCCGAAGGGGTTTTACGTCGTCCCCTACCGAAGTGGTTTGGTTAGCGGCCTACTGCGAACGTCCTCACCCAGGATAAACTCGGTGTCACGGGGTGCTATTGGCTATCCGAAATGCCCAGCATCCAGCCCCAACGTTTGGTTGAGGTGCCTAGTCGCGCTACAACGTGGTGGCTAACTAAATATTGAACTGAGTCAAAGCAGTTCACGTAATGAATATGGGTGACTGCACCCCTTCCCCTTCCTAGGCGACTAGGTTGGGGAAACAGTGGTAGAGAGATGATGGTTTCTCGATCTCGACCTAGGAAACTAGCGTTTTTAGGTAGAGCTAAAGGCTCTACGCTTAGTACGTTCGCGCTAATTCCCAATTCTTCACCCATGGGGCCGCGCAGAAGACATTTTTCATATACGCGCGTTCACGGCTTAAATAGTGTATCAAAAAATCATTGATCCTATGCAGTGAAACCGGCATCAAGACTTTACATTTTACAATAAAAATATTAAAATTTGTCTCTAAAGATAGTTGTAGAGTTTTTTTTAAAGGCAAGAAGATAGGCCTGAATGTTTCTTGTTTGAACTGATGAAAAAAACTGGATTAAGTTTACCTGTCACTGCGCCAATTATCGTGAATGTATGTGAGATCGCTGACCATCATTACGGATATTTAATGGATATTCCCAGCACTTCAATAACAACATTTTTCTCACTTTATTTATGAGCGAAAAAAATAATGTTAATGCAACTGGCTCAATTAACCAACTCAATTTAGATGACAGTGTCGTATCATCATCATGTATTTAATCGCATATTTTCATTCTGATTACAAAAAAATTCTTTTATGTAAAATGTATATTAATCGATCTATAATGGTGTCGATTTTATCATTTCCAGTTCACATATTTAATAACCATTTTCATGCCCAATTAACAACAAGTTGCTAAAGTGTTGTGCTCTTATATAAAACGAATATAAAAATTTATTCGTCTTTGATTCGTTTGTGATAAGCTTTTTCCTTTTATTCAGCGCCTCAAAGTATAGTGTCATTTATTGCTTGCATGCAACACATTCCAGTTGGAACTGAATTAAAATGATCAAAAATGACACAATCGCTGCAGAAATCTATAAATTTGAAAATACTTTATTAGCAGCTGGAGTTTTGCATGAAAATAATTTACTTACAGCCAAAAGCAATGGCTTTTCCATTGTAAATAGTCCCAACAGCATTAGATGTGGTCTGCTATTACTCAAATCAATAAAAAGTAGTTGAACCTATGAATAATTCAATAAAAGCCTTAAACATTCACCAAACTATAAGCTTATGTTTGGTGATATTTTAACTCAGAGAGAAAAAGCGCACAGATAAGCTCGGTACACACGCAACCTACATCGTGCGTTCGTCCATTTTTAGTCTATTGTCACATTCATCTACAGCTGCGCTCAAACGTATTTTTTACGAATTGTATACAGTTCGTCTGCGTCTGCAGCGTATACAATACGCGTGTTGGTCACACACCCAATTAACCAAATGTTTCCGCGGAAAGACATTGAACAAAAGAAGCTTTAAGAAGCTTTTGAAAGCCTTCATTGTTCTTTGTCCGAACGAAATTTCGCGGAAGAATTTGGTTAATTGGGTAATAAAAAGTACGAGACTCAACTCATGCAACTTGTATTCTTCTGACGTCGCTATTACACATTTTTCTGTGTATATTCCAGCCTTCTCCTTGGTCGAAAGCTCAATCCAACAAAAAATAAATTCAAAAGCTGTTCAGTTTTATGACTAGTGCTTACGAAATTAAAAATGTTCCAAAAACATCATAAATGGGTTGGGTATAGCCACGTAACCCACATCTTAGCGTGTAGGTTGAATCATTTTTCAGTTATCAGTGACTGAAGTGAACGAAATTCTAGGATTTAGCGTAGAATTCATTTACACAGTTGCTTTCAATTGTTTATGCAAACGAATATAGTTAGAAAATTGACAATATTCAAGAACATTCCAGAACATTCTAGAACATTCTTGAACACTCTTGAACTTATAGAACTTTCTCGCACATTCTAGAAACTTCGAGAACTTTCACGAACATTCCAGAACTATCTAGAACATTCCAGAATTTGACGTAACATTCGAGAACTTTCTCGAACATTACAAAACTTCCTCGAACATTCCAGAACTTTCTAGAACATTACAATCTACAACTTTCTTGAACTTTCAAGAACTTCCTGGAACATTCTAGAATTAAAAGATTTTTCAATAGTTTCTTCCCCTCCGGCAGAGGGGAGAGACAGAGAGCTATCGAATGGCACAAGTTTCAAGTCTCTAGGTTATCTGGGAGCCGAAATATGTTTAATACGAAAATCTAGAGTCAAGGAACTCTTATAGTTCTAGATATATGGTTCATACCCCTCCCAATTCTAGAAGTGGCCATATCCCAAGGATTGGGCCATATTTCCCCAAAACCCTAAGACACATGTTCGCTAAAATTCGATTCTCTACAACTTCGCCTTTAGAAGCAACCTTCTAACTCTCATGGTTCTAGAGATATGGGTCATTCCTCTCAATTCTAGAAGTGACCAAATCCCAAGGATTGGGTCATATTTCCCCAAAACCCCGAGACACCTGTTCGCTAAAATTCGATTCTCTACAACTTCGTCTTTGGAAGCAACTTTCCAACTCTCATAGTTCTAGAGATATGGGTCGTCTCTCCTAAATCTAAAAGTGGCCATATCCCAAGGATTGGGCCATTTTTCCCCAAAACCCTGAGAAATGTGTTCGCTAAAATTCGATTCTCTACAACTTTGCCTTTGACAGTAAATCTCCATTCTTGCATAGTTAAGGAAATATAGACGAAAAACTGTTTTCGTATATGGCCAAGAAACTCAACTTCGCATATTCCATTAATCCCAGCGCCCAGACCCCTGACCCGATTCCCACAAAATTTTTTTCCAGCTTTGTGACATGAAATGCTTTCATTTGACGCCAAAATGAGGAATTTCCGTGCTATACTTGCTAAGATATTTGCGAAAAAGTTTCACCGACCCTCGAAAAATCATGTTTTTGGTCACTTCTTCAACCATATCTCCGGAACTACTTGGCCGATTTTGCTCATCTTCGAGATTGAATCATGGGAGGCATGTACCTTTCAGGAAAAAAAAGTTTAGGGTGATCGATTGAGTCGTTTGAAACAAAAAGTGGAGACGGACATTTTTTTATTGCTGATCGTCTCATTTAGACGATAATCATGGGCGCGCGGTAGCAATGCGCCCGTGACGCAAGTCCCCACGAGCAAAAAATTCAGAAAATTTTTTTTCGTAGACTTCGGAACCATATATACAGCTAAGTTTTGACTTCCCCCCCCCCCTTGCGACGTATCCCCCGGAAAATATTTTTCCTGGATTCTACGGAAAAGTCTAAGGCGAAATGTCTTTTCACTCATTAAAATCGGTCCAGTGGATCCGGAGATATGACCTTTAGAAAATCGTCATTTTCCATACAAAATGTGCACTTTCATAGAAACCAAAGTTAATGGAAACATCCTACGTTAGTTAGTTAGTTAGTTAGTTAGTTAGTTAGTTAGTTACGTAGTTCCAGAGCCATTTGTATGAAAACCCACTTTTTTGGAGTTTTCTCGAAAACGGCTCGATATCTTTTCTTGAAATTTTGCAGGGACCTTCGGCTGGGCATTCTACGCCATATGAGATTTTAAAAAAGGGGGGTACCGGCCTCGTTTGGGCGCCAGGGCTCTTAGAAGGCGCCATATAAAGCCCATATGTATGTGTTTGTGTGTGTGTGTACGGAAGCATATTTTGTATAAGACATGGTTGGGTGTTCGAGATACAGGTTTGGTGTCAAAGGGAAAGATGTTGGGTTGGGTGTGTAGTGTATAGGGGTGACCGCCAAAATGGCGGAAAATGGGCCGGGGGCTCAAAAAAAAAACTTTTGATATGTTGTAGAGGAAGTTGAGGGGATCATTTTTTTCGCCCATGAAAGTAGTAGCCGCCGCGGCTCGGTTTGGCGGCGGCGGCGGGGGCTCAAAAAAAACCTTTTGATATGTTGTAGAGGAAGTTGAGGTGATTATTTTCGCCCATGGAAGTAGTAGC
>CM055405.1:51472461-51540461 GCA_029228625.1 Pseudolycoriella hygida | reverse complement strand
ATAGAGTGTAAACCAGATAGTATATACTTTTAGCTCATGCCAAAGTATAAAAAGTTTCATGGTGAAGCTATATTATAGAACCTCGGTGCACCTTGACACACCTCGGTGCACCTTGATACACATCGGTGCACCTTGATACACATCGGTGCACCTTGATACACACCGGTGCACCTTGATACACATCAGTGCACCTTGATACACATCGGTGCACCTTGATACACATCGGTGCACCTTACTACGATTGCTGCACCTTGATAAACCTCAGTGCACCTTAATACAACTCAGTGCACCTTGATACACATCAGTGCATTTTGATACACTTCAGTGCACCTTGATACACCTCGCTGCACTTTAATACACCTCGGTGGGCTTTGGTGCACCTTGCAACACCACTGTGCACCTTGATACACCTCAGTGCACCTTGATACACCTTAGTCTAACTAAACGCTTGCATGTGTAAGTGTGCGTTTTTGTTAGCGTATGCAACCTGAATTCGAATAATGCAAAGTAGGTAAGTATGTTATATTCACCTCATTTTTGACAATCTGCGGTCCAGCAACAATGAAGAATAATTCAGTAAAATGAAATACAGTGAATGTTAGAGTGTGGATTATTTCAATTGCTTTTCGTTTGACTATCTCTTCGGAATTTGGTGATTGCTCTCGAATCATGTTGAATATAAAGAATACCTTAAGAATTCATCGATATGATATTGGCTTTTCATTTAAAAAAACTTACCGATGACAAGGCAAACACAGATGAAGAGACTATTTCTAGAAGAATCTGCAGTCCGTAAATATGAAAAAATTGGTCCACAACCCTACTGAACCTTTTGAAGAATATTCGAAAGCTCTCAAAGTGATCTTCTACTCTGTCCACTTCTTTTACCGCAGTTGAAACAAGTGAGTCTAAAGTATAGTTCTGAATTCGCAAGAAATGAGAACTTATAACCAAACCGCAGTAAAAGTACATTGATGGGACGATCAATGAACTTATGTGATTGTAAATAGTGACACTCCAACTGAGATTGTCGCCGAGTTCCGTGATTTTATATTCGAAAAACAAAATCGAACTTAAAGAAATTCCCGCTTGAACTATAAAACCAACACATCGGACAATGTATTGTCGCATCAAAATGTTATCAAAAAATTTCTGTTGCGAGCCGTTTTTTAAAATTTTTTTGAATGAAATTAATTCATTGACCAATCGTTTGATGTCATTGTGGTAGTACAAATTGAGAGAGTAACACAATAAGGACTTTAAGAGAAGAGTGACGAGCTCCCATTTGAGGACGAATAATCTGACACTTTCATTTGGGGAACTTTCTTCTAAACTATAGTATAGATGATGGACTGCAGTAATCGACAATACTTGTATAAAGGCACCGAAAATAATGCAGAAATAAAGCGATTTTTTTGTTTCCTCGACGAATCCATTCTGTTGATCTACTCGTAGGGATGTTAAGCCGTTCACTTTGGAAATGTAATAAAAAACTTTCATATTTGGTTTCATTATAGCTACAGAAATCCCAATATTTATTTATATTACTTGACTTAATAAACTGAACTACCAGCAGTAATAGGTTTTTTTATTAGATGCTAAAACAACATTATAAGTAAAATTTTTAATTGCAATCATTATTCAACATTATTAAGGCTTTCACTCACCTTAAATAAACTCACGAACAGGGGCATGAACTTATAGAAAAACACGGTTGGCCACCACAGCGCTGCGATCGAATCTAGTATAATCATCATGTCTGCACTATCTCGGTTCGTAGCAACTTCACTCTACTTACTGTTATAGTAACCTTATTATAACGAAGTTGGCTGCAGTTGAGATAAGAGCAACGAAGTGAAAATATGTCCAAGATTTTCAATGAATTTGTACTGAACGTACTAGTTTTTCAAATTTAGTTTCCGAACCATGTTTACGTATGTACAAACTGATTATACCTCTCCTCATCCTCATCCTCAGACTTGTCTTTGAAAATATTCTTGAAAAATCACTATAAATTGGGAGGTAGCGAGTACAGCCTAGTCTTGGCGCTACACACCAAACAATTCTTCAAGTTTTTTTGCCTGTTTCCTGTTCGGTGGGTAGAAAGTTCTCTACTAATTGTTACGACAAGTGTTGATTGGCATAATTTCTGCAATCAAAACTACCCCAATAAAAGCCTTGGTCATGCTCCAGTAACCAAGTCCGGGAAGGTGATTTGAATCCAGTAGCCGGTACTTTAAAACGCAATACTTTTAAATTTGACACTATACTGCCCTCTATGTGCCCTTGAATCATGAAGAAGAAGGCTGCTTGATGTCAAAAATAGAATCATCTATCATCGTGACGGCAATGACGAATACTTTACAACGCACTAAATTTCAACTTTACAAACATACTACAAGAACGCAGTAGAGGTGAGCGGGTCGGCCTTTTTTTGTAGTCCGACCAGAACCCGACCAAAAATTTTAACCCGATACCCGACCCGACCCGACTTGTTGGTAGCTCGACCCGAACCCTACTCGAAATTCAAACCCGAAACCCGAACGCCCGAAAGAAGTTCGGGCCGAGTTCATTACCCGAAAAAAATTCGGGTCGAGTTCTGTTACCCGAAAGAATTTCAGATTAAATTGTTTTAATAAAAAAAGTCATCTAGCTATTTCAATTTTGCCAGCGCCACTAGCGCTACCACTAGCTTATAGCGCTAGCTCTAATAATTACTTCAGAAGAAATTCAAACAAAAACCTTCTAGGCTGGCGGCAGCGTTTTTGTTTTTCAAAAAATTAAATTTTTGATTTTTTTCAATTTTTTAATTTTATTTTTTGTATAAATATTGGCATTAATCTTCCAACTTCCATAATTTCTTTATTGTTGAACTTTTCGGTTTGGATATGGTGCATCATTTTTAGATTTTTTTACAAATCTGTTTCGGTTTATGTACCCGAATCTTTAACCCGCTAAAAAGTACGCCCGAAACACGCCCGCCCGGGATTCCGAAAGCCCGAGCCCGAAACCAGTGAAAATCGATTCGGGTTCGGGTCGGATTTATCCAATTTTCGGGCAGTCCGTTCTCCTCTAGAACGCAGCCTGGTGTTAAGATGAAAATTGGTGCGTTGTAAAGCATTCGTCAATGCCGTCATAGTGATATGCTTCAATTTTTGGCACCAGGCTGCCTTCCTATTGACCTTCAATCATAACAAAGTACGCAGCCTCGTTCCGAATTGAAAATCATGTTCACATAAAGTACTCACTATTGGCTTCGACATTGCCTAACATCATTTTTTGATCCTAGGCTTCCTAGACGAAAATGTAGTCCTTCACTTGTTGCAACTTTCTGAAGGCTGCGTACTTCAGATTGAAGATCCAGTAGTATCATGCACTAGAGGAAGGATCAAACATGTGCATGAAAAAACTATAATTGCTGGATGTTTAATAGATTTTTAGAAAAATTGTAACAAAGTACGCCATCAATTAGTGAGACATGCCATGGCAAGATAAAAACAAACGTCATTCTCTATTGAAGGGGCCGTTCATAAAGGATGTCACTCCAAGGGGGGGGGGGAGTCTGGTACCTCCGTGACAGAGCGTGACAGGGGGATTCAAGAGCTGCGTGACGTCACGCGAACAACAGTTGTTGCACCCGTTCGTCATAAGCTTTGTTCGCCGTGTTAGCGTTGAGCGGAGCGCGACAGTTTAAGCTGTCACTTAACCATAATACAATCAAGTGTAGGGTTTGCGCTAAAAACTCAATGTCTCAAATTCTGACCTACTAGGGCCCTAAGATGAGCTCTCGACGGACCTATCTATACAAAAATATTTACCTATCATTTTTCAATGATCAAAAATCAAAATCGTTTCAGAGTTGGTCGAAAAAGAGAGAAGTACAGACGCAAAAACAGAAGGACTCGGTGGAACAAACCAAATGCGTTAAACAATTTTCTCAGAATAAACGTGACCCACACAAGGTGAAAGTTTGTTACAGTAAGGTAAGGCGAACTTTCAAAAGTGATTCTTTTGTGTTAGCTTTTGCTCTTCTGTCATGCAACGTACTACTGTATACCGTACATTATAGATCAGTGCTAATACTTCTCGAGATTTGAGTTTAATGTTTCTTGGTAAGTTGGCGTGACGTGACATCGAATGGGGAGGGGGGTATGGGTCTGGCGTGACCCTAGCGTTACAGGGGGGAGGGGGGCTCGAAAAAGCCGATTTTGGCGTGACATCCTTTATGAACGGCCCCGAAGGTGTAAACTACGGACAAACACAATAAAAGATTCCCCAGATATCGTCTTACCAGATGACTCAATGTTTACGCATTTCGTCATACGCTACACTTTGACACAAGCCGATGTCGCGCTAAACGCGTGTAAATACATAACTACACCACCCACTTCTCTTATTTTATTCTATTGTTGTCGATTTTTAGCTTTAATAGAAAGCCCATCGAAGCACATTACATGGATGACCAAAACATTGAAACAAATTTTCTCGAGCTACTGAATAATTAAATAGAATAAAAGTGTTAAGGCAAATTAATATCGTAAGTGAAATCAATTATAAAGTCATACGGCGAGGCGGACATCACTTGAAATTGGCTGAAATAACGGAATGAAACGAATTATAAGAGTGTTGTACTACATATCGAAAATAAATGGCGCAGTTCCTTTTCAAATTAATACGCAGCGACGATGTGTAGAGAAGACAAAATTTTCATTTTATTATTTTCTTATTTTCGGAGCTTTCGTTCATGGAATTACTGGATTTGCACACTGGTTTTTGTACTTATTTTTCTCTAAATTCAATTCGCAAAACCTTAAATTATTTGTGATAAAAGGAGAGATTATGGTTGCACTTTTCAAATCTCTTTTGATTTTTCTATTTAATTCATATTACCACAACGACATGATTAAGCTTATTAATGAGACAATTTTATTTGTTAAACTCAGCACAGATGGCACTCCTGGACAAGATTTCGCAGATGGCGTCTTGCTAAATCAGTTTACCTTTCGGATAGTTACTTTGACCATACAGACCATAGTAATAATTCCTTCTTTCTTAACTTCCATTTACGATGCTAACAATATTATCTTTTGCTTGTCCTGGGCCATCTCCATTTACAGTCATTTCTATGGGCTAATAATTTCGGGCATCTTTTTTTATGGAGGGTTTGTAATAACTGCGAGACTGTTACGAATTTGGAACAATAATTTTAAATTCTTCGTTGATTTAACAAGAAGTGAAACGAACGTAAATGACTCGTTGATGTCCAGTGATGCTGTAGTGTTCCATTTGCAACAATTTAGCGTTTTTTACACAAAGTTCAGTGACATTGCCGAGAAATTGTTTCAAATCTTTGGATTTCAAGTTTTATTAACATTGGCAGCAGCTTCTGCATTTACGTTATCTTCGGTAAGAATATGTTGATTTAAAGCAAAAACAAATCACAGAAATTTCTTAAAGCTGTTCTACGTTTTCGATGTCATCTATGAGTACCCTAATTTGACTGAAACTTTTAAGAACAATGGAACTGAAATAACTAACGCATTGGTGTTTACAGCAATTCATATTACTGAATTGTTTTCTATTATATCCGCTGGGCAGACAATCGAAACTGAGGTAAATATGAAAGAAAAATGTAAACTTTTGGAAGGGCATTCATCTCTGCAGTTTTGTGCGGCATCGGCTTATGTCAAAGTATTGCAAATTTTATGAAGAAATGTGTAAACTTTTGTGAAATTTGTATCTCATCATGAAATACATTGACGCATAAAAATAAAGGATGTCAAAAATAGACGTGTTTTTTGGTGCGTTTTGAAAAGTTTATAGCTAATAAATGAAATTAAAAGCTCACTGTTAATTTAGACAACTTCATTTGTCGTGGCACAAAAAGACCGCCTGCACAAAAGAGATTCCAATACTCCAACAACGAAAATCGTAATTTTCACTTTCCAGATGGGTGCCAAAAATGAAAAAATGCAGATCTCACTAAGCCAAGAGATGCGAAAATATTTTCGGTTTAGCCAAGAGATGCAAAAATATTTTTGTTTTGCTAAAAGATAGTTTCATTTTCGGTTCCTAAAAGAAAGCCTAAAGGAACTGATGAAAACAACGTGATTATTGCATCAGCCATTTCGTTGTTGTTGAAAATAAGCGTTTAGAAAGTGAAAAATTACGATTTCCGTTGTTGTCGTGATGAAAAATTACGTGAATCACAAGGGACAAGGTATAAAAATTCAACCTGTACGATTGCAACCCTTGCCCTCGGCGCGAGTAGCAATTCTTGCACAGGGTGAAATTTTATACTTTCGTCTCTTATGATCCAAATAACTATTTCTATCATCTATTGTGTTTGCAGATCGAACGAAGTTTTCACATTTGCTATCAACTTTCAGTGTCCGAAAAAATAACCGGAAGTACGAGAGATGCAGTAAGTGTGAACCACAGTATACTATTTTGTTTAATCGCAACTCATTTCAATAAATTCAAGGTCGACCAACTTCACGTGAACATGAGAAATAAAAGACCAAAACTCTTTCTCCTGGGAATATTAAAAGTAGAAAAATCCATGCTATTAGCTGTAAGTGTTTTTTGGACACGTACGAAGTACAAAGGTCCTATACGTTTACTACAAGACATTTATTGTAACATGGGAAGCGACGCCGACGTAATCAGATGAGAGTTTTTCATATATTTTCTCTCACAAATTCTCTTCATTAAGTTTTTTATGCGTTGTACGGCAGAGATGACGAATCAGCAAAAAAAAAAATTGTCTGTTTGTCCGTCCCGTCAATTTTTTCTAAACGGCTGCACCAATCTCCCTAAACTTTTTTTTCCCCTGAAAGGTGCATCCCATGATTCAAGTTCAAAGATGAGGAAAATCAGTGAAGTGGTTCCGGAGATATGGTCGAAAAAGTGACCAAAAACATGGTTCGGTGAAACTTTTTCGCAAATATCTCGTCAAATGGAAGCATTTATTCTCACAGAACAGCGAAATTTTTTTTTTGTGGAAATCGGGTCAATGGTCTGGGCACTGGGATCAATTGAATGGATGAAATAGAGTTTCTCAGCCATGTACATACAAAAGCAGATGGTTTTTCGTCTATATTTCTTGGAATATTACCACTTCTAGAGTTGGTAAGGATGACTAATATCTCTAGAACGATGAGAGTTAGAAAGTTGTAGAGAATAAAATTTTAGAGAACACTTGTTTCAGGGCTTTAGGGTAAATGACCAAAGAATTGGGAAGGATACGCATATCTATGAAACTATGACAGTTAGAAATTTGTTTCTAAAGGCAAAGTTGGTGAGACTTACATTTTAGAGAAAATAGTTTCACGATTTCTTGGAGGACGTTGGTCCTCTTTTTGATATGGTGGAGAACATTCAAAATCAATGGTCTCAGCAGTACTTCGGTAGAGCCTTTTACAGAATGCCCACCTGAATTAGGAAAGCAAAAATCAGGAATCAAGAAATCAGGAAATGAAAATCAGGGAACGAAAATCAGGAACCTAAAATAAGGAAAAACCAAAATTAGGAAAAACGAAAATCAGGAAGGAAATAAATAAGGAAAAACATCAGAGTTTTCAATTCCTAAGGAGGGAGCAATCTTATTTGTGGTATGTAGGGGGCTCTGACCCCTAAACTCCTGCGCCTGCGGCGAGCTACTAACCCCCTGCAGGCTGCCTTCCTAGCATGGGGCTATGCCCCTTAGACCCTGCAAGGAAAGATATTCTCCCCTTGACCCCCCTACGACCCCGCTTTTTTTTAAGGATTTATCACGGCCTGCGGCGCATTTTCTCAAAAATTATTTTCCTGCTTTTTTGCCTCAGAGAATTTTTTGTTGAGTAAACCTAACTATGAAAAGTCATTCGACACTTTTCAAATCTCTACGGATTAAAGCCCGCAAACTTAGGTGTATGTCGTCAGCACCCCCCAAATTTGTGCTAGCATTAAAAGAGGGTCTATAAATTGCGCCTGAATTTGTGCTGTCGAATAGTACCGGTCCCAGAATTTGTGCTGTTCTGGGAGCCGAAAACGACTCGATTGAAAATAGAATTTTCCATTTTTCGTCATATGGGAAGTTCCTTCAATTTTAATTTTTATAGATTCCAGTTGGCTTCCCTAATTAGTGCTCAATCTGTGCTGGCTAATGGTAAAGGTCCCGACATTATAAGTAGTCGGGGCGCCGAGCACAAATTGACAGAAAATAAAAATTTTTATTTTTCCTTAATTTTTGTTTAATTTTGTTTTTAATTTTTTGTTTAATTTTTGTTTGTCCTTCAATTTTAATTTTTAAAGATTCGAATTGGTTTCCCTAATTAGTGCTCAATTTGTGCTGGCTAATGGTAAAGGTCCCGACATTATAAGTAGTCGGGGAGCCTAAAAAAAAGCAGACGTCATTTATGGACAGCCCCTTACGTCAAAGTATACAAAATTCCATGAAAAGACTCATAAAATGTCAAGCGACAAAAAATTGTGCGTGTGTCAGCTTACGTACTTCATCATGAATTTTTGTATACTTTGACATGAACGATAAATCACACCCAAAACACTTCATCAAAAAGTGTGTTCGGCTTTTAAACAAATTTTTTCAAATTTTCAGGTGGCTGCAACAGTTATTTCTTTTTTGATTATTTTAATTCAATTCCAATTAGAATGTTCTGCATGCAGAATCTAATTGCACAGTTGCACGTAGACTTTCACATGACATCTACTATACAGAAAAAAATATCGATTAGTTTATTCATAAGTATAAATTTAATTAGATAATTGAATAAAAAGAATAGGAGCTTTTAAGTAATTGTTTGAAAAAATAGACACTAAGCGTGAAGGGTGATCCCAAAAATCACTCGTCTTTCACTTATGAGTTCGAATGAGTTTTCTAAATTTTCTCGCTCAACGAACTATATCTTGGGTGCGGTGTAACATGCGCCCGTGACGCAAGTCCACATACGAACAAAAAATTACGAACAATTTCTTTCGTAGACTGCGGAACCATGCATACACCTAATTTTTGACTTTCCCCCTTGCGACGACGTACCCACCGGAAAATAATTTTCCCGGAATCTACGGGAAATTCTAAAGCGAAGCGTTAATGAAACTTTTGATTTGTTGTGGAGGAAGTAAGGTGGATCATTTTCGCCCATTGAAGTAGCAGCCGCCGCGCTTCGGTTTAGCGGCGACGGCGGCTACAAAAAAAACTTTTGATATGTTGGAACGGAAGTTATGTGCATCATTTTCGTCCACGTAAGTAGTAGCCGCCGCGATTCGGTTTGGCGGCGGCGGCTCCTCAAAAAAGTGTTGATAAGTTGTAGAGGATATTGAGGAGATCATTTTCGGCCATGAGAGTACTAGCCGCCGCGCTTCGGTTTGGCGGCAGCGGCTCGTCAAAAACAATTTTTCTTCTTCCAAGAGAACTGATATCACAAGAAAAACCCCTTTGAAAAGGGACATGTGACGCAAGTCCTCGTCCCTTCTTCCAAAATAAATGATATCAATTTATGTGACGTTTAAAGCTTCGGAATTCCAAGAAATGTGAAAACTAACAAAGTCGGCAATATAGAAGTTTATACAAATCAATAAAATTGTCAATTTTTTCGTGGAATCAAGCAGCCTATAAGAAGCCATTCAAATAAGGCGAACGATAACAAATGAGGCGTTTACACCTTTTCCGAACCATCGTATCGTCGCTCTCCACTTTGAAAAAGGTAAGCACTGTGCGAATGGATCCTATTTCAACTTACGTATAAATTGTCATTCGAAATAAAAAAACTTCTCTCTCATGGAGACAGTGACTTTTTGAAATACGCAGCGAATATTCAGTTTCTCACCAAATATTTTTTAATAGTAACAATGGCGTCATAATGTGAAGAATTTTGTGGGACATATTCTGACATGTGAGCTCCTGAATTCTATTCGGCAGAATGAACTTGACATAAATAAGCGAATAGAAACGAAAGTAAATCAATCCACAGACAAAAAAAAGTGGTCAAGTTATAAACTGAACGACTTCTACTTAAAATTGAATCGACCCACTCTCACCAAACATTAACACAACTGGAAAGGTTGCACCTTGTTATTATATTTAACAACCTACAATTCCACACATAAAAATTTTAGCATAAAGCTGATCGCACAAACGAGCAAATATAAATTGTTTAATAATCAAATGACTTGCTGAATGAATATTATATCAATGAATGTTGAATTAAAGTCCTACACATATATATCCAATGTCGACAATGTGAGTACAATTTTTTTTTTGTTGATTGTAAACTCTAACGAATTGTTCCATAACATTTCAAGAAGTGACAGTAAAAAAGAGTCAATAAGTTTTTAAGCGAGCATAAATATTTTTTGCGTGTGCGGTTAGAGATATGAATTCGGTTATAGCCTGGCGCCGACATTCGTTTTAAGTAAATTAAGAAAAATATTTAAAGCAAAAGTTACTAGAGCTGTGCGTTAGCCGAACTCTAGCTTCAGTCAGAGTTTTATTCGGCTGACGAAATACATCATTTGTTCTCTAATTACCTTGGACTAATCTTATCACACCCCAAACATTTAAATTCCTTAGTTAAGTTTCAAAAAATCTTTATTGATCATTAAATCGTTATTTGCACATTCGAAATAAATATTCTCAACTAAAAATTTACAAAAATTCCATCTGTTTCGGTTAAATCCAAAAGATGCACAATGGTCAATCTTTTACGGGCCTTTCAAATAGTGCTCACGCACGTTTTCGTCAATTTTATACCCCCTCCCCCATCTGTACGCTTTTTGATACCCCTCTCCCTAAAAGTGCGAACGTTTTTGAAATAAAAAATTGCCACAAAATATTATTGGAGAGAAGTTGGCACATGAGAGAGCTGCCGAATGAAAAGTGAACGGGCTCCAGAATCGTTTGTGGGAGTAATGATCTCTCTCTCTAATTCTCACATTTTCAGAGAGGGGTTTGCTCAGAGGAATTGTATAGGCTTGTGGTGCAGGAGGCCCGAGTTCAAATCCAGCGGTTGACATTTTTTCTTCTTTCCTTACTTAAAAAAAATTGTTGTCGCTGGAATCGAACCCGGGTACTCTGGTTCATTAAGCCACGAATATTTTTCTGAGCTAAATTGTAGTGAGAACCGGGTACGAGGCTGCCTTCTGTTGGCTCCCGAAAAAACTCGTACATCAAGTTTACATGCATGATCAATTTGCTGGATTTGAACTCGGGCCCCCAGCACCATAAGTCTATATCATTACTCTGAGCACCCGTCCCTGAAAATGTTGGAATTAGAGAGATTATTACTCTCACAAACAATTCTGGAGCCCGTCGAGCTATGTCGTGTCGGGTTGTATAATAGTTAAGTATTGAGTAACATCATCAAAACTACTTGAAATATATTGGTGCATGTAAAAACTGTAGAATAAAGGTAAAATCAATGCGAAAAAATTCATGGCCAAAGAATTAAAGAGAAATTGGTCATACTGTCGGTGAAGTGCGTCGGACACTTTCGTGTAAATTACTTTGGTAATTTTGAAAAACGCTTTTGGCTTACCCCCCCTCTTTTGAACGCACGCTTTTCAAAAAACCCCTCCCCATTCAGTCGCGTGCGCACAAATGAATGCCCCTTACATTCCCAACCAATTTGAAGATTGTTTACTTCTAGATTGCGATTTTGCATTCGTTCCAGTTTCCACAAATCCTACACTTTCCACAATCCACAATGTATTTAAAATCTAAATTTAACCTTGGATTCAATTCCAGGTACGATTGATTCCCACTCATATAAAACATTATGGGTTATATCTAGGGACAATCGTCAGACCTGGTTAATGAATTGTCGTTTAATTCAAAATTTGAGCTAAGATTGGTGTTAAGGTTCAAACCCAAATTTTTCAGCGGACGTTAGAGATGAGCGGGTCGACCATTTTTCGAAACCCAACCCGGACCGAACCCGACAAATTTTCGAAACCCGAAACCCGAATTATTTCTAAATTCGACCCGGACTGAACCCGACCCGATTAAAATTTTCGAAACCCGAAACCCGAACTGTTTCAAAACCTGATCTGGACCGAACCCGATCCGATAAAATTTTTTGAAACCCGAAGCCCGAACTGTTACAAAACCCGACCCGGACCAAACCAGACACTCAAGTTTTTCGAAACTCACAATCCAAATTACTTCAAAACAAAAATTATTTCAAGGCCCGATGGACGTCTGCATTCTTTACGGACCATAGACTAAAACAAAATTCGTGTGATGTAAGATGATAAAATTTAGACGAGTTTTGTAAAATATAAAAAGTCAATAAAGGAGCGGGACCCGAATAAAATGATGCAACAACCCGACTCGGACCGAACCCGACCCGATAAAATTTTTCGAAACCCGAAACCCGAACAGTTTCCGAACCCGGCCCGGACCGAACCCGACCCGATTAAAATTTTCGAAACCCGAAATCCATGAACCCGAAAAAAACAATTCGGGTCGGGTTTTTCGAAGTTTCGGGCAACCCGCTCATCTCTAGCAGACGTCATACTAGCTATTGACCATCCCCTCTGACTCCCTTTAACGTTAACAACGGAAGTAAATTTATGTCGATTTTGTCACTAGTCTCCAATTCTCCAATGAAAATTGAGTGCCGCGGCGCACAAATCTAATGTTGCATTATCGAACCACATATTCAATTTTTTCAACTCGCCTGATATCATTCTTAATTAATAACATTGTGGATTATTTCACCGAAAATAAATTGTCTCAATTTTCAATGCGATCAAAATTTCGGACCAACGTCCAACACATTAATAATAGCCGTTTATCTGTTGTTTTTCACATTTTTTTTTTTAAATTTATACCAAAATTGGGAATTTTATTTATAACAAGGTGTTAAAGATACATTTCGAAAGGAAAAGTGAGTGGTGTGTGATCAGTTAGGTTGACGATCTGCGTCTTTCCGTCGACTAAAGTAATCATTTCATTCACTTTTTATAACAAAAAATATACGATGGCGCAGATTTATCGACCAACAACAGTCAAATTAAGACTCATAATTCATTTCTGTATTCGTATACTACAACTATACTCTCTTTTTTTCGCTAACCGGTAGCTAAACTAATCACTTAATAACACCTTTTTTAATGTGTAGCAATTCCTCATCGAATTTTTCTTTGCGTCGATCACTACAGAGTGAACTGGATGGTGAGTTATAAAATAATAATTCGAAACTAGTCATTCATAATGACACGAAGTGGGCGAAATTAAATACAACTAAACACGCAACCAAATACAAATTTTCTACTGAATTTATGTTGTATAAACCAGCGATATGCTTTACTATTCACCTGCGTTAGATCATTGCCTGTGATATTTGGCTCGTAAATTATTGAGGGGAAAATCACTAGTCGACTAAATGTTTCCTCTCATCAGATGATCGCTTTTCGATCGGTCGTTATTGCCTAATCGGTAGTTGTTCGTATAAAATTCGACCAGTACAAATTCCAATAATTATTACGCTAAAATCATTTGTGAGGAATTATGTACTTGAATTCAATTAGAGATGAGCGGGTTGCCCGAATCTTCGAAAAACCCGACCCGAACCCGAACCCGAATTGTTTTTTTCGGGTTTATGGGTTTCGGGTTTCGAAAATTTTAATCGGGTCGGGTGCGGTCCGGGCTGCGTTTTGAAACAGTTCGGGTTTCGGGTTTCGAAAAATTTTATCGGGTCGGGTTCAGTCCGGGTCGGGTTTCGAAAAATGGTCGACCCGCTCATCTCTAAGTTAAAAAGGAGGATCTGATCTAGTTTTGTAGTGGAGATGTGTATCTTATCCGTAATTTCTCTCCAAAGACAGAATAGATCCCAAACTGGTAAAACTGAAAAAAAGAATGTGGATCAGCAGCCATGGATCTTCTTCTTCTTCTTCTTCCTTAGCCTTTTATATCCACTGCTGGATGTAGGCCTCCCCCATAGATCGCCACTTTTTTCGGTCCATTGCCACTTGCTGCCACGTCGTGCCTGCCGTTCTTTTGATATCGTTGATCCATCTTTCCGGTGGACGTCCCATCGGTCGTTTCGTTGGTCGTTTCGTTGGTGGCCGCCATTGCATTATAGTTTTCGTCCATCGATCGTCGGTCATTCTGGCAATATGACCAGCCCAATTCCACTTGAGCGACGCTATTCGTGTCATGACATCGATGACTCTTGTTTGTCGCCGGATCCACTCATTTGTCATTTTGTCCCTGAGTGTGATTCCTAGCATTGCCCTTTCCATTGCCCTCTGTGCAACGCTCAATTTGTTCGCTGATGCTTTGGTGATCGTGAGAGTCTCGGCTCCGTATGTCAGGACCGGCAGCACACACATATCGAACACTTTCCTCTTCAGACTGTTGCTCATGTTGCTCTTGAAGATGTACCATAACTTGCCGAACGCCGCCCAACCGAGACCGATCCTTCTCTTTATTTCAGCCGTTTGGTTGTCGAGACCGAGCTTCATGACGTGGCCGAGATACTTGTACGAATTCACGATTTCAATTTCCTCGTCTCCGAACTTGATTGGTGTAGCACCATCGATGTTTGTCATCACTTTCGTTTTCGACATGTTCATCTTCAAACCGATTTTTTTGGGCTTCCTCGTTGAGCTGCAACAGCATCGCTTCAATCTGTTCCAGAGTCGTTGATGTCAGGGCAATGTCGTCGGCGAATCGAAGGTTGTTCAGAAACTTCCCATTTATGTTGATTCCCAGTTCACTCCAATCAAGCTTTTTAAAAACCGTTTCCAGAGCTGACGTGAACAAGTTCGGTGAAATGGTATCTCCTTGACGGACTCCTCTTCCAATTCGAAATTTATCGGTGGTTTTATGCAGTTTGACGCACGACGTTGCGTGCTCGTAGATATGTTTTATCATCCGGGTATATCTCGAGTCAATCCGACAATCGTCCAAGGAGTCTAAAATCGACCATAATTCGACCGAAGCGAACGCTTTTTCGAAGTCTATGAAGCATATCGCGATGATGATTTTGTATTCGTTGCATTTTTCTATTAGACTTCTCATCACTTGCAAGTGGTCATTTGTGCTGAATCCGGAACGAAACCCTGCTTGTTCGATCGGCTGGTAGAAGTCTAGCTTCTTTGTGATCCGTTTCGTTATCACCTTCATAAACAGTTTGTAGAGGTGCGAGATCAAACTGATGGGCCTGTAGTTTTCCAGTTTCGTGATGTCTCCTTTCTTGTGCAGCAAAGTGATGACTGCGTTTTCCCATGATTCTGGTATTTTCTCTTGTTCGAGACACTTGTTGAACAGATCCGTTGTCATTTTGAGCAGTGTGGGTCCGCCTTCTTTGATTGCTTCGATCGGAATGTCGTCGTCACCTGGAGCTTTTCTGTTCTTCATTTCGTCTAACGAAGCCTGTACTTCGTTAATCGTGTCAAATGGTGTGGTATGCGTAATATAGTACTCCTTATGTACCTTAGCCTCTATCCACCTACTCCTACATCCTATCCTACCCGTGGTGACACCTGTCATAGTGAGCAACCCACATGAACGATCAGGTAACCAACCCTGGTGTATTAGTGTGGGTCACTTAGCAGAAGGATGAGGGGGGCTGTCTTCGGGTAGTACCTCAACGTCACGTAGAGCGAGGGCCGAAGGCAGTTAGGCGCTATCAAGATGGGATAGTACCTCAGCATGGTGGCGGATGATCTCAACAGCAAGGGACAACGGCAGCATGCAAAGTCCGAGTCAGCAGGACTACCATCACTCACCAACCCGCACCGGCCAGCGTGGTGTTTTAACGGCTAAAACCCCCCCGAAGATGAAGAGCACAACCAGGAAAAATCGGCCCTCAGTTCCCAGCCGCTCGTTGATCCCTGACTCCGACAACGGTCAGACCAGACGACGAGCAGAGGGTGCTAAGAATCCCTGGGTTACCATAGGTTGTCACACCGGACTATACATTGCCACGTATAACACTCGAACGCTATCATCGAACGAAAAACTTCTCGAATTGGAGTCGGCACTGGAAAAGATCAAATGGGACATTGTCGGATTGAGCGAAGTCAGGCGAAGTGGTGAAGAATGCTTGAAGTTGAAATCAGGAAGCACTTTGTACTACCGTGGAAGCGATAGCCAAACAGCGATGCATGGTGTAGGACTGCTCATCAGCAAACGCTGGTCGAACCGTATAATCCAAATCAACAGCATCTCCGACAGAGTCATCTATGTGCGTCTGAAGATAAATGTGATGTACAGTTTGAAAGTCATCCAAGCGTACGCACCGACGACGGATCACGACGACGAAGAAATTGAAAGCTTCTATGAAGATGTCTCCAAAGCGATTGAAGAAAACAGAGCTCAATATCAGTTGCTAGTCGGCGATTTCAATGCCAAATGGGGAAAAAGAGAAGACGTTGCAGAAACTTCGATTGGAACGTTTGGTTACGATCAGAGGAACGAACGAGGAGATACTTTGCTGAATTTTCTCCAACAACAAGGAATTTTCGCAATGAACTCATTTTTCTTCGGTAAGGTTCAGAGGAAGTGGACTTGGGCCAGTGCAGACGGCAGAACAAAGAACGAGATCGATTACATCATATCGAACCGCAAATCGATTGTCAAGGATGTTACTGTGCTTAACCGTTTCACAACAGGCAGCGATCATCGAATGGTTCGAGCCAAAGTCGTCTTGAACACACGGACAGAGAGAGAAAAGTTGGTCAAGAAAAAAGTCGTTTTAGACATGGAACGCCTGAAAGAACAAAGCGACGCATTTAAGGAAGCTATGGACAACGAACTGAACGGAACGAATTCACAAACTGCAACGATTGATGAGCTGCCAGAAAGAATAGTGACCTCAGTGAGAAGCTTCCTGGAAACCAGATGCCGATCTACATGCACTAAAGAGTCGAAGCTCAGCAAGGAAACGCTAGACCTAATAGCAGAAAGACTGGATTTGGTGAAAGGTGGAAAGCGAGACACTGTTGAATACAGAGACAAAACGAAAGCCATCAACAAGAAAATGAAAACCGATCTGCGACAATACAACGTGAAACTGGCCATGAACGCTATCGAAGCAAATGGGAATATGGAAGTATTACGAGCGAAACGGGCGAACGGGTACAGACAAATTTTTAAATTGCGCGATAAGGCGGGCGTCATACAAACAGATCAGGACAAGGTATTGGACATCGCGCGAGAGTTCTATGAGGACCTTTTCACGTCGGTTCGAGCCAAACTACCGGCAGAAAGAGCAAAAGCGAGACCGGTGATAATGAACGTTGGTTCCGAAGACTAGCAGCCATGGATGACGGACATTATTATTCGAGCAATTGGGGAAAGAGATATTGAGTACCATTACAGTAGGCTGGTCAAAACTAAAGAGGCACGGGCTGCCTACTGCAGGTTGAGGAACTTAGCAACGGAGCTGACCCGTAAGGCGAAGAAAAAATTCTTTTGTGAATTATTCCATGAGGCGACTGACCCTATTTCACTCTGGAGAGTGGTTAAGCGGATTGGGTTGAAAGGTAAATAATGTAACGGAAGTCCTCCCTTTACAGCCCAAGACTTCAATGAGTATCTTCATAACATTAATAACAGTGCGGAGAGCCAATTTGGAACGTACATTCCGCCGTTAAATCCTCAACTCGGGCTGTGTGATGACCCAGGAATTAGGTCTTTTAGCTTTCGTAACGTGGCCCAGGATGAAGTGTTTCAGGCTCTTTCTTTGATCAAATCTAAAGCAGTTTGGCTTGGATGGTATTCCCATTGACTTCATTAAACTCACGTTTCCTGTCACTCTTCCCTACATCTCGCATGTGACGTCCTCCAAATATCCGGCTACGTTTAAGATGTCAAAGGTCTTCCATGAGCATAAATCCTCCAAAACATATGACCTAAAAGACCACAGGGGTATTCATGTGATGCCAGCGCTGTCGAAAGCTCTAGAAAGACTCATGAAATGGCAAGTAGCTGCTTATCTTGATGAACAAAGAATGACAAATCCCTATCAGTCTGGATTTAGACCAAATTACATCACCTCTTCAGCATTGCTTAAAGTTACATATGATATATGTAGTGCACTGAACACGAAACCAACTAATCCTAAGTATGTTGCGTTTCTCCTACTACTCGACTTTGCGAAAGCGTTCGATACCGTCAACCACTCCATGCTTGTTGAAAAGCTGCATAGCCAATTTCACTTTGGACATTCGACGCTTGAACTCATTCGGTCGTACCTTTCGGATAGAATGCAATGTGTAGAAATTGATGGATATAGGTCAGACTTCCTTCCAATTAATATTGGACTCCCCCAAGGGACGGTGCTGTCCCCATTTCTTTTTTCAATTTTTATCAATGATCTACCTGATATTATTAAAAACTTTAGCTCGCACATGTTTGCTGACGACTTTCAGTTATATTTTTGTCACCCAGTTGGAGAAATTGACTGTGCGCAAACTGAGCTCTTAAGAACCGTCTCTTGATTAACGCTGGTAAGTCAAAAGCTTTGGTGATTTCTAGGCCCGAACTTTTAGTTTTGCCAAAATTTAAAATTGGAAGTGAGATTTTGCTAGAGCAAAAGTCCTAGGTGTGTGGATAAATAAAACTCTGTCATGGGACGATCATTGTCGGGAGGTAATCAAGAAAGTGTACAAGGAACTCTGGGCCTCTGGACCTCAAAAATCTCTCTTCCACGAATGGCTAGGCTTAAATTGGTTAAATCATGCATTATGCCCCACTTTCTCTACGCTGATGTAGTCTGGCCAGTTGGGAGTGCATCTGTTCAGGACAAGATGGAGGTCGCATTCAATGACTGTCTGATATTTATATTCTCAGTTAGGAGGCATGAGAGTGTGAGCTCCTATAAGAAGTCGATCCTAGGATGCCCTCTGTTGTTGTATAGGAATTTTAGTAATCTCGTCAAAAGCTCCTGATTACTTGTTTGAAGTGTTAACTCCAGCTAAATCGGTGCGTACGCTTAACTACATTGTCCCTATTTCTCACTCCGAAATTTTCAGCGACTCTTTCTTTGATCACACTATCTCCACATGGAACGAACTTCCTGTTTCCGTTAAAAAGAATCCTACACTTGCAACGTTTGCCGCTGCTTGTCTCGAATATTTCTCTCAGAGCTCGGACTGTTCCAGATTTCGTGTCAAAAATCATTTTCACCACACACATACTTGTTGCTTTCGTTTCAAAAATCGTTTTCACCACGTATACATAGCTGTGGTGAAAGCGAGGTGAAAACGAATTTGTGGAACGAAAGCAACAAGTGTGTGTGTGGTGAAAACGATTTTTGACACGAAATCTGGAACAGTCCGAGCTCACGAAATGTGGAACGGTCCGAGATCTACTCTGATTTGTAGGGCCGAATGTGCCCTTTCAAGATAATGAACACAATTTCATCAGCGATGTTTTAGTATACGAATTGTTTTATAAATTTATTACTGAATTCCTACAATATTTTTCTTTTTTTTATTAGCATTCTTTCAGCCTTATAGTTTAAATATTACGAAAATTTTCTTTATTAAAGTCTGTATTGAACAATAGGTATAAGGACTGATCCTTCTGTACACTCATGAATAAAGCATACATACATACAAAAACAGTAGACTACGTTGACTTAAAAAAAGCTGCTATGGCTTGTACCTCCCCTCGTGGTGAAACAGATATCCACCCTATTTGTGCGATGTTGGCTTATGTCAAAGTATACGACATTTCATGACAAACTGCATGAGCTGACAAACATACCATTTTTCATCGCTTCATAACTTCGTCATGAAATTCTGTACACTTTGACATAAGCCGACTCCGCACTAGAGGCGTGGATTCCATTTGAATATTGTGACATCGGCTTATGTCAATGTACAGTGATTTTCATGAAACGATGAATGAGCTCATTGAGCTGTCAAACTGATAAAAATCTTGACTGCTTAAGTAGTCGAGTTAGACAAACTAAGCACTCGACGGCGGCGCGACAACTTCACCTGTAAGTCACTGAAAATTTTTTTAGATCTACTCTCTGATATAGACGCTCGTCTAATTTTACGAAACTAAACATTATTTTAAAAATGAATTCAACTTCGAATTAAAATAGTTCGCCGCGTGTGCTCCATAGAAGCAACCGGTGATTCGGGTTTTTACTTTTTTATTTTTGTGATTTCCCCACTGGAAGTTATTTCAAATGCATTCCAGTTACCTCTTTCAAATTGATACAATTCTTACAAGCACACATAATTCCACATTCATATCCACACAATCGATCATATTGTAAGCTTATAAGTGACTTACCAGTTCGTTGTTTAGGGATTTATCGATAACATCGTTTTCTACAATATCGCAAAATGTTTCCCATTTTGTTCTTGGCATGGTTTCACTGACGATAACATCAATCGGTAAATGAAATATATTTGTTGCTTTTCAGAAAAGTAATGCAACTAATATCGTTGTTGGCGTTTTGTGTGTAGTTTACTTTTATTTTGCTCTTTTGTATATTGAAATTTATAAAAAAAGAAAAATTGGATCTGCTTGGCACTTGGTTGGAATTCGGTTGGTGGGTAGATAAAAATTTATTTTTTTAGTTAAAATGAATGCATTTCCATACCCACGTGTCAGTACTTAATATTTGAATCGGAATAAGAGAATGAATATACCGAACAAAACAGGCTTCGCATGAAGAACAGTTACATGTTAGGTATTCTTAATGTAGTTTACTTCTCAAGGACCTCATTCGAGTTTTTCGAAGTCTCATGGCAACGGAAGTAATGTTTTCTTTCCGGGAACAAAAAATTAGCCAACGATTTCTTGGTGCCGTTGGAAGGATTTCCCAGTGTTACTGGTAGGATTTCCCGGTGTCTCCCTTAGGATTTTCCAGTGGAGTAGAAAGAAATTCAGGGCTCGCGGGAAGGGGGAGGGGATTTGCTACGCTACTAAGTCTCCTTGCTCTAAGAGAAAAATTTTGTTGCAGCGCAGGCATTTTGTTTAGAATTGTGCTCATTAATTTGCAATTAAGATATTCAGTATCGAAAGCACAGCACCGCAGGTAAACATTTTTAACTGCCTTCACTTATTCTTTAACTAATTAAATGATTTGTCATGCTTGCAGTGAGAAAACTCGTGTTTTGTCCCCGCATAAGCGGCGAGAAAGTTACATATTCTTGATGGTGAGAAAGTAGCTACTTTATCACCGCAGATGAGAAAGTAGTTATTTTGTCACCGCTCCCACGTTACACTGAATGAAAATTTTGTCGCGGAAACACTCGTTTTCTCACATGCGCGCACAAAAAATATTGTGTTACACTTAGGAAGGAAATTGAATTCCAACTCGAGCGAATTACGGCCCTCACTCCGCTCTGGCCGCAAATTTTCGCTCTTGTTGTAAATTGTAAATTAATGAATGAATGAGTATTTATTTAGCATTGCTTCGTTTGATAACTTAAATTTGTCTAGCAAATATTTAAATTAAAATTAACAATTTCTTTAACATAGATACATTTTTGTTAATCCTTTAAATTCACTTAAATCTGACACTTTTTTTTCTTCGGCACCGTAGTATGATTCGTAGATAGGGTTCGGAACAGATGGTTTTTATCTGGTTTTTCAGATCAGTTCAGATTACTGTAAATAATTATTAGAACTGATCTGAACATTTCATATCTTTACACTTCAGATTGAGATAAGTTCTGATTTTTCCGGATTGACTGCAGATCAAACTGAATTATTTGTTTTGTTGCCATCAAATACTTAAGTTTTGCCAGTGGGAAGTGTGAGGGATGAAGTGGAAAATGTGTGGTATGAAATGGGAAGTGTGCGGGATGATGTGGGAGGTGTGCGGTATGATGCGAGAGATGTTTGGGATGTGTTTCCACTGCATTTCACATACTTTTTACTTCATCCCACACGCTTTCCACTTCACCCCTCACTCTTTTCACTTCATCCCATACATTTTCCATTTCATCCTATTCCCTAGAACACTCACTTCTGCGTCTTAATGCAGTCCTAATACTGCATTAAGGCACAATCAAACTCATAAGACCCAGAAGTCAGTGCCCCTGGTCCCACATACTTCTAACATCATTCCACTCCTTTTCCACTTCATCCTATGCATTTGCTACATCATACCACACATTACTCATTTCATCAGACAAAATTTTCCTACCTCTATTATAATTCCGACCACAAAAAATTGTCTTAGCTAGTTCATATCTGTCAGATTTCAGATAAAATTAAGATCTGTTAAGTTCAGATCAAATCAGATCAGATCGAATTGAGATCAAGAAAAAAATTTTCAGATCAGATTCAGGTTGAACTTTTTTCAGATCAATCTGGAACGAAACAAATATATCTGATCTGTTCCGAACCCTATTCGTTGAGCTCGTTTTTGTAGTTTTTGGAGTCTGTCAAATTCGTTGAAATTGCACAAGTACAAGATGGAGCCACAACAGTCAAAATAGGGAGATATGTTTGCTTTGTACAACGATAGCCTTCCTTCCAAATCCGGTTTGTTACTTATTCGCCCCAGGAAACCACTTTTTTTCGCTAATTTTTTTGCGATGTACCCAACGGGATCTGCCATTTTCATGTTTTCGTCGATTATGAATCCCAAGTATTTTATGGATTTGACTCGCTCTATCTACCCAGGCTAGTCTGGGTCAATTCTGCTCTATCTACCCAGGCTAGTCTGGGTCAATTCTATCTTGCTCAAACGAATCGAGGCGTTTTATACAATTTAGGCATACGAAAAGGCAGAGGAAGGTCAATTTTGCGATTTGTGTTCCTAAACTTTATGGGATTTTTACTCCTCGATGGCATTGACTTCTCGGTGGCTTTCACTTTCCGCTGGCATTGAGTTCCCGGCTGCATCGACTTCTCGATTGTTTTTACTTCCCGCTTTCACTTCCTGGTGGCTTTCTTTTCCCTGTGGCAAACTTTCCGGGAAACAATTTGCCACATAATTTCCATGGGCGAAGTCCCATATCTTTATCAAAGTGCTTTAAAACTAACGCAACTTAAACTAACGTTGCATCTTTGTCACGACATCCCGAAGGTTAATGGAAGAGGCTATGGAGTCACCAACAAAATCATCAACAGTCTTTTTTCCTCAATAATTTCGCAACAAATTCTAACTCTCATTTTGAGAGCAAGAAATGTACTACAGCAGACCGGCGATGCCTTAAGACGCGAAGAAGGAAACGATTAGCGAATATCAAGTTTTTAATCAGATTTTGTATTCCTGGTAACATCTTGTTGTTTCGTTAAACAAAAAGACAATAAAAAAATCGATGATTTCGAAATCTCACAACAACGATAAACTTTATCGTCCTAGGTGGTATTTTTTCGGATATTTATGTCATTTTTATGATGTTAAATAACACCAGTTTACCTTTATCTGCGTTTCGTAAAATATTTATTGGATTTATGACAATTGAAAATTTATAACTTGAAATACAATATAATTCTCCCATCTCTTTTCCTTTATCCGAATGCGGTCACATCGGTGCTTTAACGTTTCTATTTGGTGGTTTTATCTAAATTATGGTCAATTTTACTGTTGTACGGCAATCCTCTATTCTAATGAAGATCGCCTATAAACACAATCGTGGTTTGATAGTGACACATTATTCAATTTCAATATTTCTATACAATTCTCTTCTTTGTTGCATTGAGCCCACACCCGAATCTGGATCCATAAAAATAACTTAATTTCTTTGTGATTTAAAATTTATATTCATTACGCTCTGCGTGAATTTCACCATAAAATCTAAGGTCAGGATGTAATAAGAGTTGTTTTGATCTTGTGTGTAGCACGCTAGCAAGAGAATGCGCGATTTCTGCTTTAGCACACTAGCTAACTTTTCCGCAGTGTGAGTTTTTATAAATATTAAATTCTTTTGCTTTTGTCAATTGATAGGTCTAATGAGAGTTGGTAGCCTCCGCCGCCGCTTTTTCACCTTACGCCCCACATTTTACATATTCCGTCCCCCTATTTCAACCCATGTCATTCATAGAAAGCGACGAAAATGGTGTGCTTGTCAGATTATGTACTTCATTATAAAATTTCATTTCCGTCGCTTTAATGGTAATATAATAATATGGTAATATCATTCTTGTAACGATATTATCGTTCGGTGGTATGATAATATCGTTTCTGTGACAATATTATCGCCCAGTGGTATGATATTATCATTTCTGTGACGATATTATCCTCCGGTGGCACGATATTATCATTCTTGAAACGATATTAACGTCCGCTGGCATGATATTATCATTTCTGAAATGATAATATCGCCCGCTGGCACGATATTATCGTTTTTGGTACGAAAATACGGTGGGCGATTTTGCCCGTTCCTAAATATTTTTATTATGTTTTGTGACAATTGTGTGTAAAATGTGTACATTCAGATCTTCATTAAGTTTTAGTATCAGACGAAATCGCGCAAAAAGAGTAGAGTCTAAAGGGATCATTATATTGAGTGCGATGCGAATAGCATCGCGTAAGGTTTGTATGAAAGCTCAACTTGACAGAACAAACATTTTTTTTTTGCACTCAATATAATGACCCCTTGAAAGGACTAATTTTAGGTAACGCTAGATAAGCTTCGATGCGCAAAACAATTATTTTGAAGTATAGAAAGATTATAATCTAAGAAAAATTAGATACTTGTGGAGATCAACCACAGCTTTGCTTTAGTTTTTTTGTGGAATGATTATTCACGTCAGGATGTCATGCGAATGATATGGAACTTTTTTAAGTAGCGATAGCTAATTTGTGTTTTCTTCCTTCCTGTCCGTCCGTCCGTTTGTGCACTCTCCACCGGTCAATCTCCGATGATTCCCCGATTTCACGGTGAATCATCTGCGATTCCCCAGTGAATCATCGGTGATTCCCCAGTTAATCATCGGTGATTCCCCAGTTAATCATCTGCGATTTCCCGCTGAATAATCTGTGATTCTCCGGTGAATCATCTGTGATTTCCCGGTAGATCATTTTTGATTCCCCGGTAAATCATTTGTGATTCCCCGGTGAACCATCTGTGGTTCCCTGGTGAATCATCGGTCAATCATAGGTGATTTCCTGTGAATAATCTTTGATTACCGGTGAATCATTGATAGCTTGATTGTGAACATATCACTTTTTAGAAGTCCGGATTGGAATCCGTGAAAGTCCAATAGGTTATGGACCCAGACACATTGAAACTGTGGCAATTAATCTATAGCGCTAGTCTGTGAGTAGAAGAGGTGCCAGTAACACTCGCTATGATTAATTGTAATTGTGGCAATTAGACTGCAGCGCCAATTTGCACTGGAAGGGGTGTCAATAACACTCGCTGTAGGATTGAATTGAAGTATGTTTTCTGAGGATGAACAGAGGTATTTTGCCGATGGTTGCTTAATGCCAATGGTGGTTGCTGATGATAAAGGTCGCAACAAATGTATTTTCATTTGTGGCAACAGCAAAGAACTGGGTGGCCAGTCAAAGCATAACCGGGTGGGCAGTTCAATCTCAAAAGAACTGGGTAGCCAGTCAGTGCGAAACTGGGTGAGCAGTCTTATCTCACAAAGAACTGGATGGCCAGTCAATACGAAACTGAGTGAGCAGTCCAATCTCACAAAGAACTGGGTGGCCAGTCACTACGATACCGGGTGAGCAGTCCAATCTCACAACAAGGCCTGAGGTGACCCACTATGATACTAGGTGAGCAGTCCAATCTCACAACGAGGCCTGAGGTGGCCCACTACGCTGGGTGAGCATCAAATCTCACAAAGAGGTCAGAGTGACCCGAAGTCAATAAAAAGAAGAAGCTGGCAATCTTTGATGGTCGTCTTAAGTCAAGTCGATGGATGATTGAGTCGATGGTTAAGTAATGTCAATGGTCAAGTAAAATCTATGGTTAAGCAAAATCGATGGTCAAATGAAGTAGATGGTCAAGTGAAAGTCGATTGTCAAATGTCTTTTCAATCAGTCAGTGTTTGCATTTTTCGTGATGGTCAATTATCTTTCAATGGTCAAATTGGTCGATGGCCAAGAGAAGTCGATTAACTTTGATTTGAAACGTGATTTTGGCAAGCCAGATATGGTGAAATTCCAAAGGTTGAGGTGGGTGGGGCATTTATCACGCATAGATGAAAACAGAGCCCCTTCAAAATTGTTGGCTTGTCACCAATGAATCACCGATGTTTTAGAACCAAAATTAACTTTTTGACTACACTCTATCGCTACTTTCCTATACCCATTTCAATGGTTTATTAGTACATTATAATACTATGAAGTCTATAACGAGATGTACACGTATAACACTTCGTAGCATCGTATAATGTTTTACTATACACGCGAGAGTGTTTTGATGCAGATTTGACGTTTGATTACTTAACACCAACATACACTCGTACACATAGTAAAATTTGTTTTCCAATTAAAAGTAGACAACTACTATATAGTCATTGTCATATGGTTCAAGAAAAGTGTTACCTTTCTCGACGAGTCTTACTGCAATGATTCATAAAACCCACTTTATCTTTCACTTAGCACTTTACTCTACACCCGCTAAATACTATCTTGATTTATATCTCAATTAACCATAAAATTTATAGAAATGACATAAATGAAAAGATTTTTTTTTTACAAACAACTTATATGCCAATCATTGGTAAAAACATATTCTCACATACACACTACACATTGATACATCAAACTATAAAATTTCTGAAACACATTTCATCAGAGATTAACAATATCTTGTGGATGTTAAATGGCACCATAAAATGTTTGCAACAAGTGATTTTACTTTATCGATTATTTTTATTATATAAGTAAGAGATTCTAATGTTAATCCTTGCGGTGTTAAGTTGACCAATAAAAATATTTTCTCGTGTTGGTTTGAAACGTTTTTAGTGCAGTAAAATTCTCATTGTACGAAAGTTTACAATTGAAGATTTTGAAATCGATTCCACAGTAAGACACATAAAAATTGGAAAATATTATACGAAACGAACATGACTCCTGCCATGCAACTAATCAGATAAATTATTGAAAATAAATGTTTCAGGTGGAATAGAAGGGTTTGGTTGGGCTCAAGAACTATCTTACACGTAATATCATGCCCGCAGCGGTAGCGAAGGGCGTGACGCAGTCCCCACACCCCAAAAAAGAAGTCCACAAACTCAAAGAACGCTATACAAAAGCCTTTGTGACAAGCAGCCATATTGATTGATAATAATTTTATTGTCTACTATTTTCTAGCTGACATGGAAAAAGAGTGACTATGACTGCTGTCATAGCCCTCGTTAAAAAACCATGAAAACGTTACAATATATAAATAACATTAATAACATTAACATAGAACAAAAGGAAAACTACAAAAAATTTACAAACAAAAAGTAAGAAAACATCAAAAATATTACGTCAAAATCAACATAACGAAAGTCACAAGAATAAATAATTTATGAATCTATGTCAAAGACATAGATCGTCAAAGAAAAACAAAAATGTCATAATGATATAATTGCCAAAATGGCGTCGTCAAAAATATAAAAAAAGAAAAGAAAATTCGAAATTTCAAAGTAGCATCTGAGGCGTCGTCAAATACGTTGTCGTAACAATGTAGATGTCAAAAATATCAGCCATCATGTCATAAATAATTAAATTGCCAAAGTGACGTCGTCAAAAATTGAAAAAAAAAGAAAAGTCGAAATTAGAAAGTAGCATCTAAAGCGTAGCCGTCATCAAATACGTTGTCATGGAGACGATGTAGACGTCAAAAATTTCAGCAATCAAGGTGATGTTCTGCATAAATAAAAATAATGATTTAACTTTTTAAAAAGCTTAGCTTAGAAAAGACGTAAAAGGTAATCACCGGGAAAGTGCTTTCGGATTTAAGTAGTCATTGTGTAAAGAAAGCACCAAAACAAACACATTATCCAACCATACCAAAAGTTTGGAATACCGAATCGTCTAGTTTGTGCACTTCGTTTCTTAAATAGCGAGATGGAAGTGTAGGATATATGCGAACTTTTGAGTTTTTTCCCCTCGCCCCCCTCCCCCTCTAAATTATTTTTACAAAAAATTAGTACGCAGCAGCTTTCCAACGAGTCCAGACTTATCAAAATCGTTTGAAAATTTTCAGTTGAGATATCGAGGTTTGAAAATGACATTTTTCTATGACCAAAGGATTTTTCTATTGTTGTCATCATTATGAAAACTTTTTTTTCTGATCTGTAGGTTTCCATCTATCTATCTATTAATAATTTTCGATCTCGAGAACTAGACAGCCGATATTCCGGAAATTTTCAGGGAACGTCAGCCTCGGCCCCAAATGAAAAATTTCATAGGCCGCTTTTCCGCGTCGAAAATTCTGGAAAAGCCGTGGCATGTGGAAAAGTGCTCAATTTTGAAGGTTTTTTAGGTAATGCTCAGAGTTTTCGAATTTTAGCTCCGGAATGACAATAGCTAAAGAGTTGGTTTCTTCGGGAAAATTATAGAGTTTGCTCAGGAGAATTATTTGGGATTTTTAGAAATCCAAGATGGCGTGGAATTTGGTTAGGTAAGAATTTTTTTGTATCTTAAGAAAATGGCTGCAAGCTGTCATAGCGGCGTCATCTTGGATTTTCGTTTATCCTTTTTCGGTTTTCGAATTTTAGCTTTGGAATGACATTACTTAGAGAGATGGTTTCTTCTAGAAAGTTATAGAATTTGGTTAGGAGAATTTTTTAGCATTTTAAGAAAATGGCTGCCAACTGTCAAAGTGACGCCATCTTGGATCTGATAAAAATACCAAGACAGTTGGTTCCTTCAGGAAAGTTATATGAATCAGTGAGAAGAATTGGTGACACGAAGTGTTTCGAAGGTAGCCCAAGGTGACACAAAGTGTTCCGACGGTACCCGAAGGTGTTGGAAAAAAAAGTTTTTCGGTAAGAAAATTTTTTTCGGAGAAAAATGTTTTTGGAGAAAAAATTTTTCTGGAGAAAAATTTTTTTTCTCTTTCGGGCGTATTTCTCTTGCTTATGCAAGGACAAATTTTTTCCGTCAAGTTTAATTCAATAATTTGGATTTTTTTATAGAAAGGAATTGAATGTGAGAAGAAAAATTTGTACAGGCGGGGAGTCGAACCACCGCACCAGCACATCACCGCTTTCCGGGCGAGTGCTCTATCCCTTGAGCTATCTGTACATTTCAACTCACATTCAATTTTTGTTAATCAACCGTTCAGTTTTTGTCTCTATTGTCTCTGTAATGTGTTTATTTGTATGCTACATTCGATGCATTTAGCGCAATCATGTCGTAGATACATTGACACGTTGTTTGAATATCTAATACTCTCGCAACCGAGACTACGAATTCTTCATTCGTGCAACGTTTTAATGCAATGATTTCAAATCTTTTTCGGGCGTATTTCTCTTGCTTATGCAAGGACAAATTTTTTCCGCCTGTACAAATTTTTCTTCTCACATTTAATTCCTTTCTATCAAAAATCCAAATTATTGAAAAAAAAAAAAAATTTTTTTGAGGGAAAAATTTTTTTGGAGAAAAATCATTTTTGGAAGAAATCATTTTTTTGGGGTAGAAAAATTTTTTTGGGGGGGGAAGAAAAAATTTTTACGGAGCAAAACTTTTGGAGATTTTTATGAAAAATTTTTTCTCCAAAAAAGAAAGATTTTGTGGGGGAGGTAATTTTTTTTTCTTGGCACAGAAAAATTTTTTTTTTCAAGAAAAACTTTTTTTTTTGTAGAAAAACTTTTTTTTGTAGAAAAATTTTTTTGGAGGAATTTTTTTTAAAGAGAAAAATTTTTTGGAAGCGGACTTACGGACTGCGTCACACTCTACCTTTTAAGAGGTTTTTGTTGTGATTATTATTATTGCTTACTAGAAGGGAGTGTATTAAAAAGTGCTAAAAATGATCACGTAACTTTGATGCAATTTTGAAGTAACTTTGATGTAGTGTTGACGGTTAATATGTAAAAATAATGATGAAGTGATTTCTCAAAGAACCAGCCCATGTTCAATTACAGCGGCCCTACCTACAGTGCAGTATGGAACTGACCATCATCAGTTTATTCTGTGGTATCACTTCACAAGATCGTTCAAGTTTTTCTCTTGATAAGACATGGATGGTATCATAATAGACCAGGAAATTATGGATTTACATATATATGAAAAACTTGGTATGTCGAACTTCATTTGAAAAATGTTTATCTCGGAACGGTCCTAAATATTCGAACAATATCATGTTGTGACACATCATAGGCCAAAACAAAAAAACAAACGACAAGTTAAAAGAAAAAAATTTGAAACATGATTTCATATTGTAATAAATTCTCAATAAGCGGTCTTTAAATGGAATTACACAGAGTCCAAAAACATTGTAGAGTGTAAATTTTATGGTAATAAATCACACAATCACATGCGTTTTTGTCATGCATATTACCACTGTTGAGCGAGTACATGAAAAAAAGTAGGAGGACGCCTAGTTATAATAGACTTCCACTATAAACCACAGATCCAACCAACCGAATCACGAGTTACATTTATAAATCCACCAGAAAAAGCTCAAAAACATTCAATCATGAAAATCATAAATCTTCGATAAATCTAAGCCAATTAAACGCCATTCACTTGCAATAAGCGTATAAGCGACGTTAGTATATGATCAACAATCGTTGTTTTTGATTTACATAACATCTCAAAATATAAAAGAAATAAAAAAAAAATTATTTTGAAACAGCAGAAAGACCTCATGCTTCCAATATTACGTCATCATAAGCACGCCGTTTAGTTGTGTATTTACTTGGCGCCGCTATGTCCTTGTGTTTATTTTATTATTGTTCAAATTCGAATAAATAAAATTTTATTAAATTTATAAAAAGTCTTTCTTATAAAATGTAATGTGTGCTCACTTGACTCTCATCCGAATTGGCTATTTCATTTAAATTCATCGTAACTTTATGATCCCAATAAACAAACTTTTCTACGAGGATAATGATTATGAATATTTATGTAAGAAGTTTAATTTCGTTGTTTTAAGCACTGGATGTGAATATTGTAGAATGTGCCACAAACGTGAAAATCAATAATCTTAGATCTTAACGAGGTTTCTAAATTCTCGGATTTTGGATACAAGTATCTAAATAAGGTCATGCCCGCATCGGTAGCGGAAGGCGTGACGCAGTCCCCACAACCCAAAAAAGAAATCCACAAACTCAAAAAACGAAATACAAAAACCTTTGTGTCAAGGAGCCATATAAACGTGAACTTTTGAGTTTTTTCCCCAAAATCGGTTGAAAATTGGCTGAGATATCGAGGTTTGGAAATGCCATTTTTGTATGGACTATAAATTTTTCTATTGTTCTCATCATTACAGAATTTTTTTTTCTGATCTGTTGGTTTCTACTTATGTTCTATGTTCTATTAATAATTTTGGATCTCGAGAACTAAATTTTCAGGGAACGTCAGCCTCGGTCCCAAATGAAAAATTTCATATGCCACTTTTCCGGGAAAATTCTGGCAAATGTGGAAAAGTGGTCAATTTTGAGGGTTTTTAAGGTAATGCTCGGAGTTTTCGAATTTTAGCTCCGGAGCGGCAATAGCTACAGAGTTGGTTTCTTCACGAAAGTTATAGAGTTTGGTCAGAAGAATTTTTTGGGATCTTAAGAAAATGGCTGCCAACTGTCAACGTGACGCCATCTTGGATTTTTTGCTAAATTCTGAATAAGAATACCTAGACAGTTGGTTTCTTCAGGAAAGTTATATGAATCAGTGAGAAGAATTGGTGACACGAAGTGTTCCGTAGGCAGCCGAAGGTGACACGAAGAGTTCCGAAGGTAGCCGACGGTGATACGAAGTGTTCCGATGGTAGCCGTAAGTGTCGAAAAACAATTTTTTTCGGAAAGAAAATTTTTTCCGGAGAAACATTTTTTTGGAAAAAAATTTTTTCGGAGAAAATTTTTTTTTGAGAAATTTGTTTTAAGAAAAAATTTTTCGGAGAAAAATCTTTTTTGGAAAAAAATTTTTGGAAAAATTTTTTCCTGGCAAGTTTTTTTGGAGAAGAAATTTTTTTTTGAGAAAATTGTTTTTGAAAACAACACCTTTTTTTTGGAGAAAACCTTCTTTGGAGAAGAAGAAAATTTTTTTTGGAGAAATTTTTTTTTGGAAAGTTTTTTGGGAGAAAATTTTTGTGAAACTTTTTTTCGTAAGACCTTTTTTTCCGGAGAAATTTTTTTAAGAATTTTTTTTTCTAAGAAAATTTTCTTTACGGAGAAATTTTTTTTCGGAGAAAAATTTTTTCAAAAAATATAAACTTTTTCAACAGCTGAAAACTTTCAAAACGACTGATATCACAACAAAAACCTCTTAAAAGACAGAGTGTGACGCAGTCCGTGAGTCTGCTTCTAAAATTAATGATATCGCTTGAGATGACGCTATCGCTCATAATACGCAGAAGTTTGTTTAAATAGAACCTTATGTTCAAAGTTTTAAGCAATACATATATATTTTTCCGATTTCTCCCCATGTAATGCGGTCTGTCAGACAGGTCCTATTTTAGGATATTTAGGTAGGTTTGGTGAAGGAGGACAGAGGGTGACCAAAAAACAAGGTACATAGGTCGGTTTGAGAAATATGGGCGTTACTTAAATTGAAGATATAGATTTGGAAAGGATTACCCTGCTTCTGGGGAGTGTAAAATGACAAATATTGCGTGCGTCCTACATGGTTAGGTACTTTCATTGAAAGTGGATAAATTGTGACAGGTTATTTGCACATAAAATTTTGTTCGTAAATTGGAGTGTCATAGCTTTCATGGTAACTTAATACGATATATGTGGATGATCTGTGTAAATCGTGAATCCTTCTTTTTCAAATTGTTCATACGCCTCATTCAACGTTTGTCGCAAATTATTAATTTGTCGATTTGATTATCTAAAATTGAAGATATCGACCGATTTGCGTGTAACACAAATTACCGATAATTTAGCGGTAAATTTACTCAAAAATTTCGGTATTATCGTTTACCGGTTTTTAAAAAATGTGCGGCAATTGCATTCGCTAGTCCACATGTAACAACATTGTGTCCCATCAGCAAAACTCATTTCATACAACTAATGTCATTATCACCGTTTTAGTACCAACATTATAGTCGAAACGGTCGAAACCATCGAATCTTCGAATGATGTGAGGAAATGTTCGAAAATATAAAACACATTGGAACAAATTTTAAATCTACATCTGCATGGAAGTAGCCTTTCACAATGCTATTTGCCAATAAAATTTGGTGGACTTTGTATTCGTCTGCCATCGGGCATTCTTTGCCAGCGTTCTTGTTATCATTCAATAGCTTAAGCGATCTGATCACTGACACTGACATCCTATCATGATCACAAATTCTTATCAATTCGAAACACTGCGACGACGCATTGAATTTATGCCAGTTATTATGCCCAGACGATGTCATCCCGATAAATGCTAATATGCAGGACACTTGTGATTTGCCATTCGAAAGAAAGATATTCAATGAAATTGCAAACACATCGGTCGTGACGAAATCAAGAATTTTAGCATTGGCCGAAAAAGAGTCAGGCGGTTGGCTAGGAGTTCTTCTGTCACCGCACTTAAGCAAAGTAAATGTTGATTCCACCCAGAGACTCGACTATAATAGGCTAATTATACCTCTACTTTCAGTGCAAAAATTGGCTTATTATAGGCCCCTATGTGATAAAGAATGTAAAAGCAACTAGAAGTGAGTGTAAAAGCACCGTTGAAAAATTTCAGTTTGACAATATGAATTTTTTAGGATCGAAAATCGGTCTTTTCGGACTTTTTGCTACATTAAGCTATCCGCGAAAGTGGGATATTTGTTGCCTGGGTACACCTACTCAAAGCTAAAAGCAAAAAGATCTACCTATAAAATAAACAAAACAATTTTTTAATTGATGTTATTCACATAAATGCTCAGAACGATCTTAACGAAAAATTGCCATTTCTGTATATTGGTATACGCAACTATGGATGGGTATATATTCCATACACATGTTTATAACGATTACAGGCTACTACACGCTACATAAGAGATGTCTCTTGTTCAATCTTATGTACTTTAGTTTAGTTAACGATACGTGGATGTTTCAAAAGTAGCATAGCATTACAGTTTACAATATATCTGAATTTTTAATATTACACAATTCCAATCTATGCATTTTATCTTGAATGTTGTGGCACGGGCCACAAGTTGTTTGTTTTTCTTTTAAATTATATTCGCTGAGCGGTTCTTGTTAGGCTAAGGAGTTGTGTTGTTAATACGTTAACGCTATTGATCTTATGACTTTCTCGTCGATTTTTTTCTTTCTCTGATTTTACAAATTCTGGATTTTAAGAAAAATTTTATTCGATTTTCTGAATGTTAAGCTCGTCAGTGTATTTAAAATACAAAAACTGAAACGCTTAATTCTTTAACGGAATTGTTTTTTCAAAGCGAAATTAGGTTTCGAAGCATAGGTCTTCACTTAGAAAGGCACCAAATGAGGACGAAACTAGCGACTCAATCTTCTCATAAACAAATCTATCGAAAAAAACTGTCATGTTAGAATAGGTCCTGATATTAGGTAGGAGTACAACTCATGTCTAGGTAAAACAAATCCGTTGTAAAAACTGATAGAAATTAAGAAATTCTGGAGACACCTCACCCTCATTAAAAAACCTCAATGTGAAATTAACATCTTTCTATAGCCCATGACAAATGATGTCTGGACCACAGGCTTAACGTGACTTCCACGCATGCATTGTTAAGAGCGTGTCAGATATTTTGACAGTTCTATGTTTTGCGATGTTTTTTCATTGCATATTTCTAAGACAATAATCATTAATTTTAAATTCCAAAACATCTAATCTGAATCTCATCTGAATCAGAATATATAATTATTGAGTCTTAGTGTCAAAATTTGATCTGAAAAAACATCGCATTCGCCGAGTCTCAAGACTCAATAATTATATATTCTGATTCAGAGAATCTATAAAGGGATGTGTTATGCAAACAGTAGATGTTTCGGAATTTAAAATTGATGATCACTGCCTTAGAAATATGCAATGAAAAAACATCGCAAAACATAGAACTGTCAAAATATCTGACACGCTCTTAAACTGATTTTGTGATCAAACCCTTTTTATACTAACTTGAATCGAGTTATAATCCGCAACAGTGCTAACAAAAAACGAACGATTATATTGATCTGACTAGTGACTAGTGCTTTGGTACAATCAAGTTACGATTTGGCGTCATATTCCCAACCGTTATTTTCTTGCTAAGATAATCCGGTGTTTGCGTCTCGATAAGTTTGTGCAGAAAAGAACAGCGTCGTTGCTTGAGCTAGGTAAACATTGGACACCCAAGCACTTTGTTGACATATTTGCGAGTACTGTCATAGCGTCTCAGTTTAAATATAAAGCGCACAAAAGCGGAAAAAGCCCCTTCCAGTGACCGAACGTCAGTTGCAGACAGATTTGTGGAGTAGACCGAGTCGCCATATGTGAATGCTGGCAAAATGACCGACTTGACCAGCATCATTCTGGTCATTACAGAAAAAAGATTGCTGCTCGCCCATAGGTTACGCAGCCTGGAAAATACTTTTGAGCATATTTCACTGACTTTCTCTTTAAACGTCATTTTTTTGTCCATCACCAGCCCGAGATTCAGGACTTCATCGGCGTAGGGAATAACCACACTATTTAATGAAATATAAGGAGTCGATATGGACTCAGAAACAAGTCGTCCATATCGCTAAAAATAATTGCTTGAGATTTCTTCGCGTTTAATCTAAGAAAGTTCTCACGTGCCCAGTTATTTACAGCGTAAAGGTTCTGATTAACCCTAAAAACAGCTCATTGATTCTGAATATAGTAACTGCACATCATCTGCAAACATATGATGAACAGCACTCTTGAGACACCAAGGTAAGTCATTTATATACATTGAAAAAAGCAAGGGGCCAAGCACCGAACCTTGGGGTATACCCAGTTTGATCTCGCTCAACTCTGAGAATTGTTAGGCGCTTATCTCGCCTAAATATACGTATAGATATTTCGTAAACAAATTGATCGTAAATGAGATACGCGTGCGAAAGCGTGCTTTCAAAAGAGGGGTTGAGGTAAACCAAAAGCTTGCACACTCATTTTAAGAACATATTTCAAAACGACCAAAGCAATTTTCTAGAATCTATAGAACTAAAAAATTTTTATAATATTTTAATGTTTGTTTAATCTAAAACGAGTTTTTGTGAGTCTGCAGGCACACAGACGTGTAATTAACGAGTCATTAGATTTTGCGTTCTCCTTCGGGAAAATGTTTTGGTAAAATAATTTTTCTAACGGAAACAATTTATACAAAAGTAACGTCCGACGCACTTCACCGACTAATATAGAGTATGACTTCGCTTTCATTCTTTGGCCATGAAGCGTGCGAAAGCGTGGAGAGGGGGTCTAAAATTGTAGAAAAATTGCATGCGCACTATTTGAATGGCCCCTTAGTATGTGGTCCATTGTCAGTATTTCGCCATATACACAGAGATGGGACTCACAATCAGCAAATTTCCACCTGTGCATTAGAAACAGCATCCTTGTCCAGGGCGAAATCTGTTAATTTTGAGCCTGGTACCTCAAGTCCTTTGACTTCTAAGGTGAAATCATCAATCTTCGTTGAAAAAACTGCCAGAAGGGATCTCTAGATCGTAGCCGTAGGTCGGTCGGTGCTGATTCCACGACGATGTGCAACGGTAGTTCGGTGTTAGCTTCGACTTTTTTGCATTTTTGCAGAGCAGCTCCTTGTCTGCGAATGTGTGGTGGTGGCAGATTGCTTAGGATGTAGAGCTATTCTTTTTCCGTTGGGTGGTGAACCAGTTACAATTCTTAAGGCACAGTTGATTTGTGTGTCGATTTTATTGACACGGCAGCTGTTCATCCATACCGGAGCACAGCATTCGGCTGCGGACAAGATCTTTGCCTTTGTCGTTATCCTGAGTGTTTTTGCTGAACATCCCCATGAAGAACGTGCCAGTTTTTGTACTTAGTTCACTTGAGACTACGGTCAAAGGCAAGGCCAAGATAGAGTGGATTTGCCACATATTTCACCTGAACTTGCTTGACGGTTGCTGAGGTGGAACGGGCAATGCGCAGTTTTCCCTGGATTAGGACATTAAGTTCACGTCTTCGTTCCTGAAATTCAGGTAAATTTTTGGCTTTGTCCGCTTTGGACCGCTTTGTCGCCTGCATAAATAAATTTTCTGGATTGAGTGGGAGGGATATCCATACAGAACAGCGCCTTGTGGAAGCCCGAGAAAAAATAGATAGTTTCCTAGCCTCAAGACCCAAAGGAAAAAAATTGAAACTTGTTGCTTCCTCAGTCTAGGGGCTGTTCATAAATAAGTGTTGGAATCATTTAATGTTTAAGAGTTGTGTTTGGTGTATACTCTGAAGAATATTATCAATTTCCTACAATAACACCCATCAAAACGGGGAAGAGGGGGTTCGGCGAAATTGGACGAAAAGCGTTGGGGGAAGAAGAAAAAATTGGACGGCGTCGTAAACACAACTAATAATCAAAAAATTCACTTTGCTGGACTATTGTTGTCACCATCGAAAGAATATTTTTTTTGTTCTTTAATATTCAAATGTGCGAAAGAACGACAAAGAGCAAATACTTTCTTTCCAGTAATTTCTATACAGGACAACCTAAAAAACCCTTGGATTAAAGAAAACGACGGTGTTTATGAACAGCCCCCTATGAATAATTTGTTTTTGATCACGAGTGATTTTCTGTAAGTAAAAGTGTATTTTTGGTCGATCAAATGAATTTTCTCCCGGTCAGTTTGATATTTACAGTACCTTTGCAAAAATTTATAAATTTTATTGGGTGGTAAAGTAAAGTTATCGTCATTTAATTTTTCATCGTGACTTATTTTCTGAGTGGAAGTTGACACAGTTGTTACGTTCGTTTGTAGACTTTTATTTATAAAATAACATTTTTGCAACTCTGCTTCATTTCAGTTACAAATTTTATGTCAAGAAGTTAAAACACGGTAAAATGTTGAAAATTTCAATAATTCTATTATTTGCGATCGTGGCAACGATTTTGTCTGTCGAAGCAAATTGTAAGAAGTGTGGAACGGCTGGAGCATTCGTAAGAATAAACCTAATTTCGATAAAGTTCATGTAAAACTTTTGTTTATTAAAGTGTGGTAGAGGACCAAACAGAGTAGATTGTTGCAATGGCTTTTATTGCAACATAGCGCCGGATGATAGTTCCGCTGTTTGTACATCATGCGGTACTACAGGAGCATTTGTAAGAATGAGATAGGGAACGATAGCGTGTCACTGAAGTTCTCTTTTACTTGTAGTGTGGCAGAGGACCTTCGAGAGTAGATTGCTGTCCAGACTACCGATGTGACATTGCTCCGAATGACTCATACGCCAATTGTGTTCCAAATTGAAATTACAACACGCAATTAATGACCTCACTGGAAACGTAAATAAAGTCATTTAGAGAAATGGAAACATTTTTTCATTAACCACTAACCACGAGGCATTCTTTTCTTCTAACGCGCTTTAAAGGAGCGTTCGTATATGACGGCTGCATTTTCTTGAGTTTTTGGAAGCCTCCCCCCTGCCCTTGTCTGCAATTTTCCATACAAATGTCTGTTTGCTTAACCCGCCGCACAAACGCAGACGTTATATTTGTGAACACGACCATAAGTGATAATAAAAATAAATGTTGCTTGCAGGCGCCTCATGACGAATGGTATGTACTGAATAGTCTATAAATTGAGATAAGATAATTTGGCGGTTGGTACCACTGTGCCAGATATAGAATGCGCATCTTTAATAAAAACATGGTTTAAATGCAACCTATGCGTCAAAAATCACAGCGGTGCAATTTGTACATTGAACTGCAACTAAAAACTCCACTTGACGCAGCAACAGAGAATTTTCTTCCTCTTTCACTCTAACACTCATTACATATTGTCGTATCACTCACACACATGCATTTTACTCATTGTACTTGTTGTTGATTGTATTGAAGCTTGGGCAGCAATAGTTTTTGTCTCATTTCATTGTTGTGTGTGAGTGAAAATAAGGCATGATCGAAAAGGCAGCGTGGGCCTCTTACCTAATTAGATCAAATATTTTACATTATCACCCCCATCCTCACCTCATGCAAGACTTCGTGCATGGTCGCTGTAACCTCGACCATGTAGTTCTCTTGTCTCATTAGATCGAAACAAGTCAAAATGTCTTTCAAACTATTGTGGAATGATTTTTATACTATACCAGGGCTATTCTGAGGGGCTGATTAAGGGCTGACGATTGCAACCTTCCTTGAGTTAAGGGGTTGGTGACTGACGAATCAGCCCTTTTAGAATGACTCTGGGATGGTCTAAAAATAATTCTACAATAATAGAAACACATTTAAAGGCAACTTCGAAAGTACCCTGGGAAGTCGCTGGAGGAGTTCGCTGAGGTTAGTGGAGGAATTGTGCCAGCAGAAGGGCTTGAAAGTCAAATCCGACAAAACGGACATTGTGCTTTTTAGTAAAAGGAACGCCGGACACGATTTAGTGAAAAACTTCAGGCTCTTGGAAAAGGTTATAGATCCCAGCCCAAAAGTAAAATATCTGGGGGTTATTCTCGCTCAACTGGATCGAGCATGTCAAATACAAAGCACAGAAAGCGGTAGTTTGGTGGCCTAGGCTCAAGGTGGTGTAACGGTTATTCCACCTCGTCAATGTAACATACGGATTTCTTTACAACGGCATAAATTTCAATAATGAACTACTAGATTTCCAACTTAAGAACGTTCACAACCTTGTTTATTATCACTGAATGACTCTTATGATTAATTAAATTTGCTTATTCTAATATGCGCATCCACTTAAATTAACACAAACCTGACTTTAGGTTGGGTGAAGAGACTATTAATGTCGACAACTTATGCCTTTCTTCCAATTAGCAAAATGATGATGAATCTCATGCAGAAGAAAAATAATTATCGTTTCTTTGGACCAATATGTTGATGTCACCTAAAAGCTTTGATTGTGGCGGTAAATTTCTGATCGGTGTTTAACGCTCAATTCTCACCTTGTTACCCCACAAGCTTTAACACACATTTCGTCAAATTCAATAAAAATATGGTACTTCAACACAAATTCTTTCACTATATTCGGACTAAACCGTCTGTACTCTGCGGAATCCAAAAACGAAAAGACCTTTCGTCTTCGCTCAACATTCTCTTGTGTGTCAACTGACATTTCAAAACTAAACGATCTGAGTGGCATCTCGTTGCGTATCACCAGCTAGTCTCCAAACCTATTCACCGGTTATTTCAAATTCTAACTTAGGGACTATGTTAAGTTTTTACAAAAAACCAAACAGATAGAAATCGGCTTTACAGGTTACAGTAGAGTGCCCGAGGAAGGAGTTGATTGAAATTCAGAGGCTCGTGTGCATCTGTGTTACGGGAACTATGAAAACTACGGCCACAGCAGCCATGGAAGCACTTATTGCGCTATCGCCCATCCACACGATCGTTAAAGTAAGAGCCTTTGCTTCGGTGGACAGGCTAACGCAAAATAGTCTGGTTCGAATCTGGCCATGCTAAGCTCCTGAAAGCGATTAACGACAGTGTCTTCGATATGCCCAGAGATCACTTGATTCCACAGGTCGATTTTGCGAGGCGATACCAGATCGTTATACCGGACAGGGCGGATTGGCTAGGAAACTGGCCGACCTGCCTGCCGGCTGATGGACTGGTGAGCTCCACTGATGGGTCGAAAACTGAGGAAGGAGCAGGAGCCGGAATCTATTCGCAGGATCCGACGAACTGCGATAGTCTCTATTTGGGAAAGTTAGTGAGCGTCCTTCAAGCGGAGACGTTTGCGACGTTGATGGGAGTGATGAATTTAGTTCCAGAAGGAATGATGGGTGACAGAGCGACCATCCGCTCAGACAGTGAGTCGATGATAAAGGCGCTCGCGTCGCCTGTCACAACGTAAAAACTGGTTAAAGAGCTAAAAGGGATCCTTAACCGATTAGGACTGAGAAATCAGATCACGATCGCCTGGGTCCCGGGGCACACTGGTGATGACGGCAATGAGAAAACAGATGAGCCTGGCAGACAGCATTCAGCATCTGCGATCGAGGGCCCAGAACCTCACATAGCGATCCCACACTCTCTGTGTGAATGGGCGGTGGAAGACTGGCTGCGGGATGAGTTCGTAAAGAACGCGTGTACGGCGGAGGAAAGCACACGAAACTGTTCTTCCCGGCGCCTGACGAGAAGTAGGCCAAGGAGCTTCTCAGAATGTATCGTAGTGGCATTAGGAGAGTAGTGGTAGCCATTAAGGGTCACTGTGGGTTGAACAAGCACTTGGTCAAAATGACCATCTTGGCTGATCCAAGATGCGACTGCGGCCTGGAGGAGGAAACGGGCGTCCACGTCCACGTGAATAGGAATACCCGAAGTTCCTTCTGCTAAGGAGCATGACATTAAGTAGTTCTATCGCTTTAGACAGGTTCTTGGTAAGAACTGGAAGGTTTTAAAGATTTACATTATGAACGGGAAGAAAACAAAGGATCAACAGATCTATCTTTTAGGAGCCAGAAATGGCCCATCACACCCTGATAAATCTAAAAAAAATCTAAAAATGGCAAACTCGACTTGTCATCATTTAAACATTTCATAATTTAAATTTCATTATAGTCCGACTATAATATCATGACGTCAAATCTCAATCAAAATTTAAAAAAGCCACGAGTGTAAACCCAGGGGTAAATAGCTTGAATACAGTTTCGGTAAACTCACTTCACCTCGACTATAATCACGCCATTATATCCCTTGGTTAATAATTTACTATTTCTTATTTTCCAGCTTGTTGCTTTCGACTCAAAAAAACTCAAAGAAACTTTCGCTGGGTATCATTATAAACAGCCGATATTCCGTTCATACAATGAATTGCTAGTGACAAACAATTACCTTTCAACCTGATGTTACAATAAATTCCGTTCTGCTACAAATGGCTTTTGGTTTTGAGCCAAACCTTTCCTGAGTGACCTCTTCCTCATCATTTGAAAAATAAAAGAGAAATATTTCTCATGATCGTTTTATTAATAACGTCTAAACAGCAAATAAAACTGTTTCGTCGTTTTTTTTAATTTATTTCATCTTTTTCTTCTCTTGTGCTGGTTCTTACATTTACATACAATGCAGTTTAATTCAACTTTTAAAATCTGATTATATATTTTAGGATGGTATGTAGGTCTGCATTTGCGGCGGTATAACGTAAAGTAAGAAAAATAAGATACTCTATAAAAAAAAGTAAAAAGAAAAATGAAAAATGTGCGCGCATCAAAGCTCTTTAGGCCGTGAGGAATTATATCATATTGTAAACCTTTAACGTGAACGCAAACAATACCGAAAAAACAACAAACCGTATAATCCTTTGTCAGATATTATTGCTACTGTTAGGCGGCGGCCGTGCGGTTTCGTTACAACAGTGGGGTTATTATTGGTGGTATTAATAATTTCTTGAATTTTTATTGCAATTGTATAGATCCTCAACGTGGAGCATTCAGCCTTTTCTTGCGCAGATTAAGCAAGAACGAGAGAGAGATTTTTTTTAGATTTATGATGATAAGCAGAATTTTTATGTTTTGATTATAATCCGAAGCTGTAAAAAGAAAGATATTGGATTTCAATTCAAAGAATACATCAGATATGCACGATCGTAACATTGCGGTAGCTGTTATTATAATTCGGTTGCGTTATAAAGCATAAAATGTCATAATTTTCATCAATTTCAATTAATCTTCTGCCTTAATCGATTGTCCCAGCTGAATCTTACTGACGTTGAATGTCGTAAAAGTGCAAGTTTTCGAGAAAAAAAACTTTTGTTGCAATTTAGGGCTTCGTACGGATGTATCTCTCGTGAATTGTTAACATTTTATGGTCGTGCAATTGTTATGGAAATACTCTTTTCGGAGAATGATAAAATTTGGGTCAACAGGCAGATGGGACGTGTAGATTTCAAATGTAATTGGAATGGATTTAAAGAGTTTGAGAGAAATTTTGAGAATAAATACACGCCTTCCGTGCGTCAACGGCTTATGTCAAAGTATGGTACCAATCTTAGGATAGAACTCATTACGTATTACTATTTACTATGAACGTGTAAGCTCTTATTTGAATTATTTTGTCATTGACATGAGGCTCAGACATTAACACATCTGGAACAGTTGCTTTATGGAGATAATTAGAAGATATCAACATTTCGGCATCTAGTGCCAATCTTCAGTCAAGTCATGCACCTTGATATGCTGATGGTCGTAACGTCAGCACTTTGTCCATCACGACCATCAGCATATCAAGCTACATGACTTGACTGATGCCGAAATGTTGATCTCTTCTAATTATCTCCATAACGCAACTGAGCGTCATGCGTCATGTCAGTGACAAGATAATTCAAATAAGAGCTTACACGTTCATAGTAAAAAGTAATACGTAATGAGTTATATCTCGTATATTACTCAACAACAAATTCTCTGAAAGTATGGTACCTTTCATGACACCATATTATGCATGACATAAGCTGAGACCCTAAATTATATTACTTGCTTGACTGCTTAAGCATCGCATCATCAAATCACTTTACTTTGACATAAGCTGTTGAAGAACTAAAGTTGGGTACTAATTCTCTTGAACATTGGCATTTTTCCGTGCCTAACTTCCTTAGGTAAAAAAAATTGTCGGTGGGAGAAATCAAAAAATTCATTTTTTTTTCAATTTTTGCACTTTGAAGTATCGTCAGCCCAATGCTTTTCAATTTATTTTTCCCGTAAAAGCTGATCTTTTTCGTTTCCAACGATACACCACACGATGAATTTGATGAAGTAATGAGTTTCTATAAAAATTTTTCATAAAAAAAGTGAATTTCCTTCAGAGTTTTTGGTTCCGAATTTAAAAGAAAATTCATGCTTACATTCACGTGGAAAATCAATCGAAATTAGCTCAATTTCCAAGGGTCGTTTCAGAAAAATCTATGAAACGAAACTAAAAGTTCGTTTCATTTCATACATTTTTGAAACGATTTTCGAAACGATCCGACTAAAATAAGGATTTGCGGTGAGAGGCTGTCCATAAATGACGTCACGCTTGCTATAAAATCCCCAAAGTTCATAACTCCAAACTGGTCAAACATTTTGTTTATAGTACTCCGGCTACCCCCGAAACACACCCCCTGTTTGAGGGGTAGCCAGAGTCCTAAAAACAAAATTTGCTGTACTGTACTGCATGACCTTTTTATGGATACTAATTTTTTATAGCAAACGTGACGTCATTTGTGAACGGCCCCTAAGGGCACTGAAAATTGACTTGTTCGGTTCAAAAATGACTTTCGTTATTTTTTTTCAATCTCCGAGTATTTGTTTATTTGTAACCCCTCCTCCCGCTAGTGCCCTAGGCCTAAAATCAGATGCGCCGCAGGCAAAATATCAAAAATATTAATATTTAGTCTGAAGTCAAAAATGGGCCTATACGGAGCTTTTGAGGTGAGTGCGGAGATGACTCCGGACGGTGTTCCTTACTTTAGTCCCTGTGGTAGGGTATCCTTGGAAAGGTAAGGCCCTTACGGGAAAAATAAATTTGGAAACATTGGGCAAAATAGGTGGTGCTGACGACGCTTTAAAGTTCAGAAATAGAAAAAAATGGAGTTTTTGGCTTTTACCACTGACCAAAAACTAAAAAAAATGATTTTTGGTGTTTTTGAGGCGAAACAATATTTTTTGTGGGGTTACGAAATCGACTTGAGAAAACTTTTTTTCGGACATGCGGACGTGCCTTAACGTCCTGGCCGAAAACTATTCATAAAAGATGTATGCAGTTCAGCGTTGTCACACGGGTAGACATCTGACTTTCTTAAATGTCAAAGTCCTCTCTTTGTTTCATCTTTTGCCGTCATTTTAGTGTGGCGCTCTATGTTGGCGGCTATTGAATGGCAAATTTTCATACGATTTTGAATTTTGATTTTATTGCATTTCCTGATAGAAAGGACCCTCCAGATAAGCTTTTACGATGTTTTCAAGTTCATAAGCCGCCACCGCGGCGCCAATCCAAGATGGCGGCTAAAACTAGAAATCGCTCCCAAAAATCCATTTTTCAACCGATTTTATCGAGTGAGGGCTCAAAATAATCCTTGATCTTTTCTCTAACGACTAAAAATAAAAACTCAAAGTATGTCCGATCCCGTCATTTTACCCATTTCTCTTCCATTTTCCAACCGATTTTGATGTGTGGGTGATTTCTGGAATCAGGAAAGATGCCACTATGCATTAGTAAATCTTTTACATAAAAAACAAAGTGTCTGTTAGTTTTGGGACTCGCATAAATAACTTCTTTATTGACCGCCACTGTATAATGTATTCTACGTAACTTTTTTATGTCCCGCTACTGTTGTTCAGTTGAATAGGAATAGACATCAAGGGACAATTAATGACATGATCGGTTTGTCTCACTTAGGTACATGCTATTTGATGCACATGACACTTTTTTTTACAAATATGTGCGAGATGTTTTAGTACTGAAACTAGTATAGCAAACCACTCTCTATTGCAATTAAGGCCCATAACTTGTGTGCTAAAATATAGTCTACATTTAGGCGCTCAAATATTATATTTTCGCTGATATCAGTGGACAAAGATGCAGTTTCAAAAAAGTAAGTCAGCATTTCCCTTCCTAAATATGTTGCCTTTTGAAAGCAACTAAACTTATTTTTCGGGATTGAACCTTGTCTCAGAACGACGAGTTTTTGTGCAAATTTTTACGATTTTTTCGCCGTTCTCAGAGTAGGTAGGATCCCAAAAAATAAGTTTAGTTGCTATTAAAAGGCAACATTTTTAGGAAGGGAAATGCTGACTTACTTTTTTGAAACTGCGTCTTTGTCCACTGATATCAGCGAAAATATAATATTTGAGCGCCTAAAGGTAGACTATATTTTAGCATACAAGTTACGGGCCTTAAGGTGATTTCCGGAAATGCAAACTTTTTTAGTTATAACTATGTCTGACATAGAAACCGCCGAACACCTCCTATGTAAATGCCCAGCATACATCACAGCACGAGCTAAAAGCCTAGGAGCTTACATTCTCCCTTATAACATCATCTGGAGCATTCCGCCCAGCAACATATTAGACTTCCTCAACCGAACTGCTAGAATGTAGAAGAACGTAGGTAGTCTAAGGTGGGTATGCACAACAGGCCCAATAGAGGCTTAGGTGCTGGAGCTTAACTCCGCCCAGTTAAACTAACTAACTAACTAACATGTCTGACAACACTGAACTGTTGAGGTATGTAATTTTTTCAATATCCAGGCCCTTCTCGTAGATGCAAACGAAGGACGACAACATTATATGGTGCGACATCTTCTTTTTTTGCATATACGAGATAGAAATGTGAGGCCGGGCCGATACCTCACTAAAAGCCTGAATTTCATTAACGAGTTTTTTTTTGCAATAATTAGTCCTTTCTCTTGAAAACAAAGTAAAAACTTAAATCAATGACGTCATTTCGAAGACATACTAGGATGTGAAGAGCGTCACAGTAGGGAAAACTGCTATCTTTGTGTTCATAAACACTGCTGCTGAAACATTTTTGACACATGTTCTAAAATTACTTTACACTAACTGAAGACGTCGCTGTATTAGGTGAGCTACAAAAATCAATTGAAAAAGAATGCACAAGTAGGTTATTGCCAGCAACAACACTGATGTGTCCGAATTAGCAGGGTAGAGGGAAAAAATGTGATGAGAATTGTGATTATTTCCCGCAGCTTGCAGCACATTTTCTAAAGCTGAAACTTTTGCATTCGAAGTTGTTACTAACTGAAACAGTCTAAATCATTGATATTTTTAGAATGATGACTGACAATCAGCCGCAGGATGAATTGCAACAATTTATGGGTTGGCTGATGCTATCCATAATTTAGCACTAATTCCACTTGTCGCATTGATTGCTTCCATATTGCATTACATTGATAAATAAAAGTTGCTCGCATTATTTTTTATACGTTGAAATTTAAATATAAAACCAATAAAATATAATATTTCTGATGGCCGTGGGGATGTTTAACTATGCAAACAGAGATGGAACAACTTAATTTGCCTCTAGTTATTATTATAATTTTTATTTTATTTAAAACACAAAACTTGATGCAAGGCCAAACCAGAATCGCTTCTTCTTAAATAATAAATGAATTACAATTTATTACTAAAGTGCACAATAATCGCTTTGACCATAGGGTATAGTCATACAATATCATTAATCCCATTTGAGACATGATACAATTTTCCACTGTAAAATATTTAAAATATTTACGTTTTTACTGCTAAAGGGTTGCTCAATAACAGTTAGTTACGAAATGGAATTCCATATAAATTCATTAAACAAGGAAAATACAACTCAGCAAAATGTTGTGTTGAATCATTAAGAACTCACCTCCATTTTAATTATAATCAGCAAGCACTTACTGCAATCCTATTATGCCGTTCTTCATTCATCAGCATCGTCACCGTACTTTATAGACCATTATCTAACGTTTTGAAGCTTTTACATTGCAATCATATAATGATGTGCTACCTTAAGGTGATACATAGGAGGAGTGCAGAATATTGCGGTTTTTGTATCACTAAACAAAGTGTTCTTTCTGCAAAAAAAGACAGTCTGCTTCGCAGAAATCACTACTTGCTTAGTAAAAATGTTCCTCACTACTCAGCCTTGTCTCCAGAGCGACCAACGCTTTTTCAGTGAAAATTTGATTTTTTTCGTAAAGTATCAAGGCGATCGGGTAGGTGTGAAGGACAAAGTTGTTTGTTGTTGTCTAGTGGACCCATGAATGCGGTCCCTATTGTCTATTGTGGCACCACCAGCACATTTAAGATGACTGATACCTTCCCAGATTGAGCCAAGTAAAAGTGTCTGTTTCTGGAGATTAAGCTACAAACCCCCTCTGTTCTATGGTTTTCGAGCCATCTGTAAATCTTACAAGGTTGTTCTTACTGTCTAGCCATCTAACTAGTCTAGCCTACTTGCGAGAATCGCCTCAGAGAATCTGATGAAATCCGGCTTCGAAGTTATCCAATCTCATGGCATGGTGAGAATCGGGGTCGCTATTAAACTTCTAATTTTTCCATTTCCAGCTTGCAAGTGTGGAGCCGAAAATCTATTTTACGCTGGAAGGGATGAGCTAGTTGGTTCGTTGGTTTTGGTTTCTAAATTGAGGCCATTACAGCAACAATTCATATTTTTCTATTTTCAGCTAGGTGTTAGTTGATTATAATGTTTTGAAAATCTCTTTGGAGAGCTTTAGGTAAGTAGTTGGAAGAAGGTCGCTCACACTGATATCTCAAGATCCGGAAGATCTTAAGTTCAGTTAAGTTCACCCATATGTTTTCGGAAACATGAGTCTCGACGTCAGAGCAATCATAGAATATGCACTTTTACGTGCCCAACCAACTTCACAATTGTAATAATGCATACAATTTGCACCAAATGTATCGATTATCAAAAAATTGTAATTTCTATTGAACAATCAAATTTGAAATTTTTTACTAAACTGACTCTAAAGTAAAATGTACTGATATTTTGAGACTTGTTCGCACCGACATTATGTATAAGATTCGTCAATATCGATGAAACTTTGTTGCAGGGTCGATTCGCTGTAAATGAATACAAATCTCATTTTGTTGTTGAACTGAAAAAACATTCACATTAGTCACACTCTACAGCTCTCCGATGTCTTATTTTCCATTCATTTCATTACATTTTTCTCTCCTCAAAAAACTTAACGAAACTCTTCCATTTGCTGTATGCATGCTGAAAAGGGCATACAGAATTCTCATAAAATCGAGTCAGTGAAGATCAATGACTTGAGTTAGGAAGGCGATTTTTTTTGTTGTTAATCAAAGTTGAAGGAAATGTTCCAACGAATTTTTTATGGAATATCTGTGTTTTCAGAGAAACGTTTTAGTTTTTGTCTAGCAAAAATCTTAAGTTGTATGCAATTAAGTCCTCACTAAATTGCACTGGAAACTGCCGAAAGGCAATACTGGAAAACCCATACGAAGCAGCAATGCTAAAAACCTCTCCAATCCCTTACAATAAGCCCAGAATTGAGAAAACACCTCGAGCACTTAGGAGAGGCCTCTGGCCCATGCTTTCGAAATATCCAAAAAAGTTTCCTCTTTTTTCTCTACAACACTGCACGAAAATCCTAATCATTAAAGGAATATTCACGAAAAAACATCAACATCAAAATTCAACGAAACATCGGGTAGGGTCGCGTAGCGTGAGTTTAGCCCAGTCACTAGAGGTCACTAGAGGTTACTAAAGGTCACTAGAGTCAACAGATTTCCACTAATTTAATTTTCGTGATTTTCTGATGCCCACATTTTTCATTCGAAACCTTGAAGAGCGTTCTTCGTACGGGTCTAAACAAATACAGAAACTACTACTCTGGGGTCATTCATAAAGGATGTCACGCTTGCTATAAACTCCACAAAGTCCATATCTCCTAACTGGTCAGAGATTTTGTTTATAGTACTCCGGCTACCCCCCCTAACACCCCCCCTATTTGGGGGGGTAGCCAAAGTTCTATAAACAGAAATTGCTGTCCTGACTGAGTTATTACCTTTTTATGGATACTCATTTTTTATAGCAAACGTGACACCTTTATGAATGACCCCTCTTCCACAGTCTTTTAACGTACATTCTCAATCGGCTGATGTTCGTGGCAAGAAAAGTATATTACATTTGATGCAGAGGAATTCATTAAGGTAGATGCAAGTGTTCTTGTGGATCGGGTGAGGGATATAATTGAAGGGGTTCTGGACGAGGTTCAAGGTGACTTTAGACCTTTACGAGGATGTCAGGATCAGATATTCTGTCTAAAGCAGGCAATCGAGAAGCTTTATGGATTTGTACTTATGCTTCATCGACTTAGAGAAGGCATTCGATCGGGTACCGAGGCAAAAACTGTTTGAGGTACTTAGCGAATACGGGGCCAATGGGAGTTTACTAGGAGCGATTAAAAGCATTTACTCAATGAGCAGGGCTGCGGTCAGGATAGATGGCGAAATTAGCGAGTCATTCGAGGTCAAAGAGGGTATTCGTCAAGGTTGTTGTCTCTCTCCGCTCCTGTTTATAATTTTCATGGATAAAATCATCAAGCAAGCCAACTTGCAGGGAAATGTTGAGGTGGGTGAGGTAATTATGAAGATCCTGACCTATGCGGATGACTTAATCCTGTTGGTAGAGAACGCCAGCGATTTGCAGGGTGGGATTGACTGCCTCAACGTCGCATGTGAGGAGTACGGGATGAAGATTAGTGTAGGGAAGACTAAGGTTATGCATGTCGGCAAATCTCGGAAGGAGGTAGCCTGCAGTCTGAATGGGGAGCAGCTAGAACAGGTTTCTGAGTTTAAATATTTAGGTACCATTTTTTCAGAAGATGGAAAGTTTAGGGAATTTGAGGAAAGGAGAAAGATGGGTATTACGGTTACTAGTCAGTTGAGGACTCACGTGTTCAACAAGAAAGAATTAAGTAAGCAGACGAAGTTAGCTATCCACGGATCAATCTTTAGGCCAACGATTCTGTATGGTAGCGAAAGTTGGGTGGACTGCTGATATCTAGTGCATGACCTGGAAGTTTCTGACATGAGGATCCTTAGGAGCATAGAAAAGGCTAATCGGAGGGAGCAGTGGGATAATCATATAAGAAACGACGGCATCAGAGAAAAGCTGGGGGTTTTAAATATTATAACGACGAGATGTTTGTTTGTTTGTTTGTGTGTAACGCTTTTACCGTCAATTTACAAATCAATCGAAAAGCAAAAAAAAAACACTTTTTGATATGTTGTTGGGGATGGTCTGAAACGTGGAGAAAACAAGGTCCCGAATTTTTTTCGAATTTTTTCTTCAAGACATTTCTTCAAAATAGGTCAAATTTTTTCAATCGACTCTAGACGATGCAGTTGGCGAGTTGGAGCTTTGGTCGGCGAAGAAAAGTCTTAGAGTTTTTGACGGGCTACAACTTTGTAGAAGAAAGTTTTTTGATCCGACTTCATCCGGCGAAGGTAGGAAGTGAAAATTGCTAAACTTTTGGTGGTTGGTCACTTTTTTGTTAGGGAAGTTTTTTTGTTAGTTAAAGTAGAGTTAATGCTTGAGTGCCAATCGTTAGTGGAGGTTCAGGGCAACAAAATTGCTGAACAATGTTGGGTGAAAAAATTCCATGTTCCCGAGATATAGGGCATTTTTGGCCGATTCAGCCCAGAACGGGAGCACTTCTTCGGCTATATCTCGGTCGGCAGTGGTCAGAATGCGATCAGTAGGGTGTCAAATGAAAGGTAGCGATCTCACAAAGTTAATGGAATCGGGTTTGTGAAAATCGATTGGGGATTTCGGTGTCCACATTCACTCAAAATTACCAAAAATTAGCTCCGCTGCCGGTGATATTGTTCTAAGATAATGAAGTTATGGGTGAAAAACTGGTCAAAAGTGAAAATCGCCCAAAAGTCACTTAAGGAGCGGTTGCAGAGGTTTGGTCGGGTAAGAAGAGTCTTAGGGTTTTTGATGGGCTACAGTAGAAAATTTTTTGATCCGACTTCATCGGTAGGAGGTAGGAGGTGAAACTGCTGAAATTTCGGGGATTGGTCACTTTGTTCATAGGGAAGTTTTGCTGTTGTGCAATGATGTTATTTTTTCAGTGCCGATCGTTAGTGGTGGTTCAGGGCAAAAAAAATTAGTGAACAATGTTGGGTGGAAGTATAGGGCACTTTTGTGCGATTTAGCACTGAACGGGAGCACTTCTTCGACTATACCTCGGTTACAAAACGAGAAAGCTTATTCCTTTTACAAAATGTCACTAAAACGTAGGTGTACAACGAAGCTAGGGACTTTCACTTTTTACGAAACGTCACGAAGACCCGGTGGCTAACAAAGCCAGGATTTCGAGCTTTTATGAAATGCCACACAAACCTGGGTAGCTAATAAAACTAGGGAGCTTCTTCCTTTTACAAAATGTCACTAAAACCTTTATTCTCTCGTTTCTTGGCGCGATCATTCAAATTTTTTATTTACAAATGTTACGTTAGACCTATCTTAAAATACGCTTCTTGTATTTGGCTCAATCCGAAAAACATCACCTCAGCTCAAGTAGAAAAAATCAGAATTGCTGAGCGTAAAATAATAAGACGAGCTGGGAGGTTCTTCAGAAATAGGGGAAGTTTCAAGCATTTGCCTAACCGAACGTTGTACAGCGAGTCCGGAATTGAGAGGATTGATTTACATTGTTCTATGTTAAATGTCAAAATTTTTGAGCGCTGTCATGACTCAGAGGAACAATTTATCAAAGGTTTGGTCGAACCCTTTAATATCAATGAGAAATATTGGCCACCCGCCTTTATTTACCATCTAAAAAACCAGAACGATATCCTCACTGCTGATGACAAATTTTTGCTTTACCACCATGGCTACCATGACAGTCATACTCTAGTTTATAATACCGACCTCTAGCCCACTACCATTATGTTTTTGTTTTGTTATTTTAGTAATTTACAACCCATTGTATGCTTTTTGTTATTTTTTGCTGATCTTTTGTATTGTTAGTTCATCACCTCAATCTACAGCTCCATATCCATCACTTATCCTGCTCAATTAAAAAGCGTCTAGTTTATATTGAATATCAACAGTATCCATTATTTTGTCAATTTTAACATTTTTAACCGAAAATTGATTAATAAAAAAAAAAAAAAAAACTAAAACCTAGGCGTACAACGAAGCGACAGACTTTTATCTTTTACGAAACGTCACAAAAACGTTGATTGATGGAGATGTGGACAGATGTTGACGGGGATTCGGACGGGGATGTTGACGGTGGTCTCGAACGAAAGCGCCGCAGACAGGGAAAGCGCCGCAGGCAGGGAAAGCGCCGCAGCCTAATAATTAGCGGCAGCCCCCTGGCATAAAAAAATTAATCCTGTTAATAACATCACACCTTTATGCCAGTTCTCGCTTATTGCTTATGAATGCCCTCGCACCCACCCCTCCAAACCCTTCAGAGTGCCCTCGCGGGGTGCCCCCTAGTAGGGTAAACGGTATCGACTAGTCGTCAGTAGAAGAGGCGGCAAGGGTTAGCCGTCTGCGCTGGTTTGGGCAAGTTAAACGGATGGGCGATAACAGGCTGCCAAAGAGGATCTTGGATGCACAGGTCCCGGGAGTTCGACCAAGGGAAGGTTTATAGATTCAATCAAGTCAGACTTAGGAGTTGGCAGGCGATAGGAGGGCATTTAGGAGGGTGGTTCATCCATCGTCCTAGGGTTGCGGCTGAAAGACCTCACAACGAAAGGTAGTACCGGTCTATAAAGTACGATGATGATGACGATGATGCCTTGCTTTGACGAAGTCCTTCTAAAGGCCTGATTTCTAAAAATTTGCGCACATTTTTCTTGAAAAATTGATCACGCAAGCTATCTATGTCAAATTTTATCCTATTTCCTACCATTCGTTCAGGAGATATGTAGAAATGAAGATAGGTGTGGGGAATTGGGTATGAAAATTTTCTAGGAAATTTCCTAAAAGCGAATATATTCACTTCCTCTGAAAAGTATCCGATTTTTTGTCTTATGCACGCAAAATCACTTATTCTATCGCATCTCGATTATTGCAGCCTTGTGTTCTTCTATGACTTAGATGCAGAGTCCCATGAAAGTGCTCAACGGTTCCGTCAAGTCTATTGTGGGATATGTTTATGGTCTCGGGAGATTTGCTAGCAGACTAATCTAGCAAATCATTACTTCCTTTGCCGTTGAGACATATCACTCATGCAAAAAAAACTTTTGTAATGTAGAAATAGTGTTAACTTATGTATTAATGGTATAAAACCTTTAGAGAGACGGAGAGCAAAATTTGAGATTTTCGTGTAAAAATCTCAAATGTTTTAGAGAAAGCCAGAGATGACAGCCGAGCTGTTTTTTTAAGTCGGCTAAAGCCTCGGCTTGGGGTAAAGATTACGTTGTAGAGTTTTAGTGTCTTCAGCAAACCATTAGATATTAGTTAGAGGAATCATGTTTTGAAAGTGTCAGCGATCGGCTGCATACAAAATAAAAAGTTACAGCTCGGCTAAGGTCATTTTTCGCATTTTGTTGAAATGTGTCCCTAGCCGAGCTATAACTTTTAATTTTGTATGCCGACAATCGCTGACAGCTTCAAAATATGATTCCTCAATTAATATCTAATGGTTTGCAAAAGACACTAAAGCTCTACAACGTCATCATCACCCCAAACCGAGGCTTTAGTCGACTTAAAAAAACAGCTCGGCTGTCATCTTTGGAGAAACCCAAAGCTTTTAAAAATTTCTAATTACGCTGAAACCACGCAATGGTGATATACTGCATATTTGGATCCTCGACCCTCTTCAAACGTATAGACTTGTGTGATGTATGATTAATTAGTAGCAGGCTGTATAATTATTCAACATGCTAGTATAAAACACAAAATGAAGGTATAATTTGCATACATGTTGAATAATTATACAGCCCACAACTAAGTCATACACCACAAACGTATATACATTTGAAGAGGGTGAGGATCCAAATATGCAGCATATCACCATTGTACATCAGTGTAGATACCTACGTTGAACATGAGACCAATGAATGCCATAATAAATCTTGAAAAAGCTTTTTTTGGCACGTAGGGCGATATTCCCTTTTCGGTAATAATTCCTCTTTCATAAATTTTGTCAGGTGAAATATGCGTCTATGGAGCCAGAAGAAAATGCTTCCTTGTACACTAAATACTTATCTGCAGCTAAAATTTCTATTCGAATTCCTTGGACAGTTTCAAAGAGTTTTCTGGAAGTCAATTTCAATTTTCGTTTGCGTGTGCTGTATTCAAGTCTTTCAGCATAGGTGAAACCGTTGAATGCTCGCAATGACTAATAAGTTCGTGAATATTATTTTGGTGAGATCGCAAAATTATCTGAAAGGTCGATGGGTCAGGCCGTTTCATGTGTGGGTCTGAACAACAACTCGATTTTACTTTTCGAAATCCCATTCTCGTCTGTTTCTCTGATTTGATGTAGGCTTTAAAACAGCTTAAATAAATTCAAATCGAAAATTTACGCAATTTGATATGCATTTATAATCTCAACTTGTACACTTTTTTCCTATATGTTTATTTACGAATATCCATGGATCGCAGGCAGTGCTGGATGATCGAATCAAAGTGTGGATATAAATTCGCAAATTATTGATTTCATTTTGTTATGAGTTATGTGAAATCATTAATGATAAGTTATACGTGACGTCTGTGACATTTTATGCTTTTTAATTGGTATACATTTGCGATAGTCGTAAATTGTGAGCGATTTTTTATGTTGAGTTGGATCATAAAATTCTCATTCACATTTCTATTTGCCCGTTGGGTGTTTGATTTATCAGATTATTTTAGTTGCTGGAATGGATGCCACTTCAACATATTATTTTAGCGAATATTTTATTGATTTTCTCCTTCAGCAAGAATATATTTTAAGCCCGTAATTACATTATAAGCGCAAGTCGCTGAGAAGAATCTATAACATCTAATCTGCGTTGATCCATAACATATGGCCGTACGCAAAAGCAAGTATTTTATTATAACAACCATTTAATCTTAAAGACCATTACGCTGTTACGGTTTCAAATTAAAGAAAAGTAAAAAATTGAATATGCAAATGAGAATGGATCTTTGCATCCTAACATGAAACGATTAACACAAATTCTATTTAATTGCTGTTCGTGTGTCCCTTCAATGTTGTTAGGATCAAACAGTTGACATTATGCACATTTTGGAATAAATTTTAAATTACATTTAAATGTGACATCGTCAACGGTGGTATTTCAATCAAATTAGATTGCAAAGATAGAGACCACCAAAGTGTGATGTGATCAACGAACAATGAACGTAGGACAACACAAAAAATTGCAGGCTTTTTTGAAAAATTGCGTTGAATTCGTGGTTGTTATCGATTTCACATGAATAAATCTTACACTCAAACACGCAAAGATCAAAAGTCTCAAAGAAAAATAGCTTCAAAGCTGCCCCGAACACTTTGTCTTCGCTTAGAACCGTAGCTTATATTGATAAAGGGTGGGTTGAGCACGCCCTGGAATCAGTTAATCGTATATTCACACACTAATCATCGAATTTCAAAATCTTTTGGCATCGTTATTGTAACCTGAAACGCCGATTTCTATCTGTTTGTTTTATTGTAAAAACTTAAGTTAGAATTTGAAATAACCGGTGAATAGCTTTGGAGACGAGCTGGTGATACGCCGAGTAACGAGATGCCACTCAGATCGTGTTGTTTTGAAATGTCAGTTGACACACACGAGGATGTTGAGCGAAGACGAAAGGTCTTTTCGTTTTTGGATTCCGCAGAGTACAGACGGTTTAGTCCGAATGTAGTGAAAGAATTTGTGTTGAAGCACCATATTTTTATTGAATTTGACGAAGCGTGTGTTAAAGCTTGTAGGGTAATAAGGTGAGAATTGAGTGTTAAACACCATTCAGTATTTTACCGCCACAATCAAAGCTTTTAGGTGACATCAACATATTGGTCCAAAGAAACGATAATCATTTTTCATAATTTTGCTAATTGGAAGAAAGGCATAAGTTGTCGGCATTAATAGTCTCATCACCCAACCTAAAGTCAGGTTTGTGTTAGTTTAAGGGAATGCGCATACTAGAATAAGTAAAATTAATTAATCATAAGAGTCATTCAGTGATAATAAACTAGTTTGCGAATGTTCCCAAAAAGCAAGTCACAAAAATGTGACAGTTCACAGTTCAATTTGCAATGTTTTTGTAGAGGAAAGTCCCGCGTAAATAACAAATTATTCAAAATTATAACTCATGTACTGTGAGGGGATGACTTTCGCACGAATAATAGATGAGTCAGAATTCAAAAAGTTTAGGTACAAATTTGCTGTGAAATAACATCACAACATAACGTGGAATGCGATGATTTTTCAAAGTACCTTTCGACCTTCATACTCAAACTTTTTCAATTTTGATTTATCTAATATTCATGTAGCAGTCATCTTCTCACAGTACATGAGCTATAATTTTGATTAATTAGTTATTTACTCAGGATTCTGTTTTAAAAAAACATCGCAAATTTGACAGTTCCTATTTTTGCAATGTGCTCTTAAGTTGGAAATCTAGTAGTTTGTTATTGAAATTTATGCCGTTGTAAGACCGTTACAGTATCTCAATATCGGTACAGCTCGGGGGCTCATAACTGCAATCATACTTTGTCACAAAGTCAGTCATTGATGAAAAGATTTTTGGAAGTCCTCCCTTTTCGTCCCTCACCTCTATTAAAGTTTTGAGTGTAGATGTAGGCTTGAAGATTTATTGAGAATTAACCAACGAACAGATTTTAGTGACAATGGGCTCAAATGAAAGTAATTCCTAAAGAACGGTAAGCACTTCCATCAAGATTTTTATGTTGTTCTGGCGCTTGAGATATTTACGAGTTAGTTCTTAAAAATGAAGAAGAGATAGAACCAATTCTGTCATTTTTTGCTCAAGAGCCCATCTCCTGATGCGATTCCTGTCCATCTCTAGCAAACCTTTGGCCCGTTGCAGGTTGGGCGCAGAGTATTTTCTTTTCTCATGTCTTACCATCACTCAATCTTTTCGCTTATTCGCATATACTGATCTTCACTTAGGAAAATACCTACAACCGACGTAGGAATTGTGTTTATAATATACGTTGCCGACGTAGTATATACGTGGTGAATGCATTATCAACCTTATTTAAGTATTGTGTAGTATGTCATGCATAACGAACGTGTAATGAGCTCATATAATACCTGCACAGCGTTCGTAATACATGCACGGTTAATAAAATACGTCGGCGGCGTATATTATAAAAAAAAAATTCCTACGTCGCTTGTAGATATTTTTCTCAGTGTTCAGTTATAGCTCAAGAGCCGTTCAACCTACTTTGGCCAGCTGTACCACAGGGGTGGTCGCCAACGGACTTTGCTTGCATCGCCCCGTTTGTCAACTGGTGTGTAGCGACAACATGGTTTCCTGAGCTGGTCCGAAGTGGTCTGGTTAAGAGCCTTACTGCAAAACTGTTGTGTGTCAGGCGATCTGGCCGCATCCGCCCCCATAGCCTGGTTGAGGGAACTAGTGTGCAACGCGGAGGCTGTGGTAGGATTAGGATTAGGATAAGTGGGTGGGGCATAGATGTTACCCCAGCACCTAGGCCTTCAATGGGCCTGTTGTGCGTCCCATGCTCAGTTAGTACCTTCCTGTACCATTTAGGTATTCCAGAATGTACTTGGGATGGATGCTATATTTTATCGTATAGTTTCCTAGGAATTTTCTCCTTGGGTTTATGTAAGCTGGACATGTACAGAGAAGGTGTTCAGCGGTTTCAGGGTCCCCACACTTTTCACAGTTTGGGATATTGCTGATGCCCATAGTGTGGAGGTATTTGTTGAGAGTGTTGTGACCCGTTAATATGTCTGTGAGTCTTTTGAGATGCTTCCTGTTTAGAGAAAGGAAGTATTTGGAGTTCGTCGGGTTAATTGCAATGCAATGTTTTGCTTGCCTGGCCGTACGGATAGATATCCATTCATTTTTAAACCTATCTATTTTCCATTTCTAAATGAACTGATTTAGTGTGGAGAGCGAAACTGGGATGTCCGGCTCTGGGCCAGTGATGAGGGTAGACGATGCTAGTCTCGCCATTTCGTCAGCCTTTTCATTGCCCTCGATGTTCTGTGGCCCGGCACCCAGACTAGCGTGGTTTGAGTTTCCTTCGACAGTGTTTCAAGGGTGTCATGGCATTCTAGAGTGAGAGCTGAGGTGAACATATTACTATACAGTGATTTAATCGCGGCCTGGCTATCTGTGCAAATATATATTTGTCGCTCCTGTTGAGATGGGATATCCTTGTGTCTTATCTCTTTGCAACTACTGAGGATTCCGGTCATTTCTGCTTGGAAAATCCCGACATATCTTCCAAGCGGTATTGATTCACTGCACTGCATTTGTGGGCAATAATGTCCTGCCCCAGAAAGATTATTTCGAGATCCGTCCGAATACCAGGTGATTGCGTTCTCTGCTAAGATGTGTGATGGTGATGACCATTCTTCTCGATTCTGAATGTGTATTTTAAATGACTTTTCGAATCTAAAGTTCGGCGGTATGGCATTTTGAGTTCGGAATTTTGCTTTAGCATTACCTGCCAAATTTTTGAGTGTCCGTAATTTCTTTCAATGAACATCGAGGTTTTCTTCATTTTTAGGGCTATGGACCTTGCCTTGGCCTCTATGTGAATGTGGAGGGGTTCCAAGTTTGTTATAACTTCTAGAGCTGCTGTCGGTGCGGTTTTCATGGCGCCTGTTATGCTAACAAGGCCTAGTCGCTGTAATTTATTCAGCTGCTTTTGTACGGTAGCCAATCTACATCTCGGCCACCATATTACTGCAGCATAGCTGAGTCTGGGTCTCACTATTGCTGTGTAGATCCAATACAGTATCTTAGGACTTAGTCCCCATGCTATTCCATAAGTTTTACGACATTGCCATAAAGTATTAATAGATTTGTTAATTTTTATGTTAATATGCATGTTTTTTCTGCTGGATGGATGGATTTTCTAACGATCTAATTATATCAACAAAAGAAATTGTGTAGAGCAGCGTAGTGTAGCAAACAATAGCATTTTGTTTTAACAGTTTACTGTATGAGTCGAAGTCGAGATACAGTGGACTTGCGTCACGGGCGTATCACTACAGTGCGTCTATGATTTTTCGCGTAGGGGTAGCTTTGATGCGGAAATGTGCGGATATATTTGAGTTAATTTCCAATTTCAATTAACTAAGTATTGAGGAAATAATGTCAGCGTCAGTATACCAAATCTGGTCAATTCAACCGTACGATTTATTTGAAACTCTGCTAGTGTAATTACTCATTTTAGAAAGTTCCAATAATTCAACATTTGATTGATGTTTTCGACTGTTCGTTTTCAAATTTGCAATAATCATAAATCAATATACACCTTACAGTTTAATGTTAAATATGACTTGTCATAAATGATGACTTACTATTTGTTACAATGAAACCAGCAAGTTAGTGCAAATAAAATATAAGCAACAGATTAAAATGCTAGATTCATTTACAAATAAATTTATATCGTCGTCCACACAGAGTGCATCGTAACGGAGTTGGTATTTTTAAGCTATATATAAAGCGGACATGACTTCGGAAAATGTTTTTTGTTTGATTACTCCCTGTGTTGAGGACAATATTTTTTGAATTATTACATTTTATGCATTTTAAAGTTTGAAATGTTCAACCAGGTAAATAGTCGCGTGGCGTGGGTGAAACCTACGCAAAAAAAACTTTGTTTTAAAATACAAAGTATTTTTTAATTGAATGAAATATGAACAAAGCCCATGTATTTTATGGGAGGAGGGTACGAAAAGTGTATTGTGCACTTAATTTAATGTTTGCGTAAAATTAACAACAGAAACTTTGATTATTCCAATTAGGCACACACGACACTTTCTTATATTACTTTCTTGTAGAAACGTTGATGTTAATGATATAAATTGCACGCAGCGTAGTTTGAATACATTTTATTTATAAAACCAACGATAGATTGAACAACACAAATCACTCCACGATACTTTGTTAACCGTCATAATGTTATAATGGGCTCTTTGTGATATTAATTTTACGGAATGATAATCGCCTGCGCATAAAAAGAATAACAATTTTGCAGATTGACATGTGTATCTATCCGAACGTTTACCGCGTTCATGGGGGCTTGGTGTCTAAGCATTATTGCAACAAACATGGAAAAATATAAATGGACAAGTAAATTGTTCTATAAATCGTTAGAGGGCTCTGCCCCCTAGACCCCCGCGCCTGCGGCGAGCTTCAAAAGCATTCCGCACGGATACCATCATGGGGCTCTGCCCCAAACCCCGCTATGGGCTCTGTCCCTTAGACCCCGCAAGGGGGTTGTACCCCGTTGACCCCCAATTGCGGGGGCTGCCGCCCCTCGACCCCGCTTTTTTTTAAATTTTTTTCACGGCCTGCGACGCTCACAACAACTTCCACTATTACCAACTTTACGCACTAACAAAGCCTAAAAGACGCCTCCATATATGAATATCAAAAACTCGTCACAAATAACTATCGTCATAAGAACTAAAGGATGAAACATCGATGGGACGAAATGGCTGGAAGTGTTAATCAAAAAACCATGGAAAAATATAAATGGACAAGTATATTGCCCTATAAATCGTTAGGGGGCTCTGCCCCCTAGACCCCTGCGCCTGCTGCGAGCTTTAAAAGCCTTGCAGGCGGCATCCCGCACGGATACGAACATGGGCTCTACCCCTCAGACCTCGCAAGGCCGCCCCTCGACTCCGCTTTTATCGTTATAGCAGATAAAGATGATATTAAATGTCGACACGAACATCATGTTGTTTCATTCTTTTCTCAGGACAATTGCTGATTCGAATACAATTAGCTGCATAGTTATTTGTGCACCTTAGTAATATGTGGCACTAAATGTTTTGACTGTTAGTTATTTAGGATGTGTAGACATAATTGCAGTTAGTTATTTTGGTATTAGTTATTTTGCCCTATAGTTATTTTTTTACAGTTATTTTGACCCGATACCGAACACGGAACTTGGGAATTTGTTCAGAGTTTTTGAAGGAGGAAGATTTTCATTTCTCGTTTTTGAAGTCAAAGTCAAACACTTGCAGTCTTACGGTGGACTTGCGTCACCAGCGGTCATGATTAGCGTTGTGCATAGTTGCAACACTTCCAATCAGAACGACGGCGGCAATGCACTAATCAAATATCGTATTTGCAATTTTTCAACTGAGGCATTATCATGGGCGCGCGGTAGCGATGCGCCCGTGACGTAAGTCCCCATACGAACAAAAAATTCAGAAAATTTTTTTTCGTAGACTTCGGAACCATATATACAGCTAAGTTTTGACTTTTTTTCTTGCGTCGTACCCCTCTGAGACCTCATTAAAATCATTACTCATTAAAATCGGTCCAGTGGATCCGAAGATATGACCTTTAGAAAATCGTCATTTTTCGTACAAAATGTGCTGCTTCATATAAGCCCAAGTTAATGGAAACATCCTACGTTAGTTAGTGGGTTAGTTAGTTAGTTAGTTCCAGAGCCATTTGTATGAAAACCGACTTTTTTGGCTTGTGCTCGAAAACGGCTCGATAACTTTTCTTGAAATTTTGCAGGGACCTTCGGGTGGGCATTCTACGCCATATGAGATTTTAAAAAAGGGGGAAGCCCATATGTATGTGTTTGTGTGTGCAGTGTGTATGATAGCACATTTTGTATGAGGCAATGGTTGTGTGTTCGAGATAGAGGTTTGGTGTCAAAGGGAAAGTTGTTGGGTTGGGTGTGTAGTGTATCAGGGTGACCGCCAAAACGGCGGAAAATAGGCGGGGATTCAAAAAAAAAATCTTTTGATATGTTGTAGAGAAAGTTGAGGGGATCATTTTTGCCCACGGAAGTAGCAGCCGCCGCGCTTCGGTTCGGCGACAGCGGCGGCTCAAAATAATGCAAAACATTACAATCACAACAAAAACCCTTTTTAAAAGGGAAACGTGACGCAAGTCCTCGTCCCTTCTTCCAAAATAACTGATATCAATTAGGGTGACGCTTGCAGCTTCAGAACGCACAAAATTCTTTTGAAATATTTTCACTTTTCATTAAAAGAATGCGTCACAAATGCCGGACCCCCCAGTGTTATAGTTTTTCTGTTCTTTCAGCTTTCACAATGCAAAAATTTGACTTTATGGGATGTATGGCGCATTTTTGTACAGGAAATCAAACTTTTGCGCATGAAAGCTGAAAGCGTAGAAAAATTATTACATTGGCGGGTCCGGCATTTGTGACGCATTTTTTCAATCAAAAGTGAAAATATTTCCGAAGCTGCAAGCGTCACCCAAATTGATATCAGTTGTTTTGGAAGAAGGGAAGAGGACTTGCGTCACGTTTCCCTTTTAAAAAGGGTTTTTGTTGTGATATTGATTTCAATGAAATTGTTCAAAAATACGTCATTGCAACGAAAGTTTCATTGATCCATCTGATGTTTTTGAATGAAGACCACCCAATATTTGATCGATATTCTTAAAATTACGGGCAATTAATTTGGTTAAAGAAAAAGCGGAATATTGAATATCGACATGGAAAAGGTGTACTCAAAAATTACGTTACATTGTCTTTTGCATGTACAAGAAATTTAAAAACCATTTCTCATCACTTTATGACAATTTAGCTGTTGTTACGTATTCTGGGACAAGGCACTGTATTTTATTCAGTCAAATTAAGTAATTTTGATCCTCTTTGCATACCATAAAAATTAAATTGTAGACAACAATTATGGAGAAAAATTTGACTTTAATTGAGTGAGTTGACGAGTACAAGTAAAATGATGGACAAATTAACTCTCCGAAAGCTGGTATATAATCGGATTCCAGTTTCTTGGCACAAAATGGTAATGAGATTATTTCTTAGTGTTTTAGTCGAATCCTTACTGTCAGACTTACATTCCAAGTTGAAAGAATTGGTCTGTTAAGTACATTTTTTCTTACTATCTAAATCTCTAAAACTCGGAGTTGGTGGGTTTTTCGTTTTGATGCCTTAATTAACGAAAAACTAACTAAAAAAATAACTAAAAGAATACCGTCCGTGTGTTCCACACTTCACTTAAGTCCTGCGAATCTCTACGGATCTGTTTAATAGAACATCATGCGTGTGGGAATGGTAAGCAATTCAGTTATGTGATCATAACCACACATCAGCAGTTTAAAGTCATAACTGCAGCTACTTCTTGAGGGGCTATTCACAAAGTACGTACGCTCCTATGGAAGGAGTGGGGTTGTCAAAAAGTACGATGTGGGGGGGGGGGGGGGTAATCAAAGGCATACGTTCTCTGCTAGGATCTTTTTCGCAATTATAAAATGTTTAGTGAACAGAACATACTGTCTAATGAAGGACGTGCGAGGAAAACTCCACGATGAATTCCAAAATAAATGAAATGCTAGACTTCAAATGCAAATCGCTACTAAATGCTTTTATAAGTTCAATGTATCTGTGAAATAGGAAGCTGTGAGTTTATCTGACCTACTGAATGTTCCAGATGGGCTCTATTCCAGTCCTTAATACAATTAGAAGGAGTAGCTTCATGTTCAGCTCATCCGTTGTCCCAGAATATTCGGGTTCAATCCTGGTGGGGACAAATCCTTTATAGGATTTTTCTTCGATGAATAGTAAAAGTAACGTTCCTAGGCACACCCAGACTTCGTAATTTGGGTAGTTGAGAATTTGGTGGCGCAACGAATCGTACATAGAAGAATGACAAAAAGCGTTGTAATTTTTTCAGAAAATTAAAACGTCGAACACAATGTTCCATTCAAACAAATTTCTGCGTGTTATCAGCGATATCGTCACCTCAAGCGATATCATTAATTTTGGAAGTAGACTTACGGACTGCGTCACACTCTACTTTTAAAGAGGTTATTGTTGTGATCTCAGTCGTTTTGAAAGTTTTCAGTTGTTGAAAAATTTTCTATTTTTTGAATATAATTTTCTCAAAAAAAATTTCTATAAAAAAGTTTTTTTCTCCAAAAAAATTTTTCTCCGAAAAACATTGTTCTCCAACACCTTCGGCTACCATCGTAACACTTCGTATCACCTTCGGCTACCTTCGGAATACTTTGTGTCACCTTCGCCTTCCTTCGGAACACTTCATGTCACCTTTGGCTACCTTCGGAACACTTCGTGTCACCTTCGGCTACCTTCAGAACACTTCGTGTCACCTTCGGCTACCTTAGGAACACTTCGTGTCACCTTCGGCTACCTTCGGCTACCTTCGGAACACTTCATGTCACCAATTCTTCCCACTGATTCATATAAAATTCTCCTGATGAAACTCTATAACTTTCTAGAAGAAACCATCTCTCTAAGTAGTGTCATTCCCAAGTAGATAGCGCCGCAGGCAAAATTTTTGACATCTAAAATGCTAATTTAGTGTCGTTAGCATAAATTTAAATAAAAACTATAAAATTGAGGCTTGAAATTGTTGAGTTCGCCGCACCCAAAGGAATGGCTTTGTAAGGAGCACCCATCGACCCCCTATATTCGGCGCCACTGACTTTAAGATGTTCTTGTTTATGTAAACTTTAATGAAAATCTTGTTTGTTATCAAATTTGGGCATTCCATTTCACCAGCGAAAAATTGCATTATTCCGCAAGGTATTTGTTTTCCTGAAATTCACATTTAAAAGCTTTGCATCGACACCCAACACAAAGTTTTTGGATGAAAATTGATATTTCTGTCTGCGTTTTAGTCATATGACCGAGTAACGGTTATTTACCATACTCAAATGATTGTCAAAATTTCAATTCTCGGCCAAATTTTGCATGTAGGGTATCGTTGGAAAGCTATAAACAGTGGCTCTGAGGGTAAAATAGTCTCACCACGTTTTAGATTACTGTTTACGAATTGCTGAAGGTACTTCCTCATGGGTCTCTTTGAAACTTGATACTTTGTCTAAAAAATTGAACTCGACGTACGATCAACTTAATTAAAAAACACTCCATGCAGTCACTCTGCACAATTCCAAAAATGGTCGAAAAATGGACTTTTTTGTAATTTTACATAGAAAATTCAACCCAAATTGGGAAGGTTGGTGTCCGAATGTATTCAAATGTCATGAAATGAGGCTATTGTTTTGAGTCAATTGTATTGTATTTGGAGGCATTTGTAAATGTTTGTCGAAGAAAAAGTGAGAAAATTGGCATCTTTTCACTAGAACTACCATAAATAACGCTGGAAATTGACAAGTCCGTCAGCTATCTAGGTCTAGTCGGACTATTTTTATCTGAACTATCAGACTGACTAGAGTCAGATTTTAGTCATTTCCGAGGGGTGACGCACTTCTACAGTTTATGGAATAAATGGAATAAATGGGAATAAATGGTATAAATGGGAATAAATGGAATAAATGGGAATAAATGGTATAAATGGGAATGGAATAAATGATAATTTTTTCAAATTCGTCAAAACCTCAAATAGACTTGATTTCGATGGCGACTTACACAACAAACCATAGTAATGTGTCAAAAAGTGAAAAAACTCACTTTTGAAAACTTAAAAGAATTTTTGTTGAAAATTGGAATAAATGGAATAAATAAGTTTATTCCATTTATCCCAAAAAAAATAAAATTTAATCTCAAGATTAAATGCTTTATAATTTGTGCAAACCTTTTTTTGAACTTATTTGTCTCACTTGTGATGTGGTTTAGATATTTCGCAAAAACAAAAAAAAAAAAATAATTTGGGAATAAATGGAATAAAAGAATAAATGAAGTGCGTCACCCCTCGGTCATTTCACTTAAGTTTCAGCCACTGAAAACGTATAAAAACCAAGGTCTTGATGTAGTAAAAAATTGAGCCAGGGAGTCCTACGAAGCATTTTACAAAATACTAATAATAATAATAATCTGCCTTGACAACCCATGAAGGGTTAGGGACTAGATCATTATTTACTAGTTTCGCTACTTTTTGTGGTTCTATTATTTGAGATCCTTTCATTACCGGAAAGTTTTTACTGTGCCAGTGGTAAGCTGTGCGACAAACCCAGTGCCATCCATGAGATGTACTAGGAACGAAACTAGTAGGAGTAGAATACCGGCACCTCCCAACAATGCCTTTCACCGGTAAGCCGTACGACGGCGCTACACTCAACTTCACATGACTTGAACCGATTCAATTAGCTTTGTTTTGTTTACAAATCTAACAATCGGAACAAATCTGTCTGCGGCTGAGTTTCGAACCAACGCACTGGCAACTCGATCTCATAGTAGCAAGCAGACGTGTTAACCACAGTTGTTACTACGCTATCGAGTTGTTACAAAATGCTGCTATAGCGAATATTTGTCACCCTATCATGTACTTTCGATGCCACACCGTGGATTTTTTAAACGTCTTTTCCTTCATCAATCGGGACACCCTAATATACAATGCAAACATCTATCCAAATAGTAGAAAACTGCATACCTTCCAGTGTAAAATTAATGATTTGTCCCTTGAGAACTGACTCCTTAGGACCATTGACTTTCAGCGAAGAAGAAAAATCGTACATTATTAATATTTGTCTGTACTGAAATTAAATTTAATAAAAAAACCAATGGAAATAAATTACTGGAATTTTTTATGTTATAAAATTCTATAATCCACAAAACGGTGTCGTCTTGTTCATAAATTTCAAGTCACCACAAAAAAATCCAATTAACAATTTTTTCGTTTATCCAATATTTTATTGATTTACAAACATTGTTAAGTTAATTAATCCCATACTTGATGACACATCGTAAATAATATCATTATGGTACATTAATATAAAGTTCGTCTTAGAGTACACACAGCAAAATAAAGTTGAATAATTAAAAAGAAGAAAGAAACGCGTTATCAATTGGCGGTGGTGCCGCAATAAATAAATAAATAAATAAAATTATGATTTCGAAAAATTCCATTCAACAATTGTTAAATATTTGTATTGCATTCCTAAAAATACAAATAAATTGGTCATGCGTAAGAGAAGTCATAGTTCTTCAACGTTCATTACACGCTATTCCACTGCTTTCCTCATTGGCGCATGTTTGACTTGATTTTTGTGTGTAAATTTACATAACAAACACTCAACGTTCTCAACCAGCCCACAGAATTTTCTCTTTACCATTTATTTATTAAAGTGCGATCTTATCTAGACAACCTTGAATTGCCTTGCATTCAATTATCCATTAAATGGAACTTTCATTCATGCACTAGATTTAAGTCAATAAATAAATTGTCATAAGTTATTTCGGAGTATAGCGGCGGAAAAGTTTCTGAAAG
>CM055405.1:51431472-51471961 GCA_029228625.1 Pseudolycoriella hygida | reverse complement strand
TACGAAGGCAGCCGAAGGTGGCACGAAGTGTTCCGAAGGTAGACAAAGTTGACAACACTTCATGCGATGGTAGCGGAAGGTGTTGGAGAACAATTTTTTTGGAGAAAAATTTTTTTCGGAGAAAGATTTTTTTGGATAAATTCTTTTTCTGAGAAAATTTTTTTTGAAGAAAACTTTTTTTTGAAGTAAATTTTTTTGGAGAATAAATTTTTTCGGAGATTTGTTTTTGGAGAAAAATTTTTCTGAGAAAAAACTTTTTGTTGGATGAAAGAACATTCTTTTGGTAAAAATTTGTTTTTGAAAAAAACTTTTTGGAGAAAAATTTTTTTCGGAAGAACGATTTTTTGGAGAAATTCTTTCTCTGAAGAACATTCTGTTTTAAAAAAAAAACTTTTTCTTTGGAGAATTTTTTTTCGCAGGAAAATTTTTTTTTGGCGGAAAATATTTTTGTTGGAGAATAGTTTTTTCTGTCGGAGAAAAAAATTTTTTGCAGAAAAGAAAATTTTTTTTCGAAAAACTTTTTGGAGAAATTCGGAAGGAAAAGAATTTTTGGCGCAATTCTTTTTCTGAGAACCATTTAAAAAAACACTGTTTTCCAGAAAAATTTTTTTGGAGAATTTTTTTGTTGAGAAATTTTTTTGGAGAAAATTTTTTCGGAGCAAACTTTTTGTTGCGAGAAAAAAAATTTTGGAGAAATTTTTTTTTCGGAGAAAAAATTTTTGGCGGAAATTTTTTTTTCGGAGAACTATTTTTTTGGAGAAATTCTTTTTCTGAGAAAAAATTTTTTAAAGAAAAACTTTTTTGAAGAATTTCTTTTGGAGAAAACTTTTTGTTGGAGAAAAAAAAATTTTGGAAAAGAAATTTTTTTTGGGAAAAAAATTTTTTTGTCGAAGAAAGTTTTTTTTCGAAAAAAGTTGTTTTGGATAAGATTTTTTTTGTGAGAAAACTTTTTTTCTGGGATTGATTTTTTTTTTGGAAAAAAACTTTTTTTTTGAGCGGAAAAATTTCTCGAAGGACAATTTTTTTCCGAAGACCATTTCTTTCGGGAGAAATTTTTTTGAAAAGAAAAATTTTTTTTCTGAGAAAAATTTTTTCGAAGAAACTTTTTTTCTAAGAAAATTTTTTTTCTGAGAAAATTTTTTTCAAAAAACAGAAGATTTTTCTTCTTCTTTTGTTGTGATGGCTATCAAAAAGATCTCAGATGCACAGGTCTCGGGGGTTACGCCAAGATGTAGACTAAGGAGAATGTTTATAGATTCAATTAAATCAGATTTAGAAGTTGGGTGACTTTCTCTGGGCGAACAAACCATCTTAAAAAAACTGACCATTCCTGTGATATCTGGGATTTAGTCGCTTCCAGTCAGGATGACTAAATAACTCTAAAACTACAAGAGTTGTAGAGAATTAAATTTTAGCGAACGCGTGTCTCAGGGTCTTGGGGAAATATGACCCAATCCTAAGATATGGCCACTTCTAGAGTTGGGAGGGATGACTGATATCTCTAGAAGAGTTAGAAAGTTACTTCTCAAAACGAAGTCGTAGGGAATTAAATTTTAGCGTAAGCGTGTCTTAGGGAAATATGGCCCAATACTTGGGATATGGCTACTTCTAGAATTGGGGAGGGATGACCTACTTTCCAGCTTCCATCAGGTTTTTTTTATATTTTTCGGTTATTCTCGACACGAGTGAGGTCATCAAATGGGGCTTCCTAGGATTTTGGGATGAATGTGGATTCCTCTAGCATATTTCAACTTCCATTGGGTTTTTGATATTTTCGGTTATTCTCAAAATGAGTGAGGTATTCGATTTGAGCAAAATTTTAAGGGGTTTACAAAAGTACTGATATCCGCACTAAAAACTCCTTACAGTTTGTCTACTTACAAAAGTTCTGAAATGAGAGAGTGGTGACGCATTCAGCTTTTAACGCAAAAAAAATTTCTTCCAGTTACAAAATTTCGGAAATCAGAGAAGAGTGACACAAAAAAAAATTAAAGCGAAGTTACGTTGTGTTTTTAAAAAATTGCGTCACAAATGCCAGATCCAACTTACATCGATTTAATTTTTTTGCGTGTCGAAGCTTAATGCGTCACCCTGGTCACCCTCCTCTGATTTCAGAACTTGTGTAACTCGAAGAAAGTCGTTTTGCTTAAATTAGGCTTCTAACCTTAATGCGTCACCTTTTTCTGATTTCAGAAGTTTTGTAAGTAGACAAAAAGACTTGCGTCACACCTCCTCTGTAAGGAGTTTTTTGTGTGGATAGTTCCAAATTCGGCAGCATGTTGTGTCGAAAGACGTAAAACCTAAATTGTTCTTTCTATCTTTACCTTTTTTTAAGCAGCTGAGTATTTGTCTAGGAATTATAACGGATTTTTAACTATTACGTCGTTTATTGAACCAAACTTTCTATTGCATTTTTATCCAATCTAAATAACGCCCATTCCTCCATCTCAGTCCAATTTGTGGCTCCGAGACTCTCATAAAAACTTCGAGCTGCTGTGTTCCATTCTAAGACATGAAAATACAATCGGGCGGCATTCACTTCTTTCGCGTGCGACGCTATTGCAGAAATAATTTTTCTTCCCGCACCGGATTTCCTGTAACCATCTCTAACATACAGATCTTTCAGCTTTAAAGTTCTTCCTTGCCATGTCGAATAACCATTGAAAACGATCGCATATCCAATTGGCATTCTACAATTTCATTTAAAGTAAAGACTCTTACTTAATTAGTTAATGTTAGCGTCTCAAACCTTTCGCTATCATTGGTTATTATTTCAGCAATGAAACACACAAATATTGCAGGATCGGATGAAAATCCACCGTCCTTGTAGAGGTCTGGTTGAACGTCAATAGAGTTTTTGTGCTTGCTTATGAATACCAAGAAAATTACCTTCTACCTTTACGTCAGGTTCGGAGAACATTTGCTCGAATTTGGCTAGTTCCTAAAATAAATTTTGTTTCAATTTTCTATGTTACTTATGGTATTTTTTACTATGAAATAGTAAATTATTCCTACCGTAAGTATATCATGCAATATATACAGCATCGAAGTATTTTATAGTATTAGAAAGTAAAAGAGATGATAGGACGATAATATTTCAAGTATTGGGGGAATTTAAGCCTTGCGATAGGGAGCTAAAGGGATAGAAAGAAAGAGAGAGAACCAATGAATCTGAGGCAGCCTGCGGTATCCATGGTTTGCAATATTTCGGATTATAAATTGTAAACCAACATAAAAGTAGACCCATGCGCTAGTGCAAACACCGCAAACGTACTCCGAAATGCGCTACCTGCGCGATAAGGGAATATCCATTAAACTCGTCCCCCTTTTTTGCCCATTCTGTCGACCCCCCTTAGAGGACGTCCTCAAAAAACATTTGATGAAACCAATCGCAAAATTTCAAAATTCAATTTACCACTCGTTTGACAAACATTTTTCAATCGAAACATGTTGATTTTTCGCTTTAAATGAAATGGGCCGCTTTTCAAGACCCTTTAATAGGGGAATTCAAAATTATATGAGAAAACAAACTTTTCGAAAATTTGAGCTCCCCAGGTGGAAAACGTAGTGTTTTTGGACGCTGATGAATAATGTGCATGGGAGCTACCGAATCCGAGTGAGTTTAGGCGGTGCTCAATGACAAAAATCGGTAAAAATCGCGAAAATCGTTTAAAAGCATTTTCACCAAAATTTGCATTAAATACCGAAATTTGCATGAGCAAGTACGGCCAAACCGGCTCAAAATGATCCAAAGAAAACGATTATTAAGGTCTTCGGAAGTTACAGTACTATTTCGACTCCAAGAGAGTCCAAGAGCTTTCATACTGTCCAGATTCAATGATTCTGGTCCATGCCGAAAAAGTTATGTCACTTATTGAAAAATGTTCTTCTATGAAAGTTTAGGCATAGATAGTATTTCAAAATAACATACAAATGCTCTGGCTGTCTGTCTGTCTGTGCACGTTTTTTGACAACTGTCAAAGTGACAACTGTCAAAGTGTCAACTGTCAAAGTGTTGGTTAGCATGTCAAATCGAAGAAACACTTGTCCGGTAAACTGATTCTGTTTTCCCCCATTTTCTTCCCAAATCTGTAGGACATTCCATCGCAGAATACCTCCCCCCTGTTTTTGTCTCACTTTCGTAATACGCCCGCCCCCTTCAGTGCGGACGGGTTTTATGGATGGTTACTGACTAAAAATTAACCAACTTCAGTGGCGAAAAAGTGCGCCGCTGCTGCCAAAAATAAATTTGACGTACGCCGAAATGCACCTACAGTGAGAGCGAAAACGTGCCTCGCCGCAGCCAAAAGTTTTTGCCCAGCGCAGGGCTTACTTGGGAGTTGATTGATTGATTTATTATTAGTGTTGCCCCTCGCGCAGAAACAGAGAGTAAAATTAATAACTGTAGATGGAGAGGACTAGCGCCGAGGTAACCTTATTGGGCCAGTTGTGCTCTACCCATGGTTGGTATATGTTCGGTGATGATGTGTTTGTTGATGGTAATGGTAACTGTGTCTATTGAAGTGTGGTTTATGTGTACGTATATATTTTGGTCTCGTATCAGTTTCATTACTGTAACGTCGCTTCTAGCCATTTGCTTTCTGTGTGATATAGAAATTTCCTAGGTGTTTTGTTCTGAGAGTAGATCATGCAAGGTAGTGGCATAGGAAACAGGGACTAAAATAAGGAACATCGGGCGGAGCCAGATGGCTCCCTGGGCCCCGAAAGTGGCTCCATGCCTCATGGCAAATAATAAACTTAATGGGCACGAGATTACCCTGGATTTTTTAGTGTGCACAGTCAACTTGAATGTTTTTATTTTTAAAAATGTCACCTGCGGCGCTATAGTCATTCAGTTGGTTCATTAAAAACCTTAGATATAAAGGGTAATTTCAAAAATACAAATGCAAATACATTTTAGAGCCATGGTGTTATATTTGTATTGTATTGTATTCAATAAAAATATTTGACGGTGACTTAGATTGAAAAAATTTCACCTTTGGCGCCAAATACCTACAACACGGGAATATTGAGTGAAATCAGCTTTTCGGAGACACACGAAAGACTTAAGAGGTTATTGGATTGCTTCGCAAATCATAACGTCGGTCCCCCAATCACAGTTTTGGGGCTGTTCATAAATGACGTCACGCTTGCTATAAAATCCATAAAGTTCATAACTCCAAACTGGTCAGACATTTTGCTTATAGTACTTCGGCTACCCCCCCCAAACACACCCCCTGTTTGGGGGGTAGCCAGAGTCCTATAAACGAAATGTGTTGTATTGAACGAGTTATGACCTTTTTATGGATACTCATTTTTTATAGCAAGCGTGACGTCATTTGTGAACGACCCCTTTACAGTGCCCCTTTGACGATTTGGCTCCACCGGAAAAAATCCTTATTTTAGTCCCTGATAGGAAGTGCTTTGCTGTTTCTGGTACGTTACCGCACCTTCTACAGCTGAAGTTATCGTTGAGTCCCATCTTATTCAGATGATATCTCAGGTTGATGTGTCCGGTTAGCACTCCCACTAACAATTTCAGACATTTCCTTTTCAGGCTCAAAAGATATTTGATGGTTCGCGAGTTGCATCTCTTTGGATTTTCAGCAGTTTTGTGGGTTATACCAAGCTTTTTGGTGTCCCTCTACTTCTTCTTGTTTCAGAAGTCTCACTATCGCCTCGGCATGAACGCCTAAGGCTGGCTCTGGCCCCACAAATGTCGTTTCGCTCCCAATTCTCGTCAATTCATCCGCTCTTTCATTTCCCAGAATATGTGAGTGACCCGGAACCCATACCAGGGACCCATGATTGTTCCCTGATAAGGTTTCCACGTTTTTTCTTGTCTCCAGGATTGATTTCGCTGAGAATTTATGAGATCGTATCGCTTTTATGGCCGATTCGCTATCTGAGCAGATAACTATCATTTTTCCTGTCACTTGCTGGTCTATCAGCGTCTGGCAGTTTCTGTCAATAGCCTGAGCTTCCGATTGAAAGACAGTCGTAGAGAATCCGAGCGGAGTAGTTCGTCAAGTGTTCAATTTTTTGTCTACTCTTATTTACGATTCCGGTTTACATTTTAGGTTACTTCGACTTGCTTTTTGTGCACGTCAAAATTGTCTATTAAATACTTGACAGCTTAAGCGCCGCAGCATGTAAAGTTCTATATCCTGACATAGGCCATAGGTTTGGATGTTGATTCTTCACGCTAAGCGTTTAAAATGTTCTATGATTGTACTGTCGCGACAAGATAAAAGACTTGAGGACGTTTGTAAAATTTGAATTGAACGGTTTAATAGAACAGCTAGTAAATTCGAATTAAAAAGCTATGATTCGACTGAATGTTTACTTTTATTCGTCATCTAGACAATGCATCCAAATCTTCTTTCTTAAAAACATAGTAAAGCCAACCTTTCGCTTCAGTTAAGTCAACCGCACCCTGGGCTTTGTAAAACTTTATGGCTGGATTCCATTTCAAGGATTGAAAATCTATACGAACGCATCCAGTTTCTACAGCATACCGTCCTACTTCTTGCAATAACATTTTTCCTATGCCTTGTTTTCGGTAGCTTGGCTTAACGTACAAATCTTCCATGTAAAGCGTTCGACCTCCCCACGTCGAGTACGACGAGAAAAAACATATGGAATAGCCAACTGATTTCCTTGACAAAATAAAAAGTAAAAATGATTTCGTTGGAGTTTACATATTTCCAGACATTACATTTTTGAAATTATATTTAAAGAACAAAAAAACAAATAAATTAAAGTCTAGAAATTCATTTGGACGATGAACACGATATAATCTCAAGAAATAAACATTTTCTTATCAGTTTATTTTATAAATATAGATGATCTTACCGGGTCATTGGTTGTCGATTCAATATTAAATCAACATTACCATCGTCGTTTCGATTTGTTGTTGTGCTCATTTCTTCAGCAATGAAACAGAAAAATAATGGCTGAGCTTTATTGGTTGAATCATTTGAATTGAATCCGCCGTCCCGAATTAAATCTTAAAGAAACATTTTTTCCGAAATGCATTTTTAAAGATCTTCTGATAAAATACCTTCCACCGTAAGCTTCGGACCATCAGGCATCTTTTCAAAGTCAGCTAATTCCTGAGAGAAAATGAGATTCCTTGATGACTAACTTTTACCCACAAGAATTCACTTTCAGAACTTTCATAGGCTGTCAAAGAAAGAACTGATTTCTTGTGCGATTTTCGCATTTCAAACCAATTTTGGTCGAAAATTCTGATGGAAAAAGCAGGTCAGAAAATTTTGTCGAAAAATAATTTACTATATGTGCGAAAGTGTATTGGTATGTATCTATACAGTGTACATTATGTATTTTTCATTACTTGATACTGTATACTATACACTATGAAGTAATGAATAATACATAATTGATAATGAATGTTACTTAAAGCAAACGTCAAGTTTGCACCAGCACACCATCGCGTATATAGTGAATATTATGAAGTATATAACTCGATGTGTGCAAAACAAACACTGGGTAAGCCCTAGATTACGTACACATCTCGTTATATGCTTCATAGTAATTTTATGGCTACAGAACCTGAACATCAACGTATTATATGTGATGAATTGTAGATTTAAACGTAAATGTGATACTAAATTTAAATATTTATAAATAATCCGCCGCTACAACACGTCAGAGGCTAGATCATTTTATTTTACGAGTTCCACATGGGCTTTTGTGCTCACATGGATTCTTCTTGGAGATCTTAGAATTCATCGAAAATGGGCGACGTCATATTTGTCATTCTTCTATGTACGATTCCAAATCCACCAAATGTGGCACCAAATCCACAAACATATGAAGGGACTCGTACGTTTCAGAATAGATGCGGCAAACAGAGTCGATATTACGAAAAGACTCGGAACATATTTAAGTAAATATTGCCTTACGTCCTCATTAAATTGTATTGGAAATTGACGATAGGGCAATATTGAAAAACCCGTCCGAAGCAACGGTGTGAAAACCCCTTCTGAAAGCACAAAATTCATCCCCAAATAGACGAAAATATTCCACCTAAGTTTCTCTACAACATAGCAACAATTTTTTTTGTGCCGACCCTTAGGACCGACCTAGGGCCTTAAGGAGAGGCCTCGGACCCATATTTTCATGAACAAAAATGTTCCACTTAATTATCTCTACAACATAGCAAAAAAAATTTTTTTTTGCTGGGGCCAACCTTTAGATCCGGCAGAGGGCCTTAATTACAGGCCTCGGTCTCAAATCTTTTTCTTGAGGACTGTTAGGCCTTCCATTACCTCTGAAATAGAAAAAGAATCAAAAAAATCGGAAGAAATTTACTCGGTTTTTATAGTACCCGACCCGACCTCAAAAAATTTTTTTGCATAAATTGTTGGGCTTTCAGAGACCTATCGAATAAAAAAGATTTATGAAAATCTGAAGAGATTTACTCGAGTTATGTACAAAAAATTCGTAGAGCCCTTGTAGAGACTCAGTTTTAGAGCCCTAACTATTTATTGAAATCGGATCGTGCTCGGAGCGGTAGCGGAGAGCGTGACGCAGTCCCCAAACCCCAAAAAAAACTTTGGAGTTTTCCCCCCCCCCCCCCCCCCTGCCCCAATCCCCCACCAAATTATTTAAGAAAAAAATACTTCCTATCCTGATTCCAACGCTTTTTGGATCATCAAAATCGGTTGAAAACGAGCAGAGATATCGCCAATCAAAGATGACCAATTTCCATATAAAAATGGTAAAAATATGTTTGAAAATAATCAAAATTTTATTCCTGTGTTGAGTGTCCACGATGTATCCTATCTACTTGTTTTTCTTGAGTACTGCCCGGGCGATTTTTTTAAAATTGTTAGGGACGTTCAGTTTCGGTCCCAAATGAAAAATTCAGCCGGTGGCTACCCGCAAAAAAATCTTGGAACTGAGTTATTGGCCTTCAAAGTTTTCATACGAGTACAACCCCCATATATGAAAATCCACCGACGGACGGGAGCACTTCTTCGGCCTTATCTCGGCCGGTAGTGGTCAGATCGCGGTGAATGGGGTATCAAATGAAAGGTATTGATGTTACGAAGCCAGCGGTACCGGTCTTGTGGTTGGGGAGTTTGTTGCCAGGAGTCGGTCAAAGTGGTCCGAAATGAGCTACGCTGCAGTAGAGCGACTAGAAGAAAAAATTTTTTGAAGTGTGTGGGATGATGTCAGAAGTGTGTGGAATGACGCGAAAAATACATAGAATGAAGTAGGAAGCGTGTCTGATTATGCGGGAAGTATGTGAGATGCTGTGAGAAGTGTGTGGGTTGATGGGAGAAGTGTGTGGGTTGATGGGAGAAGTGTGTGGGATGATGTGGGAAGTATGTGGGAAGTTTGAAGATGATGTGGGAAGTGTGTGGGATGATGTAGCAAGAATTTTTTGGAAAAACATTTTTTTAAAAAATTTATTTTGGAAAAAAAATTTTTGAAATTTTTCTCTTTAAATTTTGTTGAAATTTTTTTTTTGAATTTTTTTTTTAAATGTTTGTTTTGGAAAACTTTTTTTTAATTTTTGTTGAAATTTTTTTTTTGAAAAATATTTTTTTTAAATTTTTTTTTGTTAATTTTTGAAAAATGTATTTTGGAAAAAATTTTTGAATTTTTTTTTTCAATTTTTGAAAAATTTTTTTGGGAAAAAATTTTTTGAAATTTTTTTTTTATTTTTTGTTATTTTTTTTTTGATTTTTTTTTTTTTTGAAAATGTTTGTTTTGAAAAATCTATTGTGAAAACCTCTTTTTGAAATAAAACCTTTTTTTCAATTTTTTTCCAACTTACTTCCAAAAGAATTGATATCCCAACAAAATCCTCTTAAAGGTAAGGTGTGACGCAGTCCCTATGTCCACTTCCAAAATAAATGATATCGATCGAGGTGACGCTTCTGGAAAAGCCGTGGCATGTGGAAAAGTGGTCAACTTTGAGGGTTTTCTAGGTAATGCTCGGAGTTTTCGAGTTTTAGCTCCGGAGTGACAATAGCTAGAGAGTTGGTTTCTTAGGAAAAGTTATAAAGTTTGATCAGAAGAATGTTTTAGCAATTTATGAAAATAGCTGCCAGCAGTCAAACCGGCGCCATCTTGAATTTTCCCAAGCAATAAATTAGGTTTTTTTTGGTGTTCGAATTTTAGTTTCGGAATGACAATACTTAGAGAGTTGGTTTCTTCTAGAAAGTTATAGAGTTTCATCAGGAGAATTTTTTGGTATCATTAGAAAATGGCTGCCAGCTGTCATAGCGGCGCCATCTTGGATTTTTGCTTTTTCGGTTTTCGAATTTTTGCTCCGGAATGACACTACTTAGAGAGATGGTTTCTTCTAGAAAATTATTTCTGGAGTTATTAGAGTTTGGTCAGGAGAATTTTTTAGCATTTTAAAAAAATGGCTGCCAACTGTCAAAGTGACACCATCTTAGATTTTTTGCTAAATTCTGAATAAGAATACCTCGACAGTTGGTTTCTTCAGTAAAGTTATATGAATCAATACGAAGTGTTGCGAAAGTAGCCGAAGGTGACACGAAGTGTTCCGAAGGCAGTCGAAGGTGACACGAAGTGTTCCGAAGGTAGCCGAAGTCGATACGGAGTGTTCCCAAGGTAGCCGAAGGTGACACAAAGTATTCCGAAGGTAGCCGAAGGTGATACGAACTGTTCCGATGGTAGCCTAAGGTGTTAGAGAACATTTTTTTTCGGAAAGAAAATTTTTTTGGAGAACAACTTTTTTTTCTAGAAAATTTTTTTTCTGAGAAGATTTTTTTGGAGAAAATTTTTTTAGAGAAAAATTTTTTGGAGAAAAGTTTTTTCGGAGAAAAATGTTTTTGGAAAATTTGTTTCGGAGAAAAATAAGTTTGTTGGGAAAAATTTTTTTTGAGAAACTTTTTTTTGGAGAAAATTGTTTTGAGTTTTTGAGAAAATGTTTTTTCGAATAGAAATTTTTTTGAAGAAAAAAAATTTTTTTTTCGGAGTCAATTTTTTTTTAAACGAATAAATAATTTTTCTGTACTTTCAGTTTTTGCGCTGCGAAAATTTGACTTTTATTTCTTATTGCGTAGATTCTTTAGAGTAAATTTAAATTTTTGTGTGTAAAAACTGAAAATGTTGAAAAATTATTCCGCTGGTGGGTCCGGTATTTGCGACGCAATTTTTTTAACACAACGTAATTTTGTTTTAAAAAAAGCGCTGTAATTTTTTCAGGAAATCAAATCTTTGAAGACAAGGTTCCATTCAAACAAACTTCTGCGTATTATCAGCGATAGCGTCACCTCAAGCGATATCATTAATTTTGGAAGCAGACTTACGGACTTCTTCACACTCTACCTTTAAAGAGGTTTTTGTTGTGATATCCTTTAGAATCAATTATAACCTAGATAATTCTCTTCAAAATCTGAAGTGAATGAGTCAATAACATACACACCACAATTTTCGGATTCTAACATTTATTTCCTCGTCACGGACAATATATATTTCGTCTGTCACGAAGACATTATCGAATCAAAGATATATTATCAACTAAAATCAAATAACATCCAAAGGTTGCGAACTTATAAACTTGGGGTGGGGTTAGTTCGAACAATAAGTTAAGATGAACAAGTTCGCAAGCTTTGGATGTTATTTGATTTTAGTTGATAATTTATCTTTGACTCGATAATGTCTGCGTGGCAGACGATATATATATATATTGTCCGTGACGAGGAAATAAATGTTAGAATCTGAAAATTGTGAAGTGTATGTGATTGACTCATTCGCTTCAGATTTTGAAGAGAATTATCTAAGTGAAACGAAACTAACTATTCGAAGGGAATAGGAAATTCCAAAAAGGAAGGGTGAAATTTCCCTTGAGTTGGAACTTCTTATTTTTTGTTCGAGGGTACAACACCAACGTCTTTCGCGAGAAAAAATGAGTGTTCCACAACAGAAATTTTCATTCAATGTACAATAAACGAAAAATAAATTGCAATGTTTTATGCTTAGTCTAGTTCCTCTATTGAAAGGATTAATACAATCCACAATGAAAAGTGGATCAGGAAATATTTGAACATAAACCGTATCGGAAGAGTGAATTACCGAACACTGTGGTCTAAACAAACACTTGGCAAAGCAAATATAGTGTTGTGAGGGTGTTATGTAGCCACTATTGTCTGGAAAAGATCATGCGCAGAAGCATGTAGTATAAGTGACGCACATAATCGCTAGTACTTTCAGGAAGTATACCATACTTACACGCTGAATTATGCAAAACGATGTGCTTCACATAACGCGCTAATACCCTAGGAAAAAATATTTTCACTAAATGTAATTTTCCATTTTTTAAGTGTTTCATTGAAACTTTGTTACACATTTTATTATTCAAGTTGATCAAAACGTCACAATTGATTTTGAAGCAATTCTTTAGATTAGTTATTCAGTTTATGAGATAACAAGTCACATATCCGATGCTTCCGTTCCATTGAGACTAACATTTCAAACTTAATTAGATGAGAGTTTTCCAGTAGATGGACAATTTCGCAATGACAGTATTACGAAAGAGCGATTGCAACTCAGGTTAAATACTAGAACACTAGAGTGGCACTTGAAATTGTATATCATTTCGAACCTGAATCATCAGAATAACATCCTTCATGTCTTCCTTCACAGCTTTCCTAACGATAATCCTTGAAGAATCGGCCATTTATTAAACTTTTCTTTTTCACTGAAACTTTAAGACTGAATTCGTCTACTAATCATGGAACTACACCAAGTGAAAATGTTTCTGTAATCAATCCTCTTGTTACAATTGTGAATGCTGATTAGATAACGGCTTTAATATAACATTTCTTTCAATGAGGGTTCTTTATCATTCACGTTACTCTATTTTTCATATCATTTTCAGGAGTTGTTCACCGCTTAGCTAAACGTGCGATAGAAATCATTTTTTTATCAAATTAACCGTTTGACTAGATTTGCTCTTCTCAACAATGTCACTCCTTCGTCATTTATGATCTGCCAAGGCGAATAACCTCGTCAACAATAAAACGCTGAAAAAAACGATTTAAATGGAGAAAATTATCATTTTGGACATATTTTTCGTCTGGAATTCGTGTCATTCAAGTTGAAACGATAAAACATATTGTGTGTGATGTGGTGTGGTGTCCTTATCAACTAGATCGCAAATCCATTCATTTTTGTTCAAATAGTTGTTAATAAAGATTCCCAAAAACTAAATATTAGTTGTTGTTGGGAAGGCAAAAAGATCACATAGTTTAAAACCATATTTTGGAAACCATTTTAGGACAGACAACTTAAACAAATAGAATTTTTGATAAGAAACTGTGTACAAGCTAAGCGAGTCTAAATATATATTTATTCAGAGCGCAAATAACATTTTATTTTTCTTATCAAGTTTACACAAGAACAAACTAAATGTGTTGTGGTTTTTTTGAGGAACATTTTGTGTAGACTGTTCTCATCGAGGTTCTCATGACATTTCGAAGAATACAACGGAATATAAATTAGATTCTTACTTTCGCTACTTTATTTTCGAGGAATTTTGATTTTATTTTTATGAATTATTGAAACCCTTAGAAGAGATTGGGGCAAAGACATAGTGAGCTTATTAAACCCAACAAGATTTGGATGACTGCAATCTCTAAATGATACAATGAAAGCTTTGTCTGGAAGCATCATAGACTGCCGAATACTTTGGATTTTCTAAAAAAAATCCTCAGATTTCCTCGAATTTTCTTAGAACATTCAAGGATTATCTGCACGGTTTTTGAGTGATTTTCAATGTTTTTCTTTTGCTTTCGCGGATATTCGCGTGAATTCGAAGTTGAGGATTTTCCACGAATTTAAGGGTTTTCGTTTGCCCCTCAGTCCGGATAGCCTCTCTTGAATGATTTTTTTTAGACCCGTAAGAAGACCGAAGTGACTTACCACTTGTAACTAAACGAATTTCGACCCAGGAGTTGGTTAGCTTTTCGTGATTTTTAAAATCTTTTTTTCCTTTCAAATTATTCGAAAAGTGATTATGGGATTGAATCGGTATAGAAATTTCGTATTTACGATAAAACATAACCAACGACCCGCACGTATCAGAATAGATGTGGCAAACAGAATAGATGTTGCAAAAAGACTTGATAGTATCTACATAAATGAAAGCAAACAATTCAATGTTTTATATTCTTTCTTCTTCCGGTAAAACACATTGATAGGGCGAACGGGCATTCTAAGCTCTACTAGATTCCGCACATATTACAACAAAAATGGCACTAGGTTTGTGTGCAATTTACCACTGACACAGGGAGGTGCGGGAAATGAGTGGAAAAACAAGATTTTTCCTAAATTTCTAATGTTTTCTTAGTTTGTGCTTTACAATTTATAAATTTTAAAGAATAAGTGTTGAAAAGTTCCTTCGGTTTTAATTGTTTACAAAATTTATTGGAACCCCTAATTTCAATATCTATGGAAACTAAAAGTTTACAGTCTCGGGCTGTCAAAATTTAGCCATTTCGCTGTTTTGACAATACAAAAAAACATTGAAAAAGAGATAATAATCTTAAAAACAGCTGAATTTTGAGAGTAAATTTTAAACGTTCTATTAGAAGCTGTTGATGTTACAAGGCAGTTTTGAAGATACCACGGAAATATTTACAAAATTCATAGAATATGTCGCTTTTTCCACCAAACTTTCCATTTTCCTGACAAATTGCGAGGAAAATGGATAGCTTGGATGAAATTTGCAGGGTCATCATGCAACCTTCCAATGTCAAATTTCATCCTATTTCCTAAAACAAGTCAAACACTAGGCAATAGGATGAAATTCGATGTGATTTTGACCGTTCCATTCGGAGATATGAGGAAATTACGTAAGGCTTAGGAAGTTGGGTAGGAAATTTTCATATGAAATTTCATAGGAAATTTCCTAAAATTGGCAATATTCACTTCCTCCAAAAAGAATCTAAAGTTTTATTAATTGTGACGCGTGATGGCTCGTTGGAAAGATCTCATCGAGATCTAGGAAATATGATAAAATTTGGTCATTTTTTAGCGCTACAGCGCTACCAGAAGCGCTACAAAAAAGATGAATTTTACAGAAATGTTCCTAAAATTTCATTTAAAAGTTGTCCAATCTCTTGCCCTCGTTGGAAAGATCTTGACTAACTCTAGGAAATAGGATGAAATTTGAGGAAATTGTATACTAATGGAAAAGAATATTTGCAAGATGCCAAATTTGACCCAAATTTCATCGAATAGTTGTCAAATCTCAACATATGGTGGCTCTTTAGAAAGATCTTGTTAATTTCTATCAAACTGCATTTGAGGAAATTTGGTGTCGTCCAAAAGGACTATACGAGACTATTAGTAAAAAAAGCACCAAAAGCGCTACAAAAAATGAAGGAAATCAACGTAAATTTGCTAAAACTTCATCTAAATTTTGTCCAAATTCAATAAAAAAGGATTTATTGGACATATTTAGTCAAGACGAATCTAACTGTATGAAATTTGAAGAAATTTGGAGGCCACGAAAAACAAAAACAATAAGAAACCACTAAATACGTCAATTTTCGTAATTTCCGACTTTTTATTCCTCCAAAAAGTATTGAAAAATTTGGAGTTTTATGGTGATATACAAAAATTGGTAAAATTAGCAGAAAACTTCCTCAAACGTCTCGAAAAAATAGCCCATTTTCAACAAATTTATGGCTATTTGGAAAGGTCTAGTCCAGACTTATAAAACTGAATGATTTTGGTAGAAATTTGGTAAAATTAGTAAAATCACAGAAAATTTAATAAAACTTCGTCTATCTGAATGACATTTGAGGAAATGTGAAATCCACTTATGGCAGCTGCTAGGAAAATTGATAAAATTTTGATCTAACTGAGCTAACACACTTGCAAGAACATGAACAATTCGAGGACTTTTTGAAGAAAAAAAGAAAATTACTGCAAATAGAGGCTTTGCAGGTCTTGTTAATATCAATCTCACATCATGAAATTTGAGAATAGTTAAAGAACTAAAGAGGAAAAAGCGACATATTCTATGATTTTTGTAATTATTTCCGTGGTATCTTCAAGACTGCCTTGTAACATCAACAGCTTCTAATAGAATGTTTAAAATTTATTTACTCTCAAAATTTAGCTGCTTTTAAGAGTATCTCTTTTTCAATGTTTTTTTGTTTTGGCAAAACTAGTAAAAAAAGGACGAGACTGTAAACTTTTAGTTTCTAGAGATGATGAAATTAGGGGTTCCTTAAAGCCTATAAGTTCAATAAATTTTATAAACAATTAAAACCGAAGGAACTTTTCAAAACTTATTCTTTAAAATTTATAAATTGTAAAACAAACTAAGAAAACATTAGAAATTTAGGAAAAATCTTGTTTTTCCACTCATTTCCCGCACCTCCCAGTAAAAAAACGTCGATACCGAAAGGAATCCTTTTGAGCAAAAGCTCACAACAAATTACGGATCTAGTAAATAAAATGTCAAGCCTATGACCCGGACAGGTTGTAACAGCGGATTATTTATTTATTATTATATATAAGATCCAAAGAAATTACCCAAGGCTGGACAAAATTTTCTCCTTTACCATATCATAAATAGAGCCAACGTAGTTTCTGCAAAAACTGCTTTCTCTAAAATGCAATTCTCACCAACTTTACCTTTGGAAGCAGCTTTCTAACTTCCTTAGTTCTAGAGACATGAGTGATACCTCCCAATTATATAAGTGGTCATACCAAAGAATAGGGCAATTTTTTCCTAAAACCATGATACACGCGTTCTCTAAAATTTTAATCTCTACAACTTTGCCTTGGGAACCAAATTTCTAACTGCCATAGTTCTCGAGATATGAGTCATCCTTCACAATTCTAGAAGAGGTCATATCCCAGGATTGGGCCATTTTCTCCCAAAACCTTTAAACACGTCTTCTCTAAAATTTTATTTTCTACAACTTTTCTTTTGGAAGCAACTTTGTAACTGACATAGTTGTAGAGATTTGAGTCATCCCTCCCGATTCTAGAAGTGTCTGAATTCCAAGGATTGCGAAATTTTTCGGAAAATCCTGAAGCATGTGATCTCTAAAATTTGATTCTCTACAACTTAGCTTTTGGAAGCGACTATCTAACTGCCGTAGTTCTAGAGATATGAGTCATAACTCCCAATTCTAGAAGTGGTCATATCCCAGGATTGGGCAATTTTTCCAAAACCCTGAAGCGCGTTTTCCCTAAAATTTTATTCTCTAGAACTTTGTATTTGGCAGAAAATCTCCATTTTGCATAGTTGAGGAGATATAGACGAATATCAGCTTTCGTATATCGCAGAGAAACTCAAGTTCGTCCATTTCATAGGTTTCAGTGCCCAGACCACTCTATTTCCACAAAAAAAGAATGGGTTTTGTGGGATTCAAAGTATTTTATGGAATTCTTCAGGAATCAACCGATTTTCGATACACAGAGACCTGACACTTAATTTTTATTATGGAATACCGCTTCTACAACAGACTTACTGTCTCTACAGGTGTAAGTGTTCTGATCAGATGTAGTTTTCTCATCGTCATAACGGCAGACCTGTCTTGCAAACGGTAGGGAGGAATCCTTAGATAATTTTTTCCCTTTATGCTTAGAGTCCAATCCATAAATCCCAAAAAAAAGTTTAGGGAATATTAGGGCAATTTTGGGAATTGCCGCGCCGGTCCGAATTCTTTTTCCTGCGATTTAGCTCTTCAATTTTGTAATGCATTGCGATCCAGGGTGGCTCAGTATTTAAATCGATAATTGGTGAGCAGATCGACTCGGCATTGTTCCTCCTACAAAAAATCAATTGTTTTCACGAATCATCAAATCAATCTGTCAAAGAGTATATTTCAGCGCAAAATGAATATGCATTTTATTCGGATCTTCGTTTATAAGTCAACAATACCGTGCTACGGTATTGACAACCATTACGAAATCATTATAATTTGTTATCTGTACAAAGCCGCGTGTTTTTGTCAAAATGACGTTGCCTGCTATTACAGTTACTAACAAGCAATGTACTTTCACACCTTCTATATTTATCGTATGAATGCAGTGCAGAGTTCATTGGCCTCGTAACGTTTCAATTGAAGAAAATGCTATTCTTTTCGGGGGTGTCATCACTTTTCTATACAGTCCATATGTGAACTTCTCTACTGCGAGCTGGCTACTTCCACGGGTCACTGACATCGTACTCTGTTAGTAACATTGCCAACAATTCATTCTTCATCGTCGCTATCAACGCAGAATGCAAAGTCACCATCGTAAGAAAAAAACTCTCATTTCTTCATTTTTCACTTTCGTTAATGATAACATACTTACCCCAACATCAGTCATAGCTATAGCCCTCATGAGATTTCTCTACGATCAGTGCATACTCGCCTTAGGTCGAATCACAACCACAAATCAGTATTCACTAAGTTCGTGCGATTTTTGAGTATCAATTTTTTATTTTTTATTTGCTTTTCATTCCTTTTTCTCACTTGACGAGAGGAAGAAATGTATTACGCATAGCTTGACACTGATTAGACCATTTTCGAAATCGAAGATCCTTTTCCCGAAGCTTTCAATTTTCAGCTTTCCCGGTTTGATATATATTCTCAACTTTCATTTATGTTTTATGACGTGGGGATCAATTTTTGTCCAGTAGGACACTGTGTTCCAAAATAAAGGAATTTATTTCATCATCAAACTTTATAGACCGTTAGTACCTTTCGGCGTGAGGTGCCATGACGCAACTCCAGGATGGTGAACTATCGCCCGCCAAGGAGATGGTAACTTCTAAATCTGATCTAACTCCTAAGAACCCACCAGAAATCTCCAGGTCATGCACGAGTTATCCGATGTCCACTCAACTCTCACTATTATGTAGAATCGTCGACCTGTGGATAGCTAACTTTGTTCCGCTACTGAATTCCTTTTTGTTGAACACGTGTGATCTTTGTTAGGAATTCATTTGTAATTTCAAAATAATTTTGAACATCATCCATCCATGTCAAAGTGTACACAACTTTATGACAAAATTCACACGTTTAGTGGGTCGCGTCGTCGGCTTATGTCAAAGTATACAAAATGTAGTGCATGATGTAGTGTATAATAAAATGCCAATCATACCTAGGTAGTGGCTCCAAATTTTTCATGTTTTGTAGAGGGTTTCATTTTAATCAATAAAAATGACGTCCGCCGATGTGGTTTAGTTTAGTAGAACTAAACCACGGCGGCGGTGATGATGACTCAAAAAAAGTTTTCTATATCCCTGAAGTTAGCTCAAGATTTTTATGCCATATTAATTCCATGATACATTTTCCTTGCACAAAATGCGACGAAAATACGTAAAACAGTTACATTTTGTGCAAGAAAAAAGTACTATGTAATATCTTGGTGTGAAAATCTTGGGCTAACTTCAGTGATATCTACATGTTGTTGAAAAAGTTGTGGCAATCATTTCGATTAATGAATTGTGACGAATTTTTTTGACTATGAATGAAAGCGTCACCTAATCCGCTCGAAATTTCATTGTTAGAGTTCAACCTGACAAGAATAACATAAATATTCTCATTAAATTTTATATACCTTGACATAAGCCAACGCCGCACTGAAAGCGTGCATTGATATCAGTGGTTTTGTAAGACGAAGCAGGCTCTAGCGGCTCATGTTTCTTCTTAAAGAGTTTTTAGACCCGTACGAAGAACGAAATTCTTCAAAAAGGGGCCTTATGCGTTTACCACGACGTTTGTAACCACCCGAATTTCGACCCGGGAGTAGAGGGGAAGCGTCGATCGTGGTCCTTAGATCACGAATCAGCAATAAAAAACATATGCCCGTACGTATCAGAATTGATGTATCAAACAGAGTTGATGTTAAGAAAATATTCGAACGTATTTAAGTAAATACTGCCTTAACACTTAAGTGTATGAAATTACGTCCGCATTGGAAATATCCGAGAGGGCAATATTGAAAAACGGGGTTAGAACCGAATGTCCAAAAAAAAATATCCCCGAGGACATAATATCCCCAGACAAAATAACTGGACATAATAACCACAATTTTTCCACTAAAAAAAAGGACAAAATATCCCCGAACAAAATATCCTCTCAGACAAAATATCCACACACAAAAAGTAAGAATATTCAATGTGAAGTGTACTTAGCGCCGCAGGCCTGAAATAAACAACCAAAAACAAAAAGCGCGGTCGAGAGGCGACAGACCCCGAAAAGCGGGGTCAAGAAGGGATTATCCCCCTTGCGGGGTCTAAGCGGCGGAACCCCAAGCGTCGTTTGGGGAAACGGCCCATTTACGTAAGGCCGCCTGCAAAGCACCATTTCTGAGTAGACATTACATCTGGGGATATTTTGTCCGTTTTTTGTGGGATATTTTGTCTAGGGACATTTTGTCCGGGGATATTTTGACTGGGGATAATGTGTCCTAGAGCCTTGAAAAACCCGTACGAAGCAACCAACGGTGTAAGAAAACCTTTTCAAAAGCACAAAATTTACTCCCAAATAGACAAAAATGTTCACCTCAATTTTATCATAGCGAAAAACCATTTTTTGGGCTAGGGCCGGCCTTAGTACCGCCCGACCTTGAGCCCTAAGTTGAGGACACATAATTCAATAGACAAAAATGTTTCCCTGAATTTGATCTGCAACATAAAATTTTTTTTGGTTAGAGCCGACCGACTATAGGACTGACCATAGGCCCACTTGAGTCCTAAGCACAGGCATCGGGCCCAAGTTTGTTTTTGAATATAATTCGGTACTTGGTTACCTCTTAAATAAAAAAAGAATGAACAAAATGTAAACAAATACGTTGGGCCCTAGTAGAAGCTCAGTTTTAGAGTCCCGTCTGAGTCCAAGGGTTTCTAATTAAAAAATTTTCTTCCATGTGAGATATTCCTAGACCTTTCGAAAAAATTTGAAAGAGATTTACTGGAGTTATGTACAAAAAATATATCGCTAGTCCTAGCTAAGTCTAAGGGCCCAGTTTCAAAAAAGTTTCTTCTATAAATTTTTTGGGCGTTCACAGACCTGTCGGTTACGAAAAACAATTATCGGAAAAGATTTACTCGAGTTATGTACAAAAAACACGTATGGCCCTAGACTCGTTTTTAGTGCCCTAGCTAAGTCCAAGGACTCAATCCAAAAAAAGTTCTTCCATACATTGTCGGCCATACCCAGATCTTTCAAACAAAAAAAAGTTTTTGAAAATCGGAAAATATTCACTCGAGTCATGTATAAAATACCAAAAATCACTGAAACGGCCTTAGCTCGGCGTTCCTTGGGTCGACAGTGCCCAGGTTCGATCCCATAAAAGATTTTTCAATTACCTTTCAGGGAAAAAAAGTTAACATTGAAATGTTAATAAATTGAAAATGAAATTTAATTTTTAAAATATTTCGGGCGACTTTATCAGAAATAGATCAAAATTTAGCGTTAATTTAGAAATGTGGCATAGATTCATCACTTTTATAGCAGTACTTCCAAATGTTACCATAACAACGGATCTACTAAGTCAAAGAGTTTCTCTTTGAATAATCGAACAAACGAGGTGTATATAAGGCCGCATATTCGAGATGATTACTCACTCAACATGTGACCACGCTGATATACACATGGTCTTGCGACAAAGGTGTACTGAAGAGGCGTAAACATCCAAATCAGCCAACTTTTTGTCGTGGATTGTTAAAATATAGAATGGATAGAGACATGTCTACTATAAAAGCGACGAATCTATGCCAAATTTCTAAATTAACGCTAAATTTTGATTTATTGTACCCGTACGAAGTACAAAGGTCCTATACGTTTATTACAAACAATTTTATTGTGACATGGGGTAGATCGAGGTGGGAGGTGGGGGGATGCATCTGTTATCGTCTAGAGATGACGAATCAGCAATAAAAAAAATGTCCGTCTGTCCATCCGTCCGTCTGTCTGCCGTCTCCACTTTTTTTTTTCAAACGGCTCAACCGATCAGCCTAAACTTTTTTTCCCTGAAAGGTACATGTCTCCGATGATTCAAGTTCGAAGATGAGCAAAATCGATCAAGTGGTTCCGGAGATATGGCCGAGGAAGTGACCAAAAACATGGTTTTTCGAGGGTCGGTGAAGCTTTTTCTCAAATATCTAAGCAAGTATAGCACGAAAATTCCTCATTTTGGTGTCAAATGAAAGCATTTGATGTCACGAAACTGGAAAAATTTTTTGTGGGAATTGGGTCAGGGGTATGGGCACTGAAACCAATGGAATGGACGAAATGGAGATTCTTGACCATATACGAAAACAGTTTTTCGTCTATATTTCCTAAACTATGCAATATGGAGATTTACTGTCAAAGGCAAAGTTGTAGAGAATTAAATTTAAGCGAACACGTGTTTCAGGGTTTTCGTGAAATGTGGCCCAATTCTGGTATATGGCCACTTCCATAATTGGGCAGGATGACCTGAATCTCCAGAAATATGAGAGATGAAAAGTTGGTTTCAAAGGCGAAGTTGTAGAAAATTAAATTAAGGCGAACACATGTTTCAGGGTTTTGGCGAAATATGGCCCAATCCTGGTATATGGCCACTTCCATTATTGGGCAGAATGACCCGAATCTCAAGAACTATGAGAGGTAGAAAGTTGCTTCCAAAGGCAAAGTTGTAGAGAATAAAATTTTAGATAACACGTGTTTCAGGTGTTTAGGGAAAAATGACTTAGTCCTTGGATATAAGCTTTTCTAGATTTAAATGGTCTGAGACGTACTTCGGTAGGGCCTTTGACATTACCTTGGGTAATTTCTATGGATCTTTAAAATTCTTACAGTTATAAAAGAACAGAAAACGTTGGATTGTTTACTCGTTTGTATATTTAGTTACGTTCGAGTCACTTTGCCACATCTATTCTGTTTGTCACATCTATTCTGATACGTACGGGATTTTGGTTATGTTTTCTGATAAAGTCACCCGAAATATTTTAAAAGTTACAAGATCAACATTGACCGAATTGAAATATAATTTTGTTGGTATATTTTTTATTCTAGTCTTGAAGATGGAGAAATCCGAAATATCGGCAATATTCAAGACTTTGAATGAAAAATTTGGACATCAGAAAATCTCGAAAATTGAATTAGTGAAAATCTGTTGAGTGGTTCGGGCTACAGAGTCCTCAGTGTGGTGTGAACCCAACTCACGCCACGCGACCAAATACGATATTTGGTGACTTTACGTGAATATTTCTTTAAGTAGGAGGCTTTTTGTGCGGTTTTGCAGAGAAAAAAGATACGAATATTTTTGTTGATTGAAGTATGGATCAGGGGCTCTCGGTGGGTTCTAAGATCGCCCCTAGTGCAATTTTTTTTTTCAATTTTCAGATTTTTTCTCGGATTTTTTTCGGAATATAAAGAGGTTTTGGCGTCGTTTCTTCGGACGGGTTTTCCAATATTGCCCTTTCGGCAATTTCCAATCCAATTTAATGTCGACGTAATTTCATGCAAGTACCTGGCTGCGTACTTGAGACCGTAATCAGCAAATAAAGAAGGCACTCTGGTGCTGAGCATCTGTTTTTACCAAAGAATAGAAGGTAGTTAGATCTATACGTCATGTCATATAAGTTTCGGTACCAGGCTGCGTCCTTGAGCTATGACACTTTGAATGCAGAGTGCAGCCTGGTGCCCAATTGAAACTTATGTGACGTATAGAACTCGTAAGAACAGATGTTCATTATTCTCAGCTTTAGGTCTCAAGTAGGCAGCCTGGTGCCGACTTCGATGGTGTTACTAACTAATAACCTCACTTGTTCTTCCAGTTATGCGTAGTCAAAATTTCAGCACCAGGCTGCCTTGATTGACAAGGTTTTGCCTTTCTTCAGACGCCCTCACATTTCGAATCTTTTTGCAACATCTATTCTGTTTGCCACATTTATTCTGATGCGTACGAGTCCCCTGCATTTGTTTTAAAATTTATATCTATGACGGACATTACAATCCTAGGATCTTTACGCTAGATATTTTGTCCGTTAAGCATTTTGGCTTAGATATTTTTCCCTTCTTCTTGTAAAAGTCACTTAATAAAATCAACAAACTTTTGATTGGGTTAAGGTTACAGAAGTGTGTAAAGCACAACATGAAAAATACAACTCTATAAATCCTTGTAAGCTGGAAAATGTAAGAAAGTTGTGAACACAACCAGAAACATTGTAATTATTTCAATCACTCTCGTTCTACATACTCGGCAAACAACAAATACAAAATGTTCACCACCACATGTTCGTTAATCAAACACATCATTTTTCACATTATTTATCATTATATAAGCAGTTTTATTTCATATGTACAATGAATATGAGAATTTTCACATGAAACACCATACACATTTCAACATTTCAGCATTTTATATAAAGAATGATGTGTTTTATTCGAATCGTTAGTTGAGGCCATTTTGTTTTAAACCATTACAAAGTAAGTTTTTTTTTTAAATAAATAATTTAAAGTTGTGTCGAATGCGTGCTTCGTGAATGTTCCTATATATAAAAGTCATTCCGAAACATCCCATAATTTTGCCCGTAAATCGTAACTCAATTGAATAAAACAATTTACAAATAAAGTGGAATTTTTAATTTAAAAATAAAAAAAAAAAGAATTTTTTTTTGCTGTTTTTGTCCAACGTCAAACACGTATGTATAAAATAAAATATAAAAATTTTTATTTCACATTCAAGAGTATAATAAATGTTCATAAGTCGTCGGTATGAAAAGCACAGCACATATAATGTGAGTGGAGCTTATAGCAAATACAGTACGCGCTACACTTGAACAATTTTTCATCAACGGTCATTTGACGCACAGAACTCCGTATCGAACGATTTACATTTTAGAACTGCACAACACTATTTTGCTTCCGCCAGTTCGCTGTATTTTTTTTATTTTATATTTTTTTAATGGGTGATTTGTACAAATATTTGAAATAAATATTTTTTTCCCCCGTTATAATCACTTTACGATATTGTGAGTATTTATATACAACAAAACGTGTGATAAGTACTGAAAACCATTATCAATAATATATTGCCAATGCTTTTTCGAATCAACGTTAGTGAAAAAAAGTGATAAAGACTTTGTCGTCACAGCGAACACACCGACTGTTCTGATGATAAGTGCTTTCAATTTTAAGATAATAGAAACTTTGATACCGTTTTGTGGTGAAAAGTTTTGTTATTATTTTTCTAATAAACTAACAATTCAAGTTCAAGAAAATTAAAAAAAAAGCAAATCCAAAATGTCTTCTGATAAAGATTATTTCGGTGAGTAGAATCTTTCTTTTTTTTCACTTTTTTTTAACCAGAAACTTTATCTCAATCTTTCGATTAAAGATAAACTTGGTTTGTGATTAGAAGGTACGTGTAGTGTGCAGTATTTATGCACAAACACCAATCTCAAATGGTCATATAAGTTTCTTGTTATCACTTTGTAGATTAGGTTATCATAAACTTTCTGATAAAGATATGATAAGGTGTACATAAGGTGTGATAAGTGCAGTTTTTCATTCTTAACAATTATTAAAAAAGAAATCAAAGCAAGTGTTCAGTCGGATGGTATTTGTTGCAGGAATAACAACGATTTATCGCTCTTCTTTTTCGATTGCTTTTTTGTGCTTTCTTTCAATGCTTGCAATGGTGAAATTGATGATTGTGTTTAGTTGGTAGGATTAATTCTTCCGTTAAATCCTACCAAATAATTCGAAGTGTTAAGTTTTATTCTTCTGTTAGGAAAGTTCCATGAAGGTTTTTCATTCTCTTTGTTTTCCTTTCGTTAAAATAAACTTGTGTCGATGTGATTCAGCGCGCATTCGAATCTATTTTTTTTTTTAATTTTCTAGTTGAATATTCGCTTGTGATTTCATGGTGATTTTGCCAAACTTTGTTCAATGAGTGTTGAATCAACGTGTCAACTTTCAAATAGGTATATGGTGCATGGATTGTGAAGTTGAGGGTGTGTCAAATAGCAGGAAAAACAACCGCTAGACGTCTATTAACACGTAGTGAATGAAAAAGAAGTGATTTTTTGCCAACATGGCGATCAATTTGTGTGAATTCGAATTTGAATTTTTTTTTTCGAACGACTTGTCGAACAAAAGAAAATAATGCCGACGTATAGAAGAAAAACATATGCAAGGGACCCGTACGTATCAGAATAGATGCGGCAAACAGAGTTGATGTTACGAAGAGACTCGAACGTATTTAAGAAAATGTTGCCTTAACTCTTAAGTGTATGAAATTACGTCCACATTAAATTGTATTGGAAATTGCCGAGAGGGAAATATTGAAAAACCCGTCCGAAGAAACGGTGTAATAAAGGCCTTCCGGAAGTACAACATTAACCCCCAAATAGACAAAAGTGTTCATGTCAATTTTCTCTGCAACATAGCAGAAAACAATTTTTTTGGTTAGGGCCGACCTTGGACAGACCTGAGGCCTACTTCAGCCCTAAGCACAGGCAACGGGTTTAAATTTGTTTTCGAATATAATTCGGTACTCGATTTATCCAACTTATGTAAGCGAACACGTTGGGCCCTAGTAGAAACTCAGTTTTAGGGTCCTCACTAAGTCCAGGGGTTTCCAATCAAAAAATTTTCTTCCATAAAACGGGAGACAGACAGTCCTAGACTTTTCGATAAAAAAAATTTGCAAATCGGAAGACATTTACTCGATTTATGTACAAAAAACACGTATGGGCTTAGCAGGGACTTGTTTTTAGTGCCCTAGCTAAGTCCAAGGACTCAAATCCAAAAAAAGTTTCTTCAATAAACCGTCGGCCATGCCCGTATCTTTCAAACAAAAAAAGTTTATGACAATCGGAACAGATTTACTCTAGTTATGTACAAAAAACACGTATGGCCCTAGCATAGACTTGGTTTTAGTGCCCTAGCTAAGTCCAAAGACTCAAATTTAAAAAAGTTTCTTCCATAAATTGTCGGCCATGCCCAGATCTTTCAAACAAGAAAATTTCAGAAAATCGGCAAAGATTTACTCGAGTTATGTACAAAAAACACGTATGGCCCTAGCATAGACTCGGTTTTAGTGCTAGTCCAAGGTAGGGAATGAACCGGTTTTCTCAAAATCGGTTAAAACCGGTTGACCGGTGTTACCGAAAACCGGTTTTCAGATTTTTCAAAACCGATTTTTGGACCCGTACGAAGTACGAAGGTCCTATACGTTTACTACAAATTCACATCCAATATTTATAAACATTGTCCGTCTCCACTTTTTTTTGGAAACGGCTGCACCGATATCCCTGAACTTTCTTTTCGCTGAAAGGTACATGGTTCAAGTTCAAAGGTGAGCAAATTAGATCTGGTAGTTTCGGAAATATGGTCGAAAAGGTGTCCGACAACATGGTTTTTTGGGGGTAGGTGAGACTTTTTCTCACATACCTCTAGAATTAAGGCAGTTAGAAAGCTACTTTCTGGGACAAAGTTTTAAAGAACCAAATTTTAGCGAACACGTGTTTCAGGGTTTTCCCCAGAAACGTGCAAATCCCGAGATTTAGCCATTTCTAGAATTGGAAGGGATGATTCATATGTCAAGAACTATGATAGATAGAAAGTTGCTTTCAAAGGCAAAGTTGTAAAGAATCAAATTTTAGCGAATACGCGTTTCAGGATTTTCCCCTGAAACGTCTTAATCCTGAGATTTAGCCACTTCTAGAAATGGTAGGGATGATTCATGTCTCAAGAACTATGACAGATAGAATATTGCTCCGAAAGGCAAAGTTGCAGAGAAATAAATTTTAGCAAACACGTATTTCAGGGTTTTCCCCAGAAACCTCCCGATCCCGAGATTTAGCCATTTCTAGAATTGGTAGGGATGAGTCATATCTCAAGAACTATGACAGATGGAAAGTTGCTTCAAACGGCAAAGTTGTAGAGAATTAAATTTAGCAAAAACGTGTTTCAGGGTTTTCTCCAGAAACCTCCCAATCCCGAGATTCAGCCATTTCTAGGATTGGTAGGGATGAGTCATATCTCAAGAACTATGAAAGATGGAAAGTTGCTTCCAACAGCAAAGTTGTTGAGAATTAAATTTTAGCGAACGCGTTTTTCAGGGTTTTCCCCAGAAACGTCCAAATCCCGAGATTTAGCCACTTCTAGAATTGGAAGGGATGATTCATATGTCAAGAACTATGACAGATAGAAATTTGCTTCCAAAGAGCAAAGTTGTAGAGGATTAAATGTGTTTCAGGGTTTTCCCGAAAAATGTCCCAACCCTGAGATTCAGCCACTTCTCGAACTCAGAGGGATAAGAACATTAGACAACGCGTGATTGGTGTCAGAGTTCAGAAAATGTACTTCGGGAAGGCTTTCGACATTACTTTGGGTAATTCCTGGGAGTCGTTTAAATTCGGATAGTTCTAAAAGAACTTGACTATGCATTCTGATGCGCATTATATGATAATAGTAAGAGTTTGGTACATCGAGGCTTTTCGCACGTGAAGGCTTTCCGCTCGCGAAGGCTTTACGTACGGGTCTTTGCATATGTTTTCGGTTTTTGGTTTGCTTCAAAAATACGCTGGTTTCTCATAAAATATATAACCCTATGTGTCTTAAACGGTTCAAAAATGACTTTAGTAAAAATATTAAGTCAAAAAATAGAAGTTTATTCAGTTTATCGGTCGAAAAGTAATATTTTGTGAGGTTGTGGAAATGAAATGGAAGAATTTCACAGTACAGGCTTTCCTTTGATATTTCATTGTCCATATTCAACACATTCTAGCCTATAGTATAAGTGGGGATCCTCGGCAATGGAAATGGATATTTCTTTTGAAATTTGAGGTTAATGTACGGGGCAAAACATGAACCGGAAGGCGAATCGACAAACTAATCGCGGAGAAAAGAAAGTACCCTAAGCCTTGCCACTTTAGCATTTATCTTTAACCTGCGGACAACTCGTTATTGATGGGGTACTGGTTCCAAGTCATTTCCACCCACTAAACTGTAATTTTTCAAAAGGATGTCATATTTCAATCATACGAAAATTAAAATTTGCACAACTTCAAACAGATGCCACGCCCAAACCCGACATGAGCGCCACCTACTGACTTCAGATAAATGATCAGTGGGTCAAACTCTACCACCCACACCACCTCCCCCCTCCCTCCTACACCACCCCACTAAACTTGAATTTTACAGAACTCGATCAAATGCCTTTGAAAAATCGAGTGCCATCCCTTGAGTTTCTCCAAATGAGTGCAGAAACTGGCTGCATACATGAAAGATATGACAAATTATCTCCCTTTGAAAGATTTGATTGGAAAGTATATTGCCTGTCATATAAGGCCATTTCATTTCCAGATGAACTTTGCTGGAGGGTGGAATGAACGTATTTCCAATCGAAACGATACCAATAAATAGGTCAACAAAACACCCCACCTAAAGTATCTGTTTTACGTCAGAAAACATTGAAAAAATTATGTAATAAAAACCGGTTTTCTAACCGCTTTTTGATTTGAAAAATTTCGGTAAAACCGAAAACCGGTTTTCAAAAAGTGATGGTTTTTGGATTCCCTAGTCCAAGGACTCAAATTTAAAAAGTTTCTTCCACAAATTGTCGGCCATGTCTAGATCTTTCAAACAAAAATTTTGTATCAAAATCGAAAAAGATTTACTCGAGTTATGTACAAAAGACCAAAAACCACTTAAACAGCCCTAGTTCGGCGGCCCTTGGGCCGACAGTGCCCAGATTGCATCTCATAAAAATAATTCCAATTACCTTTCAGGGAAAAAACAGTTTTTGAAAATCGGTTGATAACTCAAGTTATCGCGGTGACGATGGTCGGACGGACGGAAATTTTTTTTATTGTTGATTCGTCATCTAAGGACCATGATCGATGCTCCCCCCCCCCCTACTTCCCGGTCGAAATTGGGGTGGTTACAAACGTATAAGACCCCTTTTCGAAAAACTTCGTTCTTCGTACGGGTCTAATCACTCTCTTTGTTCGAATGTTTTTGAATTCCCTCAAGTTAATCGAGAAATTTTGAGCTAATAATAAACTTTGTAGCTAGGAATGAGTACCTCTCACATCCCCCACTGGTATCTGCTCTTGTCAGACCTACTTTAGTTTAGCGTTCTATCCACAATGTATTCTAATGAATCCGTAAATGTTGGTTAAGAAACATGTAAGTTGCTGCTATCAGAAAGCAGCCATTATTGCACCTACACTATTCTAGTGATTTGGATAATTTTTAATGAAATTTAAGGAAGTAAGTTTATAAACCTCGGCTTAACCAAACATTTGATGGAAAAATGCAATTGCAATTGTTACGCCAGTTTTAATTCAATAAGTACCTAACTCGGTAGCAATTTTTTATGACTTAAACAGTCTTGAACTAGTTTATAGGAGGTGTATTAGGTATATACTGTGCAACAACTACAGAACAAAGTTATTTGAAAAGTTGCCACGTATTAAAATAATGTAAACATGAACAAAAACCGTACAGTACGCGGAGCGTTACAACCACATATTTCAATTTAATTATTGTTACTTGTAAATATTCAATACTGGCTTGGCTGTCATGGAGAACTTTGTATCGGTTCAGAAAGTGTGTTTTGTTAGTCCACATACGCGAACTAATTATAATACAATAGGTCGGCTACGATGTATGGAAACTAATATTACATCGGTAAGAATAAGAAATGAGAATGAAAGCAAATTGATGGGAAAAACAACAACAAACACCTGTTAACACTGTTGTGATTATTCTTAGAATCCTTTTGACCCAATGGTCTTGACGACCTTTTTATTTTAAATGAAAGTATAATTCGTGGAAAATCTCATTTGTTTTTGGTTGAACAATTTACACCTACAAGGTCTAGTCAGGGCTTAGTTCAATGCATTTGCAACATATTATCGAGAATCGTGTTCTATCCCAGACAAAGAGGAGGTCTGATAAAAGCGATGTTTTTCCAGCGAAACTTTTGTTAAAAAATATTGTTAATTTCAAAAAAGTACCTTAATAGCTAAATGAAGTCATTCTTTTTTCATTGAGCTACTTAGTTTTTTCAACAAACTCCTCGTTAGAAGATAGGTCTGCACTTTCATACAGGACACTTGGTGCCGAAAATTTGAAAATGTCAAAGTTCGTGACGTAGTGAGTGCATTACGTTCTATAAGTTTATAATTCGACACCTGGCTGAGTACTTTTGTCCCTTACCTGAGAATATAGAAGGCAGCCTGGTGCTAAGCATCTGTCTTCGCCAAAGTGTACACATGAGTGATATCTATACGTCATATAAGTTTCAACTCGGCACTAGGCTGCGTCCTCGAGTTAAGATTTTCTAATGCAGAGGACTGCCTTGGTCTGACAAGGTTTTACCGACAAAATGTCTGACAAAGGCAGTCTGGTGCTAAAATTCTGAAACGCCTATCTTCAAGAAGGAGCGAGGTTATTAGTTATGAAGACGACCGAGGTCGGCACCAGGCTGCGTACTTGGGACCCTAAAGCTGGGAATAAAGAAAGCAGCCTGGTGCTCAAAATCTGTTTTCGTCAAATTGGAGAGCGGGTTACGATACAAAGGATCTCAAATCTGTGTTTCAAGGACCAAGATTGGTCCGACCCAAACTGATAAATCTAAATGTACAATTCTACATCGTTTCTACATTGTTTTGAAAATCTATGAAAACGGTGGATAAGGTTTGGATTAATATCCATAATTTCTAAGCCCTTCCAACATCATTTCTGCGTTGTTTCGCATAGTTACTACATTGCTTTGACATCAACTGCACATCGCGTAAAATGATGGACAAAATAAAGACAGTTTGAGTAAAAATGATCGAAAAACTATGACTGGTTGTCATAAACCTTTGGGTCGTGCACTTATGTCGTCACACTTGCTATAAAAAATTAGTATCCATAAAAGGGTCAAAACTCAGTCAGGAGAGCAAATTTTGTTTATAGAACTCTGGCTACCCCCCCCCCCCAAATAGGGGGTGTGTTTGGGGTGGTAGCCGGAGTACTGTAAGCAAAATCTCTGACCAGTTTGCAGTTATGGACTTTTTGAATTTTATAGCAAGCGTGACGTTATTCGAACCTTTGGCCGTCCCTCAAAATATCAACATGTCTGACACTTATCGCCTCTGAAATTTAATGTTTTCTGTATAACCAAAATTACATTTAGTTAAAAAAAGCCCTTAATAACCCTAAAGAAGACGTGAAATTGTTGGCTATTTAGTTAAAATTATGGCGATGAAAAATGGTAGACTGACATACGGTGAAAAAACTACGAATTTTTTAGAAAATCGCGTTGGGCGTTGCGGTTAAAAGAAGTTACGATGCATAAGAAAAATCTTTTATTCGATACGAAAAATCGTTTGCGGATATTCTATATGAATCCTGCAAAGTGGATCAACCGAAATTAAATCCTCCAAGAAAATTCCACACGAAATCTTCGAAATTAAACGAAAACGGAGAAAAATTCTTGTTTTCGGTTAGTTGGTTGATCGTACCAACATCCTTCGAATAATATGTTACTGTGAGATAAAGGCTCAACAGATAAGAGCAATTGACACACGTTAAAACATGATCCAAAAGCAATAAAATGGCCTATCAAGTGTTCCAGAATTCATTTTTAATAGTCAGCATCCACACTTGGGTTGAATTTTACAACTTTTTTAGACGAATTTAATAAACCATTCGATGAAAGTTAATGGATTTTCGTTAGACAAAAAAAACAGTTTTTTATGAGATTGTGTCAGACGGACACATTTTCCTATTGAAACTGATTTTTAATTAGTAATAAAAATATTAAAATCGAATTTCTTTTCTATTTCTTCCACATAAATTTCAAATTTTGCGTCGTAAAGTGATAAATAATTTAGCTACGACTTTTAGTATTCACACAATCTTAAATCGAGAACATAAAGTTCTTGAGGTTTCTTAAACACGAAACGCAAGTCTCTATAGTGAAATTAAGTGTGACATTGAGGTCGCCCATAAATTTCTTCATTATGACCGATTCGGGAAATTCTTATATTGCCTTACCCTTTTCGTTGTGTAACTGAATGTTTGGGAATTTTTATTTTTCGTATATTTAAACGTGTGAATCGTTGAATGAGATTTTTTTTCTTATTACAGAGAAAGTGTCTAACATTTAGCATAACTTATGGTTATGAGGAAGAAATGAATGTATTAAATTTCACAAGCGACAAACGTTGAAATCAAAGATTTATGTGTTGTTTTCCAGTTCATTTGAAAATAATTTGTTTACATTAAAATCGAAATGTTATTATATTTGTCGTTGGTATTTGCTCGAATTTATTTCTTTAATTTTTGAATTAACGCTCAGAATATTTTAAAAATCTTACAGATTTTTAGGAAGTTTTCAGGATATTGTAAAAATCTTATTGATTTTTAAGGATGAAACTCCATGAAGTAGACCTTATTTATATCCGCATGAAATACAGACAGACGTTCAAAAATTACGTCGGAATAAGAATGGAAAGAAGGTGCAAAAACATATGAAAGGAACCCGTACGTATCAGAATAGATGTGGCAAACAGAGATGATGTTACGAGAAGACTCGAACGTATTTAAGTAAATATTGCCTTACGTCCACATTAAATTGTATTGAAAATTGCCGAGAGGGCAATATTGAAAAACCCGTCCGAAGAAACGGTGTAAAAAAGGGGCTTCCGTCAAAAATCCCGAATGCATAAATCCCGAAAATCCAAAATCCTGACTAACAAAAATCCCGAAAATCAAAAAACAAAAAATGTGAAATATTAAAAATCCTGATTGATACGAGTGAATTTGAGTTTGGGAGGCTCTGCCCCTTCATCTCCGCGCCTGCGGCTGGCTTTTTTTACTTCTTGCAGACGGCCTAACGTGCTCTGCCCCAAACCGCGCTAGATGCTCTGCCACTTAGACCCCGCAAGGATGGCTATTCCCCCCTTGACCCCTCACAGCGGGGGCTGCCGCTTTTTTTTCTTATTAATTTCACCTTCGCTGAAACGCAACTCAAAAAACTTTTTTCTCCTTAAACCTAAACATTCGGGATTTTTGTTTTTCGGGATTTTTGTACATTCGGGATTATTGATTTTCGGGATTTTTGTTATTCGGGATTTTGGATTTTCGGGATTTTTGCATTCGGAATTTTAATTTCCGGGATTTTTGACGGCCACCTTCCGAAAGTACAGAATTGACCCCCAAATAAACAAAAATGTTCATCTCAATTTTATCTACAACATAGCAAAAAAACCATTTTTTTGTCTAGGGCCGACCTAGGGTACTCAGAGAGCCCTCGGACAAATATACAAAAATATTTCCCTCCATTTTCTATACAACATAAGGAAAAACTATTTTCTTGTCTAGGGCAAACCATAGGACCGACCTAGGGCCATAAGGAAATGCCTCGGACACATAATTCCATAGACAAAAATGTTTCCCTCTGCAACATAGCAAACAAAATTTTTTTTGGTTAGGGCCGACCTTAGGACAGACCTGAGGCGCACTTCGGCCCAAAGCACAGGCACCGAGTCCGAATTTGTTTTTGAATATAATTCGGTACTCGATCACCTCTCAAATATAAAAAGAATCAACAAAATCAGTTAGGATTTATCCAATTTATGTAAGCAAACACGTTGGGCCCTAGTAGAAACTCAGTTTTAGGGTCCTGATTGAGTCCAAGGGTTTCTAATCAAAAAATTTTCTTCCATATAACGAGAGACAGGTCTAGACCTTTCAATCAAAAAAAATTGAAAATCGGAAGAGATTTACTTGAGTTACGTACAAAAAACATGTAGAGCGCTAGCAGAAAATCGTTTTTTGGGCCATGGCTATATCCCAGGGCCCAATCTCAATAAAGTTTCTGCTGCAAATTGTTGGGCTTTCATAGACCTGTCGAATAAAAAACAATTATGAAAATCGGAAAAGATTTACTCGAGTTATGTACAAAAAACACATATGGCCCTAGCTTAGACTCGGTTTTAGTGCCCTAGCTAAGTGCAAGGGCTCAAATTTAAAAAAGTTTCTTCCATACATAGTCGGCCATGCCCAGATATTTCAAACAAAAAAATTTATGAAAATCGGAAAAGATTTACTCGAGTTATGTACAAAAGACCAAAAACAACTTAAATGGCCCTAGCTCGGCGGCCCTTGGGCCGACAGTGCCCAGATTCAATCCCATAAAATATTTTTCAATTACGTGGTTTTTTGAAGGTTGGTGGGACTCATATCTTGATTTATTATACGATAAGGCATTCTGAACATTGGGCGAATAGTGACATAAAGTCTATTCGCACATTGTGCGAATAGCAATATAATGACTCTTCGCACATTGTACGAATAGCCATATAAGGATTATTCACACATCAACGAAAAGTACTTGCTGAGTTTTTTTGTAATGGAGAACATGTTGTCGTAATGTTTAATGAAGAAGAAAATTTAAACTATAAAAATGCTTGGAAGATTTTTCCTCTTAGTAGGTGAGCCAATTTCAAATTCAAATTGATACTTAGATGGCTAATCAAACCTAGGTGGCTAACAAAACTAGGGAGCTTCTCCTTTCACTAAATGTCACAAAACTAGGTGGCTGAAAAAAATTGGGAATTTGCGCTTTACTTAAACGCCACAAAAAACCAGGTAGCTAACAAAACTAGGAAGCTTTTCCTTTAACAAAATGTCACTAAAACCTAACTAGGCGTATAACGAATCTAAGGCGTTTAACCTTTTGCGAAACGTCGCGAGGACCCGGTGGCTTACAAAGCCAGGATTTTGCGCTTTAATGAAACGCCACAAAAAACCAGGTAGCTAACAAAACTAGGGAGCTTTTCCCTTTTACTAAATGTCACGAAGACTAGGTGAGTAACGAAACACATTCTATTTTGACTTAGTTGATTTAAGTACTACTGAAAGAATAATATGAGGGTCAATAACCATAGTACTATAAAGAGACTATTCGCACTGCGCTGTGACTATTCTCTCTGCGTGCAAGTTGCATTTACTTTTATTGTCTGTGTAATATTGTGCAAATAGCTCTCACATGACTACTCGTACAATGCGCGAATAGTCCTTATATGGCTATTTGCACAATGTGCGAATAGTGTTTATATGGCTATTCGCACAATGTGCGATTAGACTTTATTTCACTATTGGCACATTGTGCGATTAGAATTTATTTCACTATTCGCACAATGTGCGAATAGTGTCTACCTTTATTATATGTCTGCGAAATTAGAACGGAAATCGCACTTCAAGGTTTCTAATGAAAGATATGGAAAATTAATTTAGTGAAAATCTGTTGAGTTCTTCGGGCTGTAGGGTTCTTAAGGAGCTGCACAACCCTTATCAATCATCCGGCCTAACAAGTCTAGTGGTAGAATTGCTGTTACAGCAATATTGTTATCTTGAGACACCGTTCCTGTGTTCGAGATTCGAGACGCCTAAATAATGAAAAATATCTTCCTAATTTCTTTTTTTCGATTTCTTTAAACATTTTTTTGTTACTGTTGCCTCGGACCGGTTTTTCAATATTGCATTTTTGGCGATTTCCAATGCCATCTAATGACTAAATTCACGATATTCCTTGCAACGTTACGCGATTCAGGTCCACGTAGCATATGTTTGCTACAAAAATGACCCAATTCTTGTCCGAAATACTGCCTAGTTGCTTAAAATTTGCCTCCTGCTTTGGAACTAGCATCACCACGGAGGTGGTTGCCGACGGACTTTGCTTGCATCGTCCCGTTGGTCCACTGGTGCGTAGCGACAATATGGTTTCGTGAGCTGGTCCAGCGGTACCAGGAATGAGCGGATACTCCTACCGAAGTTGTTTAATTAAGAGCCTTACTGCGAAAGCCCTCACTGAGGGTAAAATAGGTGCAAAGGGGGAGGCGCCCGAATGTGGTGAGTCACGCCATATGACCGCACTCGGCCCCTACGTTTGGTTGGAGATACTGAACTGAGTCAAAACAGTTCACATGTTGAATTTGGGTGACTGAAACCCTAGTCCTTGCTGGGCAACCACTCGGACTGTTCCAGATTTCGTGTCAAAAATCGTTTTCACCACACACACACTTGTTGCTTTCGTTTCAAAAATCGTTTTCACCACGTATACATAGCTGTGGTGAAAGTGAGGTGAAAACGATTTCGTGTCAAAAATCGTTTTCACCACACACACACTTGTTGCTTTCGTTTCAAAAATCGTTTTCACCACGTATACATAGCTGTGGTGAAAGTGAGGTGAAAACGATTTTTGGAACGAAAGCAACAAGTGTGTGTGTGGTGAAAACGATTTTTGACACGAAATCTGGCACAGTCCGAGCTCTAGGTTGGCGAAAATACAGTAGAGAGATGATAGTAACTCGGACCTTAACCAATTCCTCTTCTATGGGGCAATGCGGTTAAAGCATTGCTAGGCACGCACGTTGATCCGCAACATTTATGTTGTTGAGCCAGCATAGAGATCAAACATACTAAAATTTTCATTTTGTCTACAGCGCGTCCAAAAGGAAACTGATACGAAACATGTTCAAAGCATTTGTTTAAAACATAGTACAATTCACCGTAACCTCTAGGACAATTCATTAAATCGTTGATTTGCAATCACGATTAAGTTTAAATTTAATCAGATTGGTGTTAATTAGCTAAAGAAAACACAAATATTTGCAATAACAGTACAATTTATTGCTTCCCATTTAGAAATAATGGAGAACATTTGGAAATAATGGAAAAAATTCATGTAAAATTCAAGCATTAGCACAAGTCACCGTTAGTTACCTTATTTCTATTCAACGGAAAAGTTCCAAAACGAGCAATTTGAAATGAAGTACTTGCTGAACATCCTCTAAACGTATTTACGAATCATAGTCCCATTTTGCTTTGGGTCTCATACACTTCCTAAATTAGCACAGGTTTAACAAATAAACAGATGGAAAAAAACAGAAAAACAAAATTGGTTATTATTTCAACCAAATCAATATTTATTCTAAATGGCCATTTTTATACCTGGCAACATTTTAGAAATTTGCATCAGTCCTACACGCGACTCTATAACATATCCGAAAAAGGAGAAAAGTTGCGGAAAGTGTTTGGGATAAATAAAAGAATTGTTTCAAAGCCAAACAAAATTATTACGGTCAAGTGGTAAATATTAACACGTGTTAGGGGTGCTCTGGAGATGTATGATGATTTTTGTTTGTTTCTTTGATGATGCGAGTGATAGAAACATTTTTATTTAACAGCATAACATTCTGAGGCAACGTTTTAGGTTCTTTGTTTCAAAGTTAGGAATGATAACTGATTTGCAAGCGAAGAAATATGTGAAATTGATGTTTTAATGTTTTATAATGACTCGAACATTTAAAATAAAATGAATCTATTAATAAATTCCACAGTCAGCGGAAATCCTTCCCTACAAAAAGTCGACGCTTAAAACAAAAAATAAGAACAATGTAAAATGTTTAACAGGAAACTCATGTAGTTACGGTCTTTCGTGAAGATAAGAACGTATTAGAAATGTACATTAAATAATTTTAAAACTATTTTTTTAATAAATTGGATTACATATGAGTGTCGAGACGAAGACAATACAATTCTAAGTTTCCATATTTTTTATGGACTCATTCTACCCAGCCGTTTCGACTTGCACTTTACTTATCTCAGTCGACATTGCGATGACGTGTACCCTTACGACTTATTTCGCCTTTGTTTTAGTGAGCACCAAGCAAATTCCCTTGTACTTTTGAAATGTAAAAAGGAAACTATGAAAATGTGTGTTTTTTCCTAAAAAAATTGGGTTATTGGGAATTAAGCTTTTATATAATAGCATCCTGGGGAGCAAACTGGAGAGCCGAATATAAATCGATGGCGGCGGCTAGCTGAAAAAAAAACTGAATGCAGGCGGCTGATATTTCGGCTAAACTGTATAGAAAAACTTGGCGGCGAGTGTGATTATCCGTCGACTAAAATGCACCAGCCTTAAAAATTACTAGGCGGTGCCTGACATTAGAGATGAGCGGGTTGCCCGAAACTTCGAAAAAGCCGACCCGAACCCGAGCCTGAATTTTTTTTCGGGTTCATGGGTTTCGGGTTTCGAAAATTTTAATCGGGTTCGGTCCGGGTCGGGTTGTTGTATCATTTTATTTGGGTCCCGATCCTTTATTGACTTTTTATATTTTACAAAACTCGTCTAAATTTTATCATCTTACATTACACGAATTTTGTTTTAGTCTAAGGTCCATGAAGAATGCAGACGTCGGGCCTTGAAATAATTTTTGTTTCGAAGTAATTCGGGTTGTGAGTTTCGAAAAACTTGAGTGTCTGGTTTGGTCCGGGTCGGGTTTCGAAAAATGGTCGACCCGCTCATCTCTAGCTGACGGCGGCGCGGCTAATTTTTTGTTTTTTCCTAATCCTCGGCGGTGGCGGCCGCACTTATAGCAATCAGCCGCCGTTTTTTGGCGGCTCAATTTCGGCGGCTCAATTTCGGCGGCTCTCCGGTCTGAAGCATTGAGATGCTCAGAATTATTTAGATTTTTGTAAACTCTTAACTTTTTAAAACGCAAAATAATTTGTTACATCTTTTTCCTTTTTGATTAAGCCGTATGGCGTCATCCAACGTAGACCCATGGGACTGACAAACATTCGACGAAGCCGGATATCCTTATATTAAAATAGTTTTTGGTATCAAAAAATTTGTTGCCATCAACTACGTGAGACCCGTACGATTTCGTAGCCAAATATTGTACGGCCATGGCAAAATAAATATTTAGTTTTTACTTCTGTGCAGGTTTTTGCGGTGTTAAAAACCTGCACAGAAGTACAAAGCTGATATTTATTTTGCCATGACAGTACCATCATCAAATTAACTTTTTATCATGCACAACTGAAGCTTCATTAAAACCTCCCCTTCCAAATCACCACCCATCGCGAACACTCCGGTTTTGACAATGAAATCAAACAATGGATATCATGGGCGCGCGGTAGCGATGCGCCCGTGACGCAAGTCCCCATACGACCAAAAAGTTCGGAAAATTTTTTTTCGTAGACTTCGGAACCATATATACAGCTAAGTTTTGACTCCCCCCCCCCTCCCTTGCGACGTACCCCCCGGAAAATATTGTTCCTGAATTCTACGGAAAATTCTAAGGCGAAGTGTCTTTTCAATCATTAAAATCGGTTCGGTGGATCGGAAGATACGACCTTTAGAAAATGATCATTTCCTATACAAAAAGGGCTGTTTCATAGAAGCCAAAGTTAACGCAAACATCCTACGTTAGTTAGTTAGTGGGTTAGTTAATTAGTTAGTTAGTTAGTTAGTGGGTTAGTTCCAGTGCCATTTGTATGAAAAACCGTGAAAAAAAGTGAAAAACCACTTTTTTGGCTCGTGCTCGAAAACGGCTCGATAACTTTTCTTGAAATTTTGCAGGGACCTTCGGGTGGGCATTCTACGTCATATGAGATTTTAAAAAAGTGGGGTACCGGCCTCGTTTGGGCGCCAGGGCTCTTAGAAGGCGCCA
>CM055405.1:51414042-51431144 GCA_029228625.1 Pseudolycoriella hygida | reverse complement strand
GTTGTTGGGTTGGGTGTGTAGTGTATCAGGGTGACCGCCAAAATGGCGGAAAATAGGCGGAGACTCAAAAAAAAACTTTTGATATGTTGTACAGAAAGTTGAGGGGATCATTTTCGCCCATGGAAGTAGTAGTCGCCGCGCTTCAGTTTGGCGGCGGCGGCTCAAAAAAAACTTTTGATATGTTGTAGAGAAAGTTGAGGGTATCATTTTCGCCCATGGAAGTAGTAGTCTCCGCTCTTCCAAAGGCAAAGTTGTAGATAATAAAATATTAGAGAACACGTGTCTCAGGGATTTGGGTAAAAATGCCACAATCCTGGGATATGACCACTTCTAGAATTGGGAGGGATGACCCATAACTCTAGAACTATGAGAGCTAGAAAGTCGGTTCTAAAGGCGAAGTTGCAGAAAATTAAATTTTAGCGAATATGTGTCTCAGGGTTTTGGGGAAATATGGCCAAATCCTTACCTACTTCTAGAATCGGGAGGGATGACCCATAACACCAGAGCTATGAGAGTTAGAAAGTTAGTCCCAAAGGCGTAGTTGTGTCTCAAAACAGAAGAAACATCCAAAATTAAAATCTTGAGAGTTTAGTTTCGAACTATTTTATGCATTTTGCGGGGTGGAATGCTGTGGAACTCGAACAATGATATAAAAATAAATAAAATTCACTCCTTTCTGTTTCACAAAATTAGTTTTTTATTATTAATAGCTGACCGGTTTCACGAACGAAGTTCGCATCATCAGAGCTTATCAACAACTGAAGAAAAAATTAAATAGACATTTACAATTTGAGATGGCCGAAACAATTAACAATGCAATTTTTTGGAGGTCGACGACCTGTAAAAAATTTGAAAAAACTGTTAGCCGGCTGCAAACAAGCTCTTCGATCAAAGTCAACTGATGAAATCAAATAAAGAGGAATAACCGTTGCCATAGTCTTTGTTAAATACGGAATTTTTGTTCTTGTAGATGTGGAGGGATTCGGTAATATTTAACTTGTAGACGTTTTGAACTTCTTCAACTAACTTGAAACTCATATGTGAAATTTTGTGATTGCTTACGACTACGTGTTCGGTGAAAGCAGTTTCTTCAATTTTCTTGTTTCGGACGTACCTTATATGCTCGGCTATTCTCTTTTTGGCGACAAGTGGCGACATAAATACCTGATTTATCCAATGGAGCGATTTTGTCCTTTGTGCTTCTCAGTAGGTTTCTTATTTTGTTTTTACTGGAACAAACTAACTGTATTTTATTGGTTTTTAAAACATTTTTCATTTTATTTGTGAGTGCCGAAAAACAGTTGAAAGAATTTCTGGTCAATGAGTCATCTTTAATGGGAAGAAAGGTGGTCATTTTAGCCAATTGACTTTGTTCATGTGTTTGTACAGGATATTCACAGTAGTTTTAGTGAACCCATTGATTTTTGCTATTGTTTCTATGTATATCAGTTCTTCGTGGAAGTTTTTATCATTTAATGGCAAATATAAGGTAGCGATGAGAGAGTACAAGAGTGCTCTTAGGAGAGCTAAGAGGACGTCAAGGCTGAAGTTCTGTGACGAAGTCAGAGACCTGAAAGCGACGGCGAAACTCAGTAAAGCCCTCGCGAAAGACCCGATATACCCTGAAATGCTGATGAGAGAAGATGGGACATGGACTGAATCTAACGAGGAAGTACTGAAGTACTGGAAGAACTGACGAAGACGCATTTCCCGGGTATGGAGGTAGCTTCCGAGACTGCACCACAATCCATGAGAACGCCGAACTCCAAGGACTGGAGTGTAGCAGATGCCATAGTCACGACGGACAGGCTTAGATGGGCTATTTGATACGCCAGGAAAAGAAGACATCTAACCGATAGTGCTGCAGAAGGCAGCGCATGTTATCATGAAACCGCTTAAGAATATCATGAGGGCAGTCCTAGCATTAGGTTTTATTCCTAGAGCATGGAGGGATGTCCTCATCGTTTTTATACCAAAACCTGGGCGTAAAGCGTATGGCCAGGCGAGCTCGTACAGACCGATTAGCCTTACATCTTTCATTATGAAGGCGTTGGAAAGGATGTGCGACAGGTATATAAAGGACTGCGTGCTGAGGGCCAAGCCCTTACACAGGAATCAGCATTCCTATCAATCTGGGAAATCGGTGGAAACAGCTTTACACCAGGTAGTCCACACTCTGGAAAAGAATGTAAAGCACGAGAAGCTGACCTTGGCTGCGTTCTAAGATCTGGAAGGGGCCTTCAACAAGGTAACTTTTAGAGCAGTGAACGCTGCTTTAAGAAAGTTCAATCTCGACAGGACACTGATTAGGTGGATTATGACAATGCTCGCGAACAGGCTGCTGACGGTGGAATTGTTTGGACTCAGCAAGCAGGGAACAGTCGACCGGGGTTTTCCGTAATCCTTTGGAACATGACAGACGACGACCTTCTCACTAAGCTTAACTCAGAGGGGCACTTAGTAATAGGATACGCCGATGACATAGCGATTTTAGTATCAGGATCTTTTGAAGAGGTCTTAGGTCAGTTCATGCAGAGAGCTTTCGCGTTGGTGGAGGCATGGTGCCGAGACTCAGAACTTTCTGTTAATGAGACTACCGAAACTCTTTGGGCAGCAGCTAGTGCTGACGGACAAGGCGAAGTATCTTGGGGTCATACTAGACGAGAAGCTGAACTGGGGGGAACACATATCATTTCTGGCAATGGCGCAATGCGATCGGGAAGAGATGGGGCTTAAGCCCTCAGCTTTATACTGGTTGCACACGGTCACTGTGAGACCAATAATGAGCTATGGCTAGTTTTACTGTCGTTAAGTCCGATTGACCTATTTATAGAGCAAGAGGCATGGATGATAGCAACTAGACTGTTCAGGTGCGGTCATTGGTGGGCGCTCGACAGGAGCTTGGGTTATTCAGGTATCTTAACTAAGCTGAGGAATGACATCGGAGAGATTGAGATGCCACAAGACTATTTGCCAGTTGAGTTTCGTTTCGATAAAAAATTCCGAGCCATTATTCCCAATAGAGCGGATTGGGAGGGAGAAAGATCACCCGTGGAGGAAGATGTGAGAATTTTCACTGACGGATCCAAGAAGGAGAAGGGAGCAGGTGCGGAGTTGGGACTGGAGGACTCGATCCCGCTCGGGAATCTCGCGACAGTTTCCCAAGCAGAAACAGTTGCCATCAGTGTGGGCTGCGAAAAGCTATTGGAGCAGCGGCTGGAGGGCAAGAAGGTTTCGATTTGTACTGACAGTGAGGCGGCGCTAAAAGCGCTGTCATCTTGCAAGCTATCGGCTCAATCAGTCCTAAGAAGTAGAATGTCACTGGATGCCCTATCAGAGAAGAACGAACTAACTCTGGCATGGGTTCCGGGACACTCGAACATTCATGTTCCTTTTAAAGATGCAACGTAACTTCCCTGACACAGCCTAGCCGAGACCTATTCTCCTCGTAAGCTCTGACGCTTGATTTTGGAGACCGAGCTTCACTTCATGGCCCAGATACTTGTACGAATTTACAATTCCTATTTCCTCATTGCCAATTACGGTAGGTCTTGCACCTTGTATATTTGTCATTATTTTCGTTTTCGACATATTCATCTTCAGACCAATTTTCCCTTGCTCGACACATTTATTGAACACCATCGTTATCATTTCGAAGTAGCGTTGATCCTTCTTCTTTGATTGCTTCGATCGGAATGTCATCTTCACTGAGTGCTTTGTTATTCTTCATTTCATCCAATGAAGCTTTTACCTTAAGAAATCACTGGAGACTACCAGTGCGGATTTAGGAGAGGCAGATTTTTACAATTCGGCGGATAATGAAGAAAGCATGGGAATACAACATAACGATACATCTGCTATTCTTAGACTTCAAACAAGCATATGACTCAATTGATAGATCAGCGTTATTCGGTATAATGGAGGAGTTTGGGATACCGAAGAAGCGACGAAAGCAACCTTGACCGATACCAAGTGCAAAGTGTAGATTCTAAACGTTCAATAAAATCCATTCGACATAAACACCGGACTACGTCAAGGAGATAAGCTATCGACAATCCTGTTCAATCTAGCGTTGGAGAAAGTCATCAGAGCTATGACAGTGAACTGGGACGGGACAATATTTACGTTATCAAAACAAATTACTGCGTTCGCCGACGATGCCGATTTAATGGGACGAGGAACGATTGCGATCAAGGAAATGTTTGTCGAAATGGATAGGGAAGCAGACACGATTGGACTGGAAATCATTGAGGATAAGACGCTAGACAGGAAAGATGGATCGCGTATTGGACAAAACATCAAAATTGACGATTACAACTTCGAAGTTGTCCAGTCATTCAAGTACTTCGGCTCAATCCTAAGCACTGAGAATGACGTAGACGAAGAGATCAAGACGAGACTGATGCAGGGAAATAGATGTTTCTGAAACACCTGTTTAGAAACTCGCTGGTCAGTCGAAGCACGAAACTTCGCCTATACAAGGCACTGATCCGACCCATCGTAATGTACGGCTGTGAAACATGGTCCTTAACACTGAAGCAAGAAGCGCTACTGAACTGCTTTGAGAGAAGAGTGCTAAGAGACCACTATGCGAACATGGACGATGGAGGACAAGAACGAACAGATAGCTGACAGAAATCTACGGGGACGAAACACTAGTCGGTGCTATTAAATCTGCCAAACTGCGATGGGCAGGTCACGTAGCGAGAATGGACGAGGATCGAATGGCAAAGAAGGTAATGGACCGAAACTTCGACAACAACAGAGCCAGAGGAAAATTCCGGAAGAGATGGCTGGATGGTATTGAAGAAGACGCGCGAAAGTTGAACGTTGGGCTGTGGAGAAGTCTGGCCCAGGATCGCTCCAGATGGAGAAACGTTGTAGAGTCAGCCAAAACCCTCTTGGGTTAGTAAGGCTGATAAGTAAGTAGGTAAGTAAGCCTTTACCTCATCGACTGTTATATCCGGTATTTCTTCAGATCCGATATTCATTACTGCTGTTTCTGTGGATTGTTTCGATCGAATCGAAGAGTACATTTCCTCATAAGGAACTCCTGTGGATGTCACGTGTAAAATCGGCAGTGGGAAAATTTCCTAAATTTATCCAAGAATTAAACCCTGGGTTAACCCAATACAGCTAGATAAAAAAAACGTAAATGTGATGAATACGGGTTGAAAAAATGATGCGTAATCATCCGTTCTGTTTTTATCTAATATAAAGAGTGATTTCAACGGAAATTCCAGTTACAATGAAATTTAGTATTCTGCTTGAACAGTTGAAAACGTATCTTATACTGAGCAAGTTCTCGTTCCAGCTTTCTTCATATTTTCTCCTCATCTCCATTTTTCTTCTGATTCACACAGCCGTAGCCATGGAACGGTTTAAGTTAATCGCTTAAAGTTGAAAAGTCAATACAATAAACATGTCTTATTTAGAATCAAATCAAATAAATCATAAATCACTAACTAATATCGCTACAAAAATCCTTTCTTAAAATATTCAAGTTTACATATATCGTGTGCTGTGTTTCTTAAACACTGGGCGTTTTTTTTTTTTGGGTAAACACTGCGATAACAAAAAATATTATAATCAAAAATCAGCATCTGGTTTTATCACAAATAACAAAAAAGTATTTTCCATATTCAAAAGAATTATTAAAAAATTACCATTTAACCCGCTAGAGATATGAATTTTGAAATATACCAATTAATGTTTGTCCAAGAATCCGATACGTACGTTTGTTCCTCTGTTGAAAAGGGATTTGGTTTCGTAGCTCAATAAATTTTCACATGTTTTTTTTTTGTTCGGTAAACCGATCAATTACTAGAAATAAACATATGTTTGTTTGTGTTTTGAAGGCGTATCTATTGTCCACCCACTGTTTTGCAGCACTACAAGATTAAAGCAACAAATGTGCGAATTGTGGCATAAGCCTAAATACTCGTTATGTCAGTTTTATCTGCATTTTCTCTTTTTTACTTAATTTCAAATGTGTGGCTTTGTGGTGTGTTTTTTTAATTCTTTTGCATTTGCTGGAAAAAAATTATAGTTCTCACAACATTTTTTTTAGGTTTTGTTTTGAAATAGTCGCACATGTTAATTAACTGCTTTATGGTATTGCAAGCATGAGCCTATTGTGTGCATAATTATTGTTAAGTGTACTATTCCAGTTCGAATTTAATTGCACTCTAATTTATAAATAAACTGAATGAATTGATAAACAGAATTAAAAAATTACGCTGCGTAATTCTTATCGAATACTCAAAGTATTGTTATTTGGTATTTTTACGTATGTACAAACAGACCGCCAACACTTGAAAAAGAATCAAACCAACGCAAACGTGAGAGCCAATTAAAACATATGCAAGGAACCCGTACGCATTAGAATAGATGTGGCACACAGAAAATATGTACAAAAAGACTCGAACGTATCTAAGTAAATTTTGCCTTGACTCTTTTAAGTATATATACAACTAGTCGAAACCCCCGCCCCTAGGGGCTACGCAGGCTTTATCATTTTTGCTTGATATCTACTCAGAGAGCCAAAGCAAATAGTTTTTCGTTTTAAATAATGATGCGAAATGTTGAAGGTCGTTATATCACTTCGTTAATATTTCCCCTTATTCTACTTCCGCCGTATTCCACCTCCCCCGTATTCCACCTCCCCCGTATTCCACTTTCCCCCGTATTCCACCTGCCCCGTATTCCACTTCCCCCGTATTCCACTTCCCCCCCCCCCGTATTCCATGTTCGCGGTATGCAACGTTCCCCATATTCAACTTTCCACATATTCCAAGTTCCCCGTATTCAACTTCCCCCTTATTCCAGTTCCCCCGTATTCCACCTCTCCCGTATTCCACCTCTCCCGTATTCCACCTCTCCCGTATTCCACCTCTCCCGTATTCCACCGCTCCCGTATTCCACCTCTCTCGCATTCCACGTTCACCGTATGCAACGTTTCCCGTATTTAATTTTCCCCGTATTCAACTTTCCACGTATTCCACGTTCCCCGTATTACACTTTCCCCGTAATCAACTTTCCCCGTATAACACTTCCTCCGTGTTCCACTTCGCCCGTATACCACTTCCCCGTATACTTTCCCCGTATTCAACTTTTCAAGGATTCCAAGTTCCCCTTATTCAACGTTACTCATATTCCACTTGCTTCGTATTCCAAGTTCCTCCGTATTCAACGTTTCCCGTATTCCACTTCCCCCGTATTCCTCGTTCACCGTATGCAACGTTCCCCGTATTCAACTTTCCCCGTATTCCACTTTCCCCGTATTCCAAATTCCCCGTATTCAACATTCTCCGTATTCCAAGTTCCCCGTATACCACTTCCCTCGTATTCAACTTTTCCCGTATTCTACTCTGACACTTTGCTAAAGAAACCGATGGTCTTTCTCTTATACCTTGTACGCCCCGAACTTCTAAAACCATCAAAATTACATACATACGAAGATACGTTTGAAAACTGATTTGACCCAAATTTCATTCTAACACAACATCTTGACTGACTTATGGCCGATTTTCAATTTTGACCCGTTTTTTACCCACAACTCCCTCATCCGGACCATGTTTTCTCGACGTTTTGACCATCCCCGACAACATATCAAGAAATAATTTTTCAGTAATTTTCGGGCAGCGCAGCAAATTTGTGTCCATTTTTGCCTCCTTTGACCCCCGACCCTGGATGCTGAACTGTTTAATCGATTTTCCTGAATTCGGTTCCGCTATCACACTTCAACCTTCCATTTGACACCTCACTGGCCTCATTCCGGCAACTACTGGCCGAGATATAGGTTAATAAGTGCTCCAGCTCTGGAAAAAATCGCCAAAAAATTATCTATAGCTCGGGAGTATGAAACTTTTTCACCCAACATTGTTCAGCAATTTTGTTGTCCCAAACCTCCACTATCGATTAGCACTCAAATATTCTGTCTACTTTGTCCAACAGAAAAAGTTCCCTAACAACAAAGTGAGGAAACCCCAAAATTTTAACAGTTTTCGCAGCTTCCGCATGAGTTTCCGCATGAAGTCGGATCAAAAAGTTTTCTTCTACAAAGTTGTAGGCCGACCAAATCTCTAAGACGACATCTTGACTGACTTTTGGCCGATTTTCAATTTTCACCCTTTCTTGCCCCTTAACTCCCTTATTTCAGAACAATATCCCACCCCGGAACATGTTTTCTCCACGTTTTGCACCATACCCGACAACATATCAAAAAGTTTTTTTTCTTCTTTCAGACTTATAAATAGACAAATAAATAAATAAAAAAATAGATAAACAGACGGACATTAGAGGTTTATAATTAGTAATAATAGATGCATCGCCTCCCTCCCACCTCGATCTACCTACATTAAATTAGACTGGAAATTGCAGATTGCAATATTAAAAAACCCAGAGCACTAAGGAGAAGTCTCTTACCCATACTTCCATGGACAAAACAGTGCCCTCCAGTTTTTTCTACAACACTGCACGAAAAACCTAATCATTAAAGAAATACTCAGGAGTGTGACAGTCTTTTGTTTTGATATTTGCAAGTAATACTCGACGTGAAATTAGCTGCAGTTGCAACCGAAACTAACGTCATTGCAACAAAATCAGCTTATTTCATTCATTTTACCAAAATCAGCTGACTTCATTGAAAAGTTAAAAAATCAGCTGATTTTTTTTGCAACTGCAGCTAACTTCACGTTGAATATTAGCTAAAACAAAAGACTGACACGCACCTGGAAATACTCATGAAAAACCACCAAATATCGTGTAGGGTCGCGTAGCGTGAGTTTTGCCCACATTAAGGACACTACAGCCCGAACCACCCACAGATTTCCACTAATTTAATTTTCGTGATTTTCCGATGTCCACATCTTTCATTTGAAACCTTGAAGAGCGTTTTCCGTTCTAATTTCGCTGAAAAAATTCTACAAACCTTCAAAAAACCGGGTTTTTGACCACTTTTTCGACCATGACGTCGAAAGTTTTTGATTGATCTTGCTCAAATTCAATTTCGTAATCAATTTTTTGATTATCTTTCAGGTTCTTGAAAATCTGATATGATTTACCCGATTTATGTGGAAAAAACACGTTTGGTACTAGTAGAGGCTCAGTTTTAGGGCTCTGCTGAGTCCAAAAGCTCAAAATCAAAAAAGTTTCTTCGATAAATTTTTAGGAGTGACCAGACCTTTGAAACAAAAAAGTTATCAAAATCGGAAAAGATTTACTCAAGTTATGAGCAAAAGACCAAAAACCACTGAAACGGCCCTACCTGGGCGGCTCTTGGGCCGACAGTGCCCATATTAGGGAATTCAAAACCGGTCCGGTTTTCACTAACAGGTTTTCGGTTTTCAAATCGAAAAACCGGTTCTCGGTTTTTTCAGCGTTTCAAAAAATCTTTTTTGATCAACAAATTTATTCACTTCTCAATGAATTTATTCATTTCGTCATAACAAAATCTCATGCCCTTGCTCAGTTCCTGTTTGATAGATCCCTTTAATTTTTCACGAGTCTTTTTCGAAAACTCGACAACCATTCTTTTAAATGAATCAGGTGACGTAGGCAAATCCGTGAACCCATCTGCTATCAAACATCGACGTAGATCTGTGCTGGTGTTAAATACTCGAAACGACAATCCATCTTTTGCAACCAACCTAGCAATTGTTTCATCAAGTTGTTTAGATTTTGGTTCGAAGAAATCATTGATCTTTGTCGTTTTGGGTCGTCTGCCTGTACGGGGAGTTGCGGGAATGTATGAAATTCGGCAAAGTTTGTAAATCTTTCGGAAAAACCGACAAATTCCGATAATGATGAATACAATCTTTGGAATTATGAATTTTATGTATGTCTTCGTTGAATGAATGCACATACACAGGTAGCTCAATCGGTAGAGCATCGGACTCATAGCCTATGGTTCCCGGGTTCGATTCCCGGTACAAACTTTGTCCATACGCTTTTTGCTAGTCATAACGATGATTAGTCAATGCTCACTGAGCTCTATTGGCCGCAAGGTCTCACAAAGATTGGATAAATTTTTACACAAATTTCTCATTGACAAAAGGCTCAGAAGTCTAAAAAAACAATATTCAAAAATGATAGGAATTGAGCTACACAAGCTTTCAAATCTAAATGACTCCTAATGGTGGGTCGGATTCCACCTTAATCAGTAGGTCCATTAAGTAGTTAGTACAGTGGGCCCAAACGAACGCCACCGTGCGCGTTTTAAGAACAATTAGAACAACATACACAAAATTCATAATTCCAAAGATTACTTTGCCGAATTTCATACATTCTCGCAGCTCCCCTAAAAATTTTGGACTTACCTTTCCGTAGCGACTTTTCGCACACATTTAACGTGAATACAAACAGCTGAACGAGACACATTGCCTCTTTTCGGCACAAAAATACCTATTGGTTCGTTGCTTTCATGATCCGGTTTCTTAGAGAAAGCAATTTCGCATTTTGTTCTTAGGTGACCTCGCGTCGCAGACATCGATCCACCTTTACATTGAATTACAGCACCACATCTTGTACACGTAGCACAATCACTTTTCTTCTTGTTAAAATAAGTCCATACGATTGACGTTTTCACTTCAGAAAAGCCTTAGCTCATACTATAAGCTCCAGTATTTTCGTCAACAGCTTTGCTTGCTATAATCAATTCAAATCGATATCCGACACCTCACTGCGAAAGAATCGGTACCTAGCGGAAAAATATTGAAATGCCTTTTTGACGTAGAAAGTGGAGCCGTGACAGAGATAGTGGTCAAAATATTAACTATTAAAATGCAATTTCAGCATAGAAAGAGCTTCCATCTCTTGAAATAATTTTTGTCCAATAGAGATGCCTTTAAAAATTCTTATAGGACACTTCGTTTGTTTTGGTTTCAGTTTGACGGGTTTCAATTCAATTCTTTGCCCTTTCACCTTTCACCACAGACGCTTCTTTATAAATTATTGACGAACTATTGGATCAATGGAGTCCATATAACCATTAAAATTTGAAAATTAAGAGAAAACCGAAAAACCGGTTTTTAGAAAACGAGGAAACCGGTTTCCGGTTTTCGGATAATCGGTTATTAAAACCGTTTTTGAATTCCCTATCCCAGATTCAATATAATAAAGGATTTTTCGATGTCCTTCCAGGGAAAAAATAAATTTTTGAAAATCGGTTGGGTTTCACTCGAGTTATCGTGTTGAGCGACGCACATTTTTCTTATTGCTGATTCGTCATCTAAGGACCATGATCGATGGTCCCCCACCCCCTACTTCCGGGTTAAAAACGTCGTGGTAAACACATAAGACCCCATTTCGAAGAACTTCGTTCTTCGTATAAGTCTAAAAATATCGGAGACGTGCAATGTGACTCATTTTTCCAAAACCTAAAGAAATGAAACATTGCCCGTTCTTTTTCCGTTGTATTGCTTAACCTAACGAGTATAGGTATGAAATACCAGTTACATTAACTGACCATTTGTAGGCAACGTCAAAAGTTTGACAGCGCCTACAACAAAATCAGTTTTTTTGGCTGGGAATCGTTCTCATAATTATCCGATTAAACAGTCAATAAAATCATGCTACTTGTTCTTTTCGAAGTCAACACCACTTAACGCCAATTTTATGCTTCCAAAAATGTAAAAATTTTTGTCAATCGACTTTTACTAACACATTCACATCACATCATTAGAACATTCGACGGTTTCAACCGTTTCGACTATAATGTTGGTACTAAAACGGTGATAATGACATTAATTGCATGTAATGAGTTTTACGGATAGGACACAATGTTATCCCATGTGGAGACAATGCTATTACATGTGGACACAATGCTATTACATGAGGACACAATGATATTACATGTGGACACAAATATCGAAAGAACCCTACATGTTATAGACCGCATTACATGGGGGAAATATGCATGTATTGACAACCTCTTTCGCACTAACCAACTTTTACCATAGTTCAATGGAACAAGGTGATTGCTGCATAAGGTCACCGAATTGATACATTGGAGGAGCGTGGGCTCCTTCAATGTTAAATTGGGATCATGCCGAAATTCGTACGGAGGGGGGAGAGGTCAGAAAAGTCAAAAATCGCGTACTCGTCAAAACGCCGTATGTTACAACCAAATTCATTTTCTCTCACTCTCATTGAGAATAATGATACACAGATAAAAATGAAAAACTCGCAATTTTGTTTTGCATAATTTCTCTCTCGATCTCTTTTCCCTTCTTTAAAACATCGTACGTGAAGTGTTATGAAAATGTAAACATCTCGGTTTGACGAGAAGTTTCCATACGGCATTATGAAGTAGCACAGCAGATATGCAGGTGATGTTGCCATTCCTAACATTTCATGTTATAACACGACGTTGCATCATAAGGTATTTTAAACATTGGTCTGAGACTCAGAGCGCCACGGTGATAAGAAATTATTGGCTGTTCTTAAAATTTGTATATCCATTTGACTCCATAGCCGACTTAAACTGTTTTATTGCAGGAAAGACTTATAATTGCAAGTCCTTAGTCGCTTCCTGGTATGGATATAAGTGCATGTCTGGATGTCAATAAACATTTCTTTTGCATACTTTCGTAACTAAACAACAAAAAATCTTGTTCGAATATGTATCGAAATGGCTGCTTTTCGTGATTCGAATTTAAAATCTTACATTAGGTGCCAATAGCGACCCCATTTCGCTACTAGTATCGACTATGTCTCTTCCGGCGTTTAGTGCAATTTAATATGTTTATCTCGAGTTTAATTTATCTCAATTCATATTTTATGACGGGAATAGCGCTAATGTACTTCGATTCCTTAATTGACTTACAAATTTAATAGGCAAAAGTCAGATGAAATGTTGAAGAAAAACAGATCATAAATGATGAAGAAAATTCCTTAAATCTCCACAAAAATTGTGAGATGAGTTTTTAAGTTTTGCCGTCAACTTGAAACTTAAATAAAATTTTCTTCTTCTTTCATGAAATTTTTACTGAAAGTCTTGGTCCCAAATGAAAAATTTCATAGGCAGCTTTTTTGTGTAAAATCTGGAAAATTCATAGAGTCTGGAAAAGTATTAAATTTTGTGGGTTTTATAGTTTCTCGAATTTTGGAAAAAAATTACGAGACGGACAAACGAACATTATTTTCGCTGATTCGTTATCTCTGGAAGATATTAAATTCCAAATTGGTTGTTTTGACTTGTAGGAAGGGGAGCCAAAGGCGAATGCTGTAATCCTACGAGTCAAAACAACTATTTGGAAGCACTTACGTACAATATTTTACATGTTGATGCTCGGTAAATGCGTTTTGCGAGTCGCTTGCGACGAGGTAATGACGCATTTACCGAGCAGAAACATGTAAAATTGTTTGTAGTAAACGTATAGGACCTTTGTGTCCAATAAATGTACTAAAACATGCGTCTACTTTCATTCAGTGCGAAAAAAAAATTACGCACTAGTGTAAGACTGCGTTTTTGTTGGTGAATTGCAAAAACATCATTACGCGAGGAGGTCTGGCATTTGTGGCGCATACAACGTAATTTTGTTTATAAAAAACTGATGAATTTTTTGGTAGGATAGCATTGGAGCACGAGCTATATTCTGTTGAGACAAATTTATGCGTATTATCAATGATAGCGTCACTTCAAAATCAACTTGTTTTAAATTTTTGAAGAACTAAGTTTGATTTGTCGACTTTCCACAACTGTCGGGAAAAAGGCTATTGTTACAAATTGTTGAGGAACTAAGTTTGATTTGTCGTTCGACTTAAATATAGGTTGCGCTAAGGTAACATGAAACCCTACACTTGTTGTAATTTATTACCCGAAACAGCTTACATTTTAAATTCACACTAAAAATTTGTTTTCTCAACCGAAAAATATAAAAAGAAAGATTATTATGTTTTGACATATTAATGAACATTGGAGTTTCGTTTTGAACATGTGTTGTGTATGCATTTTGTAAACTTTTAATGAATATACACACCACAGGTCACTTTAGGTCATGATGTATTTATTGGTCGGTCTATTTTTTTTTACTTAACACATTTAACCAATACGTTATAGCGTAAAAAATATAAAGAAAATTTAATTAAAAGCAGTTTCTCATAAAATTATTGCTGATAATCTCCTTAGTCTACAATTTTCCACAATTTCTGTTGTTTGTAGAGAATCTCATTAAAAATTTTTTGTTATGAGATGCGAATTCATCATTGCTCAATCCTAGTCGGTTCGGTTTGTACTCTGATCGAGCCCCGATTGGCCTCTGCTCACGAAGTCTACGTGACTGTGACATGTCACAAAAAACTAACTTTTTTTTAAGGGAAAACAGGAAAATTGGTACAAGTCCATTCCGCTAGAGAGGCTCAGATTAGCTTTTCACTGTTGCATGGACACGTGCGCCACATGTTTTGTTTTACACTTCAGAGACGAGGATCATATAATCGTGCGTTTTGAGTGCAAAAGGATTTTCTTAAGGAAAATCCTCAAAGGATTTTGTTTGATTTTCAATGATTTTCTATTTAATTTTCAAGGATCTTTGTCAATTTGTGAGTATTTTCTAGCGATTTTACACGATTTTTAAGAATTTTCATTTGATTGCCAAAAATTTTCCAAGTATTTGCTTTGATTTCCGAGGATTTTCTTACGATTCAAAGTATTTTCTTTGATTTTCAACGATTTTGAAGATTTTCTTAACAATTGACTTTCTTTTGAGCGCAAAAGGATTTTCTACGTGTGAAGAAACGCCAAAAAAGTCGCCATGGTGTGAAGAAACGCCAAAAGCTGAAAAAAATTAATTTGGCGGTTCTTCTCTTTTTTGGGGCTTTTTTTGGCGTTTCTTCACACCTTGGCGATTTTTTTGGCGTTTCTTCACACTTTGACGATTTTTTGGCGTTTCTTCACACTTTGGCGTTTTTTTCTGGTGATTTATAATTTTGTAATTAAAAAATGTGAAGAAACGCCAAAAGCTGAAAAAAATTAATTTGGCGTTTCTTCTCTTTTTTGGCGTTTTTTTTTGACGTTTCTTCACACCTTGGCGACTTTTTTGTCGTTTTAATAATAATAGTTGTTAGTGCGCCTGCTCAGCAATTATTTTCTTCCGTCACGTGTTGCGAGTACGAGACTAGTCTAGCCATTTTTTTTTGTTCAGAAGATCAATTGTTTCATTTTGATTTGTTTCATTAAAACAAATTTTTCTTTTATCTCAATACTTTCCGAATACAAACAAAGATTGCCAACATGAAAGTCCAAAGGTCGAAACGCGTTACATATTTTTGCTATTAAGGCACGACCGAGTAACGAGGTGAAAGATCGCTAGAATGAGAAGCTATTGATCGGCCTTGATTCTTTCTGGGGCAAAGAAATTTATATTTAAAATCGTTGTGAAACTTGAAGATCATTCAGGGGGAATCAAGTGGACATCGTCTCACTGCAAGAGTTCTCACGTTCAAGATCGCTGACATTGTGCACAGGCACCAACTCGTATGTGGAAGGCCAAGGTCAAGGCCAAGGGGAAGACTGACTAGATAGCTTTCCAGCTAATCTACCAGGGAATAGCATAGTCATATACACGTACGGCTCCAAAACTTCCAATGGAGCAGGGGCTGGAGGGTATTCTTCCAACACAGAAGAAGGTGAGAGCTTTCATCTGGATAACCTCGCCAGTGTCTTTCAAGCAGATATCTTCGCGTGGAGAGCTTCAAAGGGAAGGACCACGCGACCCTACACGATATTTGGTCGTTTATCGTGAAGATTTCTTTTATGATGAGGTTCTTTGTGTAGAGAAAAAAGAGGCGAACTTTTTTGTATGGAAGTGTGTCAATAGATCAGTTCTAAGATTGGCCCTGGTACAAAAAAAACTTTTGTGTGAAAAAATTTGTTTCTAAATTTTTCTTCAAACTTTTTTTTTTGGAAATTTCATTTTAAATTAAGAGTGCGCACTGCTTACAAAAGAGCCATCTGTCGGAATCTTTTCAACTAATGAAAATTTGTATGGAAAAAGTCACAATTTTCTGTAACGTTTTTCTCTTAAACCCTTAAATGAAAACGAATGCTTATGTCGCCATGACATACTTAACCTATTTCCAAACAAAATTGCAGAAACACTTTTGATGAAAACATTTACATTTGCTAGAAATGTGAATTCAAATATTTCACTGCAAAAGTCAGCTTTTACACTTAATAAACACTTCAAAACGCATAATTTTTTCGACCAATTTGTTTGCTCACTTTATCTTTTACTGAATAATTAATTTAAATGACAGAAAACATTTTCTAAAAGTCCGAAATTGATACAAAAAATTTTGAGTTGATGATTGCAAATAAAAATGGCCGCCATCTTTGTTGGCTGTTGACGTTTACAAATATTGGCAAATGTATCAACTCAAAAAGTTTTTATCCATTTCTGACTCGTAGAAAATGTTTTCTGTCATTTAAATTTATTATTCAGTTCAAAGAATTTGACACACTTAAGTTGATAATTTCTATTTTTTTCGGTTCTATGCGACGTCTCATTTTGACGTATGTCAAAACAATTTTCGGTGGCGACACGGGTCTAGTATGAATCACGCACATTAAAATAAAATATTTCTTAACATTCCATATCGCTAGGTCCCACTTTTTGGGTGGGCTAGGTCCCTTGACTGGTTATTCGCCATTTTGTGATAAAGACAAGAACTTGTGAGACTACAATCAAATTTCAACATTATTTATTGGTATTCTTTAAACTTGTTACAAACGACGATCATTCTATTGAAATAAATAAATGAAAGTTACAAAAATTGAAATTGAAAAGTTTGTGCTTTTACTTCATAGTTACGCTGGTCTTTGCATGGTGTCGGTGACAGTAGCTATGAGATAGATTTAAAAATTCGCATATACAAATTGTGAGACTTCCGAGAAAATTGATTCTTATAGAAAATACGTATTTTGAATGCTACTTTTAGTTGATAGGTAGGTTTGGGATAGTTATACAATTAACGTTTCAAAAATTCCACAATGCATGACTTGGGTCATCGAATTATTTCAGATTATAAATGTTATTTACAACATAAAATGGTTCTACACTACGGTAAAATTATGATTGTTTATATTTTTAATTCGTCTT
>CM055405.1:51367941-51413542 GCA_029228625.1 Pseudolycoriella hygida | reverse complement strand
TAGCTCCTTCGCTTCATTATCTTTTTCCTCCGTTGGAGCGTAGACGTTAATAAGAGTATAATTGAAAAATTTTCCTCTTATCCGTAGAGTGCATATTCGTTCGTTGACAGGAGTGAAACCAATCACTGCGTTTCTGGCTCTACCGAAGACCATGAAGCCTGTTCCGTATCCTCTTGGGCTGTCGTTGCTCTTGCCGCTGTAATAAAACGTAAAGTCTCTACTGATCATAGAATCCTTCCCAGGCCATCTAGTTTCCTGTACTGCTGTAATGTCAAGTTTAGTCGCCCTTAGCGCACTAGTGCGTGATCTCAACCCTCCTGGCCGTAACAGAGATCTAACATTCCATGTTCCTAATTGTAAATCGTTGTCCTTTTTCCGTTGCCTAAGTCGTTGCCGTTTATCCTGTCCAATCCGAGGCTCTGTTGTTGAATTCATAACCATATTGCTTTTTTGAGTGTGGTATAGTGGCTAGCCACACGCACAACCCACTAATTCGATTCCCCTCTGACCCGTGGGCAAGTCATCAGGTAGCACTCTTAAGTTTAGCACAAAACTCCGAAGAGAATTGAGGTCCCGGGGACTACGACGTGGACGTAAAAAGAGCACTTGATAGTTAGACAATTGCACGCCTAGCACATGACACGGACTACCACACTCCGCTCATATGCAATCAGGCGCTACCCTATCATACTACCCAAAGGGACCCCAAAGGGACAACATGCTGAATGGTATTAAACAAAAAACGCCGCTTCTGTTCCATTACTTCTGGCAGTGTTACGCCACGCCATCTTTGCTCGCATATGATTACGACGTGGTCACTTTCAAAAAATGATTCCTCTAATTAATATCTAATGTTTTGCTGAAGACACCTAAGCTCTACAACGTCAGCTTCACCCCAAGCCGAGGCTTCAGCCGACTTGAAAAAATATCTCGGCTGTCATCTCTGTCTGTATATCTCAAATTCGATATTTAGGTGACTAATTTACTATTGTCAACGTCTGCACTTCTCACACATGCGTTTGTTGCGGCTAAGTTGATTCAAAGGGTATACATGGCCTAAGATGCATGAAAAGAGCGGGCAGACATTCAAGACACTCAGAGTTGAATGAGATTATCAAAAGATCAATGATCACGGCAGATATTCCATCCCAACCGGTTGGTTTCGTCCGAAAAGATGGCAAGCGAGTAAACGGAATGTAGACGGGCACGAGGACAAACACTAATATGGGATGCAACGTGTACGTATACTCTGGCACCGAGTAACATTAAACTCAGTGCCATAGAGCACAGCAAAGCAACAGAAGAAAAAGCGAAACTTAAAGAAAGCAAACACCGAGAACTGATTGAGCAAAATTACAAATTTATCCCTTTCGCTGTAGAGACGATGGGCCCTTGGTGCAATGAAGCGAAAAAACTAGTCAACGAATTATGCAAAATTATAACTATTAAAACCAATGAGTCCAGAACGAAGAAATTCTTGACACAAAGAATTAGTGTAGCCATCCAGAGGGGTAACGCAGCATCAGTGATAGGAACATTTCCAGAATCAGATGACATGGGGGAGATTTTTTATTTACTGTAGATTATTAGTTTATTAATTTTTGACATTCCAAATTTTTTACAAATGCTGAAACAATTAGGAATTTACTATTGTATTCTCAAAAGTCCCATATAAAATTGTCACGTTGAACTGACATGACTTTCTTTTTCGATTCAAATCTCCTAACCAATACAAATTTCAATAAGATTCACCAAAAACAAATTACCTTTTGTTATAACATCTCTTTTTCCCGTTAGATGGCAGTATAATAATTTCACGCAGAGAAGAAAATAATAAAATCATCAAAGATTGACATAACAAACAAACAAAAACTTTGACGTTGTTGTTGTGTTGAATGTATTAAATTAGAATATTTTTAAGCTTTACGTTGTGTGTGCAATTAAATCAAAATGTTTGCGTGTCAGGATGGCCGAGCGGTCTAAGGCGCCAGACTCAAGAGAAATTTTGCCTTGTACAAAGGTGTTGAGCGTTCTGGTCCTCGTCTGAGGGCGTGGGTTCAAATCCCACTTCTGACATGATTTTTTTTTTCATAATTATTAATTAATTAATTAATTCTTACAATATTATTTTCACAATATTTTTTATTCTGCAAACGAAAATAAAATCGAAATTTCGTTGGATAACATGCATTCGTATAAATAAATGTATATCACGTCTGACATATTCTCTGTTTGCTTCACATGTTTCAAAGCAATCGATTTACCTAGAGACAACACATTCACACACACAAACAATCACACATTTTGAACACAAAATAATTATATGGATGCGTTCATCGTAATATGGATACATCATGTAGTGAACACTCACATATAGTCAGGTTGGCCGAGCGGTCTAAGGCGCCAGATTTAAGCTCTGGTTCCCGAGAGGGAGCGTGGGTTCGAACCCCACACCTGACACAGTTTTTTTATTTTTTTATTTATTTTTTTTTTTCAACAGATTTGTGTGCGGCTTTTATTTTTGTAATCAGGAAAATGAGTCCAAGTGTCCCACTTTTTGGGTGGGTCAGGCCCCTTGACTGGTTATTCGCCATTTTGTGATAAAGACAAGAACTTGTGAGACTACAACCAAATTTCAACATTATTTATTGGTATTCTTTAAACTTGTTACAAACGACGATCATTCTATTGAAATAAATAAATGAAAGTTACAAAAATTGAAATTGAAAAGTTTGTGCTTTTACTTCATAGTTACGCTGGTCTTTGCATGGTGTCGGTGACAGTAGCTATGAGATAGATTTAAAAATTCGCATATACAATTTGTGAGACTTCCGAGAAAATTGATTCTTATAGAAAATACGTATTTTGAATACTACTTTTAGTTGATAGGTTTGGGATAGTTATACAATTAACGTTTCAAAAATTCCACAATGCATGAATAATTGACTTGGGTCATCGAATTATTTCAGATTATAAATGTTATTTACAACATAAAATGGTTCTACACTACGGTAAAATTATGATTGTTTATATTTTTAATTTGTCTTTTTATCGATTTCAAAATTCTTTCGATCACGAAAGAAACTATACCTGTTATTCATACTCTCTTTCTTAGACTCTTTTTGTGTGTTAAGTGCGTGTCGTGTTTTGTAAAATCAATTTTGAGGAACTAAATTCTTTTCGGAAACAATTAACATAACTCGTGCGATTACGGCCCTCGCTTCGCTCGGCCCGCTAAAGCACTATCATTAAGCTATTTAATTCTATTCGCGAACAAATAATTTAACTCGTACGACTACGGCTCTTGCCGCAAATTTTACACTAGCCATGGTAAAAGTTTTTCAATTATCAACTAAACTCTTTTCTCGAACAATTAACTTAACTCGTGCGATTACGGCCCTCGCCTCGCTCGGCCCGCAAACTTCACACTCGTAAAAGTTCTGTAATTTAGCTATTAAATTCTATTCGTATACAAATAAATCAACTCGTGCGACTACCACCCGCGCTTCGCTCTTACCGCAAACTTTACACAAGTATTGGTAAAAGTTTTAATTGATCAACTAAATTCTATTCCCGTACAATTAATTTCACTCGTACGATTACGGACCTCGCTTCGCTCGGCCCGCAAACCTCACACTATCGCCATGATAGTTGAACTGTCGCCACGATAGTTGAACTACCGCCACGATAGTTGAACTGTCGCCACGATAGTTTCACTATCGCCACGATAGTTTCACTATCGCCACGATAGTTTCACTATCGCCACGATAGTTTCACTATCGCCACGATAGTTTCACTATCGCCACGATAGTTTCTCTATCGCCACGATAGTTTCACTATCGCCACGATAGTTTCACTATCGCCACGATAGTTTAACTATCGCCACGATAGTTTAACTATCGCCACGATAGTTTAACTATCGCCACGATAGTTTAACTATCGCCACGATAGTTTAACTATCGCCACGATAGTTGATTTATCGCCACGATAGTTTAACTATCGGCACAATAGTTGATTTATCGCCACGATAGTCGAACTATCGCCACGATATTTGAACTATCGTCACGATAGTTGAACTATCACCACGATAGTTGAACTATCGCCACGATAGTTGAACTATCGCCACGAGAGTTGAACTATCGCCACGATAGTTGAACTATCGCCACGATAGTTGAACTATCGCCACGATAGTTGAACTATCGCCACGATAGTTGAACTATCGCCACGATAGTTGAACTATCGCCACGATAGTTGAACTATCGCCACGATAGTTGAACTATCGCCACGATAGTGGAACTATCGCCACTATAGTTGAACTATCGCCACGATAGTTTAACTATCGCCACGATAGTTTAACTATCGCCACGATAGTTTAACCATCGCCACGATAGTTTAACTATCGCCACGATAGTTGAACTATCGCCACGATAGTTGAACTATCGCCACGATAGTTGAACTATCGCCACGATAGTTGAACTATCGCCACGATAGTTTAACTATCGCCACGATAGTTGAACTATCGCAAGGATAGTTGAACTATCATGGCGATAGTGTGAGGTTTCCGGGCCGAGCGAAGCGAGGTCCGTAATCGTTCGAGTGAAATTAATTGTAGTTCAACTATCGTCACGATAGTTCAACTATCGTCACGATAGTTCAACTATCGTCACGATAGTTCGCGATAGTTCAACTATTGCCACTATAGTTCGCGATAGTTCAGCTATCGCCACGATAGTTACGGTAATTCAACTATCGCACGATAGTTACGATAGTTCAACTTTCGTACGATAGTTCAACTATCGCATGACAGTTACAATAGTTCAACTATCGCATTATGGTTACGATAGTTCAACTATCGCACGATAGTTACGATAGTCTAACTATCGCACGATAGTTCAAATTTCGCACGATAGTTACGATAGTTCAACTATCGCACGATAGTTACAATAGTTCAACTTTCGCACGATAGTTACGATATTTCAACTATCGAACGATAGTTACGATAGTTCGACTATCGCTAGGATAGTTTGACTATCGCCACGATAGTTCGAGGTAGTTTAACTATCGCCACCATCGCTACAGTAACATCGCAGATAGTTACGATAGTTCGACTATCGTACGATAGTGGCGATAGTTGAACTATCGCACGATATTTCAACTATCCGACGAGAGTTACGATAGTTCAACTATCGCACGATAGTTACGATAGTTCAACTATCGCACGATAGTTACGATAGTTCAACTTTCGCACGATAGTTCAACTATCGCACGATAGTTACGATAGTTCAACTATCGCACGATAGTTACGATAGTTCAACTATTGCACGATAATTACGATAGTTCAACTATCGCCACGATAGTTCAACTTGTCACAATGGTTCAATTATAGCCACGATATTTTGCGATAGTTTAACTTTTGCCTGAGCAAAACTTAGCCTGAGGAATTTGATTCTGCGTCGATTGAAAACATAATTTTGAAAATCGGTTAAGAATTACTCAAGTTATCGTGCGCACAACGAAAAATGGTAACAGACATTTAACGTTTTTCATAACATTTCGTTCATACACATAGTGGTGTGGTAACAGACATTTTTCGGTATTTTCTGGTGTAAGACCCTTAACTTTCAGTCAAGGGAGTGAGGGTCTTAATGGGGATTGGTCGAAGTACAGATCCCACTTTAAAAAATCTTTAACTGGAATTTTTAAAACGAACGTTTCCTTTCTAAAGTTTACCTGAACCAGGTCTGAGTTCCATACTGTGTATAAAGTAGTTTAATCTTTACATTACAAACGATGTATTCGAAGTTGTTTATTGAAAACAATGATTTGCTTAAAAAGCCATTGCTTTGGGTGTATACGAATCTTATTTTTTTCTCTTTGTGTTACACTGTTACCAAGCAGACCAATCACATGCGTCGATGAGTTTTGATTATCTTGTCATGCGCGTTACAATAAAACATATTGTGTATTTCTTCTTTGGTCTCTTTCATCGTTCATTTCTATATTTCGTTGCTGAGTTTTCATCACAATGTAGATATATACAATGTAAGACCGTAAATTGAATGTTGTTTTAATGGGTAATAGCGAAATTATAACCATTATAACTCGAACAACGAAGCTCCATCTAATTCTATTTATTTGGTCTTCTTTCCTCTACTTCGTATATATTTTCATTGTATTGTGTGTATATAATACTAACGTCGTTTGTTGGTTTGTTTTTATCTTCTTTCTTCCTACCACAAAGTTTTCATCCTTATCTTTCGTCTCGCTCCGATCAATTTTCATATTTCTTGTTTCTTTTATACTTACAATTATTTTTCATTTCACTTTCAGCTACAGATACTACTTCGTATGAGGTAGCCGTTGCCGCATTTAAACTTCCAGTCGTTGGTTCACCACTCAACAGTATCGATACTTCAGCAGCATCAGTGATCGAATCAGTTGTGAAGAGTGAGAATATTTTGTTGAATGCAACAAACGATCAGTGCGACGAAAATAAAGTGTGTGACAATAATATATTATTGCTATCCTCGCCATCTCGTAGTGTATTACGTGGAACATCCTCAGATCAAACTGTTATTTGCTCCGATTTATCGGAAATGATGGTTCAACAGCAGAGTGTACGGAAATCGTTTGAGGAGAATCAAAATCCGTCTGTGATCATAGAAAATGCACAGGCGCGATATTTGAATTCCGATATGTGTCGTTATGGAAATGAAGTCGTCTCACCGTCCACATCACCGGTCCGATATTCTATGCAAATTATAAATAATGCAAATAATTATCTAACGGGCAATAACCATAATTATAGCGATTGGAATTATGGTTTGTCGTTAGACTTGCGCCACAAGCCCGCCGACATCGATAAAATAACGGAGAAACATCACCATAACAACAACAACAATAACAGTCATAGCGATAACGAATTAATTGAGCAACGAAACATTATCGCAGCGAATAATAATCATTTCAGTGATATCCAGCAGGCAGTTGATCATCACAACCACCATAATATCAGTGCCGAACCAGCAGTCATGCGAACCGGTCTACTGTCTATGTATCCTGGTTACACAACATCTTCACAGAATCATCACAGTGACGCTGGTCAAAGTGCAAGTAGTACAATTGATGAAGTTATAGCGGACACATTGAAAGATGAAAATTGTGCAATTGTAGATAGTGGTACTGACGAAACATCCCACTATCTGACATTAACATCGACCGGTGATCTGCATCATTTAAAAGATGGTTCCTTTTGTAACGCTAACAACACTAATAACAATAATAACATTAGTAATTCGGCAAGCAGTTGCGGTGATTCAAGAAGTCCAACTGGCTTAGGACACGACGAATTCGAAAATGGATTGCATAGTTTTACAAATTTAACGAGTGGTGCTAGTCAAAATAACAATCGATCGATGTATAATTCCAGTACAATTCAAGGGACAAATGATCATTCACCCAATATTCATACAAGTGCTTACGAGACTGGGATTCATCCAGCTATTTCAACGAGGTAAGTCTGTCAATATTTATTTATCTTTTTCCAACATTCTTCAAAACCTTCAATCAAAAGTGACCCTGAAATATCATACGTTTGGTTGTGTAGCAAACAGTTTTCATATGTGGTTTGTCTTCGAAATAGATACGGAGTTATGGATGAAAATATCGTTGATCGTTGTGGATCGGAAAATTTTGCCATCGCAAGTGTAGAAGCTTAGAGTCCTGTTCATTACCGGTTGAGATTTTTTAGTATTTTTCAAGTTTTTGTGAAGTCCTTTCACTCCTGTAATCAGTATACAATAGTAGTGTTATTTACTGCCAACGAATGTCCGATGCAAATCAGTAATCTCTCCTGCACTCTACTTTCGTGTGGTGATCAGCATGGGAATTTTTTTTTATGATTTCGGAATTAGTTCAGGTATTCTTTGTGAAGATTGACGTGGAAGATTGACGGGTTGTGGTTGCGACGGACGTACTTGGGCACTTGGTTCTTGCAAGACTGAGACTTGCTTTCGGACAGATTCGTTCGAAGGACAGATGACACAGTTGTGTCGCGGCAGTTGCACACAGCTGAGTTGAAGGCGTTTTGGGTTGACTGTCAAGCTGTATTACCAGAGACTTCGATTTCAAGTTCCCGATCCATCCGCCGGTGATTGATCTGTTGTCTGTGTTTGTTGGGGTGGAGTGTGGGCCTGAACGACGGCTTCCATTTATTTATTTATGCGTATGGTTACATCGATATATTTTTTACAATTACAATTACATTTAATTACATACAGACATTAACAGATTCGGCAGCCATAGTGATAATATTGTACATTTTCTGTGCGAGCCATCAGGCTGTCATCATTCACACTTGTTCGGTGTCCGTATCATATTGAATGTGATGATGATGATGATGAAGTGTCCAGTACGAGCGTCATCTATGAATGACTGTTAGGGTCTACGAAAATTTCCCATCAATTTTTTCTTCCGTCTACAAGATGGCATTATATGCAATTCTGATGAAAGTACACATATGTACCTCTCTCCATGTGTGAGTGACGTCACACATTTTTTTGTGTACCTAATTTTCCGTTTCGGGCATGGAATACCGAAAGTACACAGATTCTGAAGCTTGGGTAAGCTTAGAGATGTTCCTTATCGATAGTTAATTACAGAAAAATCCTATACATCCCAGGGATCGAACCCGGGTTTTCTGCGTGGAAGGCGAGTGCGTTCACCACTACGCCAACTCATTTCAGTGATACAGTACTGTACATACCATGATCCCAATCTAATGAATCTAAAATTGTGTGGTACGGGGTGTTTGGAAACAGTCGGAGGGGAAGGGGACGAATAATTCTAAAATTCGCTTAATTTTCGTCCCCTGACGTCATATGTGCCCGACCCCTAACTAGTAGGAGAAATTTTTTCTCGCGAGGGTTAAATTGCATTCCAATCTGTCTCTTAGTGACATACAACATTTTACATGCTTTTGTTTTTCCACTGGTAAAAAAACACTTCACTTGCGAAAGTTCTTTCATGGAAATAGTCAGTGCGGGAAAGTTAAGAAGTCAAATTTTCGTATGACACGAGTAAATTATTATAAAAGTTGGCTATGAACGTTTTCAACGCAAAAATGGCAAGTTTTTCGTCTTGAGGCAAAGGTTGTGTCTCTTAAAAAAGGCCTCTGTTTGTTGCAATTTTACTACATGAAACAAATGTTCTAAGTGACGATGAAATAAGGAGTTCAGGCACTACACTGTCCTTCGTCTAGTGCCTGAACTCCTTATCTTATCGTCGTCTAGAACATTTTCATGGAGACAAATTGCAAATTTACAAATTTACAATTGCAAATTTACAAATTGTCAGTATTTCAAACTGGGCAGCTTGGTGCCAAAAAAGTTTCTATGACAACGCTGGAGTGGAAAACGACTATACTATGTACCAAGCTCTCAAAAAGTCACTGTACATAGAATAATAAAAGCTTAAAAGCTTCTTTTTTTCTTTTTAAAGCTTCTATTGTTCTATGCACAGTGACATTTTGAGGGCTTTATTTTGTTCCAACTCGGCGCTAGAATGCGTACTGGAGATGTTTAAGTATCCATAAAGGACTCACCCTGGTGCCAAAGATCTGTTAATGTCATCGAAACCGCAGTTACGAATATTATACGTCACATTAGAGATGAGCAGGTTGCCCGAAACTTCGAAAAACCCGACCCGAACCCAAATCCGAATTGTTTTTTTTGGTCAGGCTCGGTCCGAGTCGGGTTTCGAAAAATGGTCGTCCCGCTCATCTCTGCGTCACATATTCTACTGTCAACATACAAAGCAGCAGTATCTTGGTGCCAAATTGAAATTTGTATGACGCACAGTAGGCTTATCCTTTATATTCATGTTCAAAAATCTATATCTCGTGAAATATTCACAATTTAAATTTAAGAATTCTTAAAACGTGATTTAAGAATGTTCAAAAATGTCGGGAAAAATATTTGTGCATGTAGGCCGCAGATTAATAGTCGTATGGTTGTTAGACAAAGTGACAGGTTTGATTTCTCCCCATACATAACCTCAAAAAAATATATTTTCCATATTTTCGTCAGAAACTTGTCGAAATCAGTTGCAAACGTTAAAGTAATTCATAATAAGTCGAAACGACCCTAGTCCGACGAAAAAAAGATGAATTTCTTGGTTGGTTCTTTGATTTTGATACTGACTGTCTTTGGGTCTCAGAGCGATGAACAACAATTCGCTTCAAAACCACTGGGAAATTCATCCCTTTTTCGTCGGACTAGGCTCGTTTCGACTTATTATGAATTACTTTAACGTTTACAACTGATTTCGACAAGATTCCGACGAAAATATGGAAAATATATTTTTTTGAGGTTATGTATGGGGAGAAATCAAACCTGTAACTTTGTCTAACAACCTTACGCGGAAAAATTTAGGCAGAGGCGAAAGCAAACTTCGCTTTCGCGACATAATTTGCGAATTGACGTAGTACTGCGAAGGTGTTCTTTCTGCGGCCTACATGCACAAATATTTTTCCCGACATTTTTGAATATTCTTAAATCACGTTTTAAGAATTCTTACATTTAAATTGTGAATATTTCACGAGATATAGATTTTTGAACATGAATATAACGGATTAGCCTACTGTGTGACGTATGACATTCCGTACTGCCGTTACAATGACTTTAACTGATTTTCGGCACTGTCTTCTATAAGGATGCTAATACTTTTCAAGTACGCAGCCTGTGCTGAGTCGGAACCAAGTGAACATTTATATACTCATTTCATCATCTAACATTGACAAAGGAATTTTTTTTGGCACCGGGCTGCCTTGCCAAATCGACCAGAGTGTCCTGACCATTTAAGTAAAAAAAGTCTCTTTTAACTGCATTTTGCGATTTGAACTTCACCCCTGAAATGTGAATTGAATTGTTTCTTAACAAATAATTTACTTATCCTTTCAACATCCAATAGCCACTCACGGATCGCCTGTGTAAACAATGGATCTTGTCTAAAGGGCGCTTTGTATTGACTTTGTACGGTACACCGACTTTCATCTCTGGTCGGAACTCATTTAGAAAATGATTTTTTGCGTGATTGCATGACAACACATCCGATATGTTTTGGTTTGTTCTTTCCCTTTTTTTTCAGCAGGCCTCAGCCCATTGCTGATTGATAATTAGACTCCCGGGGGAAGTCGTACGTCTGTATCTGTTTTAGTCCAAAGTTTTAAAAATTTTGCGACGTCTGCAAATAGAAACTCGTTATTTCTTTAAAAATAAATAAGTGATTGACCCAAGGTGTGTGAGTTCTAAATATGTCTGCAATAACTGAAAATTTATTCAGAGTTACATATCTTTCTCTCTGGTTCCGATATTTATGACAAACAAAGTTTTTATGGTTCATACAGTCAGCTATCTGGCAATCTTCACAAAGAGGGGAATCTTTCAATCCGAACAAATGTAATTTCTTTCCACATAATCCATGTCCTGTTATCATTCTATTAATGATTCTAATCGCCATTCCCGACAGCGGTAGTCCTTCAAACCACGGCTTCAGGTTGACCTTGGGCATGATTTCGTAAAAACAGTGTTCTCTATTTGTCATCTCGGCGTTGTATCTTTCCTGCCAAGGCTTTATGATTTCTTTCTTGACTATACACAAGGTATCTACATAAGTTAAAGGAACTATTTCTTTCTTCCCGCTTTTAGCCCCCGCCTCAGCCAGAGCATCAGCTAACTCATTTCCTTCTATGCCGCAATGAGAGTGAATCCATTGTATTGTGATTTCCTTATCCATCATTTTTTCCACCATCCTCCAAATCGCTATTATCAAATAATTCACTTCTTCCATATCCCTAGCTAGCCCAATACAGCTATTTCTAGAATCCGTGTAAATAACAAATTTTTTCAAATAATTTTTTCTAATCTCATCAAGGCACTTAAGTATCGCTATTAACTCAAGAGACGTAATTTGCAATCTGTCATCAACCCCCATTGCTATGTTGATATCGTGCCCGTCCGTGATTCCAATGGCACCACTTTCAACTCCCTTAGACCCATCCGTATACATTCTCACACAGTCGAAATAGAAAGCCTTATCATTAACCTCGAATATCCTCCTCCACTGCCTGGGGTGAAGATTTCAGCCATTTCCAGTTCTCGCCTAACTACCAGATTTCTCGGCCTCACCCCTCCAGGAAGGCTAACAAATGGAGAGGTGGAAGCTAAGTACACCCTAGACCTCTTCATTATATACGGTTCTGATTCCGGATCTTCAATGCTCATTTCAGCTTTCCAACAATCGGTAGGGATATCAATCTAGCTTTCATAATTTCTTTTTGAGTAATCCATTCTCTACGAAAATCCAAGGACATACTACCCGATGAGACATACAACGAGGACACGGGCGTCGTTTTAAGGGCTCTCGAACATATTCTCAATCCTTTATTATACACAATCACCAATCTGTTCACGTCCTTTACATGGGCCTTTCCGTAAATTGAAGACTCGTAATCTATAATGCTTCTGACCGTGGCTTGAAGCACATTTAACAGAGTCTGAGGGTGACCTCCCCATTTATTTCCGGCCACCATTTTAACCACGTTCAGCCTAGCTTCTATTCTCGGGATGAGCTTTAAAATATGGGTTTTATAATTGAGGTTGTCATCTAACCAAATGCCCAGGTATTTAAACACTTCCACCAGATTCGAGAGCCATCTACCGCCTGAAAGAGTCATTTTCCCAAAGTAGAATAAATTCGTAAAGATTTTTCAAGAAAATACCAACCCTCAGTGCTGAAAGAATGTTTGCACCTCAGATGTGAAGTGTATTAAAAATAACGTGTGCTCATCATAACATCTGTTTTGGATTCAACATAGTAAGTAAAGATAATCCGGCTAGAACATTTGCAAAAGACTTGAGCTGAAAATGTTCGTACATTTGTTTTTAAATAATTCAATACCTTCGAGTACATAATAGCAGACGTTGCACACTTCTCGTTAAAAATTCTTTAGCTACCATCAGACACAGTGATGGTATTCATGTTTACATTTCAATTTGCTTAAACAAAAATTAATTCGAAACAAATCTTCAGTCTCATCGCATTTAATGTGATCTTTTCAATGATATTAAATTTAAATGTATGCTGCAAAGTTATACATCCAATAAACGACACACAGCACATATTTTTCTGTAACGGATTCAGTCCGCTCGCAAATATATTAGTAGTTCTGACTTGCGATGTTTGGACGTTGTTTTTTTTTCACTCTTTAAATAACATTATAACACAACTTGGATTGAGTTTCATATTTTACATTTTTACGTACAATATTTTTTTATGACTTCTAGTGTGGCATAAAATAACTTTTTTATAAGAAACAATAAATGCATGGGAATGTGTTGTATGTTTCGAATTTAGTAAGAGCTTGAATGTTTAGTTTTCAAATTTTGTACTTCGACTGCTGAATTATCAACAATTCGGGAGTTATGGCGAAAACTAAAACGTTGCGTTTTGTAAAGAATGATCAGATGTGTTCAATAGACGTAGACACGCAATGATGAGTATATTTTATGGCGTTAAATATTTAGTATTCACAACATACTAAAATGTACAAAGTTTCTGTTTTCGAAATATTAGCGTAGGTCAAGAAAAGTTTATCACGTACTCAAAATGTATTTTTTTTATCTAATGTTACGTTTGTTCTTGTGCTAACATTCAATGTCACGTCGTTTAATCTCAATAGATAATGAAAAAGCAATTTCTTATTTCATTCGGCTAAGCGCTCACTACTCTAAATAACTCTTTCATATGACGTCATGGGTAATGTCTCTCTCAGACAAGACGTTAGCTTTGTGAGTTTATTTTTCGAAGAGAAAAAGACTCACTACAAACTTTTACAGTGACTGGACTATTTTGCAATGTAAACAAAATATTCGGCAGACTGTTAGTGACATTATGAGTGTATTATGACTTTAAGGGCTTGGTTTTGAAACGTTGAGTCAACAGGCAGAACTGTTTTGTAGACTGTGTGAAAAATATACTTATTCCGAACAAATATTTGGTTCGAACATTTCCAAATTCTTAGACCTTGACCGTACAAAGGTCACTTCGTATTGTGAATAACATAAAAAAAATGTGTTCTGTATGTATTAGTAAGCCAACGGTAACAAGAGGGGATAGGAAGTGAAAGTTAGATAGCGTTCAGGAACCAAAATGTTCAGTTAAACTTATCATCGCTCAGTGAATTTCATGACAGGGTTCTGACGTTTGTCGTTCAGAAACGATTCACTTCCATGAAAAATTACCCGAACAAACAAACACAAAACAAAGTTATTTTTTACATATTTCGGTAACAAAATCGATTAAGTTTCCTTGTTTTCAATTATTCGTCACGTTATACAGCAATGACCAAGGTTGTGCTCGCTAGTCATTTTTTTAGCGACGCTAACGCTAACGCTAGTTTCAAAAAATACTAGCGTCGCTAACTGATTCGCTAGTCTAAAAAAACTAGCGCGCTAGTAGCGGCCGCTACTAGCGGTCGCTAATTTTTCGCTAATAATCTAAAATCTGGAATAGAAAAAACACCAAAAATTTTTGAAAAACTGGCATTCGGTCGAAAATAGACTGATGACTTGTGATGAATCCATTAGCGATTAGCGAAAAATATTCACTAATCGGATTTTAGCGAGCGCTAATCGCGCTAATCGAGCAGCGACAGCGACGCTAGTGTTTAGCGACGCTAACCCAACCATGGCAATGACAATAAAATTGTTCAGTCAATTCGGCACAAACTGATCACCCGATGCACTCACGCAAAGTAAATAAATTCGTCGTTGTATTGTCGATTCACTGTAAAGTTAGACTTCTGTTGAAATTATTTTCGAGAAAAATAATTGTGTCAGCCAATGAGACAAGAGTTTTTCGATAAACTAATTTACTTTATATGCGACCATACGCCTTACATTAAATGCCAATTTTTGAGACGGAAAATGAGAATTTATTGCATTATTCTCAGTATTTATCCGTCTAGAGGGATAAATTCCACGTCTAGGGCGATAAATAACCAGCTAGACTAGAAATATTAAATAAAAAAAAACCGTCCGTTTGAGAATCGAACACAGAACGCCCCGAGTTCCAACCAACGATGCTAACCACTACGCCACATGATCTTATTAAATACATGAATTGCGACTTATATTATCGCAGCTATTGTGATTCAATTGAAAACTCTCATAAAATGTGTTTTGTATATGCGTAAATGGAATATCACATGTGTGCGTGCTTCATTCGAAATTTTTTTTTCGGATGCACATGCGCATTGTTCACTGTAACATAATCTTCGGTTGTGTTTTATATAAATATTTATATGAAATGTGCACTTAGGTTCAAGCATGCGCGAAATTTTTTTTTTCACTTTCTTCTATCTAGATGCAACAATTTGATAATTTGAATATTTTGTGCATGAAACAAACATAAAAAAATAAAAAAAATCAGAATTGAACCCCCGACACCTCATCTCAAAAAATAAGCGCTACAGTACCCTATCTCGCTCGGCCATCAGTACTTGTGTTTAATGTTCGGCGAATCGTCGCTATTAAAGTAAAATAATATACTTATACATTGTGGACACTCGATAACCGTTCGCGCGTATATTACACACACTTGCTCGCTATCGCTCGCGCGTTGTGTGTGATATACACTTGAACGGTTATTACTCGCTTACCACAATGTATAAGCAATCTTATATTAACGAATCGATAAACAAAAGTAACGAAAAACCCCTGTCTCTGATTGGCTGAAGCATTTATTTTTCGCGAAAAAAATGTCCATAGAAGTCCAGCCTTAGGCTGGATTTGCACATACAAAAACGACTCCATGTACCCTCTACGAACACTCTAGTTACCGGCCACATTTCGTATTGAAATATGGCCGATTACTGGTGCTGGCCGAAGACTACTACATTAGACCTGTCCAAAATTCTGTGTTGTCGAAAAGTTAGGGGGCCCGCCCGGAAAACGGTGTGAAATGGTCCACCGAAAAAAGTTTCTATGGATCGGTTGAAATCCGGAGCGATTTAATGGGTGCTCAATGGCGTTAAAGGAGAAAAATGACTGAAATCCGAGCATCAATATCTTCGTCGGCAAGTGTCCGAATAGACTGGAAATGAATCCCTTGTACGACTTCCATACGACTAAATTAGTGCAGCATTTTTGCAAAAATTGTATCCACTTCAATTAAGCGAAAGTCATACTGGGAATTGCTTTAGAGTCTGGCTTCTTAGAAACAATTTTTAGAGGAAGAAAAACCCTAGCAGACAAGCTCATTAACAAGGATATTCGGACACTTGCCGACGAAGATATTGATGCTCGGATTTCGGTCATTTTTCTCCTTTAACGCCATTGAGCAGCCATTAAATCGCTCCGGATTTCATCCGATCCATAGAAATTTTTTTTCGGTAGACCATTTTACACCGTTTTCCGGGCGAGACCCCTAACTTCTCGAAAACTTAATTTTTCCGTACATTTTTGGACAGGTCTACTACTACATGGCCGATAATTGGCGCATTTACCCCATACTCTTATATACATAATAATGTCAGTTTGTTAGATTAAAGTATGTCAGTATGAGAGTAATTCATTCACAAACTGCCGTCTGATGGCAGGATGTTATTTTCGTCGCATAGAACTTATGGCGGAAGCCGCTGCCATTGGCACCACTAGTGAGAATGACTAGTAATGAGAATGACATTCCGTGTCAGACGTCAAAGTTGTTTCAAAAATTTCAAAAATTATTAGTGTGGCATCAACGTAGAAGTCTACCATATAGAGGAAGAGTCCAAGGCAGGGACTATTTTTGAGAAATGTTGAGAATTTTTGAGAAATGTTTCGAGAAATGTTTGAACTTTTTGAGAATTTTTGGAGTCCCTGGTCCAAAGTATGATTTTATAACAGTACTCATTGTATCGTGCATAAAGTTCTTTTGACGTTTTACGTTTTTCGCTTATTTTGTTATCTTCAACACATTATTTGAAAACAAAAATATGACTTCTGTTCTTGGGAGGGGGGGGGGCTTAGTGAAACAGACAAAATATGACAGGATGTCCGAAAAAATGCAGACGTCGTTTATGGACGGCCCCTTATATAATTAGGTTGGCAGCATTGTCCTCTGCCAATTTTATTGATCGAATGTGTTGCACTTTGGGTAGTTTTTTTTGTTTTCTTAGGGGTGAGTAATTTGAGAAAATAGTCGAACTAAAAGAGTCAGTCACACGAAGATCATATTTTCAATTAAATAACAAAAATGCAAAATTTTTCTCCACGGACTCTTGGTTTCGCTTCCTCGTTCATCGAAGCGAGATAATGCCCGGCACGTGCGTACATTTTTTAGGATCACTTAACATGTACGACATTAAAAATTTAAAAATAATCCTCGTGCTGCAAGTCCTCTAATATTGTTTAACATTAGTTACGCCCATTGAATAGAAAGGAAAAAAACGTGCATTATGATCATAGAGGTATTATGATCATAGAGGTATGACATTTTTGTAAAATCGATGCAGGTATGGAAATGTAAGAAAATTGTAAATGTGACGTCACAATGCATTTAATGTATAATGTAAACATGGTGGTTTGTTGATGCTTTACAACAATTTCAAGGGGTTATCGACCTTCTAATTGTTGGCACTCTAAGTGTCATTTGATTTTAACACATTAATAGGTATCACAATCGTTTAGTTGCTTTGTACGCAATTTGAAGCAGAAAAATGTAAATTCTAAAAATTGTCACCAAACGAACATTTTGTTTTTCAAGTCGAGCAATTCGCTGTTCAATAGATAAGAACATTATGGATTTGTTGTTTTTATTATGTGGTTAAATAAAAATAGATGTCTTCTATGAACCTGTTTGACGTGACCCTGATATGCGTTTTGCCAGTGTGTGTTAGACGTTTGGGTAATTTGACCTTTCGTCAGAATCCAAAACGTGATTGATAAGTGATATTACAAGAAGAACGACTCGTGACCCAGTGCTGTTAACATGTTTCTTCATTTAGATAAAAAGGTGTATTACAAACAAGAGATGTTGTTGGTTATGGGAGCAAATGCTATTACTTTACAAATCAATTTCATTTCAAAAGTAATTCCTAGATAAACACTCAGACACACGCTTAGAATGCTCACCTAACCTGATCAACTCAGGCAGGTTACGTTTTCCTTATAACATTTGGCTTTTCAGGTCCCCTATGGTCTCTATGGATCCGATCTGTCTCACTGGTACAGCGCTGATTTACTCTTCCTTCCAGTTTCTAGCACTTACATTCTTCTGAATTTCACAGCTCGGTCAAGCACATGGACAAATAACTATATATGGGTAGTTCCATTGGGAAATGTAACGTAGGAAACACTCGGACCTCATGAAGTACTCACCGCGGTTTTTATCACGTTAACATTTTTTCCTACTAAATCGCATATGGCCAACAACTTTCTAGAAGATTGTAAGGCTGTATCTCATTCAGAAAACAGTGATATGAGCGTTCCTACGTTACATTTTACCCAACCACAACGTGGAGCTACCCATATGTTCTTTTGTCCGAAATTTATCCTGACAACACCTCAACGTAACATTTTGACGCGTTTCTCTTTCGCTTTTACATGTATTTAATGATTTTTAGATTTATCAGTTTGGGACGACCTATTGTTTGTCTTGAAACACAGATCCAGGGATCCTTTGTTCCTTTTCCCGTTCATCATATAAATCATTATGTGAGCCTTCCTGTCGCTTCCAAGAACCGGTCCAAAATGACAGGTCCACATTTGATAGCCTCAGATGGTCTCACAGTAAAATTCCCAAGAATCCTGCGTCTCATTTGGACTAATTTAGGGCAATCACATATCACCTGTATGCTCGTTTCCTCTTCTAATCCTCAAGAACATCTTGGGGTGGTCGCCCCGGTCCACGGTCCATCACGGTCCATTTTGATAAGGTCCTTGGCCCATCTTTCATCAGGTTTCAGGAAGAATCGCTTCGTATGCGCGCCTCCTTCATACGCTTCCCAGCGTTCTGCGTGTCTCCGTCGCACCCAGTTGCTTAATGCATCATTGCATAATGCCTGAGGTATTGGTAGACGTGGCTCCACTCCGCTTGCTGTGGTAGCGGAGCCTACCCTAGCAAGCTCATCTGACCTTTCGTTTCCTCCACGCCAGAGTGTCCAGGTAACCAAACCAAGGTAATCTGATTACTCAGTCCCATGTAGTTTAGATAATCCTTTCCCTCTTTCATCAGCTTGGAGGTCGAGGTGGGTGACATGAGCACCCTAATCATATCTTTACTGTCCGAACAGATAAAGATCTCTCTTCCCTGCGTCCCCGCCGGCAGTGATTCTTGAGCTCCCATGAGAGCTGCGTAGACCTCTGCCTGGAGGACACTGGAAGTTTTGCCCAAATGGAACCAACTGCCATGTGCAGTGTCTGGATCGTATATTCCAGCTCCTGCTCTTTCTACAGCCTTGGATCCATTAGTGAAAAACACTTTCGCATTTCTAGGCAAACAGGTTGGCCACCCATCTAGCCATTCTTGCCTGCTCGGAGATATCGCTTCAAAACGTGTAGTGAAGTCAGTTACTGGCGCCATCCGGTCTCTTGGCATGTCAAAAATCGGGTCCGAAATAACGTCTCTAATTCTACCATGCCCTAAACGGAAGTACGGGGCCCATAAGCCTGACTGCTCTATTCTATCCGCAGTGGCGAAAGCTCTGGCCTTAATTACTAAGTCCAACGGCGGTATCGCTAACAGCGTCTCCAAGGATGCGGTGGCCGTGGTCTTCATAGTTCCAGTGATGCTTATGCACACTAGCCTTTGTATCTCACTCAGTCTCTTCCTTGCTTTCTCCACGTCCATTCTTGGCTACCATACTATGTATGTATGTATTTAATGATAGTTTTGATTCGTGGATGGGTGGAGCGGAAAACGCCATTCCCAAATACTATTTAGAATGAATCTCGTGTTTTCAACTGTTCATATCGTTCACTTTCGTGATAAATGTCTGTTTGAGTCGGACCTTGAAAACATTTTTTTGGTAAAGTTTTTTATTAAAACTGGTCATAAAATGGCCAACCAAAATTTCACAAAGTATCCATTGATAGTCTTTGCACTTTGTCTGAGAGTGATTTTGTTGTAGAGTTGTTGATGTAACTACTCCTGACGATTAGATTGACGAGTTCATGTGGCTTGGTGCGTTTGAGTCGTCTTGTGTTCTGTGCGTAGTCCAGTAAGCGAATGGCCTCAGAATTTTCATGATGGATGAGTCTGTTTTCATGTTTTGTTGCAATCATTTCGATGACATCAGCTACCATGGCTACTTTGAGGTCACGATGAATGTCGCTGTTTCTGATGTACCAGAGGGCGCTAATGATAGTTCTTAGCACTTTGTTTAGAAATGTTTAGATTGACTTTATATGGCATTTGCTCGCACATCTCCACAATTGGATACTATACATCGAGATTGGTTTCAGGCTTTGATTATATATCAGCAATTTGTTGTAAATTGATGTTCTCGATTTGCGGTTCAATATCCAATAGACTTCTCGGAATCGGATGTTCAACTCTGTCATTTTGCTTTTGGTGTGCTCGATTCATTTAGCTTTGGCATCGAGGTTCATTCCGAGGTATTTCGCCGAGTTTCTGTGAGGGATGAGGTTCCCATTTATCGTCAGTCGTTAGGGTGCGGGATCTGTTTATTGGTGACATGGACTGCTTTTTGGTCGTTAAGCTTAATTCACCATTTTTTAGTCCTTATTTCAACGTTGTCATTAGATAGTTGCAATAGAGCTATTGATTGAGCATCAGTTTTGGCTGTGGCTGAGTTCGCTGTATCGTCGGCAAAAGTTGCTGCTATGACGTTTGGTGTTTGAGGTAGGTCGCTGGTGAATAGTAGATACAAAATTGGTCCCGAAACACTGCCTTGAGGGACTCCAGCCTTCATATCTTTGAAGTCTGAGTAATCGGCTCCATGGTTTACACGAAACATTCTGTCGGTTATATACGATTTAAGCAGGTTAATGTATTGAACTGGTAAGAATTGGTTGAGCTTGTAGAGTAATCCTTCATGCCAAACTTTATCGAATGCTTGTGATATGTCAAGAAAGATGATGTAGCAAACTTCTTCTCCTTCAAGCGTTTTCTCTATGATGTCAATGAGTCGATGTACTTGTTCTATAGTAGAATGTCTCTGGCAGAATCCAAATTGACGATTTCTCGAATAATTTTGACATGATTGGTAGAAGTGGAATCGGTCTATAAGATTCTGCAATCGTTTCAGCTACTTTCCAGTGCGCAGGTACATGCATAAGTCTTAATGTTGCGTTGACCAGTAGAAGTAAGATTTGAAGACCTTTTGTCGGTCATTTCTTGCCCGATTATTAGATCATATCCTGGTCATTTCTTTGGATTGAGGTTATGTTTCACTCCATCTACGCCATCTGCTGGTTCATTTGGGGTAAAAGTGTTTTCCAAATGTTAAGGAAAACATAGTTCTGATGACCCTTCGTTTCATAACCCGCTCATCATGTCAATCATAGAAACCTCCCAGTCCCGACCAGCAACCTGTCTGGAGCGGCAGGACCTATCTTGGATACTGTTGCAGGTCGGACCATATGACTTCCTAGAGTCCTAAGTCTCAGTGAGAAAAATTTCTGGGCACTCGCATAAAACGTGAACACCCGTTTCCTCACTCAGGCTGCAGGTGCATTTGGGATCGTTAGTGATTCCCATTTTTGCCAAGTGACTGTTCAATCGATGTTAAACACCAGCGCCCGAAACGAGGATTTGATAATTATTCACTATCTTCCTAGGAAATTTGTTGTTGAGACGTGTGGAAAGTTTCCCACACGTAGAAACAACAAATTTCCCAGGAAGATAGTACAACATTTTTCATGGTTGCACCCGGAAAATCCAAAAAACCGGTTTTGAACGAGACTGTAATGACTCATTTTCCATCTGCATTTTTGTTTGTGAATGTTATCGTTATGTCGTTAAATGCAGGAAATGTCAAGGTCCAATCGTGCAAATCAGACTTTACACATTTACGAAAAAGTCGGAAAATTTCGTAAAAATGAAAAATCGAGGGTGGCAAGGAGAAGTCTACATTTGACATTGATCAAAATCATCAAATTTCCAAGGTTTCATAGAACAGCAATTGAACAACAAATTTATTTTAGTTTCAGCATCAATTCTTTGTTATAGTTTCTGTTACTAGTAGTACTTCATTCTAAAGAACTAGATATGCTCGACTCATAATTACACTTGTTTAGTGACAACACACACGTTTGAATCAATGCAGAGATCTTGTGCTCAGAAAAGAATATGGTGCGTTGATTGCCAACAGAGATGCATATGTGTTTTTACGTGACATGTTTTATATACATACATACAACAAAGCAAATCTTAATTTTTCTCTTTATTTGTATAATTACAAAGTACAATTTACTCACTTCATATAGATGATCATACGTCTCGATAATTTAGATCTTATTGTGCAATGTGATAGATCTGTTGTTAAGACAAATTGTAATGTAATTTTGTGGTTGTAAATGGAATGTGTCAGTGAAATATTGAAAATATATGGAACAGTTTTATCTCAATCATTAAAAGAGAATGGATTATCAGAAATCAGGATTTAAAATGTCGGTAATTTTCCAACGAATATTTTAACTCGATTGATAATATGAAAATTGCATCCACTTCTTCAATAGTCAGCTGTTACTTACAGAACTGCTTAACGTTTCAAACAATCAAATTTCAGAGTTAGGCTGGAAGATATTTTACAATTTATTTTCTGTTGATCGTTAAAACTCAGTGCGATATGAATCTTTTGTATTTTAAAATGACATATGCAAGTATCACATAAAATACTGGAAATGAAATACAGTTTTTCATTTCCAGCGAATTAGCCACTTCAGTGATTCATCAATAGCTCAATCGTTTGCAAGGGAAAAAGTTTTTACGACGAAAGTTCCCTCTAAACTTAACTTAAAATAACGTAATTTTTTAAATGAAACGTGCGAATAGTCTTTTCGATTAAAGGGGTCGTGCACATATGACGTCACACTTGCTATAAAATCGAAAAGAGCCATAACTGCAAACTGGTCAGAGAATTTGCTTATAGTATTCCGGCTACCCCTGCTATTTGGAGGGGTTGCCTGGATTTTATAAACGCGTTCCTGACTGAGTTATGACCCTTTTATGGATACTAATTTTTTATAGCAAGTGTGACGTCATATGTGCACGACCCCTTAAAAGCATAGAATCCAATGATAATAATCACGGACCACGATCGAAATATTTAGTGAAATGAAAAATTAAAACTGAGCTAAGGTAGATGCACCCATACGCACCAGATGCACTGTTAAAAAGTGATATTTCATACATCCCACCGAAGAATGAGTGAGGGAAACTCGTGCATCTACTCTCACTATGATAAAAGTCTCCGATGTTAATCAGTGGAGTGGTTTGTGAATTCAACTCGCGTTTTCCAACGCAATTGAATAATTTTTGTGGATAAAGACGTCAAAATTATCCAAGAAGTCATGCCGACTCTACCACTGCTCAACACATTAACAATTTGAAGGCTTCTAATAAAAATTGCGATAAATACCTTATAGAGAATTTTGGTCATTTTCTTAAAAAAACCGTAAATCAAGTTCAGTTCAAACATCGAACGCACTCATTTCAAATGTTGGCATATGCTATGAAATTAACGAAAAAATTAATTTGTTTTCTACGTTTTGGCAAAATAAAAAGTGTTTAGTAAAGGAATATAGGCTAAGAAAATATAATCAAGCAAATACTTGACTCATCGAAAGTTTAATGAGAAAAAACAACGACCACTGCAATCGTTGCGATTTTTTTCTTAGTTGAAATAAGTGCGTTTAAAGTATCTACAGTGTTTTACTATAAACGCCATGTGATTTCTTTTACCATTTTCTCAGTTCAAAGAAACTATATATATCAATACGGCGTTTTAGCAGAACACAAACAATAAATTATGAATTGCTGGGATGAGCAATTTTGTTGTATTTCGATCAATGTTCGGAATCGACAACTGTCAACACCGATTTCGGAAAATTAGAAAGTTTTCTAGTTCGCGTCAATTAATTGCGATTCTCCTATCAAAGCACACACGTATTTTCATAAAAATTGCAAATTCGTCGTATTTCGATGATTCATATGTCACAGAATTGCTGAGATCGACAATTCAAATTGCTCATCTTCTTTTTGTTTGACACGGCAGTACTGACTTTAGAACCGACTTTGCAACTTACCATGATCTTTGGGGCCCATATTCTCTATGAGCAAAAAAAGAGGGATGCTCTGTATTTCTTTCTCTAGGAAATATTCATGAACAACTATCTCCTAACGACCTCCGATCATATACGATGGTCCAGTCGACCGAATTTGGTCCATTCCGCTGACCACGCTATAATGTAGTACGCCACATAATTTGCTGTCACTTTTTTTCGCACAAATATCAAAAAAAATGAGATAGCAAATGTATGTGGCTTACAACCTTATAGCGTAAGAGTGTCGTAATAGTCTATGAAAAATGCATTTGTGTAATCGTGCCATAAAATTCATTTAAAGTGGCGAAATATTTACGAGGCTTTTTACGATCTACAATGAAGAAACTTATAATTTGCTCATTCTATACACATTCATACGTTTCAGCTGTTTTGCTTTTTGTTTGAAAATATGAGACCCTTCTTATAATTCGCAAGGGTCTTTATAGTTGCCCTAAGGCAGTCGGCGCCCCTAAGGATTAAAAAAAGGTTTTAGACTTTACAGCTAAGACAAATTCTTTGACATATTAGAAAGGTCGGCATTTTTGGGGACAGATAGATTTTTATTTGGCGCAATGAACATTTTTTAAAAGGTTGCAGTAAAAAGCCTCGTAAATACTTCGCCACTTCCACTGAATTTTGTAGCAAGTCTACATCGAGTGACAAAAGCTCTGATGTTGAAGGACATGGGAATTCACGAACTTATATTTATGTATTAGTATTAGTATGAGAATTTGAACACAGATGTCAGATGTTGACAATTTCTTCAAACAATTAAATACGAAATTTTTTCAAATAGAATGTTTATTTGAAGAAGCTGCGTTTACATAAAGGTGTATAATAGTAATTTATGCAACAAGTTGTGAAAAGAAAGGATTTTTGTCTCTAGATGTATAATTATCAAACGAGCGTGGCGAGTTTGAAAATCACATCGACTGACAAAAACGCCCTCTAGCTATAATTTTGAATAATTTGTGATTTACGCAGAATTCTCTGCTAGAAAAACATCGCAAATTTGACAGTTCACATTTTTGCGACGTGCTCTTAAATTGCGGTCAGCGAAAACAATTTTATTTACGCAAGATTCTCTTCTGAAAAAAACATCGCAAATTTGACAGTTCACATTTTTGCGACGTGGTCTTAACAATTACAATTATTGTGAGAATCTTAAGACATATGATTCATGCGCATGGCTGTGAAAAATGTATTGGAAAGGAGTAAGGAGGAACGGCAACGATTAATTTTGCTCACTCAGCTACAAATACTTTCGATGAGATTGATCGATGAGAGAAATTTTATTCACTGTGATCATTCGACCATTGTTACCACTAATTTTGATCAGTCCATGGAAACCAAATGAAAAAAACTAATTGTTATAACAGATCACTTCACATGCGGATTAAAGTATGCTACTAAATATAGCCGGAAATTTACATTTGAAAACAATCAAAGATCATAACGTTGATTGTTTGCATTATTAAAAAATAAATTTATTATTAAACACACAGAGAGGAGGAAGAAAAGAAAAATGACGATTTTTTTATATTTTATAAACAAACGACGAAATGTGTTTCTTCTTGCTTTATTTGTTTTTCATGAGCACATGAACATGCCAAGCCACCTAAAACTAACATTCCATTAAATGACCAGTGTGTGATTTTATACGAAATTGTTGTTACAATTTGTTATTGAAGACAGTAGTGAGAGAAGAATATGAATTGATGTGTGCTAATGGTTATTGTGTCAAGTTAAAAGTTTTGTAAACTTCTAAATACAACAAAAAAAAATTTGAGCTAAACTCAAACTTGTGACACCCTCAGGCGATATTTAAGTATTGCATTATTGACTGCTTAACCCGAAAATTTGTATGAATTGAATGCATCCCTCTCACTTTTATTTGACATTTGAATTTTTTACCGTTCTTCTACCGAACTCTTCATATTATAGTGCAATTTATAGTGGAATCGAAAATTATAGTCGGACTATAATGAAAATTATGATCGAGTCGACCATAATAGATTATACACCTTTCAAATGGCTAATTACACGCCCAAATTATATAATAGTATTTTATACTACAAGAACTGTAAAGGGTACTTTATGTTCGAGAAATGGTAAATGTTTCAAGACGAGTCGAGAACCTATTTGCCATTTCAAGAACATAAAATATTCGTACATTCTTGCAGTGTAAATAGTTTTATACGTAAACACACTTAATTTGATCGAAAACAGAACACACATTCAATTTGCATATAAACGCGTCATCTATGTAACTTTACAGTTATACTATAAAACTTATAAACTTTTACAGTGTAAAGCTTATTATATTGGTGTATGTATATTTTAGGCGGTGATGTTTATACGAATTGCAAAGCTTTCTTTATATCGAGTTTTCGCTCAAATAAAGTGCGTTTCATATTACGCGAATGATTTTCCACCCAAAATGGCCATAACGTTTAGACAAGGATGGCAAAGTCGCCTCAATCTAAAAGTTTGACAGAATTGACTTTAACGTATGTAGTTCAACAACAAAAACCTCTTAAAAGGTAGAGTGTGACGCAGTCCGTGAGTCTGCTTCCAAAATAATGATATCGCTTGAGGTGACGCTCGCTGATAATACGCAGAAGTTTGTTTGAATAGAACCTTGCGTAAACCTTCTGAAAGTACAGAAAGATTATTTCGTCGTTGGGTCCGGCATTTGTGACACAATATTTTTAACACAGCGTAATTTTGTCTTGAAAACAGCGCTGTAATTTTTCAGGAAAATAAAACTTTGAATACAAGGTTCTATTCAAACAAACTTCTGCGTATTATCAACGATAGCGTCACCTCAAGCGATATCATTGATTTTGGAAGCAGACTCACGGACTGCGTCACACTCTACCTTTTAAGAGGTTTTTGTTATGATATTAGTCGTTTTGGAAGTTTTCAGTTGTTGAAAAAATTTATATTTTTTAAAAAAAATTTTCTCCGAAAAAAAATTTTCTCAAAAAAAAAGTTTTTTCTTAGAAAAAAAATGCTACGAAAATTTGTCTTCGAAAAAAAGTTTTCTCCGAAAAAAATTTTCTGCAAAAAAATTTTTCTACAAAAAACATTTTTCTCCAAAAAAAATTTTTTCTCCAAAAAAATTTTTCTCCGAAAAAAATTTTTCTCCAAAAAAATTTTTCTTTCCGAAAAAAAGTATTCTCCAACACCTTCTGCTACCATCAGAACACTTCGTATCACCTTCGGCTACCTTCGGAATACTTTGTGTCACCTTCGGCTGCCTTCGGAACACTTCGTGTCACCTTCGGCTGCCTTCGGAACACTTTGTGTCACCTTCAGCTGTCTTCGGAACATTTCGTGTCACCTTCGGCTACCTTCGAAACACTTCGTGTCACCAATTCTTCTCGGTGATTTATATAATTTTCCTGAGAAACCAACAATCTAGGTATTATCATACAAAAAAATTCTCCTGACCAAGCTCTATAACTTTCTAGAAGAAACCATCCCTCTAAGTAGTGTCATTCCTGAGCTAAATTTCGAAAATTCCGAGCATTACCTAAAAAACCCTCAAAATTGACCACTTTTCCACATGCCACGGCTTTTCCATAATTTTCCTGTAAAAGCGGCATATGAAATTTTTGTTTTGGGGCCGAGACTGACGTTCCCTGAAAATTTAAAGGAAATCGCTCGGGCGGTTCTCGAGAAAAAGAAGTAGATAGATACATAGGCACATAGACACATCGTGGATAGTAGACACACAACACAGGAATAAAACTTTGATTATTTTCAAACATATTTTTAGCATTTTAGGCGATATCTCGGCTCGTTTTCAACCGATTTTGATGAGTGTGTGTTCGCTGGAAAGCTGCTGCGACATAGTTTTTTTAAAATAATTTGGAGGGGGAAGGGGGTGAGGGGAAAAAACTCAAAAGTTCGCTTATACATCGTGTCTTGTCCCAAAGGTTTTTGTATGAAGTTTTTTGGGTTTGTGGACTTTTTTTTTGGGGTGTGGGGACTGCGTTACGCTCTCCGCTACCGCTCCGAGCATGATAGAACAACAATTTGAGGGCGTGGCTAATTTGCCATCCCACAGAAAAAAAGTGGATCTGAAAAACCAAAAGACATGAACATTTAAGGCACGACCGAAACATTATGGGATTCATAAGGTTGTTTTATGTTATTTTCAGTATGTCAAGTATAAGAAAGACACCTAGAGGTAGTCTGACAATAGTCAACGTCTTCAAAGGTCTAGAACTCGAGACATTGTGGGCCGAAATTTCAGTCCTATCCGATAGGGTCTTTTTATGCACAGATCAAGTAGAATATAATTGATATCTAGGAGCGTTAAACAAATGAACAAAGTTGAAAACAAGAAAGCAAATTAAACTAACAAATCTTCAAGATATTTAAAGTGACTAATTTTTGTGCTTTTAAACGTATCTGGGAAGGTGAGAGTAATAAACCATCAGTTTTATTGGCAAAGTCTCAGAGTTTTGTAAGTAGAAGTCACCAGCATTTGTGAAAATGTCGGACTGTTGGAAATGTGGTCAATTGTTATGCTTTGAGAAGTATCTGCGACGGGCTCTTCAACAGTATTTGGAACGGGATTTTGAATGGAATGTAACACGGGTTTTGTAACGGGATTCAGAACGAGCGACGCGACGCAGGCACTTAAAGCACCGCAGGCACTTAAAGCACCGCAGGCACTTAAAGCACCGCAGGCACTTAAAGCACCGCAGGCACTTAAAGCACCGCAGGCACATAAAGCGCCGCAGGCAAGACATCACAGCTTTTCCGCTTACAAGTGCCCTCGCGAGCACCGTCTCAAAGCTTTACGAGTGTCCTCGCATCCACCGTCTTTAAGCCACATACTCCTCCAAACCCCGCGGTAGCGCTACGGGACAAACGGGATCGACTAGTGTAACATAAACGGCGTGACAATTTATACTATAATATTATACCAAGCAAGACAACAGGATCAAATAAAATATTTTGTTCAAAAGAAACTTCCATTATTAAGCGACACCGTTGTCAACTGACAAAAATATGAATCAACGATTCAACCATAAACCGCACAAGCTACACTCTCATAGAACATTCATTGAATTTAAGGAAATGTTTCGATGACAATGCAATGATAAGTTGAGGTTACCATTATTTGTTTTCACATGAATCCCATGAGAGAATTAAAATATGAAAGTCAAAAGGTGAAAATATCTCTTTATTGACTGTTTCCGGATCAGTTATGAGAGCGAACCCAGCCAATAAAACCGATTTTGATTATGGCACTGTAAAGTCTTTTATGGAAAGTTTGACATTGCCTGCAAATGATCAGTTAATTTAGCTGGTTTTTGCATGGTAACTGTCGGGTTAAACGGACAATACATAACGATCCTTCAACTATTAGGCCAATTCCATCGGCAGCCCATACATTATCGCTACCATGTCACCTGGGGAACAAATGTGTTTTCTCTCGTGTCAATATAAATCACATTGAAAGAGTGAAAGAGATAAAATTCGTTACCGATGGAATTAGCCATAATCTCCCTATTAAATCACTGCCTGCCTCAGTTAAAAACCGCAGAAACTTTTGGTGGGTCTCTTTTACCACACATTCTACCAATATAATAGTAGTTTATGATATAAAATCGTTTGAAAAAAGAAGACAGTTGTGTGCAGGACTTTGCGAATGTTTGTTTATAAAATCGCTCCGCGTCATTGAGTCATATTAAGTTATTGTTATAAAATATGATATTCGCATGTTTATTTTATTTCAAACAAACCATTGCTAAAATTTCGTCGCTTGAATATTTGAAAATAAAATACGGTAGCATCAATATGTTGTTTTAAGATTCACAAATTGCATTATTGTTGTTAGTAAGATCAGCAGTATTTGACATAAATAAAATACTGAAACGGTTTGATTCATTGAGGGTGGTCTGTTTCATTCATTTCCATCAAAAGGCACGATTTAGATGCAGTTTATTTGAAATTTGATTTATTTTCATTTATTAGTCCAATGTACTCACCGCATCGAACATTTACACCGTCCTCCGGTAATATGCAATACTTCAATAACAGTCCATCACACGAATCACAAATGTGGTCAACGGGCACATCTCTGACAGACGATTACAGCAATCAGAAAGGTGGACTACCGACATTTCAACGATTAACACAAGGTGGTTACAACAGAGCAACAAGTCGGACGGCTCCATATAGTTACCCTACATCTCATCAGGTAAATATTTTGGTGGTTTTAAGTGTTCAAAAAAGTGAATATTATACATTTTCTTCGTAAAATGGCCACATAGACTGATTCATGGGCATGCCAATTTGAGTCGGTTAATGTTACAGCCTATACAACTGTTTCTAGTGTAAGAGGCGGACGTCCATCAGGAGCGCATAACATATCAGCAGCAGCTTCACTATCAGCAAGTAAGTTGAAAATATTTTATGAAACACTGCACTATGGAAACAATTCTTTTGCCAAAGAAATTATGTGAAGACGGTAATGTCTTTCAACATATTTTTGAAGGTGCACATAATTTTATAATATGGTGGTCTATATTCCAGTGTTCTCCCATTCTTCAGAAACCTATAAATTCACTTTTGACTTAAATTTACATTGGTACTGTCCAATGAAAAATTTGACTTAAATTTACATTGGTACTGTCCAATGAAAAATAACTGTGGAACTATGGAATTTAAATTTCGTTGATCTGGTAACACTAAGAAAATGAGAGAAATTCTCTCAACTAACGAATCACATTTTGACTTTTCAGTCATGTGACCTCAAGCCAGGGGCGTGACAGTCTTTTGTTTTGATCTATGCAAGTAATATTCTACGTGAAGTTAGCTGCAGTTGCCACCGAAATCAGCTGTTTTTTGAACTTTTCAATGAAGTCAGCTGATTTAGGTAAATTTGTGAATGAAACAGGTGCGTTTCCAGGGGGATGGCAGTCCTCTGTTTTTATTTGTGCAAGTAACACTCAACGTGAAGTTAGCTGCAGTTGCGACCGAAACTAACTTCATTGCAAACAAAATCAACAGATTTCATTAATAAATTTACCAAAATCAGCTGACTTCATGGAAAGTTTCAATAATCAGCTGATTTTGTTTGCTATGAAGTTAGCTTCGGTTGCAACTGCAGCTAACTTCACGAGTGTTACTTGTACAAATAAGAACAAAAGACTGCCACCACCTGTGCGTGTCAGTCTTTTGTTTTAATCTTTGCAACGTATTCAACGTGAAGTTAGCTGCAGTTGCAAAAAAAAATCAGCTGATTTTTTAACTTTTCAATGAAGTCAGCTGATTTTGGTAAATTTATGAATGAAATCAGCTGATTTTTTTGCAATGAAGTTAGTTTCGGTTGCAACTGCAGCTAACTTCACGTCGACTATTACTTGCAAAGATTAAAACAAAAGACTGTCACACCCCTGCCTCAAGCAGTTCAAAATATGCAACTTCTTGTGGATAAAGGTAGCTCAGAGAAATGATAAGTGACAGCTCGTGCCTTGCTGGGATAGATTGCGTCTGACTGAGTTGCTCATAGAAACGACGAAACGTCATATTTGTACAAAAATATTGGTTTCAGTAACAAAAACGTTTGGTTTGTCGTTTCATCAACAATATTGTTTTTGGGATTAACCTCTGTTTGTTGCATTGACAATATCGTTTAGTTTGACAGATTAGTCTGCATCTTCATCTAATTTTTCAAGAAATTATGTCAGACTCGTTCTATCCCAGCAAGGCAAGAGCTGCCCCTTATCATTTCTCTGACGTAGATGAATGTAGCAATAGACTAGGCCTTGCGAAAGTCATTTTAGCAGTTTATCTTAAGTAATAGAGACTTCCTTCTGTCTCAGCGAACACATTTTGAAGAATAAATCGTAGAGTAAACGAAGGCTTTTTTCTCAACAGCAAATTTTAATTTTTATTTGCAAAATCTACTAAATTCGTTACATTTTAATTAAATACATGTTTTTGCCATTGTTGAAGGTCATACAATTAAAAATTTCTCTTTTTCCATATCAACAGCGATGTTGTCTAAATAAAAATCTTGTTGATCCAGAACAGTATCAAAAGTACAATTTTTTTAGAATATTAAATGCTGACCTTAACGCGATAAACTTTTTCAGATTCTTTTTTTTTATTTCTTATTTTTCTCCTCATTTTTCATATTGTAAAACAATTTTTGTTGATTTTTCATGTGAACACAATATGTGTAATTAGATGTCACGCTTATGTTTGATGCAATTGCTTTTTTTTCGCGAAATAGGATCTTGTTGAAGGAGCATTTGACTTGATTTCATTTCAAAGATACAAAAAAGATGGAATTTGCTATAGACATTAGTCAGCTAAAACTTTATTACGAAGAATTCAAAATACGAAATTGTTATCGCTGTGTAATTCGGTTTTTTTGCTTCCTAAGGATCTTAGTCAAACACAATTCGCATGATTAATCGACGTTTTGATACGCGTCGTTAATTTTATCAATTTAGATTCATTGGGATTTTATTGTAATTGTTTGAATGTGCGCGAGTTATCACAACTCTTTGTTGTCACATTGTTGTTTGTATCGTTATCTGCGATGTTGTCGCTGTCATTGGGAAATTTATGAGATCAGGGATATTGTTCACACACTTGTCATCATTGCCATGAGAGAGGTCAATACGTTTTTTCTGATTCTGTTTTGACTAAATCTCCAGATTGTGTTCTTGTATTTTTTTTATTTTATAATTTATAAAAAACCGGAAAACATTTGCCTTATTGCAAAATCAGAAACTCTAATTTTATTAGGGTTACCATTTTTGAATATTCAAAAAGAGGACACCACAACAAAAACCTCTTTAAAGGTAGAGTGTGACGCAGTACGTAAGTCTGCTTCCAAAATTAATGATTAAAAAATTGACTCCCAAAAAAAATTTTTTTTCTCAAAAAAAAAATTTTTCAGCAAAAAATTTTTTCTCCGAATAAAATTTGTCTTCAAAAAATTTTTCCTAAAAAAATATTCTCTGAAAAAAAAAAATTTCTCAAAAAAAAAAATTTTCTCAAAAAAAAAATTTTTTTCCGAAAAACATTTTTCTTCGCAAAAATTTTTCTCGAAAAAAAATTTTCTTCGCAAAAAAATTTCTCCAAAAAAAAATTTTTCTCCCAAAAAACATTTCTCCAAAAAACAAAATTTTTCTCCCAAAAATTTTTCTCCAAAAACATTTTTCCCCAACAAAAATTTTCTTTTAAAAAAAATTTTTTTCGAAAAAACAATTTTCTCCAAAAACAAGTTTTTCCGAAAAAAATTTTATTCAAAAAAATTTTTTTCCGAAAAAATTTATCTCCAAAAAAAATTTCTCTGAAAAAAATTTTTCTCCAAAAACAAGTTTTCTCCGGACAAATTTTTTTTCTAAAAAAAATTTTCTCCGAAAAAATTGTTCTTGAACGCTACCATCGGAACACTTCGTATCACCTTCGGTTACCTTCGGAATACTTTGTGTCACCTTCGCCTGCCTTCGGAACACTTAGTGTCCCATTCGGCTACCTTGGGAACACTTCGTGTCGACTTCGGCTACCTTCGGAACACTTCGTGCCACCTTCGGCTGACTTAGGAACACTTCGTGTCACCTTCGGCTGCCTTCGGAACACTTCGTGTCACCTTCGGCTGCTTTCGGAACACTTCGTGTGAAAGTGGGAACACACGATACTTTTCGAACTGAACCGTCCCTTCTTTCAGATACTTCAGAGCATTTGCATATATGTCGACCATGGCAGCTTTCATAGTGTCTGTGTGTTTGTGTCTACGCAAAATGTTCTTCCAGAAATTCTTGTTTCTAGGGTGCGTAAATTTTAAATGGAGACCGTAAGCTCCTTGCTGAAACTTCTTTCCGCATACCTCTGTGAGGGAGTCCTGTATCTTAATTGTTTCCAAAATTGTCTGCTTCCATTTTTGCAGTGTGACAATGGAAAAGAGCAGCCAACGAATGTATAAAAAACAAGAGCGCCTCATTGAAACGTTTTGAAAAACGTTTTCAAAAGCACAGACGGGCTCTTGATCGTTAGGAAATATGACTTCAACGGCTGATACAGATTTGAGAACTCGTTCAATAACAGGAAACAATGAAAGCCACCTCGTTTTTGAATAACTCAAGATGACTTTGAAGTCGACGTCGGAGTCTCCTTCGTTTTTAGATGGGAACTTCTTTCGCCAATTCCTTTGTAAATTTACACTTTCTGGTCGGCATTATCATAACGATTATCAGATAGTAAAATCTTTTCAGGGTCTTCCTTGTCAAAGGATGTCGAAATAAATTTTTAGTTTTTTAAAAATTGCTTATTTCCAATGACATTCTGCTAATGTTGTGGACTATCTTTTCAAACTAGAGCTATTTTGTTTCTTTTCCACACTCGTGTGAACCGAACAATGTATATGAGTCAGTGACGTCAACCATTTGGGTCCGGATACACTCTGCAGTTCAGAGTATAGTAAACCTTGCAAACCGGTTTTGACAAAAGAATTCTTTTGTTGAAACCGGCTTGCAAGGTTTTTAGACTTTGTGCGGCAGAATATATTTTCGATGTGTAATGTTGAATACAATGAGTAAATATGCTTGTAAATGAACATTTCCGTTGCATGTTTAGACCCGTACAAAGATCAAAGTTCTTTGAAAAGGGTCTAATGTGTCACCACGACGTTTGTAATCAGAAGAATTTCGACTAGACGTGTGCGCCGATCGGTTGTTAGTAGGGCGTGGCCCTCGGAGTTGGGTCTAAATGATATCCTTGACCATTTCACTCTTCAGAAGACTTTTAGATAACGAACCAGAGAATCAAACTTTTTGGTTCAAGTAAATCGGCGTTAGGCAAAATTACGAGTTATGCCATTTACGCGGATAATTTTTTGTTGATGAAATCGTCGAAAATTGTCGGCGCAAACGCTGTTTTTTTTAACTTTGCCTCACGTCGATTTATTTGAAACAAAAAACGTTATTCTTCTGAATAGTCAGATGGTCAAAGATATCATTCAGACCCAACGCCGAGGATCACGCCGATCTACTAAAAACCGTTCGGCTCACACCTCTAACTTCGACCCTGGAGTTGGTTACTTTTTCGTTTCGAGGTCTAAATAAGAGCAAAATGCAAAAAAAAATTTGTCCGTCCGTCTGTCACCGCGATAACTCGAGATAGTTTAACTCTTACGATTTGTTGCCTAACTCACCTTTGACTCGTGTCGCACACTAGTGCGTAAAAGCTGGTTTTACGCACTATTGCGAAAAGCCTATTGGCACTAGTGCGTTAAAAAGTTTTGTCGCATTAGTGTGAAAGGTGACCTCATTCGACACCGAAATGACGCATGAAAAAGCGAGTTTCTGCGCCGTTTAAGGGGGTTTTGGCCTTTTGTACATACACGCGTAAATCTTTTCCGATTTTCATAAATTGTTTTTCTGTTCGATAAACTGAATCTCTGCTAAGGCCTACTCTTGAAGGTTTTAAATAAGAGAATGCGAAAATCACGAAAATTATTTTAGTGAAAATCTGTTGAGTGGTTCGGGCTGTAGAGTTGGGATTAGAGACCTCTCTTAAGAACTCTAAGTCGGTTATAAGACCGACCCTAGTACAAAATTTTTTAAAATTTGTGTAAAAACATTTTTTTTAATTTTGGGCTTTTTGGGATTTGGAGAGTTATTTTACGCCGTTGCTTCGGACGGGTTTTTCAATATTGCCCTTTCGGTAATGTGGACCTAATTGCATATGAGTAGTTCCTAGGAACTATAAGGCAGGGAACACTCGGATCTCATTAAGTACACACCGCGCTTTTTATCACGTTAACATCTTTGCCACTAAATCCCATATGACCAACAACTTTCTCGAAGATTGTAAGGCTGTATCTCATTCAGGAAATAGTGATATGAGCGTTCCTACGTTACACTTTATCCTACTACACCGTGAAACTACCCATATGGGGTCGTACACATATGATGCCACGCTTGCTATAAAATCCACAAAGTCTATAACTCCAAACTGGTAAGAGATTTTGCTTATAGTACTCCGACTGCCCCCCCCCCCCCCAAATACACTCCCTATTTGGGGGGGTAGCCAGAGTCCTATAAACAGAATTTGCTGTCTTGACTAAGTTATGACCGTTTTATGGATACTCATTTTTTATAGCAAACGTGACGTCATATGTGCACGACCCCTATACTTAAAATTTAAGGCAATGTTTACTTAGATACTCTCGAGTCTTTTTGCAACATCTATACTGATGCGTACGGGTCTCTTGCATATGTTTTCGTTTTAATTGATTACAAAAAATCTTGTTCTATACATCGTATCGTCTTGGGTGCTTGTCGCACGCGGTGTGATGCACCTCTCGCCTTCAGCTCGTATTTGCAATTTCGCGTCTAGTGCAAAAATAATCTTATTACGTACAGCTCAGACGAATCGAATTAGATTTGTGCACCGGTCAAAACATCTCGGCTGCGGCGACGAAACGATTTTTTAGTTATTCCTATTGGCGGCCCACATTTCAGCGTACGTCAAATTAATCTTTGGCGGCGATGACGTACTTACACCGCAGGCACCGACTTCTGTTTCTCTGGTGGGGGCGAGATTCTTTAAGTTTCACCTCTTGGCACACTGACTGTCCCAATTCGTTAATTTGTAGTAATTTGAGATCGGAACCAATCCTATCTAGTCGACATAGGTCGAGTTGACTTTCGTCGCTATAACATCACCTGACCTTCGTTTACCGACATCTGACATTAATACAAATTTTACTGGGAAAATTAAAAATTTACTACAAAATCTAAGAACAACTTTTACTACCACTTTCATTACAACTGTTACTACGAAATTTACTACGGAATCGACTACAGTGTACATTAGGTTGAAGTGGGTATTGCGAACACTGGCTCCTAAGGATAATGGTGTGGATATCCAAGGCGGTAGGCGGTGGGCTTCGAATTATGTTTTAGGGTTTACATTTAATCGCAGGAGCATCCTGAGCAGAGCACTCTTCAAATAGTGAAACAGAAAAGATAACTGGAAATTGAAAAGGAAGTTTCTCACCATTTGCCTACAGTCCCGCACAAACTTTTCCATAGGTGGCAATCGCCCCTCTCGCCCCCGTATACTCGACGCCACTGACTTACATTCTTTTTTCAGCGGCGCGCTGTAAAATTCTTATATTCTCAAGTTGTTTAATTTCTAGTTATCGTACCGATGCAAAATGTGACAGCGTAATGTTTTTTCAGTTCTCGACGGCGTAAGTCACAATAACTTTCGACGGCGTGTGATACCCACGATGACAAATTCCGTGTTGAAGTCACAAACGCACCACCGAACATTTTTGCCCGGAGTATCTGTGTAGTCTAGTCTGTCTCTGCAACGTCTCGTTACAGAGGGGGAATCGGCAGGAGGAAGCACACCTTCTTAAGTGCAGGTGTACTTCTACGATACGGTATGCGGTAGGACTCGTCAAGCGAAAACTATAAGCGTCGCGTCGTCGGTCTGTTGATCCAGTTCATGCTTGCGTAAAAGGAGTTTAGACATTCCTATATAGACAAATGTCCTGTCTCACAAGAAACTCCCCATTTAACCGCAACTAATTCAATCAAATCAAGTAATCAAATGATCATCAAGTTATGCCCGTCACCGAACTAAAAATACGCACAGTTCATGAAAATTCACTTTGGTTCTGTTTTAAAGAAACAGAAATTGTTGTATAATGTTTCACTTCGTACGACTACGATGTTGAAAGGTTTATTTATTTTCCCCAAAATTACTTTTAAGCAAAACAAACATTCAACTGATCATTTGCTCTACTAAAAAAATTGAAATGAAAACAAAAAATGCCATAAATTTTTTTTTCTATACAACTTCTTTTTACACTGAGCTGACCCTGGACCCTAACCACATAAGTTGAAAAATAAAAAGTTACAGACTGCGTCAGGACATAAGCGAAAGTATTCGAGCATAATTTATTGGTTTTGATGTGTTCTTGTAAACGATCCTTTATGTATGTGACTGTAGCAAGTGGAATTAAAGAAACGAATAAAACAGTCAGACTCTCAACCAAAGTGTTGAAAGAGTTGTTTGATGTTTTTGTTAGGTGTACGAGGTCCGAATGTTTTTCATTCGATTCTTTTAAAAGATGTCAAAGGAATATAAGAAAGAAAAGTATACCGTTTCTTGAAGAGCTGTGAATTAGTGTTGCCGAATTGTTCAATAATGATATGCCCAATGTCGTCAATAGGAACACTAAAATTGCTTTTTTTTACTAATAAAACAGGCCTCGGCTCATTGCTTTAATATATTGCTTTCTCACGAGTATTTAATTGCCAATTAATTTTAATTTTCACTATGGCCATTTTGTTACGAAAAGTAAAGTACATATCTTATTCAGAAATGTTCCCAAACACATTTCATTTCAGCCAAGAATTGCCATCTCCCACAACCTCTAGCCAGCGAACATAACCTAAAGACCACGGGATACTAGCTGCTAGGAATTTCGCACCCATACGGAATTTCGCGCCAGCGTCATTCACAATATGACATTTCGTATATGGAAAATGTTCTATTGTGAATCGCGCGAACTTCCCCGTTACCTGGAGACTATGCAGCACGGTTGGCTATAAGAACGTTATGGCTCCCCTTCCCAGGCTACTTGATTAAATCAATTCCACTTGACATCCTTTGATCACAGTTGTACTCTAATTATAGTTTACACCTTTTTTTGTGTTCTTTTCACACAATTTCAGGTTACAGGTTACGATTGTCAAATGTTGTCGTTTCTCTCATGAGCGTCCATAAAAGCAAATAATCTAAATAAACAACACACTAGAAACTTAGATGAATAAAATGGAAAAAGAACAAACAGGAAATCCTTGTAACCAAACAGCCTCCTATCCTTTGACTTTGTTGCAAAAACCATAAGTTACCCTGCACTAAATTCTCTTTCAAATTTCCTACAACAGGGTCCAAATTCCATCATAAAAGCCTTTCAAACCTGTCATAAGAAAACTAGATACCACGACTTACTTGGGTGGGCTAGTCAGACATGAGTCGGCTATCCGAAAATTTCGATTCGGTAATGGCCGAACTAAAAAATTCAATTTTCACATAAACCAACATTAAATAAACTAAATTACCGAAAAATAGTTTTAGGAACAAGTAAATCGCTAACGACACTTGAGTCAAGTAAGACTCGTCTCTCATTTAAGCGGTCATCCATAAGTTATGTAACGCTGTTTCAGTATTGCCACAAATTTTGAATCAACGATATTTCAGGATAGAAGCACTTCAGAATGGTCAAATGTATGGTCGACCCCCCATTTAGGGTGTATAAAAGGGGGGTCGACCACACCTTTGACCCCTCTGGAATGTGTTAAAAAAAATTGCGTCACAAATGCCTGATCCACCAGCGGAATAATTTTTCAATACTTTCAGTTTTTACACGCAAAAATTTAAATTTATTCTAAACAATCTACGCAATAAGAAATAAAAGTCAAATTTTTGCAGCGCAAAAACTGAAACTACAGAAAAATTATTTCGTCGTTGGGTCCCGCATTTGTGACGCAATTTTTTCAACACAACGTAATTTTGTTTTAAAGAAAGCTCCTGTAGTTTTTTCAGGAAATCAAAAATTTGAACACAAGGTTCCATTCAAACAAACTTCTGCGTATTATCAGCGATAGCGTCACTTCAAGCGATATCATTAATTTTGGAAGCAGACTTACGGACTGCGTCAAACTCTACCTTTAAAGAGGTTTTTGTTGTGATATCAGTGGTTTTGGAAGTTTTCAGTTGCTGAAGAAATTGCTATTTTTTGAAAAAAAATTTTTCCGAAAAAAGATTTTCTCCAAAAAAAATTTTTCTGCGAAAAAAATTCATCTCCAAAAAAAATTTTTCGCCAAAAAAAAAACATTTTTCGCCAAAAAAAATTTCTTAAAAGAAAATTTTTCTACGCAATTATGCTACAACAAAAATTTTCGACACAACAAATTTTCCCTAAAACAAATTTTTCAGAAAAGAATAAAAAATTTTCTCCAAAAAAAATTGTCCGCCAAAGAAAAGTTTTGTCTAAAAGACATTTTCTACGCAACCAATTTTCTCCAAATAATTTTTCTCTCAAAAAAAAAAATTTTTCTTCGAAAAAATTTTTCTACAAAAAAAATTTTTCTCCGAACAAAAATTTAGAAAAAAAAATTTCTTGAAAAAAACATTTTCTCCAAAAAAGTTTTCTTTCCGAAAAAAAATGTTCTTCAACACATTAGGCTATCATCGGAACACTTCGTATCACCTTCGACTACCTTTGGAATACTTTGTTTCACCTTCGGCTACCTTAGGAACACTTCGTGTCATCTTCGGCTACCTTGTGAACACTTCGTTTCGACTTCGGCTACCTTCGGAACACTTCGTGCCACCTTCGGCTTCCTTCGGAACATTTCGTGTCACCTTCGGAACACTTCGTGTCACCTTCGGAACACTTCGTGTCACCTTCGGCTACCTTCGGAACATTTCGTGTCACCAATTCTTCTCGGTGATTCATATAACTTTCCTGAAGAAACCAACTGTCTAGGTATTCTTATTCAGAATTTAGCAAAAAGTCCAAGATGGTGCCGCTATGACAGCTGGCAGCCATTTTCTTATGGTCCCAAAAAATTCTTCTGTTGAAATTCTATAACTTTCCCGAAGAAACCAACTCTCTAAGTATTGTCATTCCGAAGCTAAAATTCGAAAACAAAAAAAAACCTAATTTATTGCTTGTGAAAATTCAAGATGGCGCCGCTATGACAGTTAGCAGCCATTTTCTTAAGATCCCAAAAAATTCTCCTGACCAAACTCTATAACTTTCCCGAAGAAACTAACTCTCAACCAGCTATTGTCACTCCGGAGCTAAAATTCGAAAACTCTGAGCATTGCCTAAGAAACCCTCAAAATTGACCACTTTTTCTCATGCCACGGCTTTTCCAGAATTTTCCCGGAAAAGCGGCATATGAAATTTTTCATTTGGGGCCGAGACTGAAATTCCCTGAAAATTTTAAGGAAATCGCACGGTTCTGGCGAAAAAAAAGTAGATAGATACATATATACATAGATATCTCGATATCTCGGCTCTTTTTCAACCGATTTTGATGAGTGGAAAGCTGCTGCGAGATTTTTTTTAAAATAATTTGGAGGGAACGGGTGCGAGAGGAAAAAACTCAAAAGTTCTCAAGAGTTTTTTTGGGTTTGTGGACGTATTTATTTCAGTGTGGGGACTGCGTCACGCTCTCCGCTACCGCTCCGAGTATGATACAATTGACATAATCAACAATCGCATATACCAATGACGCTTGATGTGATCTTCCTAGTCAAATCAGCTCCTATGTTAGTATAATCAATGTCGTAAGATAGATCGTTATGTTGTGTATTATAGCAAGCTTCAATAAGAGGACAAAACCTTTATCCAAATAAATGTTATTTTATTATACTCTTATAGAACTATTCCCACATCGTAATGACGCCACAGCCCATTTTCAAACCAGACCCGAATAAAAAACCAATGATTTAAAATCTAGGGAAACAATTTTCAAGTGCTTAAGAAGTGAGTCATTAGGGTAATTACTGCAAAGGTAAATTATTTACGACGAGGTTTATTAGAAACTTTTCACTTTTATTGTAGGGTTTTATGGTCTAAAGGTGCTCTTACCACTGAAAGAAAAATATTTTGAATTTTTGCAGTGAATGTTCTTCAAATCTGCAAAACAATTTGGAGAACAATTGCTTTGTTTTTTGTATCCAGGAAACATGTTAATGAAGAATGTTGACATACATTTACCTGTGCCATGAGGGACATTAAAACCTAATTCTATACAATAATAAAACACAAAAAAGTCATGAAGTTAAGACTTCAATTGAAAAAACATTAGTTTTTATTACACACGCTGTGTTTTCGAGTGGTGTGACGACTTTACTGATTTCATGCCAGGAAAAATGTCGTTTCTAAAATATGTTGAAAAAAGAACTATGACTACTGGTTTTTATTGTTACAAATATTTTATGAGCATAACTATAATATAACTTGCATCTTCATACTTGACTAACCTTTTGTTATATAAACGAAAAATAAACACATACACAAAGAATGCATTTTCGAAATCATCAACAAAAAAAAAAAGAAAAAAATTATAATAAATTCAATTAAATCATATAAATATCAAAAGTAGGCGGATTAGGCGGTGTTGAAGCGGATTTATTTACGGAAGGACGTGAATGCGTCAATTGTGGCGCAATTTCGACTCCACTGTGGCGGCGTGATGGAACGGGTCATTATTTATGCAATGCATGTGGCCTATATCATAAAATGAATGGGATGAATCGACCGCTAGTGAAACAGCCTAGACGATTGGTAAATTGTTGTACTTCTCTAGCCTATGTAAAAAGATTTTGATATAAAAAAAAAATTAACTTTTGACCAAAAAAATGTTTCATACGCCAAAGAAAAGAAAAACAGCCCATACAAGTTGTGTAAAAGGTTTATAGAAATCCTTAAATGCGAACGGCCATTGATTTTTGTATTTAATTGAATTTATTATATAAATTTTTGATGTTGAATCTCAAAATGGTAAACAAAACAACAAACAGACAAAATTGCTCCTTCCACCAAAATATGAAATTCACTACCTAATAATGCTTCCTATCTTCCACACTTTGCTTGTTCTATTTTCCTCTAAATTATTTTCACAATCACCGGAAAAAGTAGACCAACCAAATTAACCAACCAAAATTTTGTAACAAAATGAACAACAAAAATAAATCAAAAACCACCACAAAAAAAATGTATAGTTTCGAATATGAAAACAAAAATATTTCTAATATTGTTTCAGTGGCCGCTGAACAAGGCACGGATTTCTATAAGCGGTACTCTTCTCCCTATCCATTTAGTCCCGTATCACCTCGAGTCCCCGAGGAAAGATCCAGCAGACGATTGGTATGTGTCTACTTTTTATTTACAAAAATATGAAACATTTTTTTGGACTAAACTACACACTTTCATACAACATGTGTTAAGATTTAGCTGAACGAAACGTGTTAAATGTCATTTCTCGTTTTTTTTTTTTCATGTAGAGTGCATCAAGGCGTGTCGGTTTGTCTTGTTCGAATTGTCACACTACACAAACATCTCTATGGAGAAGAAACCACTGCGGTGAGCCCGTATGCAATGCCTGTGGTTTATACTATAAACTACATAGCGTTCATCGACCGTTAGCAATGAAGAAAGATACCATTCAGGTAATTTAAATGTTATACTTTATTAGTTCTTATTTCGTAGAGCTTTCCACCTTTCAGTGCTTTACATTCATAACTTTCGTTAAAGTTGAGTTGTTCGTTTAAATTTTGCCAATTGTGTCTTGGCTAATTGGGTGAGAAACTTTGATGAAATAATGTTTCTGTAGTGATTTGTCGAGTATATGTCGATATTTTGTCATGTCTAATATTCCAAATTGGGATTTGTTTGAGTTATCCTTGTTGGAAGCTTAATTATGTTTTTGGATCGTGTAACGTTAGAATTGTTCATAGCTAAAAGCTGATGCGTAATATTGAGCCCGCGGGTGAAAATAATTTTTGAATTGATAATTGATAAATCACAACAAAAACTTCTTTAAAAGTAGAGTGTGACGCAGTCCGTAAGTCTGCTTCCAAAATTAATGATATCGCTTGAGGTGACGCTATCGCTTATAATACGCAGAAGTTTGTTTGAGTGGACTTTTATTTCTTATTGCGTAGATTGTTTAGATTGTTTAGAGTAAAAAATTTTTTTCTCCGATAAGTTATAACATCTTTAACCTTATGATGGATAAGCAGAACATCGCCACAAATACCTCCCTTCTCCCCTCGAGCATTACGTAATTTAGGGGCAGCCACTAACCAGTCGAATTTTCACCCGCAACTTGTTGCCATCACACATCATCCCATACACTTCCCACATCATCCCACAGACTTCTTACATCATCCCACACACTTCCCACATCATCCCATACACTTCCCACATCACTCCGCACACTTCCCACATCATCCCACACACTTCCCCTGTTTTTACCCCTGCTATACAGAGACAGGCCAGCCGCTGAAGTTTTTCTAGTCTTTTCTTGGCGGTTTCAAGTTCTATGGTGGCAAAGAATAGGTCTCACCACCGCCGCGCCGTGAAGATCCACCATATAGTTTTGGGAGAAAGACCCCATGTCTTACCAAAAGCATTTCTACACAGCCAGAACACCAATACATTTGTTTAGTGTTTGTGTTGCAGAGCAAGTTGAGGGAAACGTTTTTGTCTATGGAATTATGTGCCAGGCTTCTACTTAGGGCCCTAGGTCGGTCCTTAGGTCGGCCCTTGACAAAAAAATTTGTTTTTTTGCTGTGTTGTAGAGAAAATTCAGGGAAACATTTTTGGCTGTGAAAGTAAGTGTCTGAGGCATTTCCTTATGGCCCTAGGTTGGACCAAAACTTTTCTATCTTGTCAGTTAAACGATATAGGAACAATTTTCCATCATAATGTCATATGTAGCTGTAAAGAAAATTACCTCTATTGGTGATCTCACAACTTCTTTGACCATTTTGAAAGGTTTTTCGACGACTGTACAGACCGTAGTCGCTATTTTTCATTGGTCGATGATGTTTCTACTCCCCATCCTGTCATACCATCAGTCAGAACTCTAAGAAGAAATTACTTTTATAGATTTTTCTTGCTCGTGTCCTGGATTTACACTAAAATTGTGATTTTGGTAGGTAAGTTCTTTCAGATTCAGTGTTCCTAGGACCCGAATCTTTTAACTGTAAGAATAGGGTAGTCACACCAAGGGAAAAAGGGAAAGGGAAAAAACTCAAAAGTTCGCCTATGTATGGCTCCTTGTCCCAAAGGTTTTTGTATGGAGTTCTTTGGGTTTGTGGACGTTTTTTTTGGGGTTTGGGGACTGCGTCATATATTTGCATGAAATGACCCCAAAAGTTTTCGGACGATGACATTACCTGCCTCCGGGCCAACTATAAAGCAATCATTATATTGGACGCGAGAAAAATTGCTCGCGTAAGGTTTGTTTGAAAGTTCATCATCATCATCATCATCAAACTTTATAGACCGTTAGTACCTTCCGGTGTGAGGTCTCTCTGTCGCAACCCCAGATTGGTGAACTATCGTCCTCCATGCCCTCCTATCGCCCGCCAAGGAGATGGTTTGTTCGCCCAGAGAAAGTCCCCTAACTTCTAAATCTGATTTAATTGAATCGATAAACCTTCTCCTTGGTCTACCCCTTCGC
>CM055405.1:51342461-51367884 GCA_029228625.1 Pseudolycoriella hygida | reverse complement strand
CCTTCGCTATATTCCTAAGAACCCTCATATCAGAAACCTCCAGGTCATGCACGAGATATCCGCAGTCAACCCAACTCTCACTACCATACAGAACCGTCGGCCGGAATATTGACCTGTGAATAGCTAACTTTGTTCCGCTACTTAATTCCCTTTTGTTGAACACGTGCGACCTCAACTGACTGGCCACCGCGTTTGTTTGAAAGTTCAACTTGATAAAAAAAAAATTTATTTTTGTCAGGTTGAGGTTTCAAACAACCCTTACGCAAGCGATTTTTATCGCGTCCAATATAATTACTGCTCAACCCACTCTTTTGGACTATTTCCGATCTTTCGCTTAAAAAATTAATATTTCGACAGGAGCAAACAATGCGCATGTCTCAGAAAGTAAAAATAGAGCAACGCCAAAGTACACATGACACAAAATCTCTATTTCTACACCGTCAATTGTCTTGCTTACAAACATTTTCACCAACTCTATGTAAAACCCTAGAGCGAAATGAAACCTCAAAGAAAGTGGAGAATGTGAAGTCGTTATTCCATATAAGGGAAGTAAGAAAGATCCGGAAAGATCGAGAGAATGAACTAATATCTGTTGGATCTATTGCAACTCAATTTTTTTAATAAATTTTATCAGATTCGTCCTCCACAAAAATTAAAATTAAAATTTTTATTTCTAGACAAGAAAACGTAAGCCAAAGGGAACAAAAAATTCAGCGAACAATGACAAAAACACTGCTCAAGATTCAAATGCCGGTAAGATGAAATCATTAGACAAAAAAGCCAACTTCTAAGACCTCGTTTTGATTACAGAAATTCGGAGTATACAAACAAATAATAAATCAGCAACGTCAAACATCACCGATTCAAATAACACATCCCCACCACCAACTCATTTACAACAACAAAATCTCTCACCATCAAATCATCACAATGTTTCACCCATTCCGTCATATACTCAAATCCCATCGCCGATAACCAGTCTGCCATCGTCTATAATAGCCAACAACAATAACAACAACAGCAGCAGCACCCATTACCCCACTCTACCGCGGTATTTAAACATTTACAATTTTGAAATGATCGGGTCGAACATGCCGACCGATCATGATGTAAATATGGAGATGCTCAACAATCATCACCAGAGTAGAAGTCCATCGATCGAGGACGGCCACCATCACGAATCCACAGAACATCAATACCACGACTTAGAATCTCACGTCGCACAGCGACCTAGTGTCGTCAATGTTAAATTAGAATAAAATCTTTTAAGCTTTTAATGCAACGCCGTTGCGAAAAGTGAACTATTTTCGGAAAAGAGAACACATTTTGTAACGTAATAATGCAAGGACGAAGACCGTGTTGCAAACATGTGCTACGGTGGACCCGTAAGGAAGTACATAAAGCCTAAATCAGTGTTGTGATGAATATGGAGGAATGTAATGAAAATTGATCAAACTAGTGATTTTACGTCCTTATTCAGTTCATTAGAAATTATTAAAAAGGCAACTTGTCCGAAAACAACGTTGTAAAAAAAGACATGTGCAAGGGACCCGTACGCATCAGAATAGATGTGGCAAACAGAAAAGAGGTTACAAAAAGACTCGAAAGTATCTAAGTAAATATTGCCTTTACTCTTTATATGCAATTACGGCCACATTAAATTGGACTGGAAATTGCTGATAGGGCAATATTGAAAACGGCGCTAAAAACCTCTGCAAACCCGGAATGGGTTAGCTCAGTGGTAACGTACTGGCTTTCCACCAAGAACATCCGGGTTCAATCCTGGTGGGGACAAATTCTGTATAGGATTTTTCTTCAGGAAAGTAACGTTCCTAGGCACACCCAGGCTTCATATTTGGGTAGTTGGGGCGAACCGGCATTCTAAGCCTTACTAATTTCCGTGCCTATTACAACATAGATGGCACTAGGTTTGTGTGCAATTTACCAATGACACAGTAAAAACTTCGGTAACGAAACCCGTCAGGGATAAGTGAACGCATTCCCTTAGGAATCGTATAGGAATCATGTGGGAATGTCTTATGCCATGTGAAATTTCCCGTCAAGAATAAGTGAACACATTGCTTAAGAATCCTATAGGAATCGTGTGGGAATGTCTTATGTCATGCAAAATTTGTATGAAGATTGAAAAAGTGTTCACATTCTCCGTCCGGGTTGTATGACGAAAGAAAAAGCGTTCACATATTCCATCCGGGAAGGAAGAGAATCCATCCCGTCAGGGATAAGTGAACACATTCCCTGAAGAATCGTGTGGGAATGTATTATGCCATGGAAAATTTCTATGACGAAAGAAAAAGCGTTCACATATTCCATCCGGGATGTGAGGAAACATTTAAAAGCCACTCACAATTCTTACTCCTACTTCCAATTGTTTAACAAAAATCGAAAAACTAAAAGTGCTGATTTCGTCATTTACGACTCATCAGTAAACCTTGTCTTAAGACCATGTGTATATCAGCAACGATTTCCATCATAGAATGATACTCAGACTATGTCAACTCTGAGGAAAAACTCACAAAAAATTGCGGAACTAGTAAGTAAAATGTCAATGTCAAGGCCAATCGGGCCAACTTTGTTCGTCGAATAAAATCATTACTTACGTAATGCATTTCCCTTCGTTGCCTCGTCAATGAATTTGGCCGCTTCCAAGCAATACAACAATATGATAAAAGTAAATAAAATGATCTAGCCTCTGACCCGGACGGGTTGTAACGGCGAATTATTAGGAGAGGCCTCTGACCCATACTTCCATGGGCGAAAAAGTTCGCCTCTTTTTTCTCTACACAACTACACAAAAAACCTAATCATAAAAGAAATTTTTACGAAAAACCACCAAGTATCGTGCAGGATCACGTGCGAATAGGACGGAATGTCCCAAAAAAATAATGTCCCCAACCAAAATATCCCCTCGGACAAAAAATCACCTCACAAAGCACTTATTGCGAAGTAGCAGCGCCGCAGGCCGTTAATTTAACTGGAAAATAAAAAAGCGGGGTCGAGGGGCGGCAGCGCTCGCAATAAGGGGGACAAGGGGAAATATTCCCCCTTGCGGGGTCTAAGGTGCAGAGCCCCTAGCGGCGTTTCACGTAAGGCGTAAAAAAGCCCGCCGCAGGCGCGGGGAAAAGGGGGCAGAGCCCCCCAATATGCAATATAACATCTAATTCATAATACCTACCTATATGCACCACTTCTGAGTAGACATTATGTCTGGGGATATTTTGTCCAGGGATATTTTGTCCAGGGATATTTTGTCCGGGGATATTTTGTCTTAGGATAATCGGTCCTAGAGCCGAAAAAGTGATTTTTTGAAGGTTGGTGCTAGAGCGGGGTCGCGTATCTTGAGTTTGGCTTACTTTATGGGCACTAATCTCTCAACAGATTTCCACTAATTTAATTTTCGTGATTTTCTGCTGTCCACATCTTTCATTCAAAAACCTTGAAGAGCGATTTCCGTTCTAATTTCGTTGAGATTTACGAGAAAAAGTTCCACCAACCTTCAAAAAACCACTTTTTCGACCGTAACTTCGAACGTTTTCGACCAATTTTGCCCAAATTCAATCCCTCAATCAATTTTTTATATATTTAGGGGCTGTTCATAAATGACGTCACGCTTGCTATAAAATCCATAAAGTTCATAACTCCCAAATGGTCAAAAATTTTGCTTATAGTACTCCGGCTACCCCCCCCCCCAAACACACCCCCTATATGGGGGGGTAGCCAGAGTCCTATAAACAAAATTTGTTGTATTGAACGAATTAAGACCTTTTTATGGATACTCATTTTTTATAGCAAGCGTGACGTCATTTGTGAACGGCCCCTTATTTACTTTTCAATAAATCACTGCCATTCGACAATGGTTGCCATATACGACACAGTATACTGTACATCATTGGTAATTATGAGTATGGGATCATAGACATGATTGCTATAAATTTTACAGCTTCCACGTTTGAAGCGTTACGTTACGTGCTATTTCTTCAATAGTTGAACTTTGAATTTCTACGTTTTTGAGTTTGAGTTTTTGTTGAATGTCAAGAATACATGGCTCATATAGTCGTCTCTTTTCTTCGACCACTTCTTGAGGTTGTAATAAGACATTTTCATATCAAACCGTTGGATCTATTATATATCCATTTCTAATGTCTTCATTCTAGGTAAAAATTGAGAAAATTCTCGTTTTGGTACAATTGCACCCATAGAAGTAATATTTTACTATGGCTGCTGTACCTTCGGCAGATTATAGTCCACCCGCTTGAATCAACATTTAAAAGCCACTCACAATTCTTCATCCTACTTCCAATTGTTTAACAAAAATCGAAAAACTAAAAGTGCTGATTTCGTCGTTTACGACTCATCAGTACACCTTGTCTTAAGACCATGTGTATATCAGCAAGGATGGCCAAAGAATGATACTCAGACTATGTCAACTCGCCTTTTATGCCTTTATGTCCTAAGCAATAATGTCTGTTCTTCTGCTCGATACGCAAGGAAACTCTTCAACGACATTCCATTTGTTGGTACGCAAAGCATCAGAAATAATTTTACGGATTCTGTTGTGTCTATTGTGTCGTTACAATTCACCTTGTCGACATACCCTAAATACATGTGCAATAGTTTCAATCTCATTACTCGAAGATATTCGACAACGGTTTGTTCCGGTGTTACGACCATGATTTGTTCGGACAGCAGTTAAAGCTCCGGTCATTTTAAAGTATGTGGTCCCTTCAGAAGTGGTCAGTCAAACAATTTTCGATTGATCGTTTGGCACTCTTCAAATAGTTCGACACCTCTTCCTTTGCTTTTCAGTTTTTTCCAATCATCGTATTCTCTTCTTCGAAGTTCTTGTCTGATGAATTCGGATGGTTTTCGTCTGGATTGTTATGTTGCCAGATAATCTTCAGGTAAATTAAGTTTCTTTAAACATTTTGTAATATCTTTGTCCAGTTTTCGAACCTTCATGACAATGCAATATCATTATTTGACCGTCGTAATGCCATTTACTAATTATAAACCTCTAAAGTTTGTCTGCTTATTCGTCTATTTGTCTATTTATTTGTCTGTCGGCCACAATCCCGTTATTTTTGCGTTTAAAGTGAGGAGTACAAAAAAAAATACTTTTTGATTTGCTGTTGGGGATGTCGGGGAACATGTTTCGGGGTGGAATATTGTTCTGAAATAAGGGAGTTATGGGTCAAAAACGGGTCAAAAACGGCCATAAGTCAGTCAAGACGTTGTGTTAGAATGAATTTTGGGTCAAATCAGTTTTCAAACGTATCTTCGTATGTATGGGAGATACGGCGTTGGTTTTTTCGAAAATGTCGGACAGTTGGACATGTGGTCAATTTTGACGGTTTTAGAAGTTCGGGGCGTGTACAAGGTATAAGAGGTAGACCAACGGTTTCTTTAGCAAAGTGTCAGAGTAGAATACGTAGCAAGTGCAACGCTGAATACGGTGAACGTTGAATACGGTGAACGTTGAATACGGTGAACGTTGAATACGGTGAACGTGGAATATGGGGAACGTTGAATACGGGGAAAGTTGAATACGGGAAAAATTGAATAGGGGGGACGATGCATACGGTGAACGTGGAATATGGGGAAGTTGAATACGGGGAACTTGGAATACGGGGAAAGTTGAATACTGGGGACGTTGCATACGGTGAACGAGGAATACAGGGGAAGTGGAATACAGGGGAAATGGAATACAGGGGAAGTGGAATACAGGGGAAGTGGAATACAGGGGAAATGGAATACAGGGGAAGTGGAATACAGGGGAAGTGGAATACAGGGGAAGTGGAATACAGGGGAAGTGGAATACAGGGGAAGTGGAATACAGGGGAAGTGGAATACAGGGGAAGCGTAATACGGGGAATGTTGAATACGGGGGAACTTGGACTACGGGGAAAGTGGAATATGGTGAACGTAGAATACGAGGAACTTGAATACGGGGAACGTTGCATACAATGAGCGTGGAATACGGGAGAGGTGGAATACGGGGGAAGTGGAATAAGGGGGAAGTGGAATACGGGGAACGTGGAATACGGGGGAGATGGAGTTATTTTGCGGCAAAGAAAGTATTTTGATTTCTCGCCCACTTCGATTTTAGTATTATTAGCGGTAATACAACGAAGTGATATAACGACCTTCAACATTACGCATCATTATTTAAAACGAAAAATTATTTGCTTATGTTCTCTGAATAGACAACAAGCGAAAATGATAAAGCCTCCGTAGCCCCTAGGAGCGGGGGTTTTGACTAGTTCTGAGTATAAACTTCCAATCAGCCTTTATCGACGATAGACCTTTCATTGATGTACTGGAAAGAAGCATCTGGAATGTTCAGACGAGGGGCAGATTATCATAAGTTTCGTTGACAAAGGATTTTCTCTTTTGTATGGGATTTTCTAAGATCTGAGGGAGGATTTTCACTTTTTTATATGGGATTTTCCGGAACGGTTGACAAAGGATTTTCTACATTTATCTACCCCTCGTGTTCAGAATTTCTTTCACTGCATGGCGGATGATTTGGTCGACATTCGTCAAAAACTTCTTCTTTATCTGTTTTACCGGAGCAGTTTTAAATGGATAGTTCAATGTCGGAAATATGTATGTATTTATAAGAGAGTTTAGGCAAAGCGACTTTTAGCCATATTTATAACATATGCATATAGCTATAAGTAATAAGTTATATGTTTACGTTAAAAGTTACAAGTTTACTTTATAAGTTATGAGTTACGATCTATAATTTATAAGTTACAAGTTTACGGTACAAACTATAGACCACTATTGTAACTGACCCAGATCAGTACTGATCAGTCTGAAAACTGATATGAATCAGTACCAATCATTTTTTAAACTGATCCGGATAAGTAATGATCAGTTTTAAAACTGATACGGATCAGTGCTGATCAGTTTCTAAACTACGAATCCAAATCAGTTTTTAAACTGATCAGTTCTGATGTAGATCAGTTTTGGAACTGATCTGGTCTGGATAAGTTACAATACTGATCTGTGTAAACTTTTAGCTCATAACGTAAACATATAACTCAAGACAAATAGCTATATGTATATGTTATAAATTTGGCTATAGGTGGCTTTGCCCAAACTCTCTATTATCTTCAGTTTTTGATCCGTTCGCAACGTAACCGTCGAAACAATTTTGTCCAATTTCTCATTTAGATTCTTAATGATTTCTTGTTCATCGGTGAATGTTGTTCCAAGATACTTTATGGTTTCATTTCGTTTCAGTGCTCGAATGCGTATCTCGTTGTTGAAATCCAGGTCATTTTATCGTTCAGTTTTCCATTTTCGATCCGTATGACGATGGATTTGTCATAATTTATATCCAATCCAATTTTGTTGAAGTTCTGAATAGTTTCATTCGTTAAGAATATTATAGAATCAACAGAATTTCCAATTGTATACAAGTGTCGTCTGCGAATGCTAAATTGTCTTCGGCAATTTCATACCCGTATTTGTTTAGGATTTCCATTTAATTAATTTCATCCAAGATAATTTCCGTAGAGGCATTACATTTCAAGGGTGATGTTGGAGCTCCTTGTAAAATCTTGAAACTCTTGAAATAGATCCTTTTCGTTCGTCCTTTGTTGGTCTGAATTTGTGTAAAATTGTCTTCATTCAGCTGGAGTGTGAACGATCTCAGTTTCGATAGTAATGGTTGTGCATTTAATGATTCTTTCACTGTTTTCTTGTTAACCTTTGCTGAGTGAAGTAATGCATTCAAAATTGTTGTGTTGATTAGCGTACCAGGTTGATTAATGAAACCGTTTTGCGTTGATATAAGATATGATCGTAAGTGCTTACCAAGGACTTTTTCAATGATTCGACGAATTAATGAACAAATAGTCATTGGACGCCAGTTCAGCTTTTTCATATAGTAGTTTTTGGAAAAAAAAATTTTTGAAAATCGGACAATTTTTATGATTTATGTAGAAAAAACACGTAGGGCCCTAGTAGAGGTTCAGTTTATTGGCCCTGGTTGAGTCCAAAAGTGGTGGAGCGGTTTTGCCGTTATATCCACTTCCATTGGTCTTATCCGACACCTGGTTGGTGCCTAGCGGAAAAATATTTAAATGTCTTTTTGACGTAGAAAGTGGGGCCATGACGAAATAATGGCGAAAATATTAACCATAATTTTGCAATTTCCAGCAAAGAAAATGCTTCCATCTCTTTAAATAATTTTTGTCGAATGACCCTAAGACTCATACTTCTACGTTCTCTACCCCAATTAACCAAATTCTTCCGCAAGATGTCGTTCGGACATTGTTAAAAAATCAGACATCTAACTTTTAAGGAAATTATCCAAAATACATCAGATTTTTCAACAATGTCCGAACGACATCTTCCGGAAGAATTTGTAGGTTATAGCTGACACTGTGAAATTCGGAATTTTTGTTACATTCCGCTCCGCTCGTTTGACAATGTCACATGTAATAACAAAACACACTCATTTCGCAACTAGTTGCATAAGTTACTATTTTTAGTTAGTTTCGTTAAGTAAGACGTTAAGTAGAACTAAAGACAAAAAATGCTCGTTGAAAAATGAATCTTTTTATTATTGTGATTTTGGTATTTTTTATTCTGGAAAATTTTCTAACTTTGTAAAAATTTAAATGACAACATTTTCATGATTATTTTGTAAGTTCAATATTAATATACAAACTAGCACATAAAACTCAATCTTTTTAGGAATTATTATATTTGATATCTAATCTACAAAAGATTTTCTTCGTTACGGTTTACGCAAAATCAAATACAATTGTTATTCATTAGGGAATTGCTCTCAGATACATTTTCGGAAAAATTAAAACAAGAAAATTACCTGAGTATTTGGATCGATGGATGTGCAACAAATTGTAAAACTATGTAAATATTTTGTTAGTGAAATCAAATTACAAAGATATATTTAATGCAAACCCGTGTTTATGAGTCGCCAAATCACCAAATAGAGTTGGCTCCTTCCAGACATAACTGTTTTAAAAAATTTGAGTCGCTTCCCCTAAGCGTCATTGATCAGTTTCACAAAGAATATCCGACAGAGGCGTGACAATCTTTTGTTTTGATATTATTTGCTAGTAATACTCGACGTGAAGTTAGCTGCAGTTGCGACGAAAGTTCAAAAATCAGCTGATTTTCTTGCAACTGCAGCTAACTTCACGTTGAGTATTACTTCCAAATAACAAAACAAAAGATTGTCACGCTCCTGGTCACGAACCAACAATCGCTAAGCGTCTTCGTCTCGAAAATCACCATGCTGAGTCAGAATTGCTGACTCTAGCAGTTGACGCATTAAAGGCGTGGATTACCACTGAAAAAGTTGAAAAATTATTCCGCTGGTGTTCCCGGCATTTTTGACCCAATGTAATTTTGTTTTAAAAAAAGCGCCGTTGACGATCAGGCAATGTAAAAAGGTTGGTGGTTTGTTTATTGGAAGTCTAAACGTGAATGGGGGTTTTCGGTGTCGCAAGAATGAAATGGTAGAATTGGCTGAGGATTACGGTGTAGATATCTTAGCATTGAGCGACATTAGAACTAAGGGACAGCGGGAAGAGCAGGTGGGCGGCTATAAAGTGTTTTTGTCTGGCGTTCAGTCTGGTAGGGCAAACTGGGGAGTTGGAATGGCTATCAAGCAGGAATTAGAAAAATTTGTCTTGAATTTTCGCTGCGTAAATGAAAGGATTATGTGGATATCTATTAAGTTAGCTGGGGGTATTTATCGGCTGGTTAGTGTTTATAGCCCATGCGAGGGTAGCAATGCTGGCGACCTCGACGCCTTTTACGAGCAGTTAGGAGATGTTGTGGCAAAAAGGCGAAGTGAGTGTGTGGTTTTGTTGGGCGATTTTAATGCGAGGATAGGAAACAGTAACACCAATGCAGGTTATGAAAGGGTGGTAGGCAAATTCGGGGAAGATACTTTGAACTCAAATGGGAAGCGGTTGTTAGATTTCTGTGATTTCAATGGGTTAGCAGTAACCAGCTCTTTCTTTAAGCACAAATGGATCCACCGGTACACTTACGTCAATGAAAGTTGGGATCATAAGTCAATAATTGATTACGTAATTATAGAACAGGACAAGAGGCAGGAAATATGTGACACGCGTGTTTTCAGGGGTTTCACCTTCGGCTCGGACCACTATCTTTTGGGTGCACATCTGTCGGTTGGTAAACTCTGTCAGGCTAAAAGGAAGAAAAAAGGTAGTTCGCAGATTTCGCGTAGGAAAGTTCAAGGAGGAGGAAGTTAGGGCTCGTTTCATGGCAAAGTTCACAGAAGGTTTTGAGGGGCTTCCTTCGGACTGCGGGGACATCGAGGCTGAGTGGGCAAATTTTAAGGAATTTGTTTTGAGTGCAGCTGAGGAATGTCTGGGTAGTGTCTCTCGCGGAGGTAGGAACAAAAGGACGGGTTGGTGGAACGCCGATATCAAAAAGGCTGTGTTGGAGAAAAGAAAGCTTTATTTGGTTTGGTTACAGGATAAAACGGATGAGAAGAAAGGAGCTTACAGGGCTTGTAGTCAGGCGGTTAAGGCTCTAGTTAAAGAAGCAAAGGACCTCGCGTGGAAGAGGTTCGGAGAAGAATTGGAAGAAGCAGGTCAAGGAAAGGGTAAAAAATTCTGATCGGCGATTAAGGATATTAGGCGTGGTGGTGAAAAGGAGGGCTGCGGTAGCATTTTGGGTAAGGATGGCCAGTTAATTACGGATAAGGGAGAAGTACTGGAAACCTGGCGTGATTACTTTCAGGATCTATTTGCATCTGTCAATCCGGTAGTGGCACCTGACAGAAATCAGTTTGCTAACTCGGAGGGTGAGGAAGAAATTACATTAGAGGAGGGGACACGAAAGGTCAGCAGGCTGAAGGCAGGAAAATCCGCAGGTGTAGACGAAATTAGGACAGAATTTATTAAGAATAGCGGGTCTGGTGGGATCCAATGGCTTTGTAGGATTTTAATTTAGCCATGAAGTCCTCAGTAGTACCCGCTGACTGGAGCTTCGGTGTTATTGCTCCGATCTTTAAGAAGGGCAACCGTAAAGTTTGTAGCAACTACAGAGGGATTTCACTTTTGAGCGTGGTCGGAAAGGTTTATGCTAGTGTGCTAGTAGATCGGGTTAGGGTTATAGTTGAAGAGGTTCTGGACGAGGCTCAGAGTGGTTTCAGACCTCTGAGAGGGTGTCAGGATCAGATCTTTTGTCTTAGGCAGGCTATAGAAAAGCTCTTTGAGAGGAATATTGATCTGTACTTATGCATCATCGACTTGGAAAAGGCATTTGATCGAGTACCGAGGCAAAACTGTTCGAGGTGCTTAGCGAATACGGGATTAATGGAGGTTTATTGGGCGCCATTAAAAGCATCTACTCAGGGAGCAAGGCTGCGGTAAGGATAGATGGTGAAATTAGTGAGGCTTTCGAGGTTAATGAGGGCGTTCGTCAGGGTTTTTGTCTCTCTCCTCTTCTGTTCATAATTTTCATGGACAAAATCATCAAGCAGGCCAATTTGCAGGGGAATGTGGAAATTGGGGATGTAATTATGAAAATCCTGGCCTATGCGGATGATTTAACCCTATTAGCAGATAATGCCGATGATTTGCAGAGGGGGATTGACTGCATGAATGTAGCATGTGAGGAGTACGGGATGAAGATAAGCGTCGGCAAAACAAAGGTTATGCATGTTGGCAAATTTAGGAAAGACGTAGTGTGCAGTTTAAATGGGGAGCAGTTGGAACAGGTTTCTGAGTTTAAATATTTAGGAGCCATGTTTTCAGAGGATGGCAAGTTAGTTAGGGAATTTGAGGCAAGGAGGAGAATGGGAAATGCGGTGGCCAGTCAGTTGAGGTCTCATGTGTTTAACAGGAAGGAATTAAGTAGTGGCACAAAGTTAGCTATTCACAGATCAATCTTCAGGCCAACAATTTTATATGGTAGTGAAAGTTGGGTGGACTGCGGATACCTTGTGCATGACTTGGAGGTTTCAGATATGAGGGGTCTTAGGAGCATAGCAAAAGTGAATCGGAGGGAACAGTGGGACAATCATATCAGGAACGACGACATCAGAGAAAATTTAGGGGTTAGGTCAGTGGAGGAGGCGGCAAGGGTTAGTCGTCTGAGATGGTACGGGCACGTTCAAAGGATGGGTAATAGTAGGCTCCCAAAGAGGATATTGGATGCACAGGTCCCGGGTGTACGTCCTAGGGGTAGGCCAAGGAGAAGGTTCATAGACTCAATTAAATCAGATTTAGAAGTTAGGGGGCTTTCACTGGGCGAGCAAACCATCTCCTTGGCAGAGGATAGAAGGGTATGGAGGGGGGTGGTCAATGACCACCGGGTTGCGGCTTAAAGACCTCACACCGGAAGGTATAAACGGTCTATAAAGTTTGATGATGATGATGATGATGAAAAGCGCCGTAATTTTTTCACAAAATAAAACTTTGAACATAAGATTCCATTCGAACAAATTTTTGCTTATTATCAGCGATAGCGTCACCTCAAGCGATATCATTAATTTTGGAAGCAGACTTACGTACTGCGTCATACTTTACCTTTTAAGAGGTTTTTGTATGCGATATCAGCCGTTTTGGAAGTTTACAGTTGTTACAACTAAATTTAAAGAAAAAATTTTTCTCCAAAAAAATTTTCTCCGAAAAAAAAATTTTCTCCGAAAAAAAATTTTCACCGAAAAAAAAATTTCTCCGAAAAAATTTTCTCCTAAAAAATTTTCTCCCGAATAAAAGTTTTTTTTCAGAAAAACTTTTTCCCAAACAAAATTTTTTTCCGAAAACAAATTTTCTAAAAAAAATTTCTCCGAAAAAAAAAATTTTCTCCGAAAAAAAAGTTTCTCCAATAAAAATTTTCTCCGAAAAAAAAAATTTTCCGAAACAAAAACTTTTCTCCGAATAAAATTTTTTTCAGAAAAAAACTTTTTTCTCAAAAAAAGTTTTTCTCCGAAAAAAATTTCCTCTGAAAAATATTTTTTGTGAAAAAATTTTTCGCACCAATATAACTTTCCCGAAGAAACCAACTGTCTAGCTATTCTAATTCAGAAGATAGCAAAAAAACAGGTTGGCGTCACTTTGACAGCTGGCAGACATTTTCTTAAGATCCCAAAAAATTCTGCTGACCAAACTCTATAACTTTCCCGAAGAAACCAAGTCTCTAGTGATTATACATTGACGTGTGGGCATGGCGGTTCGAGCCGAAGGCGAGATTCGTCAAGCCCACAAGTCAAGATAACAATTAATATTCTATTTACCGAGAAACAGATATATCGAGATAAATGAAAATGGTCTAGACGGATAAATGCGACATCACTGTTCAAGGTAGGTAAATTTCTAAAACTCCGAGCATTACCTGAAAAACCGTCAAAATTGACCACTTTTCCACATGCCACGGCTTTTCCAGAATTTTCCCGGAAAAGCGACCTATGAAATTTTTCATTTGGGGCCGAAATTGACGTTCAGTGAAAATTTCAGGAAGATCGACTATCTGGTTCTCGAGATCGAAAATTATTAATAGATCTGGATCTATAGAAACCGACAGATCAGAAAAAAAGTTTACATAATAATGAGAACTATAGAAAAATCGACGGCCACTAGAAAAATGTCATTTTGATGAGTCTGGGCTCGTTGGAACGCTGCTAATAATTTGGAGGGGGAGGGGGGCGAGTGGAAAAAACTCAAAAGTTCGTTCCATGTCCCAAAAATTTTGTATGGCGTTTTTTGAGTTTGTGGACTTCTTTTTAGGGGTGTGGGGACTGCGTCACGCCCTCCGCGCTACCGATGTTAGAAAGGGAGTAAATTAGACTATTTGAGGTATTTTTTAACTTTCGGCAGTTTTTTCAACGGATTTGGGTTACAAGCGACCTGAATGAAGTCTAACAATGTTGGTTCCTCAACAAACTGTTTAAAGTATTAGAGTTCCATTTCCATCCCTGTCTCAGGGTCCGTGTTAGTGTTAGTACACGTGGAGTTATATACTTCATGGTATCGTATAATGTTTTGCTATATGTGAGTGTGTTGGTGCAAACTTGACAATTGTTCATTACGTGACACCATTGCACTCTCGATTCGTTGGATTGATGAAAAAGTTAACATCGTTTCCTTAAAGTCGAAGATAAAAAATTTTTTATATGCCCAGGAAGTCTAATATCGGGAAAACAAATTTTTCCCGAGTGAAAATGGCAGTCTCAGTGAGTACTAAAATTGAGTGTACTCACAGCCTCAAATCAGTCTCAATTTCTGAAAAAAACTCAGAAGTACTCAATTTTCCTTTTTTTTTAAATCATCATTAATGAGACCAGTGAGTACACTCATCTTAGTTTTTTTTAGATTTAGACTGACCGAGGTCATTGAGCACACTCACAGACTATTTGAGATCGCTGAGTATGCTTATTTCGAGACTTTTTTAGACTGTTGAGCATGCTCAATTGCGAAAAATATTTTTTTTAGCCGATGAGACCGGTGAGTGTACTCATTTTCGACAAAAATATTTTTCACGATCATATTGAGGCTTTTGAGACTGTTGAGCATGCTCAAAGGTAAAAAAAAAATTTTAGCCAATGAGACTGTTGAGTGTACTCATTTTCGACAAAAATATTTTTTACAATTTTATTGAGGCTTTTCAGACTGTTGAGCAGGCTCAAATGTGAAAAAAAATTTTTTTTTAGTCTCAAAAGCCTCAATAACATTGTGAAAAACATTTATGTCGAAAATGAGTACACTCAACAGTTTCATATCCTTTCGTAACAACGGTTCAAAATAAGACTACAAATACGCATGTGCAATTTAGCAAGATGAGTTACGTCGTTGGCGGTCCACAAGCAAAGTCAAGCATCATTCGGCGCGGTTAGTACTTAGATGGGTGACCAGAAAAAGTTAGTAAAAATAAAAAAATTAACAAGTTTCTAATATAATTTCAGAGTAATCGCGATTTGTGAAGAAAATAGTACCTGGCGGCATCTACGAATAAAATGAAAAAGTTTCAGTATCATTGGCGGCGAAAAAGCGTCTCAAACTGCAATTCAAAATTAGCATACTCAAGAATCTCAAATAGCATCAAAATGAACATACTCAACAGTCTAAAATAGTCTCAAAATGAGTATACTCAACAGTCTCAAAGTAGCATACTCTGCAGTCTTAAATAGTCTCAAAATGAGTATACTCAACAGTCTCAAATAGTCTCAAATAGTCTCAAAATGAGTATACTCAACAGTCTCAAATAGTCTCAAAATTAGTATACTCAACAGTCTCAAATAATCTCAAAATGAACATGCTCAACAGTCTGAAATAGTCTCAAAATGAGTATACTCAACAGTCTCAAATAGTCTCAAAATGAACATGCTCAACAGTCTGAAATAGTCTCAAAATGAGTGTACTCAACAGTCTGAAATAGTCTCAAAATGAACATGCTCAACAGTCTGAAATAGTCTCAAAATGAGTATACTCAACATTCTCAAATAGTCTCAAAATGAGTATACTCAACGGTCTCGAAATGTCTCAAAATGAGCATACTTCACAGTTTCAAATAGTCTCAAATTTAGCATACTCATCAGTCTCAACAGTCTCAAACAATAGAAAAATGTCTATTAATTGAGGCAAAAATGAGCATACTCATAATTTTTAATGATGATGACGGTCTCAAAACAGTCTAAAGCGTTCGAAAATACAGTACTCAGTGCCATACACAAAAACAGTCTCAATTTCAGTCTCAAATCGCATGGTTTTTGTACTCGGGTTGTCCTTGTTTTCCAGCGCTGTCAATAAGATTCGTCTCTGTTTTTTAACTGATTCTACTCTGACTGCTTTTGAGAATCGTCATTGGTGGCAGCACTAAAATGCAATTGTTATTATCGCTCCACCCTACATAATTTGCTATTTTCGTGCTATTTTCATGACTCATGAAAGCAATCGAAACGAAAATTGTGACGTCAAACATTTTCGATTCACTGAACATCGCAGATTGAAAAATGAAACATGATATGAAAGGAATCTGCGTGTAAACAGGTGCCATTCGGGAAGCCCTATACCTTTACCGATTATCCAATAATAATTATTTACCTGAATGACATGACAAGAAAAAACTGTTTCGTATCTCACTTGCACGCCTTCCAGGTGCTGGCTTCCATCATCATCGCATCGAAAAACGTTGAAGCAAAACGCATTTATCATTTTGTTTATATTGTTTTGTGTACGTGCAGAGAGTGTTGGTATCGAATCTATTATATCAGATTGGGCGTGATATAGATAAGCCTTTGTGCATATTATGTCTGTTGTGTTTGTTTTAGTACGGTTGATTAAGTCGTTAAAATATGAAAAACAGCAATTTATTTTCCAGTGACTCGCAGTCATTAATTAGATTTTTGTTCATTTCTCAACTTGAATGAAGGTCTCTCCTTAGGCTTGAAAAACGAAATTGTTCTTCGAAAAATAGACTCCTACCAGGAACCAAATGTGGCAAATTCTTTATAGCTTCCCGAGCCCAAACGATTCGAGAGCAACCAGAACGAAAATATAATTTGATGCTTTTAAATCGGCGTACTCTTTAGGGGCCGTTCATAAAGGATGTCACGCCAATTCTGGTACATCCGTGACAGGGAGGAAGGGGTGGTTCAAGAGCTGCGTGACGTCACGCGAACCACAATAACATTAGTTGCACATGTTCGTCATAAGCTTTGTTCGCCGTGTTAAGGTTGAGCGGAGCGCGACAGTGTGAGCTGTCACTTAATCATACAATCAAATGTAGGGTTTGCGCTAGACCCGCACGATTCGTGTCAAAAGAACCGTCATTGCAAAAGCGTGATCGAAAGACTCAATGTCTCAAATTCTGATCTACTAGGGCACAAAGATGAGCTTTCGACGGACCTATCTATACGAAAATATTTACCTATCATTTTTCAATGATCAAAGATCAAGATCGTTTCAGAGTTGGTCGCAAAAGGGAGGGGTACAGACGGAAATACAGAAGGACTCGGTGGAACAAACCAAATGTGTTAAACAATTTTCTCACACAAGGTGAAAGTTTGTTACAGTAAGATAAGGCGAACTTTCGAAAGTAATTCTTTTGTGTGAGCTTTTGTTCTTCTGTCATGCAACGTACTACTGTAGCATACTTTACCATACATTAACGTTTAGTGCTAATACTTCTCAAAATTTGAGTGTAATATTTCTTGGTAAGTTGGCGTGACGTGGCACCGAAGAGTGGGGGGGGATAACTTCAAAGTGGCCAAACATTTGACATCTCAGAAAGTCATATCCGACACCTCACTGCGAAAGAGTCGGTGCCTAGCGGAAAAATATTGAAATGCCTTTTTGACGTAGAAAGTGGAGCCGTGACAGAGAGAGTGGTCAAAATATTAACTATTAAAATGCAATTTCAGCATAGAAAGAGCTTCCATCTCTTGAAATAATTTTTGTCCAATTATGGAGTTATTAATGATTTGAATGGACGCCGTCCGTCTCCTTCTGTCGTCTAAATTATTGTAAATAGCCAGAGCCAGACACAAACAAATCAATGAATCATTTCAAAAATCCAAACATTTTTGGTATCTCTTTATCAAAGAGATTTTCTCTTTCCTGTCACTTATGTCAACAAATACGTGAGTCATCAATATGCTCAAGCATGGAGAATGGGAAAAATTTCATTGGCGGCGACGTAGTAATAAAATGTTGGTGTCGGTAAAAATATCGACTTAAAGGTACTCAGCAGTTAAAGAAATTTTCTCGAAACCTTTTCGCTTTGACAAAAAATACTCAAAATAAAGTTCTCTAAGTACCTACATTTCTCTGTAATTAGGCAATAAAAGCTTTTTCAAAACAAATCGAAAGGTAAGTCATTACTTTCGTTCCGTTTGAATCCTAATTTGTCTGTGAATGTCAAAGCTGTAATCCTCTCATCCGATGCTCTTCAAATACCGATATGTAAATGCCATGTAGCAGTGCGCATGCGTACCATATTTTATAACATCATGCAGAACCGCTTTAGGCTTTTTGGCGCCCTAAGGATGATAGAAATTTGGCGCCCCTGTTTTTAAAAATTTCGTAGCAAATTTTTAGTTTTCAAAAATTTGTTTTATACTTTGGTACAGAGAGGTACATTTCCATTTAAACACTTTTTAGATATGTTTGATATGTCGGAGTTTTAAATGTCACATTACATAAGATGTATGCGCAAGAAAGAGACGCAAAGTGTACGTACAAACCAAGTAATGTAATGTAAAGTAATGTAAAAGAAATGTGATTTGAAGTTAATGACATTTAAAACTCTAACAAACCTAAAACTGTTTACATCGAAATGTACCTCTCTGTAACACAAATCATATTTTTGGACCCATACGAAGCACAAAGGTCCTATACGCTTACTACAGACAATTTTATTGTAACATGGGGTAGATCGAGGGGGAGGGGGATGCATCTATTATCGTCTAGAGATGACGAATCAGCAATCAAAAAATGTCCGTCTGTCAGTCTCGACTTTTTTTCCAAACGGCTCAACCGATCAGCCTAAGCTTTTTTTCACTGAAAGGTACATGCCTCAAATGATTCAAGTTCGAAGATGAGCAAAATCGGCAAAATAGTTCCGGAGATATGGTCGAGAAAGTGGCCAAAAACATGGTTTTTCGAGCGTCGGTGAAGCTTTTTTGCAAATATCTCAGCAAGTATAGCACGGAAATTGCACATGTTGGTATCAAATGAAAGGATTTGATGGCAGAAAATTGAAAAAAAAAATTGTGGGAATTGGGTCACGGGGTCGGGGCACCGGGACCAATGGAATCGATGAAATTGAGTTTCTGGGCCATATACGAAAACAGTTTTTCGTGTTTATTTCCTTAACTATGCAATTTGGAGATTCACTGTCAAAGGCAAAGTTGTAGAGAATGAAATTTTAGGTTACACGTGTTTCAGGGGTTTGGGTAAAAATGCCTCTATCCTGGGATATGACCACTTCTAGAATTGGAAGTGATAATCCATATCTCTTGAATTATAGGAGTTAGAAAGTTGCTTCCAAAAGCAAAGTTGTAGAAAATAAAATTTTAGAGAACACGTGTCTCAGGGTTTTGGGTAAAAATGCCACAATCCTGGGATATGACCACTTCTAGAACTAGGAGGGATGATCCATATCTCTAGAACCATAAGAGGTAGAAAGTTGCTTCCAAAGGTAAAGTTGTAGAGAATAAAACTTTAGAGAAAACGTCTCTCAGTCGAATTTCGACCATTTTGTGGAGGTCGATGAAACTTTTTTGCTTATATCTGCGCGAAATAAACAAGGAAATCGCTCTTCAAGGTTTTGAATGAAAGATACAGACCTCAGAAAACTACGGACCAGAGTCTGGGCCAAACTCACGCTACGGAATTATTTGCTTCTCATGAAAATTCCTTTAATTGTGAACTTATTTTTTGGGATCCAACCTACTCTGAGAACAATAAGAAAAATCGTTAAATTTTCACAAAAACTAGTCGTTCTGAGACTGGGTTCAATCCCAAAAAATAAGTTTAGTTGCTATCAAAAGATAACATACTTGGGAAGGGACATGCTGACCTACTTTTTTGAAAACGCGCTTTTGTAGACGGATGTCAGCTAAAATATAATATTTGAGCTCCTAAATGTAGACTATATTTTAGCAGACAAGTTATGGGCCTTAATAATGCAGTATGTTTGGTGGCTGTAACATACATATAGACTACATTTAGGCCAGATATTAGTTTCACACCTAACTTTCTCAGAGAATATTTGCATACTTCAAGGCGTTAAGGTGTTACTCAGAAGTCTCGTGAAACCGGTGGTCCAGATTGAGTTTGTTATTATTGGCGATGAAAAAGGTTGCTTGTGAAGTTTTAAAACAAATCATGGAAGTGCGGTAGCAATGCGCCCGTGACGCAAGTCCACACCACATACGAACAAAAACTTAAGAAAATTTATTTTTGTAGACTGCGGAACCATATATACAGCTAAGTTTTAGAGGTGTGCGGGCCGCCGGAAACTCGAAAAAATCCCGACCCGAACCCGAATGAATTTGACGGGTCGGGTTTTTTATTTTCGTTTTTTTGTAGGGTCGGGTCGGGTCGGGTCGGGTCGTGTTTTCGGTCTTCTTTTTTTTGTCGGGTCGGGTCGGGTCGGGTTTTCATTTTCTTTTTTTCGGGTCGGGTTTGATGACTTTAACTGAGCAAACCCGACCCGACCCGAAAAAATTAGTTCACATTCTGGTTTCTAGCAAATAACTCCTCTTACTCACTCAAAATTTTTTTTAAAATATTTATGAAGTAAATCAAATTTGTTTGTAATCGTTGAGTGAGGTATGCTTGCTGAGACGGAAGCACGACTTTTTTACCCGTACGAACTAACGTGGCTGAGGTTTTGCGAGTCGACGATACGTTTCCGAGACTTGTTCGGAATCATATCTTATCCTGATACACTTTCAATCATTATTTCTCATGTGTAAATAAATTATTTTCAAAGTACTTCCAAATGAACTCGAATAACATCTAAAGACATACACAAACTGAAAATACCCACATAAAATATCCTGTACGGATTATGTATCCAAAATTCAATGAGTGAACATATTATGCTTGAATAATGTTCATATTATCTGTGCACAAATCAAACAGCTTTCCAACAGTCGTCCAACAGTCTTCAAACAGCCTTCAAAGTAGTCGATGACTACTAAAATACTATCGTCGACGACTATCGTTTGTCTTTAACTTGAATTCTAGAGAAAATTAGTCATATCTGGAGCGTCTCAAAGTTGTGATACATATTAAGCGAGTTTCCCCTAAAAACCGATAAGTCTAGAAGAAAAATGTTAAATACGAAGCAATGATAAACAGTCGTTTCCGTGGATATTTGCACGGGAACAAATGTTCTCTATCACTTCGCATTTATTATTTTCCAAACACATTTATCGCTGTTTAGCGGAAACTCGCTTAATATGTATCCGAACAGGTTCGGGTTCGTATCGGGTACCGGGTTCGGGTTTGATTTTCATTTTGGATCAGGTTCGGTTCGGGTCGGGTTTGACTACACCCACTTGCGACAAACCCACCAAAATTATTTTTCCCAAATTCTACGGAAAATTCTAATGCGAATTGTCTCTTCACCCATTGAAATCGGTTCAGTGGATCCGAAGATATGACCTTCAGAAAATGATCATTTTACAAATAAAAAAGTTGAGGGGATCTTTTTTGACCATGGGAGTAGTAGCCGCCGTGCTTGGGTTAGGTGGCGGTGGCGGCTCAAAAAAAACTTTTGATATGTTGCAGAGGAAGTTGTGTTCAGCCATGAAATTAGTAGCCGCCACCCTCCCTTTCATCGGCGGCGGCGGCTCAAAAAAGCTTTTGATATGTTGTAGAGAAAGTTGTGGGGATCATTTTCGGCCATTAGAATAGTAGCCGCCAGCGCCGGCTCGAACAAAACTCTACATATAATTCGGCAAAAATGATTTTTCTACTGAAATGATATCACAACAGAAACCCCTTTTAAAAGGGAAATGTGGCGCAAGTCCTCATCCCTTTTTCCAAAACAACTGATATCAATTAGAGTGACGCTTAAAGCTTCGGAACGCAAAAAATTCTTTTCAAATATTTTCGGCTAAAAAAATGCGTCACAAATGCCAGAATCTCCCAACCTAATAATTTTTCTGCGCTTTCACAACCCCAAAAATTTAGCTTTGTCGCGAGTATCTATCTATCGCGACTTCTATTGTCGTACATTTTGTAAACACCGATGATGTCAGAGGGGTTAGAGCGATTTTATTATTGTCGTAAATTCGATGCTCATTTTGTACCTCAGTTATTATATAGAATGAATGTTGCGCAATCGATGTTAGTACATCAGATGCAACTCACTGATACATCAGTCACTCATCGAATTTACAACAACTTTAACATTTTTAAGGCAATATACCTGGCGATTATAATAAAATGAAAAAGAATGTGGTTGTTTATAACAAATAATGACGCTGGTACAACATTTTTCTATCTGTAAATTTTCTAAAATAAGAAACGGCGTAATTTCAATTCCAATGCAATAAATATTTGTAATCCACTTTTATATGAATGTAGCCTATAATTTCCGCCATATTTACACCTGACAAATATTTATCGTATAATTACTCACATACAACATATAGTAATTCCTTTAAATATAACAAAATGTTCAGTATACAAGTAATGCTCCAAATACGACGTATGATGTGTCAAGAAAATGAAATTATATTTTCCTCTAACATGTGACAAAAAAAAATAATACAACGAATACACAGCACAATAATACTTAGTTACACACCACGCCCAGCAAATAATTACGTTTTATTTTTCATTATAAAGAAATGAAGTCAACAACTGTCTTCACAGTTCTCACATTTGAGATTTATTAATATAAAATTATTTCGAAATTTTCGACTTGTTTTTCGTCTGTCCATTATTGTTGGCATACAAAAGAGTTAGGACACTGAACTGCTAAACTTGCAACAGTCGGTACACTTTTGGGCGGACATACGAGTATTTATCGAATGGGTTTGTAAGGCAAGGATAATGGAAATGAGCCTTTTACACCCATCCAGACTTCAAACTTACAATCAACTGATTTGACTTTACATTAAGTTTTCCAGGTTTGGTGATATGTCTAGCTAAAAAAATTATTACGATAATATAAGATAATATTTGATAATATTATTTACCATAACTAATTCGTGGACGCTTTTATCTGTTAACAAAGATAAAGCTGCGCTACATATGCACCCTATTTTCTTATAACATTTTTTTTAACATTCGTTTCTTCTTCCTAAAGTGACTTCTTTGTTTCGATTATCTCACAACGCGTTGCCGTGTGTATTTTGTTTATCACCGCGTACAAATATTTTTCTGATAGAAATTCTGACAGGAATATTCTCAAGAATGTAGGAAGTTAGATAAAAACAAAAATTTGATGTTAACGTACCGGTTGGGGGGTTCATCAGTTTTGGTTCCATTGGTCAAGTTACTTCAGATCCTTGTTTTGACGTGAAAATCCGTCGAACTCACACATTGGCGAACTATTCGAAAAATGAAAGTCTTCTTTCTCTGTCTTGTGTGATTTTACCGCTGATTTGTTTTATAAATCCATACAGAAACAAGAAATACAATAGAATGTCTTAGTAATTTATGCAGAAAATTCACCAAATTTTAAGTTGTCTAACCAGAGGTATGTGACAGAAACAGCAGCTTATTGAACGATAAGTGAACTTTATAAGTCACGATTAATAGACGGAGATTGTGAAGCTATTACTTGACATTAAATAAAGACAAGATCTTTGAAGAACAGATCTACAGATAAAAGAAATTTGATGGCAATGAGGACTAAAAGGGCGGCAGCTCCTGCATTCAATCAAAACAAAAATTAGGGCTTAAGTTGTCCAGTAAAAAAATGAAAATTTTGATTTAAAATGCATGACAAAATTTATAAAAATAATGTTTCCCTTCAGCTAATCCGTCACCTAAACCTCTCCCAATCCGTTCCTATTCCTCCTCACAAATTTCACGTGATTCCCTTGCAGCAATTTTTCAACTCATACACAATTTGTCCAGTAAATATTTTGGTGTAGCTATTTCGACTGGAGATATTTTTACATTAGACACTTTAACCCTCTACGTAATCTTGAGGTTCTTAAGAGCGTTTTCTTCGCGCATGTCAGGTCAGACCTAGAATGTGCGTCGGTTCCGATGTCATGTCGACGTGATTGTGTCCATAGAGAAAAACTTCTTAATCTACGGATATATCGTAAATTCAATTGCAACGCAATCAAAAATTCGAAATTCAACTGCACTAAAAGGGTCTATTCCCAATATTTTAATTTCGTCATCAATGTAAATTAATGACGTCAGCTAGTATGCACTTTTGGCATTGGCCGAGAATAAATAAATAAACCATTAAAAGGGGTATAGGAAAGTAGGGATAGAGTGTAGAGAGTAAGAATCAAAGCAGTAAATGACGGATTGGAACACGTTGAAAGAATGGCTTTAATGGGAATTACAGGAGTGATGAAATCCGCTCATACGAGTGCTCTTGAGGTGTTGCTGTTAGTTCTTTCGATATCAATTCGTTTGAGGAACAGCAATTGCTCGATTGTGGGTCACGCTAACACCTTGCTGGAGAAATCGAAGGAAATTCCAGAGATCTTGATGGACACAGATCAATGTACTCCACAATATTTCTTCGATAAGAACTTTCAAGTCATGATCCCAAGCAGAGAAGAGTTGGAAAATGGAACAAAAACTTTAGATCCGAATGACGTGAATATATTCACGGACGGATCGAATATAAACAATGGGACGGGCAATCCAGCAATCCCTTACACTTACGGAAATATATTTTTGCATCAAATAGAATTTGGTACTTCTGCGCAAGTTTTTGCAGTGTTAAAAAGCTGCGCAGAAGTACAAAATTCTATATGATGCAAAAATATATTTCCGTAAGTGTAGTACGGGAGTCGTACTCGCTTGGTAAGTATGCATCGATAACCCAAGCTGAGACCTTCGGGATAATTAAGGCTTGTGTTGAGCTAAATGAGACGGAATATGAGGCAAGGAACGTCAACATATACACGGACAGCCAAGCATGTCTGAAGTCATTAAGCTCTAATTGCTTAACTTCTAAACTCGTGATAGAGTGTACACAAAGAGTGAACGAAGTGGCTAGATCGCACAAATTCAGCTTAGTTTGGATACCTGGTCACAGAGGAGTGGACGGGAATGAAGAAGCTGATGCTCTAGCTCGAGAGGGTAGCACCACAGCTTTCTTCGGACCGGAGCCAGCCTTATGACTGCTATGCAGGGTGCAGAGGACCATAATCAGAGAGTGTTACTCTAGAAAGCATGATGAGCTATGGACAAATCTCCGAAGCTGTAGGCAGTCGAAGATTTTCATAAATGGCACATCCAACAAGATTACCAAATATCTCCTAAAGTTCTCCAAAACAGTACTGAGGAAGCTGATTGGAACCATTACCGGACACTGAAAGCTATGGAAACACATGCACAACATGAATTTAGAGAATTCAGAGATCTGCAGGAGATGTGAGGAAGAAGAGGAAACGCCCGAACACCTATTCCCAATGTGCTCATCCGTGGCGTGGCAAAGACTAGAGAGATTTGGAGCTGCCTATCCAAACCAAGAGCAAATTATGAAAACAAACATAAGAGAACCACACGAATTCTCCAAAAAATTTATTGAGAATGTGTATGAGGAGACATTTTGAAGAATACGTCATCTCAAACTTAGAAGTGCTTTAGTAATAGTAAAGTAAATAAAAAAATGTTTTGGTTGTATTGGGTGGGCCATGCGGCCTAATTATGCTTAAGTTTTTATTATACAAATGTATTGTGAACTCAGAACCAATAAACGAATCTAATAAGGGATAGAGTGTACT
>CM055405.1:51325664-51341961 GCA_029228625.1 Pseudolycoriella hygida | reverse complement strand
GAAAAATTTTTTTTGGAAAAATTTTTTTCTGAGAAAAATTTTTTTTGGAGAAAATTTTTTTCGGAGAGCACTTCGTGTCACCAATTCTTCTCAGTGATTCATATAACTTTTCTGAAGAAACCAACTGTCTACGTATTCTTATTCAGAATTTAGCAAAAAAATCCAAGATGGCGTCACTTTGGCAGATTTCTAAAAATCCCAATCCGATCATTACCTAAAAAACCCTCAAAATTGACCACTTTTCCACATGCCACGGCTTTTCCAGAATTTTCCCGGAAAAGCGGCCTATGGCCTGAGGGGCGAGGGGGAAAAAACTCACAAGTTCGCCTATATATGGCTCCTTCACCCAAAGGTTTTGATATGGAGTTTTTTGGGTTTGTGGACGTTTTTTTTTGGGGTGTGGGGGCTGCGTCACGCCCTCTGCTACCGCTGCGGGCACGATCTCCGTCTAAAGTTAGACTCAGATATTTATACACAGAATTCATCGAATATGGGTGACGTCATATTTGTCATTCTTCTGTGTACGATTCGTTGCGGCACCAAATCCACAATCAACAAACGAATGAAGTGAGCAGTGGATGAATAACAGGTCTATTTTGTATGCAAAAAATCACCTGAAAAAACATCGGAATGTCAATCGTAGGAAAACGAATGTTACGAAAAGTAAACTCGGTCTCGATATTTAAAACAAGAACACCTGACACGACACAATTGGCATATGCCCCATATACGTCGAAAAGCTTAAATGGAGACATAAAATTGCAAATTGAACAGACAGTAAGTTAAAGTAGACTAGCTGAGAACGTCACCATTTGCTGTATTCCGAACGATCAAAGCATTATCTGAGTGAGGAAAGGAAAAATACGAACAAGCGTTTATCGATCAGCACTAAGCTAAACAACTGAAGGTAAGGACCAACAATACAAAACATTCGTAATCGGTCTCACTTAGTAACAGTTTTCGAAAAGATGAATCGGTATAAATTACTCTAATAATACTTTCATTTTGTTCAATTGCTTACTAGGGAGCGGTCCAAAATCTAATGGGAAAATAAAAGTGACAAAAAAGTTATTCAATTATTCGTCTCTGAACCAATTGGAACATACGGAATGGAGAAATATTTGTCAAGTCTCCACGACTGATACCGTAAATCTCTCAACTTTGTCGACACTAATTTTTTGGACCCTCCCTACTAATATATTGCATCGAAATTCTTATGCTCAAATGGACTTATTCTCAGTCCGGATGCGATTTACTAAAAACTACTTTTTACAGAATTAAACTCACAGGAACATATCTTCCATACTAAGGTAAGGCTAGAAAATAAAATATGAAAATTTCTCTTGAAGAAACTCTTTTCACGAATCATTCAATCGGTGGACTTTTGTGTATATCAAATTTTGTCTCAAGACGAAGCCATTAATTTAGCCGCCTGAATGACATTATGCTGATGATGATAACCGGCTAAGTCGGATGCAGTATGTACAGACGTTGGTGCAAATGAACTGAAGTATCCGTTCTGGATGCAATTGCTCATGTAATCGTAGTTGGTTGAATTCGTCTCCGACTTGACATTGTTACCATAACTCGATTGAGATAAATTATTCGGATGTAGATAACTGCTAGCTGAAGAGTGAATGTGTGGCGAATTGTGGGAGAGATCATACTTTGACGTTGAATTCAAACCAGCTGTGTAGGTCAGATGTGTGTTGTTCAGATGGGAGTGAGACGTAATGCTAGCACTGGATGAAGGATGAACATACGGCTGAATGGGATGAGATCGTGATACGGGCGAATGTAAATGCATTTTTGAGACTGGCGACGTCATCATTTTTGTGGTACCATTTCGATCGGATGGCATTAGATTCTGTGATTGTATTGGCGTTGACGAATTCGATAGACTCTGTTTCATGTCTGCAAACACTCGATTCAATCAGAATTCACACCGACTAAAGAAATCGTTGTTAAACTTACCGTCACCGTCGTCCTTTTTTCCATTTGATGGCAAATCGTTTCCAGCGCCACCCTTTTTCGGTTTCCTTTTTCTTGTTTGTATGCCATCCTTTCGCATTGCCAACGGTCGATTTACACCATGTAATTTGAAATACAAACCACACGCATTGCACACTGGCTCCCCTTCGTTATTTCTTCGCCAAAGTGTCGTTGTTCGTGTACCACAATTCGTACAACATAAACCCAAACGTCTGGTTGCGGTCTAAGGTGAAAAAAAGGTGAACATTTTTCAACACGAAATACACAATCACAGAGTGCATTGTGTATTTCATACAACTTTTAGCTAAGATCCGAACACAATTTCTATATGAATGCAAACTTACAAGTCTTTTGCTCGGTTTGATTAGCGGTCGATTCATTCCGTTCATTTTATGATACAATCCACACGCATTGCACAAATAGTGACCAGTGCCATCCCTCCTCCACAACGGCGTTGATATAGCGCCACAATTGACACATTCTCGCCCTTCGCCAAGTTGAAAATCCATTGTATTGTCGTATGGTGATGTGCTTTGAAAACTTCGTCCATCGTATGTCCTCCACGAACCCATCATAACATTTGGTGAATAAAATTGTGGAGGTAGTTGTGAGTGTGTCGCACTGAAATTATCAGCCGTCCAACCATTTTGCGGTACCGAGCCTACTGGAAATGTGTTGTGGTTGAACTGTCCATGTGGTAGAGGTCTGCTCGATGGTACGTATACGGGCGAATTAGCTGCAACGGGGGATTGATGATATGAGCCGGTATTTGCGATACTTCCTGTCATTTCTGCATATGTTGTCGGGGAATGAAACATATTTATCTGAAATCTAGAAAAAAAAATTTTCGCGTTAGTGGAAGGTCACAAAATACAATTATTATCAGAAAATGTTTGAGCATAAGGTTTTCGCATGAAAGTTCTGTTATTATTAGCTACTTTATGTTTTCACCCCTACTTTCCTCCCGTTCGCAGGTCCGTCACAATTATGATGTCACAAAAATGACGTCACAAAAATGACGTCACAAAAATGAAGTAACAAAAATGACGTCACAAAGATGATGTCACACAAGTGACGTCAGACATAAATATGACGTTACATATATGACATAACAAAAATGACGTCACAAAAATGATGTCACACAAATGATGTCACACAAATGATGTCACACAAATAACGTCACTCAAATGACGCCACAAAAATGATGTCACATATATGACGTCATAAATATGACATCACAGATATGACATCACAAAAATGACGTCACAAAAATGATGTCACACAAATGACGTCACTCAAATGACGTCATAAATATGACATCACAAAAATGACGTCACAAATACGACGTCACAAAAATGACGTCACAAATACGACGTCACGAATACGAAGTCACAAATATAATAACAATTCTTCAAAAATTCACTATCGCTACTTTTCTATAAGGCAGTTCTTAACGAAAATAGATGGCAGCACATTCTATACACTTGACATTCGTGGCAGATTAAGTTACTCATTCAAGTATTCTGACATTTGAAGCAGATTATGTTTAGTTCGTGATAATCGACGTTGTGAGGATAAAAGATGTCGCACATTTTGTTGACAATGTCAACTTTTTATTTTACTGAGAAATAAATACCATTTCGTGTGGGAGTGTCAGAGGTGAAATTCTTTGAAATTTTTTTTTATCATTCCAATATTATGTAGCGGACAATGTAGTATTCTGGAAGTAATTTCGCTGGCTGACCTACCGCAAAAAAAGAACTCTCTAAGCCTTTGGGAAAGAGTATTTATATTCCATTCCATGTAAAGTTAGGTGCTGTTCATAAATGACGTCACGCTTGCTATAAAGTCCACAAAGTTCATTACTTGAAACTGGTCAGACATTTTGCTTATAGTACTTCGGCTACCCCCCGAAACACACCCCCTGTTTGGGGGGGGGGGGGGGGTAGCCAGAGTCCTATAAACGAAATTTGTTGTACTGAACGAGTTATGACCTTTTTATGGATACTCATTTTTTATAGCAAGCGTGACGTCATTTGTGAAAAGCCCCTTATAAGAAAACAATGACTGCAGGCCGGCCAGATGAAACGTCTGTAAAACGTTCTTCCACACAGCGTAACGCTTGAAATTAAACATTTCAATGTGCACTCATCGTTTTCTCATAACCTTTCATGGAATGGCGCGCCAGAGAAATTCTTGAGTACGACGAAACGAACTATTTATCCACCAATATTTGCACTAACTTGGGTCGCATATTTTCATGAGCTTTTCGTGAAATTCTCACTATTTTTAGAAAAAACTTCACGAAACGCACGATTTTTTCATAAATTTCGTGAATTTTTCAGGTCGATTTTAGGGTAGATTTTTCACGAAAATAGGCTTTGGTTGCAGGACACTCAAATATCTCTGGTAAGGAGAAGCTGGATGAGCTTGGAGTGACGCAGTTGCGGTCACTACATCTACGGATAAATGTACGAACAATATTTGTTGTTGGAGTGAAGCAGTAGCGATCACTACAAGCTGATTAGATTAGCCTCCAGTAGCTCGTTTCGCAGCCCGAAGTAGCGATATTTGGTTAATCTCTTCAACAAATCATATCAAAATGGAAAGCCCAAATATTCCGAAGTTACTTGAACTTGCTAAAAACTGCTACATTCCGAGCTGCCTATAATAAACAATAAAAACAAAAACTATTTCTTATCGCTGAACCAAAGCCTGTTATTCACAAAAATCAACAGAAGTCACCTTTACACGCAACTTTTGTGAATTTAATTCAAGTTAGAACTTAATAGCTTAACTAACCGGCCACTCCCCTTTAAACAAGCACATACACACCATCGGCCGAGCAGTAAATGATAAATGTCCGAAATGTGGCGACATAAAAACAGTCGAACATTTCTTGTGCAAATGCCCAGCTGATATCTGAGCAAGGGCGACAAGCCTAGGCGCTTGACGAAGCATGACGAAGCTGCAAATTGCATGGAGGGACAATCAAAGAAGACTGCCAGTAGATCTGAGAGAGTAGGTGCAGTTCGCCCCCCCCCCCGAAGTAATGCTGTGATGCGGTCCCGGGGAGAAGAGAGGATGGAGACTAAGGAAGGAGGTTTTAGTTGGTAGGTCATTAAAGAATGGAATCCAACACTACCTTGCTCCAGGACCGGGTGTCTATGAAGATTTCCTCACCCTTATAAAAAAAAGCCTAGGCGCTTACATACTCCCATACAACGTAATTTGGAGTCTTCCGCCCATCAACATATTGGATTACCTAAATTGAACTAAAAGGATTTAGAGAATCTAATTTAGTTAGGGTACGCACAACAGACCCACTAGAGGCTTAGGTGCAGAGGTTTTACTTCACCCACTCAAACTAACTAACTAATAGGCTCTGCACTGAACAGAACTTAGGCTTGCAGGCATCTAAACATCTATCTATCTACTTTTGTGTGTTAGACGATCCACAATTAGTGCGACGATGCAAAAAGCACAGAACAATTCTTATGCCATTGAATAGATAGATTCTAGGCTAGTAATAAACTACAATTCTATCTGGAGTATAACTCCATCAGGCGTTCTTAAGTTCTTAAACAAGATCAGCAGATTAAATGTAGGAACGAATCCACCCATTTAATGTATTCCACGTAGTAACTCTATATATTTCTATTAAGTGGTTGTGAACATATGACGTCTCACTTGCTATAAAATCCAAAAAGTCCATAACTGCAAATTGTACAGAGATTTTGCTTATAGTACTCCGGCTACCCCCCCCCCCCCAAACACACAAACTATAAACAAATTTTGCTGTCCTGCCTTAGTTATGACCCTTTTATGGATACTAATTTTTTATAGCAAGTGTGACGTCATATGTGCACGACCCCTAATGGTTTAGCTTAACTTTGTAAGGGTGAACTTTTGTTTTGATTTTGTAGCAGGAAGGAGAGCGAGGAGTGCTTGTAAAGCGCAAAGCTTCTGCACGTCCCACGGGAGATCATGTGGAGAAACACAGTCCTCATCTTGAGTGAAGTCTGAGATATATTTTCGTACCTACTGCTTTTCTACTCTTTCGGGGAAAATGGTATCTGGCACTACTCCCGCGTTTCACCGCCACCGCCGCACCTCACCTGTGTTGGGGCCTAGACAGACAAGATCATCTCCTTAACCCAGCAATTTTATAGGCTATCACCAATTCTGCTTACCGACTACAGTTGGCGGGTTCGGAATTCGTCTTAAAGAAAAATTGTTAGTGCCAAGCTTGATTCAGATATTTGACGGTTTGGAGCAGTTGGGAAATTCTAAAGCAGCAGATCATTTAACTGACAAAGAAACTTATCTTCCAGAAAGATGGAATAGTGAAATAATGGCGCCACTCTAAAACGCGTGTATCAAAACCATCTATTGAAATTCAAAAATAGCTTTCATTACATTAGCATCGAATGAGGCTCAATAATGTACTTAATGCATCCGCACAATCGATCGGCCATTTCGAATATTTTCTTGAGTAACGAAACAAAAACATAATAAATTCTAATCGGCCAGCCAAACAGAAACGTGAATGCATTTATACGCATACTTTTAGCCATACCACAATCAAAGAATAATGCAGTGCATGGGCATTAGAGAGACTGGAATCAAGTGATCGGTGTTATTATACTTTCTGGGTATATAAAATATGTTTGACCGGCGCCAAAGCCAAAACACTTTTATATTCCGAATGATCAAGAGCGCATTATTCCATTATATCTTCCCCCATCTTTTTACTATACAATGCTGTATCGCTCCATTCACTATGGTGTTCACATTGCCTTGATTCAATTTAGTTGTAGTTTTATTTTAATTCATTTTTCTTCGGTGTTGTTGTTGTTGTTGTTTTTTTAGTAAATTCTCTGCTGTTGTTCCTCATTTGTTGTTGTGATTTTCGGGTGATCACATATTCGGATCATGAACGTACTTATCGACAGAAAAAAGAATATAATAGAATAACAGACCACGAATGGTACTGGCGGATAAATAAAACATAAGATCACATACAAATGACCGATATATTTGTCATTAAAAGAAAAGGATCAAAGGATTCGTGTCAGCGATGCCGATTAGACGTGATGGGTTAATGGATTGAGATTTTCGATTTTTTTTATTCAAATTAATGAATATGGTTTTTTGTATTATGCTTATTTGGTTGAGTTTTATATTGGTGTATCGTCGTCGGTCGAAGAGATTCTTTTTATTAATCGAAAACTTGTGTTTTTACATTTGATTGCAATTTGTTGGTTTCTTTTTTGTTGTTGTTCTGAGTCACTCTCTGTGGAATTTCGTTAATTTTTTATTGTTTCAAAGAGGTTGGGATTATGAGAAATCAAATTGTGAACGCACAGCTTTTTCGCTCATTTTTTTGGGGTTTTTTTTGTTTGGGCTACTTCACAATATAAATATCCAAAGCGTTAACAGCTTATGTCAACGTATAGTTATGACTTATTAGTTATGACATGATGTTTAAGCATTCAAGAAAGTAATATCGTTAATCTGAATTATAGAACTCACTTTACTTTGATATAAGCCGCTGACGCAGTGAAAGCGCTGATTCCTTTCATTTTACTCATTATACACGCGTTTAATGGAACGTCGGCTTATGTCATAGTACTTTTTTATTTCATCGTAAAACGTACTCTGACATGAGCCGTCGTCGCTTTACATATTTTGAACTTTGCCATGAAATTCGGTATACTTTGACTTAAGTCCAGGCTCATATGGAATAGAGAGATTGGGCAAATCAACAAGTCGCTATCACTCGGGTCTCAGGACAGCCAAAGTGCACTCAAAGCCATTTGTGCTTATAAGATTTACTCGTCAATCGTGCTAAGGTGTAGGAAGAACATCCAACAACTGACCAACGATAACCAAGTCACACTCACGTGGGTCCCTGGTCACAGCAATATGGAAGCTAACGAAATTGCTGATGGCCTAGCGAGAGCAGGAGCTACGCGTCCGATCGTAGGCCCAGAGCCTGGCATTAAAGCGCCTTCTTCATTCTTCAGGAACCACATCAATAAATGGAAACTTTCATCCTTCAGGAAATACTGGAAAACATTAGAGCATGCCACTCAAGCTAGGAACTACATCAGCATTAGTAGTAAGAACTCAAAATATTTCATCTCGCTCAGCAGAAGAAACCTTAAACGCATGACCGGAATTCTCACCGGAATTCTTTTAAGAGGTTTTTGTTGTAATATCAGTCGTTTTGGAAGTTTTCAGTTGTTGAAAAAATTTCTATTTTTTCTTCAAAAAAAAATTTCTCCAAAAAAATTTTTCCTTCAAAAAAAATTTCTCCGACAAAAATTTTTCTCCAAAAAAATTTTTCACCGAAACAAAATTTTCTCAAAAAAAAAATTTCTCCGAAAAAAATTCTTCTCCAAAAAAAATTTTTCTCCAAAAAAATTTTTCTCCAACACCTTCGGCTACTATCGGAACATTTCCTATTACCTTCGCCTGCCTTCGGAACACTTCGTGTCACATTCGGCTACCTTCGGCACACTTCGTGACACCTTCGGCTACCTTCGGAACACTTCGTGTCACCAATTCTTCTCAGTGATTCATATAACTTTCCCGAAGAAACCAACTGTCTAGGTATTGTTATCATGAATTTAGCAAAAAATCCAAGATGCTAAAATGCTAAAAAATTCTCCTGACCAAACTCTATAAGTTTCTATAAGAAACCATCTCTCTAAGTAGTGTCATTCCGGAGCTAAAATTCGAAAACTGAAAAAGCATAAACGAAAATCAAAGATGGCGCCGCTATGACAGCTCGCAGCCATTTTCTTAAGATACAAAAAAATTCTCCTGACCAAACTCTATAACTTTCTAGAAGGAACCAACTCTCTAAGTGTTATCATTCCGGAGCTTAAATTCGAAAACCCAAAGAAGCATAATTTATACCTTACAAAAATCCAAGCTGGCGTCACTTTGGCAGATAGAAACAAATATCGTTGTCTATTTTGCTGTGGACCCTAGGGTCAACTTTAAGGATCGGAGTGGGTCGACCCAACGTTTTAGAACGCACAGAAAAACGACTTTTGTGAGTTCTGCAACTGTGGGTCAGGTGTGGTTCGACCCGCTAAAACTGTGGGTCGACTCATTCCGATCCTTAGTCAACTTAAGACAGAAAAATTAAATTGCTTAGTTGTTAAAAGCATCTAAAATTCGTCACGTTATTTGAACTTTTCAACTTTAGATCTCTTGTAATGTCAATAACTTTGTCCGGGGCATACCGTGGAATAAGATATTGTAAGCTATCTCATGGAAAAAAATAAAACTGAACTGAACTGAACTGAGGCGTTTAGGCGACATCGGCTTCTGTCAAATTATAAGGCATTTCACAATGAAATGCGTTAACTGTCAAGTGGCTCATAACTTACTGGTATAAGACAATTCCATAAGGGGAAATGTTTTAGCACCGGCTCGATTTCTTCAAACAAAGTTGCGGCGGTGAAGCAGTTTTGTATGAAAAAATCGAGCCGATGCTGCTTTTGGATATGACAGTGGCTCATGTCTCACTAGACGCTTGAATTACAGCAACTTGAAGAATCTTATGGAATGTTTATTTAACGTGTATTCAAACGACCACCTTTGAATATTACTAAAGCTTAGTACGTAATATTTTCATGGTTCTTACCGTTGCCAAGACGTAAAAGAAACAAAAAATGGTGAGCTTGCTTCGAAGAGTTCAACATATCTTTTGTTTATATAAATCGTGTACTCCATAAAAATTTGAAAGAACAAAATCCATTAAAGTAGCGTTTCGTGTTCATATTTTTTTTTTGCGTTTCCCTTCATCTAAAAATTAACTCCATCGTTCTTTACACATTAATTCAAAATATGACCCGGTGCTTATAACATTACTAATTGCCATAATACCACCTTTTGTATTCAAACACACTTGAGTTTGAATTTACGATGACGAGAATATGATGCCATATCGTTAATAACATGTCAACTCAATTCAGTAACTGAGTTCTCGAACGGATTTGTGACATGTTTGTGTCATTAATCATTTGAGGAATGCGATAATCAGAACAAAAAAAAAATGTTTTAAGTTATTTCGTGTAACACAAGAAGTTGGTGGTGTTTTGGCTCTGATTTTTGTTTCATGTTTTTTTCATTGAATTCTTAAGATTTTATTTCATTTCGAGAAAAATTAGGTAGTTTCTATAAGCTGCATTTAAATACGGAACATGAATTATATGAAGTTTTCTCTTCATTTTAAAATCGTGTTTTCAGGAGTTTTTGCCTTATAATCATTGTCTCATTGTCGTGTTCTTTTCATCTTTTGTATTTAAGTTTAACAGAACTTAGGGCTATATCCCTTGATTGTGCTATTTCACACACATTCAATAGGCGACATGAATTATCGCCCAGGGAATTATCCCCCGGACTGAAAAAAATGGGAATTTTCACCCAGGGAATTATCGCCCAGACAAATGGGAATTTTCACCCAGGGAATTATCGCCCAGACAAATGGGAATTTTCACCCAGGGAATTATCGCGCAAGGAATTATCCCCCAGACAAATGGAAACAAATGGGAAGCGGGTAATGTGTACAAGGAAAATACCTCTTGGATTGTATCCAAAACACAAGATTTGTATAGGGAAAATGCCCTCCCGGGTGATAATTCCTGGGCGATAATTCCCTGGGTGATAATTCCCATTTGTCTGGGGGATAATTCCCTGGAGGATAATACCCGTCACCCAAATTTGTGTGTTTTCTTTAAGCGTTTACACTACGTACTACAGAGCCAACTAATGAAATTTTGTATGGGAAATGTGACACTTTTGTGTAACGTTTCCCTCTTAAAGTCTTGACTGCAAACCAATGTTTATGTAATCACTACATACTTTACCTATTTCTTAAGGAAACTGCGGAAACACTTTTGAAAAAAACATTCTCATTTGCTAGAAATGTGAATTCCAATATTTCATTTCAAAAGTCAGTTTTTTCAGCTTTTCTAGTTATTCAACACTTCGAAATCCATAATTTTTTCGACCAATGTGTTTGCTCACTTAATCTTTAACTAAATAATCCATTTAAATCACAGAAAACTATTTCTACGCTTTAGAAATAGATAGCAACTTTTTGAGTTGATACATTTGCAAATATTTGTAAACGTCAAATCACAATAAAGATGGCGGCCATTTCATCAACTCAAAAATTTTTTATGAATTTCTGATTCGTAGAAAATGTTTTCTGTTATTTCAATTAATAACTCAGTTAAAGATGAAGTGAGCAAACACATTGGTCGAAAAATTTATGCATTTCGAAGTGTTTATTAACTAGAAAAGCTAAAAAAACTGACTTTTGTAGTGAAATATTGGAATTCACATTTCTAGCAAATGGGAATGTTTTTATGAAAAGTGTTTCCGCAGTTTCCTTAAGAAATAGGTAAAGTATGTAGTGATTACATAAACATTGGTTTGCAATCAAGACTTTAAGAGAAAAACGTTACACAAAAGTGTCACTTTTCCCATTCAAATTTTCATAAGTTGAAAAATTTCCGCCAGATGGCTCTTTAGTACGTAGTGTAAACTCTTAAATCAATGATTTAATGACATGTCAGAGTTGTGCTAGGGCTATATCCCTTGATTGTGCTATTTCATACAAATTCAATATACTAAACGTCATAGAACAATCACGTTTCATATGATGGTGAGTTATCCCGAATTTTAGAATTGAATTTACAGCCTTCCTCGTTCTCGTCGACTTGATCCCAAGAAAGTAAGAAGCCTAGTTAGATGGTTCAGTCCTTAAGCTGAGAGCGTAATATTTGCATGTAACAGCGAAACTAACGGGTCGACATGGTGTGGTTGGGAAGTGCGTCATTCACATAGTACGCACGCTACTAAGGGGGAGAAAGGGTTCGAAAAAAGCGTGCTGCCATACATCCTAATCTATGAAAATGTGCGTGCAAGGGAGAAGGGAGGGGTCAAAAAACTGCTTTTCTAGCGTGCAGTATGAATGACCCCAAAATAAATTGTATATTTCAATACACCCGAATACACACAAGTTGTGTACGTACGCGCATGCGAAGCACAAGCGAAAGTACGCATCGAGTGTGTATTGGGGTATCATTGAAAGATATTTTTCTGTATAATACTCTTATATACAGAAAGTTAATTTTAATCGACGTCCCACCGAAAACTTGTCATTACATGCATATGTGCACCCCAAGGAAATTATTCATTACATCGATGTTAGGTCCCCCACCGGAAACTTCTCATCACATGTATATCTCTATGTAATGACGCGTTTTCGGATGGGACACCGATAAAAACAGTATACAGTGGGGGGTGCTTAGTAAGTCATCCATTATGGATCATTTCGTGACACTCGCAAACTCATTCGTGTATTTTTAAGCAAATCGCTTTAAAAGCTGTTTTTTGACTCGTGCAGTTGTATATCTCGCCTTCGACTCCGGATACAAACTCTACACTCGTCAAAAAACAGTTTTCAAAGCTTTTTGCTTAAAAACAACCTCCTGAGTTTGGCTCATTTCACAAAATCGATCCCTCATGTAATGACTTATTTCCGCACCACCCACTGTAATCTACTATTTTTGACTATCCCCTCCGAAAGTTTCGCATTACATACATGTTCACCCCCCGCAGAAATCGTTCATTACACATAGAGTCGCCTTCGGCTCGTATATGCAAACTCTACACTCGTCAAAACAACAGTTTCCAGATCTTGTTGCTTAAAAACATTGTGAGTTTGGCTCAGATTGAATGATTTCCGCCGCATCCACTGTAATATACTATTTCGTGTGTGCGCGGTGAACAACCTAATTTTCTCCACTCGAATGCGGTGAGAAGATAACGTTTTTTATGACAAATCGGGTGAGAACATTTTCAGTTTTTCAGTTCTCCCGTGGGATCAAAATAGTAATTTTCTCACCTGAATTGTCATTTTGTTTTTGCTGTCTATAAAAACCTTGTAAGATATTGACCGACAAAAAACTCCAGATTTCCTCTCACAGAATGCAGATCAAAAAGTAAGCTCACGTTAAAATGCAATTTTTTGCCTCGGGTGAAATAGAACATTACATCACTAGGAGCTAAAACGGTTGTGAAAAGGTCAAATCCGAGGGTGCAGCGCAGCGGAGCCCGAGGAGGACCTTTTCACCACCTTGATCTAAATGACAAAAAGTCAGATTTCGAACAAAACACTCAACAAACTTAAGTTAAAATTTCATATTATGATCACAGTAAGTATACGACTCAAATGTGTCACCTACATTTTTTTCATTCGAATCGCTGTTTGCTTCTGATTTGCTTGATTTGTTTTTATTTCGGGTGTGATTCTTAGAATAAAGTGTTTGATCATAACGACAATAGGTGTTTGCCCGCGCGTACCAATAAAAGTCCGAGTAAAATGAACTTGTGAATTTGTAATTAGCTTGAGCAAAATGAAATTTTTTTTTGTTGATGTCGCAGGTACGTAAAAAACGACATAGCACTGGGGTAAAAATGACAGGTGGGTAACAGATTACAGTGGGGGATGCGGAAATAAGTCATTACATGAGGGATTAATTTTGTGAAATGAGCCAAACTCAAGAGGGTGTTTTTAAACAAAAAGCTTTGAAAACTCGACGAGCGTAGAGTTTGTATCCCGAGCCGAAGGCGAGGTATACAACTACAAGAGTCAAAAAACAGTTTTTAAAGCGAGTTGCTTGAAAATACACGAATGAGTTTGCGAGTGTCACGAAATTATCCAGATATACATGTAATGAGAAGTTTCCGGTGGGGGCTAAATGTAATGAATAGCATGTAGTGAATAATTTCCGTGGGGTGCACATATACATGTAATGACAAGTTTTCGGTGGGACAACGAGTAAACGACATTTCAGGCAGAGCAAAAAATGACATTCAAATGCGATCCGAAACAGGTTACTCTGGGAACTACATTCGGTGAGAAAATCTGACGTTTTTTGTCCGTCTTTTTTACCAAGCTGTCCTATATTTCAGTCCTATATTTTGCGAACAAAATAGTTGTTTGTGTGTCTGTCGCGAGGTGTAGACGAGCAAAGCGACGTCTTCATACGAAAATGCCTAAGTTCATTCGTCTAAAACAGATACAAAAATATATTTTTCATGCAGAGGTCTAAAATCGAGAGAAAATTGACAAAGTTGCCATCGATTTTGGCCCCGAAATATGAAAAGGAATGAAAACATCATAGTTGAGGTGACAGTGATTTTAATTGAAAATAACTGAATTTTGCTAAAAGTTTGTATAGCTTGGAAACGACTATATTTGTTCTGTAATTGAAATAGTCAGATAATCTTTTATTCTTCCTCAATTCTGATGCTAATCTAGAATCGAGGAAAATAAAAGATTATCTCACTATTTCAAATTTTTTTCTTTCGTTTGACGTTTAAAACGTCACTTTGATAGATGGAAAAGACTTACTTTTGATCCCAACAGCCTCAATTATTACCGATTGTATGCATTTAAATTCACAAAATTCGACAAACGAAAGAATGTTTAATTATGAAAATTTATAGGTTTTCACAAAAACTAATAAATAATCGACTGACAAAATTCAGTCGTTACATACTATCTACTATGATCGTTATTGTAAAAATATAATTTAACTTTTTTAAGTGTTTTGTTCGAAATCTGGTATTTTGTGCGTTTGTGCGAAAAATAGTATACATCACTTAGAGCTGAAACGGCGTTGAATTCGATCACAGTGAGAAAAAAGATCTTCGAGCTTCACCCTCTGACATTTTCACCACAATGGGTCGAAATGCACCGTTTTAGTTCCTTGTAATGTAACGTGCAGTAGGTACATTGGACAGTAGGTACCATTGAACCGATAGGCTTCAAGTGGTATTTTTCCCCCTTTGTATGAACTTTGTCGAACTGACGACCTATTCGACCAAAGTAAGCGACTTTTATTTTCGAAAAATATTTAAATAAATTTCCGATATATTAGAAAACCACTCATCAAACACCTCGTCATCTAAAGAAAATACCGCAAATGAACCTGAATATGGAATTGAAGTATGGCCCAAACTCGAACCAGTTTTTTCGTTAATTCTGTTTGATTTGAACCTTAAAACACACAACTCAATATATATCATCGTATAAGAAGTCATTATATACACACTCTTCACTTTAAGTTTTATTTTTTTTTTCATTTGTCTTTCCAAAAAAAAGCCATCAAGCTTGTTCAATAATATATGAGTATAGAGGTAACAAACTCACTTTGAATGACAAATTTTTTCAATAAACTTGTTACAATATAAAAAAAATTCATCTAAAGGCCTTCTCTCCATAAAAACGACATAACACATCACAAACGAAGCTTTGAAAGAAATTCGCCGACGGGAATGCTTAACGAATAATTTATTGATTTTGTGAATATTTTAATGTAACTACATCGAAAAGCGCTTCGACCTTCTTTTTGAAAATAACACAAATCCCGCTAAAATCAATTTAAATGAAACAGCTCCAACATGGCAAATAATATAAAATGGACATTAATATTATAGGCATTTTTATTAACGTTATTTTTTTTGAAATAATTAATCAACATAAAATGGAAATAGAGGCCCATTATTACGCTATTTTTTTTTTTTTTTGCTGTTGTCTTTGGTTTTTTTCGGCATGAACGTATTGATTAAATCATTGAAATCGATTTCAAATTATTTCCTCTTGTATATTTTCTTAAGTTTAAGTTTCGCTGCCAATAGAAAGGCTTTTGATCAGAAGGAGAATTCTTTTTATATTTATATTATATATTTTTACATCGTTAATGTATTGAACTGTTCACTTAATTGACGCTGTTGTATTCACATTATTAGACCCGTTTATATATTACGTAACACTTTCCTCCCCCTCTGTCACTTGACCCAATTTTCTTCTATAATATAAAACACAACATCACTGCACCTCACTACACTACATGTCACCACGCCTCACTACATCTCACTACACCTTACTACACCTTATTACATCTCACTACACTACACCTCACTACACTTTAGTGCATCCCACTACATCTCACCACACCTAAGTACATCTCATTACACTACACCTCAGTACATCTCACTACACTACACCTCACTACATATCACTACACCTCTCTACGCCTCACTACATCTCACTACACTACACCTCACTACAACTCACTACACCTCTCTATGCCTCACTACACTACACATCCTACATTTCACTACACCTCACCTCATCTCACTACACATCACTACATCTCACTACACATCACTACATCTCACTACACCTTACTACATCTCACTACAC
>CM055405.1:51308372-51320828 GCA_029228625.1 Pseudolycoriella hygida | reverse complement strand
GAGATACAGTCTTACAATCTTCTAGAAAGTTGTTGGCCATATGCGATTTATAGCGGGAAAAAGTGTTAACGTTATGAAAATCATGGTTTGTACTTAATGAGATCCCTACGTAACTCGTCCCTAAGTAACATTTTCCATACCACAGAGGTGGTCACCAACGGTCTTTGTTTACCCGTTGGTCCACTGGTGAGTGGCGACACCATGGTTTCCTGAGCTGGCTCAGCGGTGCCTGGAATGAATGTGTACATTGTACATTCCTACCGTAGTGGTCTGGCTAAGAGCCTTACTGCGAAAGCCCTTCAGAGGGTAAATTCGGTACCGCGGGGCTGGGGAGCCCACGGATGTAAAGTGCCATGGGGTATGCCCGCAGCACTTGGTTGCGGTTCCTAGTGGCGCTGGAACACGGGGGCTGTGGTAAATAGTGGACTGTTTAAAGGCAGTTCACGTGTTGAGTTTGGGTGACTAAAACCCTAGTCCTTCTTGGGCAACCAGGTTGGTGAAAATACAGTAGAAAGATGATAGTATTTCGGGCCCTACCTAGGCCACGGAGGTTTACACATACCTGCCCTTTATAGGTAGAGTCACTCGCGCTAATTGGGTATATCCCAATTTCTCGCCCAGGGGAGCCGTGCGGTTAAAGCTATGCCAGTTACGCAATATCTTACATTTCCCAATGGAATTATATGTCAGTAGGTTGTAGCTTACGCCCTACATCATGAAATTTCATATAGTTTGACATAAGCCGTCGACGCACTAAAAGCGTTGATTTTTAATTGAGCACTAACGTGCCACACCCATATTTTACCCAACAATGTTAGTGCGGTCCTAGACACTTCATGAATTTTGTCTACGTTATACGTGACAAAAAATTTCATGTTTACAACGAAGCGGAAGTCACGATTGATAAATTTTCAAAAATAAAACAATGAAATGTTTGATAACTAATTTAGTTAACAATCTGCAAATAAAAGGTAACCGATAAGCATTAACAAAGAACTTCATTTCATGATTCTTTTTTGAGACGTCTTTGGTCTATCTGTTCCCTAAAGCTAAACAAATCAGAAGAATTTTCCATAATTCTTGTTAATTATCAGAACAAATTGTAATACAATTTTAAGCATATCGACAGCAAAAGATCGATATTTGGTTAGTTAACATTGATGTTCATTGGTTGAGAGCTGCGTTTGAGGTGATATATTTTTGTAGTTATACTTTGACATAAGCGGATGTCGCTACCATTGAATATTTGTTAATTATTTTGTTGACAATTTGAAACCAAACTGTCGTCATTTGGTCAAATAATTGTCGACTAAATTTGTTGTAGTTGTTACACTCAGTCATAACAAGATCCATTTAGCAGACATGACATGACAAGGTTATCTGATACGATTTTCACGTTAACAATTTTAACGTAATCGGTCAACGGACATAAATTGACCATTGAACGACATTTCTACGTTCGTTCTTTTTTTATCTACAAAGTCGAAACCACTTTACACTTACCATTTCCGCTTAAAAAATGTTTTTGTAATTTCAAGAAATTTGAAATTTGTCAAGTGATTCATACTTTTTATTACCATGATGCAACACTCCTCACTTATTACAATAGTCGGTTTTGCATTTCGAAAGTAATATCTTAAAAGGGACTTTTGAAGACCGTTTCCAGAGCTGACGTGAACAATTTTGGTGAAATGGTATCTCCTTGACGTACTCCTCTTCCAATTCGAAGTTTATCGGTGGTTTTATGCAGTTTGACGCATGACGTTGCGTGCTCGTAGATATATTTTATCATCCGAGTATATCTTGAATCAATCCGACAATCGTCCAAAGAGTCTAAAATCGACCACAATTCGACCGAATCGAACGCTTTTTCGAAGTCTATGAAACATATCGCGATGCTGATTTTGTATTCGTTGCATTTTTCTATTAGACTTCTCATCACTTGCAAGTGGTCATTCGTGCTGAATCCGGAACGAAACCCTGCTTGTTCGATCGGCTGATAGAAGTCTAGCTTCTTTGTCATCCGTTTATTTGCCACTTTCATAAACAGTTTGTAGAGATGCAAGATCATACTGATGGGCCTGTAATTTTCCAGTTTCGTGATGTCTCCTTTCTTGTGTAGCAAAGTGATGACTGCATTTTCCCATGATTTTGGTATTTTCTCTTGTTCGAGACACTTGTTGAACAGATCAGATATCATTTCGAGCAGTGCAAGTCCGCCTTCTTTTATTCCTCCGATCGGAATGTCGTCGTCACCTGGAGCTTTCTCGTTCTTCATTTCGTCTAACGAAACTTGTACTTCGTCCATCGTTATATCCGACAAATCTTCAGAACCAACGTTCAATATCACCGGTCTCGTTTGTGTTGCTTCTGCAGGTGGTTTGGCTCGAACCGACGTGAAAAGGATAGAACTCTCGCGCGATGTCCAGTACCTTGTTCTGATCTGTTTGTATTACTCCCGCCTTATCTCTCAATTTAAAAATTTGTCTGTACCCGTTTGCTCGTTTCGCTCGGAGGACTTTCAATGTCAATAGGTATGTCAATAGAAGCAACGAATCTTTTCTCTCACTTTGATTCCTTTATTTGTTTAGAAATTCGTGAAGAAATTTCTTGAAAAGTATACTTGAGTATGTGAGAGAAATACTTTAGCTTTCAGTTCAAAAATGTTGTAAAGGCATTCACCCCTTTTTAAGAACCACTTATGAAATAGTGCTATTAAACTCAGCTGGTTTACTCCACGCTCACTTTCATATTCAGAAATATATTATCCATAATGTAACGTTATAAATCTATAATTTCCCATACAAAAACGTTCATATTGTCTATTGCCTGGCATGTTAAAAAAAATTTCTTTTTTAAATTACGCCGACATCTCAAGTACTTCAATTTTGTTTATTATATCCCTACACCATCAAATAATTTGTACAAATTTATTACCGCTACATTTATGACAAGCAATTATTAAAAATTTGTAAAACAGAATAAGAAAAAATGTCGTTGTTGTTGTTGTTCAATACTTGAACGCATGGAACATACGCATTTTTTTTTTGAAGATGTTGATGCACTTCTAACTTCTAAACTAGTGTCGGTGCTTACACAGAAAGACTTTTCAATTATTACTTTTTCCCATCAGTACTGATGTCTGCTAATAGAAGTTATTTTTATAAACATTTACAGTCATCGACTTTAATATTCGGTTTAATAAAATCAATTAGCTTTCAAACGATTTCTCTCCCCTAAACAGAAAATGGCTATTAAAGAGGAACAAATTATTTATAGTTTTTTTTATTCATTAAGTAATTATGTAAGTAACAGTCGCCGCCATTTTCTTCTCATGCTACGTTCCCCCTTATACAATTTTTTGCTTTTGTTTCCCTATCGTCTATAAAATGCCAAATTTCTTTCAAATTTATATATTCGGTTATGGATATTGATTAGGGGATCGTCGTCCAATGAATGGTTTTTATTTTTATGTGCTACAGATTAATCAACAAAACGTATTTATTGCATGTGCACATGCCATCCTATTGAAAATTAGGCGGAATGTTATTAATTTGGAAACTGCTCTGAAATACTATAAATACCAATAGCCGTGCCGGTAGTTTGTTGGGAATGGTTGCTCTGGTAATTAGATGTTCCGATGCTTAAATGTTTAAGACAACCAAGCGCCTATATCGAAAAAGTAATAAATTCATGCGGTTCGAAGGGGTCGTTTACTTCGTTTTTCAACATTTTTAAATTATTCCTTTAGGTTAGTTGGTCCGCAAGACAGCAATATTCAAACAACATTTTTAGACTCGTGTGATTACATCCTCTGGTTTAATCCCTAGTTTCGTAAATAACTATTGGTGGCAGAGCCTAAAATAAGATCTATTGGAGGAGGAAAAGTGCACCGGACGCCAACTGAAGTCCTCTAACGCCCTTCTCGACCTCCCCAACACTTTTTTTACAAATTGTACTCAGATATCGATGAAGAATATAAAAATTGCATAAAAAATCTATGAATGTGGAGAATGATCGTCACCGATAGGGTGGGCACACTACATCGTAGAACAAGTAACCTGTACCGTCACGATCATTAAGTAGTGATAGCTACTTTATGTTTTCCCCCTTCCTGTCCGTCCATCTGTGCCCTTCACCAAATCTCCGATGATTCACTGTGATCAACTATGATTCTCAGAGGAATCACCGATGATTCACCGGTGAGTGCAAGGTAATTCATTGATGAGTGATCGGTTAATCATCGATGATTCTCCGGTAAATCAGCGGTGATTAATCTGTGAATCATTGGTGATTCCCCTGTGAATAATCGGTATTTTCCCCTGTGAGTCGTGGGTTATTCCACGGTGATTCCACTGTGAATCGTAGATGATTCCACTTTGAATCGTAGATGATTCCACTGTGAATCGTAGATGATTCCACTTTAAATCATTGATATTACCACTCTGAATCATCGGTGATTCCACGGTGAATCATCGGTGATTCCACGGTGAATCATCGATGATTCCACTGTGAATCATCGGTGATTCCACTGTGAATCATCGGTGATTCCACTGTGAATCATCGGTGATTCCACTGTGAATCATCGGATATTTCACTGTGAATCATCGGAGATTCTACTGTGAATCATCGGTGTTTCCCCTGTGAGTCATGGGTTGTTCCATGGTGATTCCACATGAATCATCGGTGATTCCACTGTGAATCATCAGCGATTCCACTGTGAATCATCGGTGATCCCACTGTCAATCATCGGTGATTCAACAACGTATTACCGATGACTTAGTTTCAAAATTAACTTCTTTGGCGACACTCTATCACCAGTTCCTATACCTATAAGAATGGCTTATTAATTGTATCGGAACAGCATCTTTTGCCGGGTGTTGAAATAGTGTAGTATCTACGATACCGGGAAGTTTTTCGGCCGAAAAATCGAACACCGGGAAATCCACTTGAAACCAGGAAAAAAATCACAAGGAAGAAGTAGTTTTGCTTGCAAACAGGAAATGGCTGATAAACGGGAAATAGCTACGGTAGCGCTTTTTTACTTCTCCACACTTGCTTAATTTCAAAATACATATTCATACACATGTTCCGTGAGTATTATGTATTAAGTCTATTCCGATATGTAGGGAGTGTGGTAATTTTTAAATATTCACCGGGAAGTTTCGCTCGATTTTTTCTATAATGGAAAATTTTGGGAAATTGACTCACCGGTAGCTGTTGCTACATTTTATACAAAGAAGGAGAGGCGATTCCGCCCTGCTAATTTGGACTTGTATAAAGAATGCGATTTTGTTAAAAGAAGCGAAACAAGAGTATGAAGTGAAGAGTGTCTTATGTCTTACATATATGAATACGAATAAAATTTACAGAGACTTGATATTGCGGCTGGGTGGCATATGAGCTAAAATGTGAGCAAACCTCATCTTGATGTGAGGCCATCCATAAATGACGTCCAGTTTTTTCAGTGCTGCCAGCACATTTAAATCGTTAATAACACGATAAATATCCATTCTGGCGAGTTAAGTGTGTGTTCTACCACCCTAAATACCCCCTCTAATTGGGGGTGGTAGGACACACGTTTGACTCGCCAGAATGCATCTTTATCGAGTTATTAACAATTTAAATGTGCTGGCAGCACTGAAAAAACTGGACGTCATTTATGGATGGCCCCTTTGACATAATATAAATTTCTCGATATATATAATGCTAATTCCATTGGTGCCTTAACCTGGGCAACGAATTTCATCTCTCTCACTGATTCATATTAACATTAGACAAAACACATTCGTTCTCCAGATGACGTGGTAGCGACAATGTAATGTAATAAAAGGAAACCCAGCCGTCATATGAAGATATTTTGCCAACATGATATGCCGGCTGGGTTATGAAACAAATTGTCATATGGAGAAATTTTTGTTTGAATTTCATACGGTGATCATCACATTTTTAGGCTATCTGGAGAGCCCAGCCGCCATATCATTCGTTTATTTCCAAATGTGCGAAAAGGCCGGAGACCTTTCTCAACGAAAAGTGCGACATCTTCTCCTATGTCAGAATTCTTCAATAAGCTAGTCTCCTTCAATGTCAAGTGTATAGAATGTGCTGCCATGTACTTGCTTTAAGAACTGCCTATCATAGAACAAAAGAAAAGATTTTTAAACTAAACTAAAATATTAAGTCTCTGGCATTCAGAATCCACTGCTTGTCACGGCTTGTAGGTTGTAAAGGAGGCAAAACAGATAAGTTCCAATTCATGACAGCTTTTTTCTCTGGGTCCATAATCATTTGACGTTTCGTCACAAAGAAAACTTACTCTATATGACATTTTGTTTCATTCAGATTGTAATGTATCTGGGGCAAGACATTGATAAGTGACCACCACTATGCCCGATAAAATATGCATCTTGAATAAAAACTTTGAATCAAATGCAACCAATGTGTCAAAAATTCATATCAAATTGAAAGAATTTTTGCTCTTTTTAAAGCTTTGAATTCTCATCAGAATTTTATTAGGCACAGCGCAGTGGTGCCAGTTTATCAATTCTCTAATCAGTGGCAGCTCAGTCACCATGTCATGTCTCTGAAAGTTTTTGATTATGTGCAATCAAAGAAATTATATCTAGATGGCGCGTTTCGCTCCGGTTCCGGTATCATTTCTCTATGTACTTGATGACCGTTATTAGACCATCTAACAGCGCTAATGAAACTTTGTTTTAACTTTCAGACGAGCTTTTCAACGAAATTGTAATACGTTGACCAATAGAAATTTTTCGCGATAAATTAATCGGTTTATCCATTTGCACAATGAAATCGTCGATATTGTATCAATTGGTTGTTATACAATTGCTCATCGATGTTCTAACATGGTAACTATCGATCGATCTGTGAAACTAATGTAATAAACAATTCAATAAAAAACATTTCAGTGTACAATTTACAGAAAAACTTGTCATCGACACAGACGGTGGGGCCGATGATGCTGCCTCTATCTTACTAGCTTTATCTGCTTGGAAACACGAGGATTCTGTTTTTAAAGTGATAGCTATAACATGTGTGAATGGAAACACAATTGAGCCAAATGTGGAAGCAAATGTCCTTAAAATGCTGTCAGTCGCCAATGTGACAAATGTAAGTTCGAAATTTTACAATTTATTTACCATTTAATTCTAACTCTACACGGAAAGCGAAAAAATTAGCAAATTAGAGAAATTGTAGTTTTTTACTAGTTATTACATACTTAAGTGGAACACATTAAACAACGTTTGAGTATATTATACAACGTGTAAGTATATTATGCAACCTAAGTATATTATTACAGCATGGACGTATGTTATACTATCAAAGAGTAAAATAGTTGTTAATGCGTCATGCCTCCTATCGGGCTTTTTGGTATGAATTACTATTTGATTGTTTAGGAATTTCTTAATGAAATGATGGCAGCACATTCTATACACTTGACATTTGAAGCAGAAATTTATTTGAGAATTTTGACATTTGTGTAGATGATAGTTGATGATATCGACACTGTTAAATAACAACGAAATCAACGCCAAATATACTCGACTTGGTCTTTTTCTTCATTCTTTTAGATCCCTATCTACGGTGGAGCTCAAAAACCTTTAATCGAAAAAGCAGCAACCGACTACTACTTCGGAAATGATGGCTTAGGAGATTTTTTGTTTAAAGGAAAAATCACTGCCAAAATCGATAAGTCGATTTTTGCATCCGTTGCATTAACAAAATTGGCTAAAAAATATCCTAACCAATTGAACGTACTCTGTCTGGGTCCGTTAACTAATATAGCGATTGCAACTGCTATCGATCCTAGTTTCATGAGCAACGTGAAGAAGTTTTATGTGATGGGGGGAACGGTAGCTGGCATCGGAAACGTAGCACCAGGAGTTGAGTTCAATTTTGCAGCCGACCCAGAAAGCAATGTCATTGTTTTAAATTCTTCGCGAGATTATACGAAACAAGAACCCATTCTCCTTTACCCATGGGAAACAGTTCTTAATTCAAAAATTCCGAAAGTATGTGAAGCAAAAATATGTGTGAGCTGAAGTTCCAACTGATGGATTTTATTTTGCAGAGCTGGAGGATTAATGAATTGGGAACAATCTACTCAGATATAGTGAAATTCTTAAACAAAGCGGAGTCGAAAAGTTTAAAAGATCCGTCTGATTTCTGGACGTCCGCTGATTTGCAGATGACAGCGGTTATGATTTGGCCGCATTTATCGAAGAAGAGCCTCATCACCAATGTAACACCCGTCGTTGATGGTGCAGCTAGAGGTGCGCTGCTCGTAGATTATGGCAAAAGAACTCAGAAGCCCAAGAATGTAGAAATTGTTTTAGAACTCGATGCCGAAGAATTCAAGGAAAAACTTTTCTATCATTATTCGTAGACTACAACATTGTTCCTCAGTTGTTTATGTTTTTAATGGAAATTAATAAAGCTACCGAAAAAATTAAAAAAACAGATAAAAAATTTTAGATTTCAGAATGATTCCTTCATATGATCAGCTCATAGGCTTCAAGACGTTTCAAATCATCTTCGATTCACAGAGGTGCACTGAGGCAATTCTTAACGAAAATAGATGGCAGTACATTCTGTACACTTGACATTTAAAGCAGAATTTTGACATTTGGAGCAGAATATCTTTAGTTCATAATATCGACGCTACGACAAAAATAGATATCTCACTTTTGGTTTCGGCCAATTACTCTGAAGCATTTTATGTGATTTAAATTTTATTCATTCCACAAAATTTAGATTCGGGATTTGATATAGCGGCTGAGTTCCTCAAAGAGACTAAAAATGTGAGCAAACGTCATCATCATTTGACATTTCGTCAAAATACAAAATGCAAAGAAAAATTTCTCCATATGACAATATGTTTCATCAGATTTATAGTCTATGTGGGGATCCCATGATGAGTCACGGCTGCTTCGTATGGTGGCCGAGACTCGACATTAGGAGAGCGAGGAAAGAGATGAATGAGATTCAAAGGCTGGTATGCATTTGTGTTACCGGGGCTATGAAATCGACAGCTACGTCGGTTATGGAGACGTTAATCAATCTGCCGCGGGTCTATGTGGCATTGAAGGCGAAAGCTTTTGCTACGGCGGATAGGCTGTCTCAGAACGATCTCTGGACCCCAAATTTCATTATGAGCCATGGGAAAATCAACAAGACTATCACTAACGATGTCTTTGCGATGCCTAGGGACCGAATGATTCCGGAGACAGACTTCGTAAGGCTGTCGTACCCAGCTGGTCGGAATGGCTGGAAGGTTGACGGCTCTAAAACTTCAGAAGGCACGCGAGCCGGAGTATTTTCCCCGGAACCGTTGGCGGAAAGATGATGGATACGCCGATGTTTTTCATGCTGAAACTTTCGAGCACTGATGGGAGCGCAGGAGGCACTCCCTGCAGAGGCATGTTCTGACAGTGAGGCGATGATCAAAGCGCTTATGTCGCCTGTCGTGACATCCAAGCTAATAATAGAGCTGAAGGAAACCCTGAACCGGATGGGACTGAGAAATCAGGTCACGCTGGTTTGGGTTCCCGGACACTCTGGTGTGAAGGGAAACGAGAAAGCGGATGAGCTAGCGAGAAGAGGCTCGGCAACATTGAGCTGCGGGCCGGAACCTCTTATACCCATCCCACACTCGGCATGCGTGAAAGCGATGAAGAGCTGGGTGAGGTCGGAATTCGCTAACTATTGGAGCGTCTATGAAGGAGGAATGCACACGAAGCGTTTCTTTCCGGTGTCCGATGTTAGGTGGACCAGAGAACTGTTAAACATGGACAGGAAGCGCATCAAGAGGGTGATGGGTGTGATCACCGGAAATTGCGGACTGAGCAAGCACCTGACAAAAATCTCTAACGATCCCAATTGTACCTGCGGCCTAAGTGAGGAAACGGGCGTTCATGTTATATGTGAATGCCCGAAGTTTTCCTCACTGAGGCTTAGGACTCTAGGAAGTCATGTGGTCCAACCTGCAACAGTACCCAAAATGGGACCTGCAGCTCTAGACAGGTTCCTTGTAGGAACTGGGAGGTTCTCGAGATTTACATGATGAACGGGGTACGAAACAAAGGATCATCAGATCAGTGTTTCAAGGACCTTATATGGACCGACCCAATCTGATAAATCTACAATGTGGGGATCCCAGACGCCATATCATGTCTCTGGGGATATGAAATCTTTTGTTTCGTATACATAATTGAAAAGCAGGGCATGACAGTCTTTCGTTTGAAGTTAACTGCAGCTGCGACCGAAGCTAACTTCATCGCAAAAAACCTGATGATTTCAGAGACTTGATATAGCGGCTGGGTTCCCCATATCTATATTGCACACCCTACCTCAAGCGAAAAGAAGTTTTTTTCGAATGATCAGTTCAGATACAAACGAACAGTTTTTTCTGAGTCCAATAAGGCCCTTTCTCTGCTTCCAATGCTTTTTCTTTCAAAAATGTTTCTTTTTGCTTGATGGAAATCGTGAAAAACCATACGAAATTCGGGAAAAAAGTGAATTATGAAAAACATTCTATGGGGAAGTATCAGCTCAGATATCGTGGAACGGCTTTTCACTGTCTACCGAGCTTCCATTAATTACAGGTATACTCATTTTTTGGATACTCCTTCGAAAAATCTTGACACACCTCGGTGCACCTTGATAAAGCTCGTTGCACCTTGGTACACCTCGATGCACCTTGATGCATTAAGGCGCACCTTGATGCACTACGGTTAACCTTGATGCATTACGGTGCACCTTGATGCACTACAGTGCATCTTGATGCACTACGGTGCATCTTGATGCACTACGGTGCATCTTGATGCACTACGGTGCATCTTGATGCACTACGGTGCATCTTGATGCACTACGGTGCATCTTGATGCACTACGGTGTATCTTGATGCACTACGGTGCATCTTGATGCACTAGGGTGCATCTTGATGCACTACGGCGCATCTTGATGCACTACGGCGCCTAGGCCTAGGAACATAGTGGAAAGTGTACTAGATGAGATTCTCAGAACAAAGGTGCTTCATTTGTTTGAAGAAGGCAATGCCTGACCGGCCGCTGAAAGACCGTCATCGTTGCAGTCTCCCTCCGCCGCTGTTCATAATTTTCATTGCCAAAATCATAAAGCCGTTTAGATGGAAGTGGTAAAATGGGTGAGTTAATTATAAAAATCCTCGCGAATGGCTTCATTCTTTCGGCAGATAATGTCAGCAATCGAATGGGTGGCTTCAACTCCCTGAATGTCGTATCCCTAGCAAATGCGCAAAAATTTAGGAAAATTTTAGCGATTCTGTTTTAACGATTCCTCCAGGTAAAAATACGATCGGCCAATGGCCGGGTACCATTGCTAGTCGACTATAAATCTGATGAAACAAATTGTCATATGGAGAAATTTTTCTATACATTTTCTATGCCGTTAGTTTCATTTTTGCCCGTATTCAGCTATGAAAGCATGGATGACGCGCCACTTGAGAAAAGGGAGTAGTTCTATGTTGAGACGTTAATTCAGCTATGAAAAAACATAGATGTCACCACTTGAGGTTCGGAAACAAGACATAGTCTATGGTGACGAAATGTGAAATAATGATGTTTATCTGGGTAACCCAGTCGCTATATCAAGTCTCTGACGTCACTGTTTAAGTCTGTAAATTCAGTTGTGCGTTGAATCATATTCAGCTACGAAAAAAATGGATGGCGCCACCGACTGTAGTGTCAGTACTGCAGAGCCTATTTTTGGGAATTTAATTCCTAAAAATTCCATAAAATTTGTAAAAAAATTCCTAAATTCTAAAATTTAAGATTTTAGGGATTTTTAATAACTTTTAGGAATTTTATGGATTTTTTAGGAATTAAATTCTCGAAAATAGGCCCTGGAGCACTGATCTGGAAACCAGACTATACAACAGGTAATTGTCGAACTCACATCCTCTGGGAACGCAAAAAGATAAATTTGTGAAATTCGTTTTATTGCCGCTGTATATCACAGTTGATTTTCGCCACTGTATTGGATGCCGCATTGAACTCTCGTTCCAGGGGGTCGAAGACTCGAGAAAAATTTTAAAAATCTTTCCCACGACGAATGTAAAAGAATTTCACCATTCGACGAACCAAACATAGAAGGGACCCGTACGTATCAGAATAGATGCGGCAAACAGAGTTGATGTTACGAAAAGACTGGAACGTATTTAAGTAAATATTGCGTTCACATTAGACTGTATTGCAAATTGCCCGTAGGGCAAGTTTGAAAAACCCGTCCGAAGTGACGGTGTAAAAAAATTCTCCGAACGCACAAAATTGACCTCGAAGTAGAGAAAAATGTTCTCCTCAATTTTGTCTACAACATAGCAAAAAACTATTTTTTGGGCTAGGGCCATAAGTAGAGGCCTCGGATACATACTTCCATAGACAAAAATGTTTCCCTCAA
>CM055405.1:51263712-51298047 GCA_029228625.1 Pseudolycoriella hygida | reverse complement strand
AAATTACGTAACACATTTTTCAGTGCTGCCATCAATTTAAAATCGTTATATCTCAACAAATAAGCATTTTTCTCGGTCGAATGCATGACCTACCCCACTAAATACCTCCTACATGGAGGAATAGAGCAAACTTTCGGTTTGGAAAATGCTTCCGTATTGAGATATATAGACTTTAAATTTATGGCAACACTGAAAAAAAGCGTTACGTAATTTAGGGAAGATCCCTTCCCTGGCTTCGGCATAAAATAGATTTTCACTTTTTCCCATTTTTCGGGCTGAGAAACTTATCATTATATGCTGCAGTGGTTCCAATAGGATCTCTCCGCTCTCCTTTAGAAGCGCTGGAAAGATCCCGCAGCAACTGCAGCTTACTTCACGTCGAATATTACTTGCAAAGATCAAAGCAAAAGACTGGCACGCCTCTGGTTCCATGCAAACAAAAATGTCATTCCACATTCACATTTCAAATCGTTGCAAACTTCATGCTAAACAAACACCATTGTGCTTAAAGAGCTTAAAGCAAAAGATGCAAATGTCAAAACTGCAGCTAATTTCATTGTAAATAGCATTCTATCCAACGCAAGTTTTAGCTGCGAATTTTAAAATTTTATATACTTTTTCTGTGCAAAGAATCGCCCGATATTGTGTTGGTTACGCATGAAGTTTGCTTCGAGCTTAAAAATATAAATAGACTTTGAGGTAAACGAGCTGTGAAGTGTGTGTCATGAATTGAAAAAGTTATTGACATCTTAGGGTGCGAAAGTAAAAGTTTAACTGAGCAAAAATGTTACAGTGCTACAACTGTCTGGATTTTCTTCAGTTACAATCATAGTTCCTTTTCAGTGCATGGAAAAACGTTCTAACGCGATTTTAATTTCAGTTAAAATCAAAGCACTTTTGATGTAATCGGCGCCTCTGGTAAAGCAATAATATTCGCAAAGCTTTTAAGTTAACCTTGTATACTCTTACACAACAAAACATTTCTTAGAATAAACAACCGAATTTCATTCCAATTTTTTTTTTTTTTGTAAACGTGTACTCTCATTTCAACAACAATTCGTTTTAATTAAATGTGTTTCCGTTGTTTACATCCCAAAAATAACTTTACTTACCCATGCGATTCTCTAATGAAATAAATGGCAGCATTAAAGATGATATCAACATTTGATCAAAAATGTAAATTTTAAACGAAAAATGTTCAACCAACCCGATTGGTGGCGGTGTCGGCAGCACTTTATCGAAACCCATTTTTCCCAGCAACCAATACGTATTCATCAGACCTTTGCCTTTTATTTCGATCGGTCCTCTCGGTTCAAGGTAATATCCACCTGCTCGTTCCAGTCGGTCACGTGTTGCTTCTGACAAATGAATGCGCCACGATGACCCTTTTTTCGTTGTGAGAAACAGAAAAAAATGTTTATTATTTCCCGCAAAAAAGTTTTAACGAATTTTTAATTAAAACTTAAATTCACATCCATTCGATAGCACATTAAATCTAATTAAATGTATTCACGTGCCCGATCAAGCGATGGATAACATAAAACTGTTTAACTGTTTATATTTTCTAATGAAAAGTTTGCGGAAACTTTTATTTTGCTTTATGCATTTAGGAACTATTTATCACAGAGATAAAATAGCTCCACAAAATGTTTGAGGCAGACTAATTAATGTGAGTGCGGGAATTTCGGAATTCATGTGGTTCTGATTTTTCGCTTTCTAAAGTGAAAGTAAATTTGTCAACATTGCTTTTGGTCCGTTAGAAAGCAACTCTGGATCATACATAGATGACATTGCATTGTTGAGTCAGTCTTGTATGAACAGTCACTGAGTAAGCTTGTCAATAAATACTTTTATCGCTTGTTACGCAAAGATCGTCGTTTGCATTATTCAACGAAAGGACGGTTTTGAAATAAAAAGTAATAGTAAAATAGCTGTGCGTGAAGTATTTTATTGTTGGCAGTAGTAATTCGTTTTTGGTACAAGATTCAAAGTCAGCGTCATATTCAACGTTTTGGCGCTGGTTTTTCGTTTTGTTATTTGGTGCCGTTAAAATAACTGGAATCGTTTAGTAGTTTGGTCGTCAAAATTGCTAAAATCGTTTAGTTCAGAACAAATCGAGGCAGATTTGTTGGTTTGGTCGGAGATTAGTTTATTGCTGCATGAAAACATCCTATCGTATGTAGCTGAAACGAAAACTGCTAAAGATGCGTGGAATGCTCTTCAAACAGCCTTTGAAGATATTGGACTGTGCCGGAAAGTTGCCTTACTGAAACAGTTTGTTGAATTAAAATTGTCCGCTTGTGCGTCTATTGAAGAATACGTAAACGACATTACAATGACGTCACTCAAAGAGTTTTAGGTCCATGTGTTCCATACTATTTTTCGCGCAGACGGACCAAAAGTCAGATTTCGAACAAAACATTCAACAAACTTAAGTTCAAATTACATATTATGATCACAGTAAGTATACGATTCAATTGGGTCACCTAAATTGTTTTCATAAGATTCGTTGTTTAGTTCTGTCGAAATTGTTTTTATTGAATTTTTTTTCAATTCGCGTGTGAATCTTAGAATTGAGTGGATAATAATATAGGTGTGTGACCGCGCCATTAAAAGTGAGACTAAAATGAATTTGTATTTTCTATTATCTCGAACAAAATGAAATCTTATTTTGTTTATGTTGCAGGTGGGTAAAAAATGACATACTGGACTGGGATAAAAACGACAGGTGGGTCAAAAAATACATTTCAGCAACAGGACAAAAAATGACATTCAAACAGAGAGGTGATATATAAGCTGGGACACTAGGATATTGCGATTGGGACATGCGTAAGTCCCAGCAAAAATATCACCTCTCTGCATTCAAATGTGACTCGAAACAGATAACTTTAGGATCTAAATTCGGTCAGAAAATCTGACGTTTTTAGTCCGTCTGCGCGAAAAGTCATATTAGTCGACTTCGAATTTTGACCAAAAAACGTCAAATTAAGTCTAAAAATGGCACATTTTGGGCGAAAGATACATAAAAATCTTTCTTTGTATTTTGCGTTTCAAGATAAATGTCTAAACTGTGCAATTCTCACATTCTATAACACGATTGCAAGCAATCAATCCTATTGCTTAATGCGGCTGTAGTTCTCTCATGCTCTCTGCATTCTCTCACGCGACATTTTGAGTAATTATTATGAAGTATTATTTTGAGTAATTAATTTGAGCAAATTTAATGAAATTTCTACAATTTTTCTAAATTCTTTCATCTCGCAATGTAAGCTTACGTTTGTTAGTGCGACAGATTGGACATTTATGTTGCGAAGCACAATAAATTATGTAAAATTTATCTGGCGCTGTCTGAAAAGAGCAATTTTCAAAAGTGGTCCACTGTGCGGAGAAGCTTATTTATGTTCAACAAAATAATTATTCATGCAAACCAATTGGTGTGTATGTGTAGCGTGTAGTTTAGTTAAATGGAGACTTGAAATAAATAAATTAGTCGAAAAATTTAGCAGCTTTGCATGGAATTTTGTAATTCAATGATGTTTAATGAGCCGTCGCATCGATGAATTTTACCAATGTTATACCACCGATTTACTTTGTTACTCTCGTTAATCAGCAGAATCGCATTCGGAGAAAGGTGGGTTCGATCACCGGACGCTATAAACTGAACCTGGCAAGAATAAAGTTCGAAGAGTGTGCCTGTGGATAGGTATAACAAATGGGTCGGAATGTCCAATTTTCTCTAAAATGAAGAGAAAGATATTGGGGAACAGCTCTTCAGTTATGACCTATAGTCAGGGGGTGACAGTCTTCTGTTCTAAACAGTGCAAATGCTATATTCAGAGTGAAGTTAGCTGCAGTTGCGATCGTAGCTAACTTCATTACAATCAAGTCAGCTGATCTCATCCACAAATTTACCGAAATCAGCTGACCTTATTGACAAATTTAAAAAATCATTTGTTTGTAATAAAGCTAGCTGCGATCGCAGCTAACTTCAATCTGAATATCATTTGCACGATTCAGAACAAAGGACTGTCACCTCCCCGCATATAGTTTTGTAAAGATTCCTAGCAGAGAGAGGGGGGGCTGTTTATGTAGAAGATGGCTGTGTAGATGTTGTTTATACGATTAACGGAAGGAAAGAAAGGGGTGAAAGTGACAAATCTAGAAAAATACTTGTTCATGTGGATGCAACTCTGTATTCTATTAATTGGTGAAATGTTGCAGTGCTAATTAATCGACGTTGTATATTTTGAAATTGATTGCAAAGCCGACGAGTTTATTAAAATTTGTTTTCAATTATCGAAATAAATTTATTAGGCAAAATTGTATATTTATTCTGTCGTATTTTATGCAGACGCGCAAACATTTATTTCAAAATTAAAATGATGGATTTGTTCTATAAAAAATAAATGAAAAATAAAATAAAATAGAATGAAAATTTCGTTTTTTTTATTCATTTCTGAATCGGGTTGATTGAGATAGGATTTTATTTGTTTGAAAACATACAAAAATAAAAGGATTTTCATATTTAGTGACAAATATAGTGAACAGTGGGATAGGTATTCATGCTGCGTGGAGAAGCGGAAGGCTGTTAAATATTTGCAGAAAGTTTCATTCGACCATACGGGCGAGTTTTCAAACTATCATCTTATAACCACAAACGTAGTCAACGTGGTCTACGTCAATTTTTCTTGAGGTTTCATCCAAAGTATGTACACATAGAAAGGTAACGCAAATCGTCAGCGGATCAGAGAAATTGCGGGTCCACACTTTCCGGTGAATATAATGACAGCTATTTAAAATGTTGAAAAGTGGTGAAAACATTAAGTCACACGTCGGTTACTTTGTGTCTCAATTTCTTTTCACGCACAACAGAAAAATGTCCGAAAACATGGCATTCGACTGCAAACAGTGCAGTCAAGTGTTTGAATATCAATATCAGTTGATATCACACCAAATTTGTCATTCAAACATTGTGCAAAATGTAAACAAAGAGAATGAATCTTTTCAATGTGATTTGTGCGGGTTGTTGTTCATAAGTCCTGACCATTTAAAGAATCATTCAGCACAACATATCCAAAGTATTATTTTGCTATTACAGAAGTTACTAAATTTGAAAATACAAAGATGTAATCGTTACAGAACAGCCTTTTGTATGCGGTCAGTGCAATAAGTCTTTTAAAACTGAAACGAGATACATTTATCACATTGAAGATCCCTCTTTACTTTGTATCACTAATAAGTGCCCGTTGTGCTGCAAAATTTTTTCGAGCAAACAATGTCTACAACGACACATCAAAGTGCACACTCGGGGTAAAAAATCATGTTAACTGTAATGTGATGAATATTAATATTTATTAAACTAGAAACAAAATTTAGATGTGGAGTGTGCCATAAGCCGTTTCTCACAAAGTATAAGTTGGATCGTCACCAAAAAACACACTCGCCAGGTAATACAAAGTTTTGTAGCAAAGTTACTTACTTGCCCTGTAATTCAATTTTCATGTCACCCGTTTCCTCTAGATCATCGTTGCAATGTTTGTTCCGAAACATTTCCATCGAAATTGATTTTAAGTGGTCACAATCGTTCTGTACACGGGTCCGATTCAGTGTTTCAGTGCAGTAAATGTCCGAAAAAGTATCGCAAACGTGGGCACATGCAAAATCATTTGCGTAGTCATGAAGACAACGCTGTCCAAGCAGAAAATTACGACTTTCAGTGCAGTGAATGTGGAAAAACATTTCGTACAAATGGAAATCTTATTTTCCATGAAAGAAGTCATAACCGTTCAGGTAGCAAATTTATTTAATTTAATTTCATGTGACAATAAACAATTTATGTGACTATTTTTTGCATCTTTTTAATTTTTGCCCGTGATATATCGCTCAGCGAATCACGCGGTCGCTTCAATACCCTCAGCAATAAAGCTTTTTCTTCTCTTTGCTTATTCAGAAATTTGCAACGCATATAAATGCGTGAGCGAGCGTACAAATTAATTACTAGGGAAGGTACTTCTTTACATTCTGCTTCCAACTCGGAAATTAAAAGCTTTCTAATGTTCATTCGGTTGTTAAATTCATCGCCATGAATTTCAATAAAAACATTTTCCATACGTCGAACCCACTGCATCACTTCGTTGGACGGTTTCGTCAGTCCTCCGTACGACACTCGATCTATCCAGGAGCTAGATTCAATTCCAATACGCTTAGCGTAAGTGTGGTCGGTAATGTGACTAGAAAGTGTTTCGCGTCTTGTCTTTGAAAATTCTGGATGCTTTTTCTTGAATTTCCAAGCAATCCATCCAGCTAAATACTCTGCATTATATTGAAGCTTTAACTCCGCGACGTTTAGCATAAACATAAAAATCTTACCAAGGCCATCTTCTGTGGATCTGGCTTTCCTTGCTGCAGTCTCATCGATTGCCATTTCAGGGTCAAGGTCATCTAAAAACTCTGTCTGTGCTTCGTCAATGATTTCTATCTCCAGACGTATACACGTTTCCAATCCATTTGAATCGTTTGGTAGCACTTTTATATCGTTGGTGTAATCAGCAAGGAAATCTTCGGTCATATCGTTCGCTATCTTTTCTCGAATATCGTCGTCGGAATCGTTTTCTAGGAGCTCAATGTTACCAATCTCATCTAAATATAGATTTACTATTATTCGAGGTCATACACACGTTAATTACTTTCACTGACGTTGGTCACCATTTCTTTCACATATTCCGTCAATATTTTCATCACGAGACAAGTGACGCATGAATGTGGCCGACACATATTCTTCCGGGTCTTGTTCAATAGTATTCGAGTGTAAATGGCGACCTATGCCAGGATTCTTTCCAAGAATTATGGCTTTTATAGTATACAAACATTCAACAGGCGATGGATGATCTATCGGTCCATTTCTACCCCTAATTTGAGAAAAAAAATTTTCTTCGAAATCTTGATTCGTTCGATGTGTTAGAATAAATCGGAATTTAAATTTTTCCTCCATTTCCTTCCGCAAACCTTTGATCGATGTAATTGACATCAGTATCCCTTTTTGGGAAATTTGCAGCGATTCTTGCAACTCTCCTTTTTTGTTGAAACACTTCATGGTTTTAATTGTCCAGTACATTTCGTCTATTGAATTGGGTTGCTTTTATGAGAAAGACTTAATAATAGATTATATACAAACCTAACACCCGATTTTGCTCTTCTAAGTCCTTTCCATAGGGCGCTTTGTATGCAATGCCATTTGGCGTGTAAGAATTCATTATGTCAAACCAGTTATTGACGAGCTCAATGAAATCGGCAAGTTTGTGTGCAACAGCATCTTTAGGAAAATTTCTTCTCACGCTTTCAGCAACAGTGTGGGAAAACAATTCAGAAGCCAATCTCACGCATTGACGCTCTGCACCTTTGACTTCGAGGTGATGTAAACTCAGTTTATACAACGGACTAATTTCTGTATTGCTCTCCAAAAGTTGGCGAATTCGATATTGGTTCAATTCAGTTCCATCTGATAAAAGCAATCCCCCATCTATAAACCAATTTCTTAATAACTTCAAGAGATGTGGAGCATCCGAGAACATAAAAATTTTGTCTTTAGTTATGGGATGAGAAATGTATGGCCTCTCGTAGTTAACGTTGCATTTGGTCCATAAGCCAACATTCCCTCCACCATTATCATTAACAATACCAACGACATTAAACTTAATCGCATACAAACGTTTGATGAGACTATTCAACAATTCGACTGACATTTTCATGTCGAAGTCTACAAAAATTGGCTGTTTGAACTTGTAGAAAAGACCTCTAACCATAGCCACTTGCATTTGAGAATGCGGACCCATTACGCAATCAAGTGTTTTATTTACTTCGTAACGTTCTTTGCACTTCATTTCATCGAACGCTAAGATGACCTGGTCAGAAGATAGTTTTATTAAACTCAAATTAAAGTCAATCTTCCAACTAACACAATAATTTACGATGTTCAAAACATTGTGGGACAGTTACCAAACATTTTTTCCTAACGCACCTGAGATTCACCTTCAGTCAATGAACTTCGCATAGCTGCCATTACAACGAAACTATCTTCTATAATTCCAGGACCGATTGTCATTTTCTGGCTCCACAACTGTAGCGTCCTGATTGACGGGAGTGGATAATGTAGCTTATGAATCAGATAACAGTAGCCTCTTCTGCTAAAGAAACTTAAGGCAAAGCCAGTGGATATTTCTTCGCAGGTCCAATTAACTCTTTTCTTTTGATTTGTCATGATGTTAATTTGATTTTTCGACAGCATTGGAAACAAGAGTTCAATAGTTTTTAAGGTTTCTTCATGGGATAGATTTGGCTTAGTCTTAATTTGGGTCTGTAGCGCTTTCATCTCTGATTCATTTCGAAGCAGGCAAATTCGCAAATTTTTTATGAGGTCATCTTTTTTAGCGATTTCTTGCCTTAATTGATCTTCGTCCATGTGTGTGTAGTTCTCTGAGCCTTTCATAAAAACAAACGTATTTGAATTTTGAGATTCTCACAAAATACTTCCACCAACAGACTTCATTGTTCACAAATCGAATAGTGGACGCGGTTATCAGTAAATTAATTCAACAATGTTAGTTTTGTTTGACTTTATTTCAGTAACTGGTAAATTTAAAAACTCACACCTTTAAGTTAGTACTTACTATACAAGCATTCCTTGCAGAAAAAACAACAAAGAAAATCAATTTCTTCATTGATCCTTAGGTCATGGAAACAATTAGATACATATAAAACAAACATAAATCTCCACCACTTTTCCCCCGGACTTCGAATGTTCATACTATTGTCCGTTGCTTCCGTTATTAGAGAACAGATTGACTGTTGTGCAGAAGAATTTCCAACGTCCACACTCGCTTTTTGCATTTTAAACGCAGTTTCAAGGTCCCGACAACCCCTCGCGGAAGCAGTTCGAATGATCTCTCCATTGCAGCCGAGAGGACGCTTTGCGAACGAAAAGTTCCAAATGTTTAAATTTCCTAAGTTCTGGAACACTTCTCTTTTAGTTCGCATTCTGTTTCCCGCTGGACACACATAGTACACTTCGGCATTTTTCATATTATTCGATGAATACACCAATTCTCGTGTCCAACCATGTTCAAATGGCACACGAAGATTGTGAATTGTATCTTTTTTATCATTTTCGATCGGATTCATTATGGACGGATACTAAAGATGATACGATATTAACAAAACTTCACATGAAACGAAACTAAATAATTTGCGCCAAATATAAATGACTTCATCTTTATTCACCTTTTCGTTAATTACAAAACTCAGCATATGGTGGCGTTCCACTCAAGTTCACCTCAAAGTAGGGACCCGCGTGTAACTCTGTGTTTGCATTACCTTTCTATGTGTACATACTTTGGTTTCATCAACATTCTTGCAATGTATCTGAAGGCGCGTAAACTCCGAGCAATTTTAAAATCCAAACGTTTTTAGATGAGGCGAATAAAACTATCTATTTCTTAAATTGCACTAAATTTTATTTTTACTACCGGCCACGGTAGACAAAAAAAAAGAAAAAAGAACGGTTTCGGTAGTCATACAACCATCTTCACGGAATCTTATTCGACTAAATTCTAAAACATATCTCAAAATACACCTGAAGCTAAAACATACATACATGTATACACATTCTCGATAGTATATCAGTCGTCAGATTTTATAACTACGGTTATCTCGACATACATTCAAATTAAAACATTTAAATCATATCCTCCAACTATTCTGATACTTTTCAATCACAGTCAAAAAATTCTTCACTCCCACTCGTGTCGGGTGTGTCATTCAGTTCAATTATATTATCGTCATATTTTCTTTCTGTCGTGAAAATGTAGAGTAGTGGGGATGTTATATTTCCAAAGTCTTCGTTCAGAAGGTTTTCGTGTTTATGTCGGTGCATGTGTATGGCTTCGTAGTACTCTTCCACCTTTGGTTAATGGGTTGCATAAGCTTCAGTTCACTTATGTTCACTTCGTGGTTTGTCATAAAGACGTGTCCACTTCACAGACTTAACATGCTCATTAAATCGCTCAAATAATTTGCGAATTGTCATTCCTATGTACAAACGGCCGCAACAGCCGCACCTTATCTGGTAAATATCTGATTTGTGTAGGTCAAGAGGTTGGTCTTTCAACGTCCCTAGGGCTTGTCTCAACGATCCGTCATTTCTATAGACTAGGGTCATACCATATTTTTTGTATACAGGTCGCAGATTTTTCGTTTGAAATGAAATCTACCACTTAATAAGGTTAGTACCCCCTGGTCAATTCCAGAAGGCCAAAAAAGTTACTACGACAATGTTGGATGGGGAGACACGTATAATAATGCGCACTCCACTGCCTGCCTTTTAGAAAATTTTCGATATTTTCTTAAAATTTTCGCGAAACGTTTTTGGATGGACTTTGCGACGTTTTAACAAAGTTTTCGGAATTTTCTAGAAAATTTCAGAATAGAATCGAGTTTCCGGCAAAAAAAATCATTTCGCGAACATTCAAGAAAAATCAAGAAACTTTTCTAAAAGACAGGCAGTGGTGCACTCAGTACCGACTCGGCACGAGGCTGCGTACTTGACAAGTATAAGTTCCAACACAGTCAGAGAGAACTGTCAATAGTTATCACAACAAAAACACTTTCTAAAAGGGAAATGTGGTGCAAGTCCCCGTCCCTTTCTGAAACAACTGATACCAAATTGAGTGACACTTAAAGCTTCGGAACACAAAAAATTCTTTTGAAATATTTTAAAATTCGATTAAAAATTGCATCACAAATGTCAGACCCTCCCAACGCAATAATTTTTCTGCGATTTCAGATTTCACACGCAAATATTTGGCTACCTGTACTCCATACATTGCAGAAAGCCAAATTTTTGGGATGTGAAATCTGAAAGCGCAGAAAAATTATTACGTTGAGAGGGTCCGGCACTTGTGACGCATTTTTTTAATCGAATCTACAAATATTTCAAAAGACTTTTTTTGCGTTCCGAAGCTCTAAGCGTTACCAAAGTTGATATCAGTTGTTCGGACGAGGACTTGCGTCACATTTCTCGTTTGAAAGAGGTTTTTGTTATGATATCAGTCTTTTTGGAAGTAGAAAAAATTTTTTTGACCAATTATACATAGAAATTTTTCGAGCCGTGACCGCTGTCAACCCGAAGCGCGGCGACTACTAATCCTATGGGCGAAAATGATTCCCTCAGCTTCCCCTTTCAACATATCAAATTATTTTTCTTTTGAGCCGCCGTCTATTTTCCGCCATTTTGGCGGCCAGTCCGATACACCACACACCCAACAACTTTCTCATTGACACCAAACATTTATGTCGAACACCCAGCCTTTGTCTCATACAAAATGTGGTACCATTATGCACGGCAACAAAAAAAAATTAAACGCCACAGATTGATCTCATCACCCCACACAAAAAATTGTAGATGACCAAAACATTCAAAAATATCTTTTTTTTATTATAATTTATTTATTTCGCGTATAAAAATTGGCCAAATTAAAATTTAAAAATAAGATTTTTGAGCCATTTTTCAAATTTGCAACGCTCGCAGCGCCATCGTGTCGCCTGTTATGTAAAAAATATGTTTTTATAGGCGGCCCTCTTTATTATTACCTACCAGACGGAACCTCTCCCGTTAAATTTGATCAACAAATGAATTTTATAGAACGGTTTTTGTGGATGATTGTCGTAAGGGACCATCCATAAATTACGTACGCTTTTTTCAGTGCTGTCATCAGATTTAAATCAACAATAACTTGAAAAATATTTACTTTTGAGACATCAAATGTATGGCTGACCCCCCCCCCCCCAGTCGGTCATACATTTGACGTCTCAAAGTAAATATTTTTCAAGTTCAACGTGAAATGTATGACCGACTGGGGGGGGGGGGGGTCAGCCATACATTTGATGTCTCAAAAGTAAATATTTTTCAAGTTGATTTAAATCTGATGACAGCACTGAAAAAAGCGTACGTAATTTATGGATGGTCCCTAATGAGTTTCCTCAGGATTTTTTTTTATTAAATTTGAAAAATAATTTCTTCAAGGAAACTCAGTAGGACATTCGTCTACAAAAATCGTTCTATAAAATTTGGTTGTTCATCAAATTTAACCGGAGAGGTGCCGTCTGGTAGGTAGTAAAGAAGGTCGCCTACAAAAATCATACTTTTTACAGAACAGGCGATACGATGGCGCTGCGAGCGTTTCAAATTTAAAAAATGGCTCAAAAATCACATTTTTGAATTTTAACTCAGCCAATTTTCACTCAAAAAATCACAAAAAATGTTTGTGTGGGGTCAGCTGTGGCGTTTAATTTTTTTGTTGCCATGCCTAGGTACCATACACATTGCACACACAAACACATACAAAATATACTTTTACATGGAATTTGTATGGAAGCTTTCAGAAGCCCTAGCTCCCAAACGAGGCCGGCTACTCCATTTCTTCGTAACGTAACTTAAGGACGGCCTCCAATCGTTCCCTAGCCCTTAAAGTTTCGTTAAGGCAGATAATGAAAATTAGGCGACTGTTTCTTCTCTTTATTTCTGGGTGATAATACACCGATGTGAAAATTGCACTGTTGTGGTAAATCACAAGACTCACGGATCTAAAAACGGCTGATAATGTTTTTCGAACTTTCGAGCAGCAAAAGTAGAGCAAAAGGGATTGACATTTTCATAACTCATACCGGAACAGGGAGGGGGTCTCAACAATGGAATAAAAAACAAATATAAATGGAATTCACTTTACACTGGCATATACAACAGGAAAGAAGTATAAAACTAGGGAAAAGTATTACAAACAAATCTTCTACAACAAGCCACAGCCACACCAAATCAATTTATTAATAAACTAACCTGTGGACTCCATTCGTGAAGCTGTATTCACTGTATCACCAAACAAACAGTATCTAGGCATCGTCAGGCCAACCACACCAGCACAGCATGGACCTATTCAATTATAAAAAAAACTCTTTCATATTTACTATGGAAACCACCAACCATTAAAATGATTGGTTTCCGGCATCCTGCATCGACGATAGTCTATCTGAATCAACCACAACATAGTGTTGAATTTAATTGGTAAACCAAACCGACAAAGTCATTTTAAAATCAAATTTGCGAAATGTTAGCTGTAAATTGTTATCTTGCTGAAAGGATTTTCATTTTGTGCAAGCGAAAAAAAATGTAATTAGGACGCCCTGAGCCTGTATTTGTAACTGGAAACGAGACATTTTCACGCTACTAATTGCTGACAGCAACGAATGAAATTTACAATTCATTACATTAAAAGCAAAAAATCGCAGCTGCTTGCGACACGTTCAAACGATATCCCTAGAGTTTTCCACAAAGAATACATTTTGCATGTAAAACACGAATATCACACACCACCGTACATGCTCAACGCAATTATTATTGTGTTAAAACTTTGTAGTGTAACTTTTTACAGACTCGTTTCACATAGAAGTAGAGAACTGAAGTTTGCAAATTTTCTTGGTAACTTTGTAGGAATTTTTCATTTTCGGAAAACATTTTTCATGCAAATTTATTAAATTATGCGATTTTTTTGTGTTGTTAGAAATTATTTTTTTATCAATCAAAAGTGCGAAAATATTGCCGTCGGCTGGACGAGAGCCGATCGGGTTTAATGTTTGGGAAGTAATGTAAATGGGAAGTTAGGTGAAACTTTTGTAACAAATGACAATAACGAATAGAAAATCAAATTGGCTGCATTTGAAAATGGAATTAAAATTAAATTTGAGTAGAAACGGGCGTTACGGCCACATCGGCTTAAGTCTTCTCCCAAATCAAGTTCATCTGAAATCAACTCCGTATGGAAATAGTAAAAATTTTTGGTAGAAATCTAGTCCATCAACAAGGTACGTGACAGTATTTTTTTAACATTGTAAGTGATTTTCAATGTGAAGTTGGGTGCAGTTGTGACTGAGGCTAACTTCATTGCGACAAAATCAGTTTTGCGACCGAGGCTAACTTCATTGCGAGAAACTCAATTAATTTTTGAACTTTTCAATAAATTCAGCTGATTTTTGTTTTTATGAATCAAATTTGCTGTTGTTTGTAGAATGAAATTAGCTTCCGTCGCAACTGTGGCTAACTTCATGTTGAGTATTACTCTTGTAAAGATCAAAACAAAAGACTTTCATCTGTAAGACAAAGTCGCTTCAGGATCTATAACATTGATATCATTGTATATATATTTTTTTATTTCAATTTGTGTACTTTAAAGCGTCGGCAGCGCCACATATTTTGCCCAATGCTTCCAGATTTTTTTTCCGAAAAGTCTGAACGATTACCTTTCTAACAATACACCAAACGGTGAATTTGATGAAGAAATGAGTTTCATACAATTTTTTTTTGAGCAAGCATGTCATCTAAATTTTCTTCAGAATTTTCGATTTGGAAATTTCCCAAAAGAAAATTCATAAAAATTTTCTCCAAAAAAAATTTTCTCCGAAAAAATTTTTTCTCTGAAAAACAATTTTCCCTAAAAAAATTTTTCGCGGAAAAAATTTTTTTTCGAACCAATCTCTATAACTTTTCCGAAGAAACCAACTGTCTAGCTATTCTAATTCAGAAGATAGCATTTTTGAGTATTCACAAAATCCAAGATGGCGTCATTTTGACAGCTGGTCGCCAGAATCACAAAAAAATTCTACTCATCAATCTCTATGACTTTCCTGAAGAAACCAACTGTCTAGGTATTCTAATTCAGAAAATGGAATTTTTAAAGTATTAACAAAATCCAAGAGACAATCCAAGACATTTTCTTAAGATACCAAAAAATTCTCCTGATCAAACTCTAAAACTTTTCCGAAGAAACCAACTCTCTAGGCATTGTCACTTCGGAGCTAAAATTTGAAAACTCCGAGCATTACCTAAAAAATCCTCAAAATTAGCCGCTTTTCCACATGCCCCGAGTTTTCCATTTAAATTTTCCGGAAAATCGGCTAATGAAATTTTTCATTTGGAGTCGAGGCTGACGTTCCCTGAAAATTTCAGGAAAATCGGCTGATTGGTTCTCGAGATCGAAAGTTATTTATAGACAGATCACAACAAAAACCTCTTTAAAGGTAGAGTGTGACGCAATCCGTAAGTCTGCTTCCAAAATTATGATATCGCTTGAGGCAATCAAAACTTTGAACACAAATTTCCATTCAAAAAAACTTCTGCATATTATCAGCGATAGCGTCCGTCACCTCAAGCGATATCATTAATTTTGGAAGCAGACTTACGGACTGCGTCACACTCTACCTTTAAAGAGGTTTTTGTTGTGATATCAGTCTTTTTGGGAGTTTTCATTTGTTGAAAAAATTTCTATTTTTTGAAAAAAAATTTCTCCAAAAAAATTTTTTCACAGAAAAGAAAATTTTCTAGAAACAAAATTTCTCACACAAAAAATTTCAGCGACAAAAATTTTCTCCCAAAAAAAGGTGGGCTCAGAAAATAAGTGGTTCGCCAACAAACACCCCGCGCTCAAAATAAATTTGTCCAAAAACCAAGTTTCACCGAACATAAACAGTTTAGCCTCAAAAAAAAATTGTTTTTCCAAAAAACGGTTCCCCGAAAAAAATTTTTCTCCAAAAAAATTTTCCCCGACAAAAAATGTTCTCTAAAAAAAATTTTCACAAAAAACAATTTTCCAGAAACAAAAAATGTTTCTCCAAAAAAAATTTTCCCAAAAAAGCAGTTTCTTCAAAAAAAAATTTTTCCAAAAACGAATTTTCTGCGAGTAAAAATTTATCAACGCAAAGTTTTTTTCAAAAACACTTTTTCCTTAAAAAAATTTTCTCTCAACAACAATTTTTCCTGACAAAACTGTTTCTCCGAAAAAAAATTTTCTTTTCAAAAAAAAATTTTTTCCAAAAAAATTTTTCCCGAAAAAAAATTTTCTTCAAAAAAAATTTTTCTCCAAAAAAATTGTTCTCCAACACCCTCGGCTACCATCGGAACACATCGTGTCACCTTCGGCTGCCTTCGGAACACTTCGTGTCACCTTCGGAGCACTTCGTGTCACCAATTCTTCTCAGTGATTCATATAACTTTCCTGAAGAAACCAACTGTCGAGGTATTCTTATTCAGAATTTAGCAAAAAATCCTATTGACTATTGTGAATTTTAAAAATGAGATAATTTATATGCAAAGTTTCCGAGAACAAAAAGGGAACATTTTTCGCTATTTAGTTAACTTGAAATGACGTAGTGTTTATGTACCTGTATGCAATCCAATGCGTAACTGTAATGGAACACCAGGTAAATGTTTGATTTCGAAACTGCCGCTCTGGTGTAGAAGATCTAAAGCCATATTCGCTATTTGCTCTGCATGATCTGGAGAACGGACTGGTAGCCCACTAACAACCATATAAGCATCGCCAATAGTCTCGACCTACACGATAAATTAGCTTTCATTTATTAGTTTCCAAAGCATTTATTTGATTGAAGTGTGAAATAGGAACTTACCTTATACACACTGTAAGCATTTATTGTTGCATCGAAGCATGTGTACAAGTCATTCAAAAGATCCACCACTTGAACTATGAGGTTGAGAATACATTTTGTAAATTAGCAAAGAAACTGGAGAAACTTTTTAGTCAGCAAACATTTGTATTTATACAAACGACAAATGATTTTGCTGACAAAATACAGTTTTTCTGACAAAATTTTTTGCTACAAAAAATCATTTTGCTGACAAACCGCAAATAAGCTGAGAAAAAAAAATCTGTTGATAAAAAATATTTGAACTACTCGAAACGTACATTGAATGTGCGTGATAAGGTGTACACTATTCTTATCACATTTAATGTACCAAAAATGTGCTTGTGATGTATTTTCTATAATTTAACACTTTATACAAATTTAACACACAAACACATAAGTATCCGGTGGCACAATTGGTAAAGCAGTCGACTCATAATCCCAAGCGTCTTGGGTTCTCAAGCCCCGCAAATTGCAGAAATTTTTCTAATAAAAAAATGAAAGCTTAGCATAAAAAAAGGTAGACGGAGGACGTAGCGATCATCAGAATAAGAAAAACCGAAATAGAAAAGTCGGAAAACTAAATTAAATTTTCCTTTCTTTTCTTACATAACATTATATGTACATGAAATGTGCTAGTAATTCACACTAAAAAGTACATTAAAGGCACATTAGTTGTGTATTCAAAGTGTTTTAATTGCACATTAGATGTGCATGTAATTCACATTAAATGCAGTTCACGTTCCACATACAGATGTAACGGTAAGGGCGCTTTTTTATATACATTAAATGTCCCAGAATTGCAGCACATTAAATGGGATCAGCACATTTTCCGATGGCGCTTTATGTACATTTCGTGGAGTCAACTGTTATCTGGGATAGTTTAATACACATCAGCCTGTCCCTTTGAGTTCGAGAACTGAGAATAAAGAAAAGAGGCTTAGTACTAAAAACAATTTTGACTTAAGTGTGAGTTGCACTGCTTCAGAACGCAATTTTTGCCAACATGACAACATGCTACCCTCTGCATTCAAAGCTCTTGAACTCAAGGATGCGGTGTGTGTACATTATTACATCGTGGCTTCACTCTTAAGAAAATTTTGTCACCGGTGTCGTTACTGCATTCTTTACTCTACTGTAACTCAAGAAATCGGGCTAGTCCATTGGCTAATTCCATCGGTACCGTCACCTGGGTAACAAATCTTATCTCTTTCACTCTTTCAATGTGACTTATATTAACATGAGACAAAACACATTTGTTACCCAGGTGACAATGTATGGGTTACCGATGGAACTAACCATTGTGTATTAAATTACCAGCTAGTAACTCGATTTCGGTACACTCTGTCAGTAGTGTAACGAGTTCGGAAGCTTGTCGAAAACTTCATTTAGCCCCGTCTGCCTGTGCCTTCTTGTATCAACAGTTGAAACAAAGTGTTACAAATAAAAAAAACAAATAGGAGACACTACTACATTCACTTACCAGGACTGCAATGAGCAGCGATTGTCGTAAAACCTACAATATCACTAAAATAGATAGTAACATCAGAAAATTCCTCGGGTTCAACGCCAAGGCCTACTTTTAATTTTTCAGCTACTGAACTGCAATATTCAATCGCATTAGCAATCGAAGTTGTAGATTTTCTTTACGCTTTCCTTACCTCGGAAGCATTCGATTCAGCAGATGTTCAGTCTTTTTACGTTCCACATCGAGTTGATCGGTACGTTCTCTAATAAGCTCTTCTAAATTATTTGAATATTTTTCTAGCATTTGAAACATTGTGTCAACGAAATTAACCTTTCTGCCCTGATTCAATTGCTTGAAACGTTCGTATACGCTGAAAAATGCAAAGTAACAACACGAGACCAATTATCTGAATCATAGGGAAATTAGTTACGAATTAAAATCAGGTCTCATATCTGGCTGTTCAGCCCAACATTGTCTCATGATATTGATAGCCTCCGGAGGAGCAGCACCTTTTGAAACCGATGGTCGGATCAGTGGCGGTGGTTTTTTTATTTTCGAAATTATTTCGTCAGGTGTTAAAGACAACATGCAGTACGGTTCACCTCGCACAACAACTTCTTGCATTATAATTCCGAATGAGTAAACATCGCCAGGTTGTGTGCCGCTTTTGGGTAAGCCTTTCGTGTTGCGTAGAATTTCCGGTGCCGTCCAAAGTAGTTCTGAAACGTTTCAAAATGTCAACAATATTTTGTCTAAAGAACCAATTCCATCAGTTCACCTTTGGATGTTTTAACGGGTAGCGGAATTCCTTGAGCTTCAGAGAACGCGGATATACCGTAATCGGTGACTTTTAACACCCATCTCGCATCGACTACACAATTCCGCGATGACAATGATCCATGGACGCGTAGTGGCGAGGAGTGAAGATACTTCATTCCACGCACTAAGTCGGTTAGAAGACTTAAACGAAAAGACCAATCCAACTTTATTTCATCCATCACTAGTACGTCTTGCAACGATCCACGTGAGCAATACTCGAAGACCATTGCGTTTCGATTTGGGTCACTCAGCCATCCTGTAAATATTATTTCGGTTCCTGGTTAACACTTTAGGATCGGTAGGTTTAGGATCCTTTTCTTAGTTATCTCCTAGAGATAAGGGCATTTGAAGCCTCAGCATTTTTCATTATTTTCAACATTTTTAACCAATCTAACGATCCGCTTGTTTGGCGCAGAGAGAAGAGTTATATGAACGGAAATGTATTTCATGGTGGTCACAATATTGTGACAAAGATGACACAAAACGACGCCCATTACCATTTTATGATGTACGAAGAACGTCGAAGAAATTAGTCGGGGCCGTTTGTCACAAAAAGAAAGGTCGGAAATTACAGATGTAGTTTTGGGGTTTTTTCATTGGATGAAAGATTTTTATAATCCGAAGTCTCATTGAAAAACGTGCAAAACGTGTTAAAATGCAAAAAAAATGTAGAGCCGAATCATCGAATTTTACCATTTTTTCGTTTTGATTTTTCCAATCCCCTAAGGTACCTGAGTAAATTGTCAGCATTAGATAGAGGGGAAAATATTATTACTCTTAACCACGCTTTTAGGGCGGCGCGCAGTTGACTTATGACAAGGTATAACAACATTTCACGATGAAATTCATAATACGTCAAACGACAGAAAATTTTTTTTGAAATTATTTAGGAATTCTTATACTTTGACATAAACCGACGTCGCACTAACCGCCTTTATTGCGTTATCGACTTCTGATAAAGCAAAGTCAATTTCCTGTAGAAATGAACAAGCCGTTTTCGACCGGTGTATATATATAGATTTCTGTTTTGAGGCGGCCTACTGGACTGGGAACACAGATTTTTTTGACCCTTTGTTCCTCCCCCGACCCCTCCCTCCTCCCTCTACCTACTCATGCATTCGATTCTTAGCTAGACTCCCACATCTACACGTTTCCATCCAAATTACATACTTGGTAGTCCTGTTAGCCACACACACACAGCACAATACAACTTCTAACGTACTAGCCACAACTCATGCTTATTCTATACGGACGGGTTGCCACAGTGGTTAGCGTACTGGCCTTCCACCAAAACGATCGGGGTTCAAATCCCGTGTCGGAAAAATTCTACATGGAATTTTTCTATCAAGCTTGAGTGAACTTTAGGACGTTGTTAGTGCGCTACAAATAACGTCCTAAAGTTCACTCAAGCTTCAAAATTTGGGTAGTTTTGGTGTGTTTGGTGCCCATAACGACGTACACACTGAATGAATCGTATGACGTAACCCATATACGATGAATCTGTGTACGAAATATCTAAGCCTACATTTAGGCGAGATAATAATCATGCGCCTAACAGTTCTTGAAGTAATTGAATAAGACGCTACATTCGCATTACTCTGAGACGTGGTTCGGAAGTCACGTTAAGCCGGTGGTCCAGACAACACCTGTTATTGGCTATAAAAAGCTGTTAGTGGAGTCTCTAAAATACAATAAAATACAAAATACAAATATACGAGCCCCGTGTATACGGTGTATCCCACACAACCAAGATACATCCAGGGGCTTAAACCATTGTTGCCCACGTTACCTTTTCAACAATCATAATGAAATGATTGTTTCCCATACTTCAATACAGTCAACAAGTAAAATACATGTGTGTAAGTGATACGACAATATGCAATAAGTGACAGAGCGAAAGAGAAAGACAATTCTTTTGCAAGGTTTTCAATAGATGGCAACACAAACAAATTCTCCATATCATTTTTAGAGAGTACCAACCTTTAAAAGATGCCACGTCAAATTATGTGATATTTTATTCATTTGATCACAAGTATACAGCTGGAGAAGGGAGACAACCTTTTTTTTTAATTGGATTCAAAGCAGTTTCGTGTGTTGATATTAGAGGTGAGCGGGTCGGCCTTTTTTAGAAACCCAACCCGACCTTATTCTATTTTCAAAAACCCGATAATCCGGTAATCCGAAAAAACTGAAACCCGACCCGACCCGATTCAGTTTTTGAAAACCCGATAACCCGGTAATTCGTATAAACAAAAACCCGACCCGCCCCGTACCCGACCCGATTCAATTTTGAAAAACATGTCAACCCTATAAAATTGATTCGGGTTCGGGTCGGATTTTTTCGTACATTCGGGTAACCCGCTCACCTCTAGTTGATATATCATTGTTTTTTATGGGAAAAAACACTGCTCAAGCGCTCCAATGGCTTAAAAAGTGTTATTCGGAATCTGCTCCATCACAATCGACTGTTGAAAAGTGGAACAGAGAATTTAAGAGTGGCCGTAAAAGCACCGATGACGGGAACTTTCGGGACGCCCAATTGAGGTGACTACACCGGAAAAAATTCAAAAAATCCACCGTATGGTATGGTACGCTCAAAAGAGCGTAGGCAATATTTTACATAAACATTTGAGCATGAGACAGTTATTGTCCCGATGGGTTATGCGAGTTCTCACAACGGAACAAAAAGAAAATCGTGTAATCGCTTCTGAACGAGGAGAATTTTTGTCCCGATTAGTAGCGATGGATGAAACGTGGATTCATCACTTTACACCGGAATCTAGTAAATAGGCGGCACAGTGGGTAGAACCGTGTGAAAGCCGTGCAATGCGACCAAAGACCCAACAATCGGCAGGAAAGATTTTGGTCAGTGTTTTCTGGGACGCCGATGGCATAATATTGATCGACTATCTTGAGAAAAGGAGAACAATCAATGCTGATTATTATGTAGCATTATTGGACCGATTGGATGCAGAATTGAAGGAAAAAGGAAAGGTAACACAAAGAAAAACAATTTTGTTTCTTCACTATAATGCACCGACACACAAAGCTCATAAAGCGATGACCAAATTGGAACAATTAGGCTACAAATTGGTTTCTCACCCAACATATTCTCCAGATCTAGCCTCCAGCGACTATTATCTCTTTCCAAACCTCAAGCGGTGGCACCAGGGAAAGAGATTCTACTCAAATGAAGAAGTTGAAACGGAAACTGATGCCTATTTTGGTCACAAGGTCACACTATTGTATCACTCACACACATGCTTTTACCTGTTGACTGCATCGAAGCGTGGACAACAATAGTTGTTGTCTCATTTCATTATGATTGTTGTGTTTGAGTGAAAAAGATGCAAGATCGAAAAGGTAGCTTGGGCAACAAAGGCTTAAGTCATATGTGAACAAACGGTCACACGTATGACATTTCACGACATTCCAGCAAAAATGTCAACTGTCTGCATCACATTATCTGTTTCTGTGATATCGTGAGTGGCATTCAAAATGCCAAAATCCACAATGCCACAAATGATATATAAATAATGTAATAATGATGTATGAGTCGTTTAAAATTTATGTGAAAATTATGTTGATAATGTAAAGCAGATGTACAAAAGATGGAAAATAAATGTAACAAAGATAGATTTTGCTTATCAAACAATTCCACATTCATGTAACATTGATGTAGAAGTTATGTAATTTAACATGGCAAAAGCCATAACTGTTACATTAATCATCCATATTTTGTACATCATTTTAACATTATTTATATAAATTTTACATTATTTTTCCACAAATTTTCCATTAATGTAAAATTAAATAATGAACAAATGATGTAAATGATGTGATGTAATGATGTAGAAAGTGATATAAATGTTTTTCTAATTTGGAATGTTAAATTGATGGAAAAGTACTGTAGCAAAATCCATCTTTGTTACATTAACTATCCATCTTTTATACATCTTTTCGTTACATTAAATATCCATCTTTTTTACATTATGTACATGTACATAAATGTTACACGATTGATACATAGCTTCTATCATTCTTATATTATTTCTACATCATTCTTCCATCATCTGTGGCATTTTGAATGCCACTCGATATCGTGATCTGTTGGGGGCGTTTTCTTCTCTTAATATCTAAATCATCACCGAACCAATCTTTAACTCCAACCTTTAACCAGCCTTATCTCCAAGCGACACAATACCGCAGTGGGTTTCACTCAGAAATTGAATTATTGTGTTGGAAGTTTGCTGTTTCATAATCGCAGAAAAAAATTCATGCTTCGATTGTGACATTAAATCAACAAGCGACATCAGGTGTTCGTATACTAATGTAAGAAATTAAGAAATGTCCCTCCTGAGTGAGGCATACTTTGTGAACGACCCCATAAGTACTATCTTCCTCAAACCTTCCGCAGCTGTTCTACTCTACACGCTTTTCCACTTTGCGATTTCAGAAACAAATATCGGTTAAAGGTTATTTTAAGCGTTTACTGTAGCTATCATCGTCTATATCATTTTGAATTCTGATGACACGTTAATCACCTGATGTTGATCGGCATATTTTAATGAACAAAACGTTGCCCCCAAACGTTTAAAGCAAAACTCATTAAAATATATACTTTGTTATTGTTTGTGTAGGGTGAAGTTATTCTGAAAATATATAACCGAAACGGGAAACTTTGTTGCGAAAGTTGCGAATTCCAATTATAACGAAAATATTGTGAAACATTCTATGGCTTACACAAACAATGCGACAAATTAATCGACGTGTTATGTTATTCAAAATAGATTTCTATACATACAATTGCGATAGCAAATAGTTTTCACAGAATTTAATTAAATTTATTCCTTAATGTCGTCAACAGAACTATTTGCGAATAAAAACTAACATTTCTCATGTCATTGATTCGAATGAAAATTCAATTGTAAAACGTATGTTCAAAAGAAACTTTTGAACGGATACAATTTACAATAAATTTAATAACTGGGTGGAATCGACAATTAGTTCATAATAGAAACTTGTCGCTTTGACTACCATTGAAAGCACTCAAAGAACACAATTTGCAAAATGGTTTGACATGTAATTCACCCATGAGCTTATGAAGCAATTCGCCCCCGACGCCGTCGCAACAGAGTTTAAAAATCGAGGTGATTATTAACACCAGGTGCGAGTGTTAATTTTTTCAATCAAATTAGAGCTCCGATCCCAATAGTCAAAACTATTCAGATCCGGTGCCAATGACACCTACCTTTGTAAATTGTGTGCCTACGGCCGGCGCAATTGACTGTCTGCGTGCGAATAGTATGCAGGAGGGATAAGTCGCACTCGTATGTACGAATCTTTACTTCTAAAATTAAGCATACAATTTCAACACAACTTGCAAAAAGTTTTCATGCAAGTGGCACAATCGTTACTCCATTTGCTTAGTTTAATTTAAGTTTCAACAATTTGGGATGTAGTTCTTCTTCAAATCGTTCGATTTTTTTCTTGGGGTTGTTCAGAAATTTCATACCGCATGAGGACAAGTTCACACATTTGGGTGTTTGACACGAAGAGGAACCATAGGAAGTTGAATAAACCCCAAATGCTGTGAAGCATAAGGGTGGCAAGCGCATACCGAACGATCTCACTGGGAGCGGTATGTGTTGCCCATATATGCATAACTTTGATGGAAGACAACGAATGCACATACTGAAAGAGAGTGAAGGCCAAAACACCAAAGCAGCTAGGGCGAAGTTTCTTAACCGAGACAATGGCTGCCAGAATGGGACTCTACTGACAAACGAAGATGGACCCATAGGCTCGTTCCGAACGTAACTGAATGGACGCATAGGAAACACGGTAAAGTTAATTTTTATCTGATGATGTTCTTGTCGGGTAATGGATGCATCGGAAAGTACCTACATAGGTGTAGACTCGCAGAGCTACCCTTCTGTACGGGATGTGAAAAAGAAGAAGAAACTGCACAGCGTGTGGTATTCGTTTGTCACCGTTTCGAACAGGAGAGATGTGAGCTGATAGCTGCGAGCAGGCCGGATTTAAACGCCCATCAGAGATGTGCCGCGAGGAAGTGTGAAAGGTAGTTACAATGCGAGCGCGAAGATAATGATAAAGCTGCGAAATTCATGGAGAGATGAATAGCGAAATGATCAAGGAAGGAGGCTTTGGTTGGAAGCTCGTCGAAAAACGGAATCCAACACTACCTGTGTCGTTGATGGACCAGGTGCCTATGAAGGTTTCCTCACCCTTATAAAAAAACATATTCCGGGCGGTTAGTTCTGAAAACATGTTCACTTTTGATGATTTGTTATTGGCTATCAATTTTTTACAAAAAACTCATTAAGTGAAACGAAATGTTTCAATTATTAGACGTTGAACCATATGTTTTAATAAATAATTCACGAAATACATAAACCCATAAACATAAATCCTGAATTCGTCTTGTTGAGACTAAACTATACATTATAGATGAGCTGTATGAAATATTTAGACATTCGATTTAATTACACCTTCGTCATAATTATCATGACGAGGATGATGGTCTAATTCATTAAACCCTTTTAATCAATTCAATCCAAGATGAATTATGACACAATATGTTACACTAGGGGCTGTTCATAAATGGCGTCACGCTTGTTTGCTATAAAATGCACTACAGCTTTTGACATTAAGAAAGGGACAATTTTCAATGATTTAATTAAATCTTGAAGAACTAGAATTCCACTATTTCCACACCTACTGTGAACTTTTTGGCGCGTTTTTCAAATTCAAATTTTTTATCGAAATAGTTGAAAACACAATAAAAATACAATTCATTTTGCTGCTTTACACAGAGACAGTGTTCGGATTCCCATGCATATGTGACATTTGTTGAATCTTGAAATTTTGAATCGTTGGTGCAGAAGGTGCAGAAATCATGCCCGGAGCGGTAGCGGGGGGCGTGACGTTGTCCCTACACCCCAAAAAAACGTCCACAAACCCAAGAAACTTTATACAAAAACCTTTGGGACAGGGAGCCATATGTAGACGAACTTTTGAATTTTTTCCCCTCGCACCCCTCCCCCTCCAATTTTTTTTTACAAAAAACTACGTCATCGGTTGAAAATTGGCTTATATCGAGGTTTGAAAATGACATTTTTGCAATTCACCGACAAAAACTCACTTTGTCGTGCGTCATTTCGGTGTCGCACGAAGTCATTTTGCCGCACTAGTGCGATGACGGGTTTTTTCGCACTAACTACTTGAATTGAATTTTTATTTTTAAAAGAAAATCTCAGTTTTGTCGGTGAATTGCAAAAAACGTTGTTTGATACACGTTACGTATACTGGTAGTTTAACGCACACGATGTGTTGCCGAACTCGCCTTCGGCTCGTATCGGCAATCTCACATCTAGTGCTTTAAACTACGTTCATTCGTAACTTGTATCAAAAATTACTATTTTCTATGGCCAATGGATTTTTCATTAAGAAAACTTTTTTTCTGATCTGTCGGTTTCTGTTCTATATGTTCTCTCTATCTATCTTTGTTCGATAAATAATTCTCGATCTCGAGAACTAGACAGCCGATCTTCCTGAAATTTTCAGTGAACGTCAGTCTCGGCCCAAAATGAAAAATTTCATTGGCCGCTTTTCTGGGAAAATTCTGGAAAAGCCGTGTGGCATGTGGAAAAGTGGTCAATTTCGAATTTTAGCTCCGGAGTGACAATAGCTAGAGAGTTGATTTCTTCGGTAAAGTTATAGAGTTTGGTCAGAAATTATTTTCGAAAATGGCTGCCAGCAGTCAAACCGGCGCCATCTTGAATTTACCCAAGCAATAAGTTAGGTTTTTTTTGGTTTTCGAATTTTAGCTTCGGAATGACAATACTTAGAGAGTTGGTTTCTTCTAGAAAGTTATAGAGTTTGGTCAGGAGAATTTTTTGGGATTTTCAGAAATCTGCTAAAAAGACGCCATCTTGGATTTTTTGCTAAATTCTGATAAGAATACCTAGACAGTTGGTTTCTTCAGGAAAGATGTAATTTTTGGACCCGTACGAAGTTCGTAGGTCCTATACGTTGACTACAAACAACTTTATTGTAGCATGGGGTAGATCGAGGCAGTAGTTGGGGGATGCATCTATTATCGTCTAGTGATGACGAATCAGCAATAAAAAAAACGTCCGTCCGTCTCCACTTTTTTTTCCAAACGGCTCGACCGATCACCCTAAACATTTTTTTCCTGAAAGGTACATATGTCCCATGATTTAAGTTCCAAGATTAGCAAAATCGGTCAGTAGTTCAAGTAGAACATGAATTTTAGAGCGTCCGTCGTCGGTCGGTAAAACATTTGATCTTACAAAACTGGGAATTTTTTTTGTCGAAATCGGGTCAGTGGTCTGGGCACTGGGACCAATTGAATGGACGAAATTGAATTTCTGGGCCATGGCCATATACAAAAGCAGTGAGTTTTTCGTCTATATTTCCTTATGGAGATTTACTGTCAAAGGCAAAGTCGCAGAGAATAAAATTTTAAGGAACACGTATTTCAGGGTTTTAGTAAAAAATGGCCCAATCCTGGAATTTTACCACTTCAAGAATTGAGAGGGATGAGTCATATCTCTAAAACTTTGAGAGTAAGGAAAGTTGCTTCCAAAGGCAAAGTTGTAGAGAATAAAATTCTAGAGAACACGTGTTTCGAGGCTTTAAGGAAGTATGGCCCAATGCTGGGGTATGACCACTTCTAGAATTGGGAGTGATGACCCATATCTCTAGAACTATGATAGAAATTTCCTTCTAGAGGCAAAGTTGTAGACAATAAAATTTTAGAGAACACGTGTTTCAGTGTTTGAGGGAAAAATTACAAAATCCCGGGATAAATGAATTTCTAGAATTGTGCGAGATGGCGATAAGAAATTTGCTTCTAAAGGCAAACTTGGTGAGAATTACATTTTAGAGAAAAAAGTTTGAGGATTTCTAGGAGAAACTTAGTTGGTCCTTTTTGTGATATGGTGCAGAAGAGAACATTTCGGTCATCGGTACCTCTGACATTACCTTGGGTGATGGATCTTTGAAATTCTTATAGTTATAAAAGAACATAAAATATCGGATTGTTTGCTCATTTCAGTATTATGGCTCCACGGTAGTATGTAACACGGGTCATAGAAAAATCAGAGGGGGAAAAGCCAATCCTATTTTTAACATGCCCAGGGACCGGATAAAACCGGAAATTACCTTTGTGAAGTACTACTAGGCTGTCATACCGGATAGACTAGAATGGCTGAGAGGTTGGCCAGACGGTCTGTCCACGGATGGACTCATTTGCTTCACAGATGGACCAAAAAACTCTAATGGAGTAGGGGCTGGGGTATTAACCTTGGAACCTATGACAGAAGAGCTTCCACTTAGGAAATTTCGCCAGTATACTTCAGGCAAAAACGTTCGCAGCGGATGGAAGGATTGCGAAGTGCATTGAGACCGGAAACGGTAGGCGAAAGAGTCACAATCCTTTCCGACAGCGAAGAAATGATCAGAGCGATAATGTCGCCTGTAACCACATCCAAATTAATGATGGAGTTCGAAAGCACACTGAACCAGCTGGGCCGGAGTAATCGGGTGACGGTTGCTTGGGTGCCGGGGCACTCTGGAATAGATGGAAGTGAGAGAGCGGATGAACTGGCAAAGCTGGGTGCTACATCTGCTCAATGTGGACCCGAACCGTTCATTCCTATACCATAGTCAGAATGTGACAAGGCTGTAAAGGAATGGGTGCGTTCAGAGGGAATAAAGTGTTGGCGTGAATATGGTGGGGCAAGGCACACAAAGCAGTTCCTACCAATGCCCGACTGCAAGTGGACAAATGCACTGGTGAACATGGACCGCAGTCGCATAAGAAGAGTAGAGGGAGCGATTACCGGGCACTGTGGGCTAAGCAGTCATTTGTCAAAGATGAGAATCGTTAGCGATCCCGAATGTACCTGTGGTCTCGGGAAGGAAACCGGATATCACGTAATTTGTGAGTGTCCAAAGTTTTCTCAACTGAAACTCAGGATTCTGGGTGGTCATGTGATCAAGCCTCTGGATGTAGTAAAGCTAGGACCAATTGTTACGTGATGAACGGGAAAGGAACAAAGGATGAGCAGATCTGTGTTTCATGACCCAGTAGTGCGTCGTCCCAACCTGACAAATCTAAAAAAACTAAGGGGCCGCGGCCATGACACAAGTCTTACACGCTAAAAAATTCACAAGAAATTTTTTCGTAGACTAAGGAACATACATACTGGAACTTTTTGACTTCCCCCCGAGAGACGTACCCCCTGGAAAATATTTTTCCCGGTTTCTACGCAAAATTTTAGGCCGAAATGCTTTTTTTCATTAAAATCGGTTCAACCAATCCGGAGAAAGAAATTAGAGCGACAATTTTGAAATAGTAAATTTGGTAAACCTTTCATTCTTTGTTTGTTTGTTTGTGGCAGGATGACCCAAATCTCCAGAACTATGAGTGTTAGAAAGTTGGTTCCGAAGGCGAAGTTGTAGAGAATCAAATTGTAGCGTACACGTGTTTCATGGTTTTGGGAAAATATGGCCGGGATGAAGCACCTGCTAGAATTGGGAGGGTTTCTCCAGCACTTTTCTACTGCCATCAAGTCTTTGATATTTTTCGGTTATTCTCGGCATGAGTGAGGTCGTCCAATAAGAATTCCTAGAGTTTTGTAATGAAGGGGGCTTTCCCTTGCAATTTTTATTTTCAAAATTTTTTTGTAGATTTAGTATATTTGTAGAGAGATAAACTTACAAAAGTTTTGATATCCGCACTAGAAAACCACTTACAGAGTAGGTGTGACGCAAGTATTTATGTCTGCTTACAAAAGTTCTGAAATCAGAAAAGTTTGACGAGTCTTTTCGCAACATCTACTCTGTTTGCCACATCTATTATGATACGTGCGGATGACGTGACATTTCTCCGCCGCAAATAACGCCCGTGGCGGTAATAGCCCGCACTCCGGGCGCTAATAACGAAAGGGGTGTTATCAACGCCCGCACTCCGGGCGCTAATAACGCCCGGCGTGTTATTAACGCCCTCACTGCGGGCGCTAATAACGCTTGGGCTGTTATTAACGCCCGGGCTGTTATTAACGCCCTCACTGCGGGCGCTAAAAACGCCCGGGGTATTATTAACGCCCTCACTGCGGGCGCTAATAACGCCCGGGCTGTTATTAACGCCCGCACTTCGGGCGCTAATAACGCCCGCACTCCGGGCGCTAATAACGCAAGGGGTGTTATTAACGCACGTACTCTGGGCGCTAATAACGCCCGTTGTGTTATTAACGCCCTCACTGCGGGCGCTAATAACGCCCGCACGCCGGGTGTTAATAACGCCCAGCTATATAATTCGGTACACACTCACTATTGAGCTTGAAGAATAAATTGGAAGTTATTTAAATTCAGAAGTTAAGGACATTTCAATGTACACATCTCGTTTTGTATTGTTTTTATTCATTCCTTTTACTCTAATTTTTAAATTTCAAAATCGTAGTGCTCAATGACTTTCATAAAGTTTTCATGTAATTTTTTGATTTCTTATTGACAACTTTTTTAAAAATAAAAGAGCAGAGAAAAGAATTCTTTCATCTAGTGGCATTCTGTATGCTTCTCTTAATCAATCCCTTCCAGTGACGTTCTGTATTTTCCCCTTTGTCAACTCTTTCTAGTGACATTCTGTATGAGGAAAATGTTCCTCTTACTCAACTCCTTCTAGTGACATTCTGATAAAGAAGATTTTCCTCTAGTCAACTCCTTCTATTGACGTTCTGTATAAGGAAAATTTTCCCCTCAGCCAAATTCTTCTAGTTACACGCTCTACAAATGAAGTTATTTATTAAAGTGCCATTTTGTAGCGTTTATCCAATTATTCAGCTGGACGTTATTAACGCCCGGCGTGCGGGCGTTAATAACACCCCGGGTGTTATTAGCGCCTTGAGTGCGGGCCTTAATAACACCCCGGGCGTTTTAAGCGCCCGGAGTGCGGGCGTTAATAACACCTCGGGCGCAATAAGCGCCCGGAGTGCGGGCGTTAATAACACTTTGGGCGTTATTAGAGCCCAGTGTACGGGCGTTAATAACGCCCGGGGTGTTATTAACGCCCCGTGCGTTATTTGCGGTGGAGAAATGTCCTGCCACCTACGTGCGGATCTTTGGTTATGTTTGTATTACAAAATGTCTCTTTCCACTCGCTGCGCTTGTTCCATCAAATTTCGCACTAAAGTTTTTGGGGCCGTTCAATGCAAAAATTGACATTTTTCAGACCACCGTGTAACTCTAAAAGAGTCAAATTTGACCCATTTTTGCTCTAACTATAACGCTTGCCTCATACCCCTCCCCCCCCTTTTGCGTTACGTAATTTATGAACAGCCCTTTTCAGCAGTTAAGATGCTCGAAGGCGAAAAATACCATATCGACGATCCTCAGCTACTGTAGCCGGGTGTACACGACATCTTTCAAAAAAAAATTTGGTTAATTGGATGAAATTCTGGCAAAGGAACTGCTACTAATATCGAAAGAATTCATGGAAATCGTTTATCATTTTATTGTTTGAAAGAGACACTTTGGGCGTAAGAACCTGGTTTGAGAACTTTAAGTTCACTATGCAGTTTTCTCAACTCCTGAAAATAACGACTTACCTATCAATGGATTTATATTTTCATGTCTAAGTCCATGCGTCATCACCAGATGATCCATTGCTTTCGACTTTAATTCATTCGACGCTCCAGTAATAATCTCTTTCAATTGCACCAAATCGCCCTAGCAAAATATCAACATTCATCGTTTGAATATCATCGGCAAATATAAAATTCTTACGTTGTATCGGGCTCGCATATCCAGAACAGTTTTCTGTTTTACGATACTACCTGCCGCCGCCGAGCCAACTTTGGCAACAGTATTGGCTAAGCCGAGATTTTTTAACGATCCAATCGATCCTTTTAGCAAATCCGGCTTTTCCACTTCTGGACCGCCAAACTCTTGTAGCTGTTGTAACCAACAACAAAGCATTGCTTCAATGCCTTCATCCACCTACACACCAAAATTAAAGAAAGAAAAAACTAGTCAACATTGTATCTGTTGCTGTAAAATTAGATTTACCCGTCGTGCGTCAATTGGAAAAACAAAATCTGTTGCTGAAAGAACAATCTTATTGGGCCCTTTTGACAATCGCTTTCGTAATAAATAATTTCTGTAAAGTAAAAGAAAATTTTTTTGTATATTTTTGAATAAAATGGAAAATTAAATCCAATTATCTCAATGGATCATAATTATTTTTAATGAAAGTAATAAGGAACTTTTTCTCAAATTATGAAGATTTTTCACCATTAAAATTAATTTTATCTGATAAGTTCGTAACGAGATTTTAAATTTTATTTTTTAGGACTTTCAGCGATGGGTAAAGTCATAAATTGCCACAATAATGTACGAAACGATTATTCACCGTTCTTTTTTCCATCGGATTTTCTTTAATATGGAACACAAAAATGCTTTGAAATGCCAACGAAACGACCTTTCTTAGTTCTTTGAATCATTGCTAATAAAAACTCTTGTTTAGTACCCAAAAACGTTAACGTTCCCATATTATTTGTATGCAGAGAAGTGTTCCAATATGACGAAAAAACTCAAACTTTATTTCTTCTTTCGATTTTAGATCAGTCTTTATTTTGTTTGGTCGACACATAATAGTACATTCTTTGCGAGACCCAAAATGTTATCTTTATTAAACACACAGCCATTTTTCATTTTAAATTCTTTTCAAACACACACACACATAAAGAAATGTTACATTTTTTTTTCTCGAGGGTGGAAATATCAAGGGTTTGTTTGCCATTTTTTGTTTACATTTTTTCGCTGCTTTTTTTCTGGAACGCAGGAATGGCAAAGGCTTTTACGATAATTAACTACAAGAGGAAAATAGCGAAACTTTAGCGTATATTGAACAGCTGGCCGAAATACGTTCAAGAAAGTTGCCGAGTTTGATGTGGTTTTGTGAAAGTTTTATTTTTTCGTGCAGAGCATTTAAATGTTCAGAAAGTTCCAATTGTGGCTCATCATAAATATTCCTTTGCGTCAATATCACTTGGAGTTATAAGAAGCACAAGAAACACAAATACCATTCAACCCTTATTCACCATTTTTTTTTTTTTTGCACTGAAAGGTATGTTGAGGTTCGAAAATAAGAAAAATTGGTGAAGTTGTTCTGGAAATATGATAGACAAAGTATTCGAAAACGTTGATTATCGAGTGCCAATGAATTTTTTTGCATTTATTTCGACAAGTACAGCACACCCACTACTTATTACAGAGTATCATTCGATATGTGGATCTCAGGAGACTGTAGATTTTTTTGTAGAAATTTTTCAAATCGATTGAGTTTTACAGCCGCACGATTTTAACTTTAGATATTTCTGAAACTGAAAGTACAGAAAAATTATTTCGTCGTTGGGTCCGGCATTTGTGACGCAATTTTTTTAACACAACGTAATTTTGTTTTAAGGAAGGCGCTGTAAATTTTTCAAGAAATCAAAACTTTGAACACAAGGTTCCGTTCAAACAAACTTCTGCGTATTATCAGTGATAGCGTCACCTCAAGCGATATCATTAATTTTGGAAGCGGACTTACGGACTGCGTCACACTCTGCCTTTAAAGAGGTTTTTGTTGTGATATCAGTCGTTTTGGAAGTTTTGAGTTGTTGAAAAAATTTCTATTTTTTGAAAAAAGTTTTCTCCGAAAAAAAATTTTCTCAAGAAGGAAATTTAAAAAAAAAAAAAATTTCTCCGAAAAAAATTGTCTTTGAAAAAAGTTGGTCTCTAAACAAAATTTTTTCCTTAAAACATTTTCTACGAAAAACGATTTTCTCCAAAAAAAAAATTTTTTTTCTCCTAAAAAAAATTTTTCTTCAAAAAAAAGTTTCTCCAAAAAAAAATTTCTCCGAAAAAAATTGTTCTCCTACACATTACGCTACCATCGCAACACTTCGCATCACCTTCGGCTACCTTCGGAATACTTTGTGTCACCATCCCCTGTCTTCGGAACACTTCGTGTCACCTTCGGCTACCTTGGGAACACTTCGTGTCACCTTCGGCTACGTTCGCAACACTTCGTGTCACCTTCAGCTACGTTCGCAACACTTCGTGTCACCAATTCTTTTCAGTGATTCATATAACTTCCCTGAAGAAACCAACTGTCTAAGTAGTGTCATTCCGGAGCTAAAATTCGAAAACCGAAAAAGCATAAACGAAAATCCAAGATGGCGCTGCTATGACAGCTGGCAGCCATTTTCTTATGATCCCAAAAAATTTTCCTGATGAAACTCTATACCTTTCCCGAAGAAACCAACTCTCTAAGTAGCGTCATCCCGGAGATAAAATTTGAAAACCAAAAAAAACCTAATTTATTGCTTGGGAAAATTCAAGATGGCGCCGGTTTGACTGCTGTCAGCCATTTTCTTGAGATCCCAAAAAATTCTTCTGACCAAACTCTATAACTTTCCCGCGGAAACCAACTC
>CM055405.1:51252999-51263212 GCA_029228625.1 Pseudolycoriella hygida | reverse complement strand
AGTGAAAAAAAATTTCGGCGAAAAAAATGTTGGCGAAAAAAATTTTTGGCGAATAAAAAATTTCCGGTGAAAAAAAATTTGGGCTTTATATGGCGCCCGAAGGTCCCTGCAAAATTTCAAGAAAAGTTATCGAGCCGTTTTCGAGCACGAGCCAAAAAAAGTCGGTTTTCATACAAATGGCTCTGGAACTGAATAACTAACTAACCCACTAGCCCACTAACTAACTAACTTTGGCTTCTATGAAATAGCACATTTTGTATGGAAAATGACGATTTTCTAAAGGTCATATCTTCGGATCCTAGGTCTCAGGGGAGTACGACGCAAGGGAACCTTAGTCAAAACTTAGCTGTTTATGTGGTTCTGTCGTCCACGAAAATAAATTTTCTTAATGATAAAATCATGGGCGCGCAGTAGCAATGCGCCCGTGACGCAAGTCTTACACTTTTCGTTGTATTAAACTTGAAGCTAGGTGCAAACTTGAAAGCTTTATGAAACTGTTGGTAAACAGTATTGCGTTCAATTGGGGTGAAGTTAGTGTCGATTCGAAAAGCGAATGCTGATATTTGAACTATGACCCTAGTGTAGAAATTTCTCACATTTTAGTCTATGGTGTGGATACACAGTACTTATGGCTTCAACTAAAACAACTATTTCGTAATAGCACTCCTTTCTCTAAATGGGAGATAATAGATAACTCCTCAACAAAAGTGACTCCCACGTAGAGAAAGTTACATTAAAACTGGTACGAAAATTTAAATCTACATTTTGCCTACCAAGGCTCTTCTATTTAACACGAACAACACATAGCTGAATTGTAACAGTACGTTTGAAATGGCGGCACATGACATTACTTGTTCCAACATTTTTTTTTGTAACAAAACGGAGAGCTGATTTGAATGAGAATAACTTTTTACAAAAGTTTTTGTTCATAGTAAATCTTTTCAGTGTGTAACTGTTTGATTCTTTGCCCAAAGATTTATTTATGAAACACGTAGGCTTCATAAAAAATAAATAGAAAATATACTACACAGCACACCTGTTAGACGTTTACAATCTTTGCTGCAATGGAATACGTGAAGAAAACCATTAAAATGGGGTATGACCTATATTCTCGGTTCACGTTTATGAATAGAAAATAAAACGCGGAAAAGGCACGGAGAAAGTCATGAATAATGAACTTGTGTCGACGATCAACTGTTAACACGAGCCATGTAAGGGAAGCTTCATTGAAACATTAGAGAGATACACACCTGAACCAAGTTTTTTTAAACTCTTCGAAAACAAAACCTTTATTATAGCCTATCAGCGTCACCGTGCGAATAAAAAGCAATATAAATTTTAATTTTTTTTACATTTCATCATGCCTTACATTAGTGGTAACCACATGCTGCACAGCGTAATCAAATTTTCCTATTACCTCACAGAGTGTTTTGTTGTAATACTTAAGTTCCCCTACACTGTTCAAGATATTTGTAAGCCACAGCAATGTGTTATTACATTAAATTTAAGCCGTTAAGCACAAAGAACAACAAACCATTACAACAACAAACAAACACTGAAAATAAAATTACCTCATTATCCAAGCTAATAAAATGTGAACAGTTTATTCATGGGAAACACTCAAAAGTTTTCAGATATACGCTATGTAATATTCAGCATTTTTTAAAGCTTATTGTTCGAGTGGATGAAACTATAATGCTGTGCTGGTTACATACAACATAAAATTCGAAAGCTGTCGAAAGTATCATGTAAACTAAGTGACTAAATGAATAGTAAATGGGAAATGTTTAATGTAAAGGAAATAAATCGAAATTTTCAGTTTCAGTGGGTGAATTTAGATAAATTAACAAATTATGGACAACGACACTCATTCCATCATAACAATTACCCCACATCCGTGAACCATCTTTTCTACCAGTAACTTACCCTTCGTAATTGGTTTTATAGCTGTCGAAAACAATATTTAATCACATCATGTAGGAAAAGTTCATTTGGAAGTGTAAACTTTTCTCTTCGATATTACATTTCATAAAGTTCGAGACCTTAGGAATCGTAATACATTTGGATGACCATAAAGTCTACATGATTGATGTTTTATAGGGTTTAACATTTATGTATTTATTTTCCTTGAATGGATTTTGTGGTGTGGTGAACAGACAGTTTCATTCGTATGCTTAACACATTTTCAATGGATGAAATCGGAATTTAGAAAGTCACATCACAACAAAATCAAATGATTAGTTAGAGTGCGTTCAGCTTGACTTTTTTACGTTCAGTTGATTGCTTGGTGAAAGCTGTCAAGTTTCACTGAAGGTTAACTTTTCTACCCGTGACGACGATATGGGTAAAGCTTTCAAATATTAGAGATTTTGATCGTAGGACGTAAGTTAATTGCGTTTGCCAAAACGTTTGTAGCCAGTCGATTTGGGGGCATGCCTGACAATTTATGGAAGAAACCTTTTTGATTTTAAGCTTCTCGACTCAGCCAATCAGATAAATCTTATCCGATTTTCAAACTCTTTTTTTTTCCTGGAAGATAATCGTAAAATTGATTGAATTTGGGCAAAATCAGTCGAAACTTTCGAAGTTACGGCCAAAAATGTGGTCAAACATATGCAGGGGACCCGTACGTATCAGAATAGATGCGGCAAACAGAGTTGATGTTACGAAGAGACAGGAACGTATTTAAGTAAATATTGCCCTTAACTCTTAAGTGTATGAAATTACGTCCACATTAAGTTGTATTGGAAATTGCCGATAGGTCAATATTGAAAAACCCGTCCGAAGAAACGGTGTAAAAAAACCTTTCCGAAAGCACAAAATTGACCCCCAAATATAGAAAAATGTTCTACTCAATTTTCTCTACAACATAGAAAAAACTATTTTTTGGGACCCTAGGACCGATATGGCCCACTTGAGCCCTGAGCATAGCCAAAATTTTCTTTTATAAACTGTCGGTCATGCCTAGGTCTTTCAAACAAAAAAAAAAAAAAAATGAAAATCGGAACAAAAAACACATAGAGCCCTAGCAGAGACCCGTTTTTAGTGACCCAGCTAAATCCAAGGACTCAAATTCAGAAAAGCTTCTTCCATAAATTGTCGGCTATGCTTAAGTCTTTCAAACAAAAGAAAATTTATGAAAATCGGAAAAGATTTGCCAGAGTTATGGACAAAAACACGTAGAGCCCTAGCAGAGACTCGATTTTAGTGCCCTAGCTAAGTCCAAGGACTCAAATTCAAAAAAGTTTCTTCCATAAGTTGTCGGCTATGCTCAGGTCTTTCAAAAAAAAAAATTATGAAAATCGGAAAAGATTTGTCCGAGTTATGGACAAAAAACACATACAGCCCTAGCAGAGACTCGATTTTAGTGCCCTAGCTAAGTCCAAGGACTCAAAATCAAAAAAGTTTCTTCCATAAGTTGTCGGCTATGCTCACGTCTTTCAAAAAAAAATTATGAAAATCGGAAAAGATTTGCCCGAGTTATGGACAAAAAACACATACAGCCCTAGCAGAGACTCGATTTTAGTGCCCTAGCTAAGTCCAAAGACTCAAATTCAAAAAAGTTTCTTCTATAAATTGTCGGCTATGCTCAGGTCTTTCAACCAAAAAAAAATTTATGAAAATCGGAAAAGATTTGCCAGAGTTATGGACAAAAAACACGTAGAGCCCTAGCAGAGACTCGATTTTAGTGCCCTAGCTAAGTTCAAAGACTCAAATTCAAAAAAGTTTCTTCTATAAATTGTCGGCTATGCTCAGGTCTTTCAACAAAAAAAAAAATTATGAAAATCGGAAAAGATTTAGCCGAGTTATGGACAAAAAACAGATAGAGCCCTAGCAAAGACTCGATTTTAGTGCCCTAGCTAAGTCCAAAGACTCAAATTAAAAAAAATTTCTTCCATAAGTTGTCGGCTATGCCCAGGTCTTTCGAACAAAAAAGAGTTTTGAAAATCAGAAGAGATTTACTCGAGTTACGTACAAAAAGCATGTAGGACCCTAACAAAGACTCGTTTGTAGTGCCCTAGCTAACTCGAAACACTCACATCGAAAAATGTTTCTTTTTTTTGTTTGAAAGATCTCGGCACGGCCGACAATTTATGGAAGAACATTTTTGTCCAAGGAAGTATGTGTCCGAGGCCTCTATTTAGGGCCCAAGGTCAGTACTAAGGTCGGCCCTAGCCAAAAAAATGATTTTTTGCTATGTTGTAGACAAAATTGAGGAGAACATTTTTCTCTATTTGGAGGTCAATTCTGTGCGTTCGGAGAATTTTTTACGCCGTTTCTTCGGACGGGTTTTTCAGTATTGCCCTATGGGCAATTTCCAATACAGTCTAATGTGAACGCAATATTTACTTAAATACGTTCCAGTCTTTTCGTAACATCAACTCTGTTTGCCGCACATATTCTGATACGTACGGGTCCCCTGCATATGTTTTTTATTGCTGATTCGTCATCTAAGGACCATGGTCGGTGCTCCCCCCTCCCCTACTCCCGGGTCGAAATTCGACTGGTTACAAACGTCGTGGTAAACGCATAAGAACCCCTTTCGAAGAACTTCGTTCTTCGTACGGTTCTAGAAATGTCCGTCCGTTAACACGATAACTCGAGTAAAACTCAACCGATTTTCAAAAACTTTTTTTCCCTGAAAGGTAATCGAAAAATCTTTTATGGGATTGAATCTGGGCACTGTCGGCGGAAGAGCCGCCGACCTAGGGCCAGTTAAGGGTTTTTGGTTGTTTGTGTACACAACTCGAGTAAATCTTTTCCGATTTTCAAAAACATTTTTTTGTTTGAATGGTCTGGGTATGGCCAACAATTTAAGAGCCCTTGGACTTAGCTAGGGCACTAAAAACGAATCTCTGCTAGGGCCCTACCTGTTTTTTGTACATAGCTCGAGTAAAATCACGTTGCCAGTAGTTTTTAGACTTTTTTACATTTGCACATAATACAAAAAATCCTAAAAACCTCATAGCCCGTAAATAACTACGTTAAACTTCTGTCACTTATACCACCTAAAACCCCAAATGTTATGAAAAAAATGAATCTCTTACAAACGAGTGGGACGTCGAAGGATACAGTCACATAGGTGTACAGAAGATGTGTGTTTATTTTACCAATTAGAGGTAGCAATTCTCACTCCAAAAATCGATGCAGTTACTTTATTTGGATACCATACACCGATCACGTCTTAATCAACAAAGACTTACATGCAGCATTCAATCTCATTAGGGAACCTTGACACATATTACAATAACCAACTACGTATAAATACAAGGAAAAACTAAAAAAAACACAATGTTATCAACGAATTCAAGATGGCGCCACTATGTTCGTTGGCAGTTAGTTTGCTAGGTGCAGTTCAACCTGCTGAAAACAACATACAACGTAGAAGGATTTTTTATGACCTGGCACGCAAAGTACTTTTTTCTGCAAAAATTGAATTAACTTGTGGCTGTGCTAAGATAGTACCGCAGTGTGCAACTCGTCGAACAAGAACACAATTCAATGTGTGCATGTGATGAATCTCGATATTTTTGTTTCTTTTATTGTTCAAGGAAAAATTGAAAAACTTTTGCCTTAAATTTATTTCTCTTAAGGGAAAACAGAGTGGAAAATTGTGTTTATCGAATTTTCTTTAAGTATCTGAGGTAATAGGACATAAGACGAGAGAAAATTGTCTGCGTATTAAACCAATCCACCACACTCCATTCCATCGCATTGATGTCTTTACTCAATGCACCTCTTCGAGACACAGTTTCACCGCTTGAGTGAAATCATTTCAGTGTATACCCTGACTATAAACTATTACTCACACTCACACACTTAGGTAATTTACGAACAACTCTATCAAGAACTTCTATTCACCTCAAAATCATAAATTTATCTACTTCGTGCACTGAAAATAGCCAGACAATTGCAAAGTAATTTTATTGATATCTTCATTGAAATTCACTCTTTCATCATTTTATGGTTGTGATTTCCAATCAGATTTTTCTTTTAAAAAATGTTTGCAAAATTTTGCTGGTAGACAAAATATGAAACGTTGTGGCACATAATTTACCATAAGAAATTCTAAAATACAATTTAATTTTATAGTTTACAGATTTTGATCGCTTTGAAATCATTTTTCTGACGCAGACACATTTAGAGCAGTTATAGATAATGGGGCAATTGTCTACGAGTTTTTTCAACGATTTTTGATGTTGACAATGACTCGTAGCTATTGATTTGATGTTCAGACATTTTCATATTTGACGATAGTAATGTGATGCGGCCGTTCATGGTTCAATATTGTTTTTATATCAGAGATCATAACGCTTAAGAAATTGTAGTTAATTTTACGGTTATTTTAACACAGATTGCTTCCAATGACATCAGCCGCACCAGAGAGGTAAGAATAATTTAAAAACTCCACTTTACAATTAAAGAAATTGATTTCACCACGACCAAATACTCTTAAAACTCTACAACTTTGGCTTTGAAACAGTAGACTCTGAAATTGAACCATTTTTCTGTCCTACATTAATTTATCAGTTTCGGATTTTATTCAAAACGTGATAATACACAACTAGAGGTGTGCGTCGGTCGAAAAGCTTCGGCGGTGGCGAATGAATTTTATCATCAAAATTGTTTTCGGCAACGGCGGCAGCACACTTTTTTTTCACTTTTTCGGCTGGCGCGCCATGGCGGCGCACAGTGTGACATTTCTTTCAAAATGGCGGCGTGTGTCAAAATCGGGCACTACGCCAATTTTACTAAATAAGGACAAATCGGTACAAATTAAAAAAAAAACTTACTGTAGCGTTGCTTATAGCTCATAATAGATTCAACATCCGCCAGTGCGACGGCGTAATTCTAAAATTTGTACATTTTTTGAAACTGTTGGAATCATTTAATGTTCAACTGGTCATATGGTCTTTTATAGTATGGACCCGACTCTAATGTTATATGAAATAAAATATCAAACGTTGAATAGAAGAGTTGTGTTTGGTGTATACTCTGAAGAATATTATCAATTTCCAACAGAAACAAATCAACATTTTATTTGAATTAATTAAATTGAGCCTAACTTAATTCAAAACATTTTTTTACTTATTACCAAAAAACAGCATAATTAGTGAAATATTCATGAAAAACCACCAACTATCGCGTATTTTCGAGTAGCCCGAGTCAAGTCTGCTCTATCTATGGAAACTACAGCCCGAACCATTCAACCAATTTGCACCGAATCACTTTTTTAATTCCTGAAGGTCCATATCTTTCATTTAAAACCTCAGAAAGCAGGTTCCGCGAGAGAGCCGTTCCTCAAAAAACCACGTTTCTGATCACTTTTTCGACCGTATCTTCGGAAGTTCTTGACCGATCTTGCTCATCTTCGAACGCTTCCTCACTTTTTCGATTACCTTTCAGAGGATGAAAGATTTTTCCTCGATTTAACTAGTCCATGAACGGACGAGCCCACCAACTCCTGTGTCGAAATTGGATTGGTTACAATCATCGTGATGATAAAAGCATATGGCCCCTCCAAGCGGGTCCAGAAAATCACTACATCATTACGACAATGAGAATTTTCGCGACAGGGGAATTTTTGGATGACGGGACATTTTTTGACGACTATCCTCCGAGGTGTTTTTCCCCCGGTAGGGGATATTTTCCCCAGGGCAAAACGATTATTCCCCTGCGGTCCATATTACACTGTAGGCGAGCGATATTTTCCTCCGAGGGGTGTTAATCGTTTTGCATAAATAAGAACATCTCCCGGCTAGAGTGTAATATCGCCCTCCGGAGGGGGGGGGGGAATAATCGTTTTATCCAGTGAAAAATATTTACCGCCAAAGGAAAATAAAGCCTCGTGTGATATTTGTCCCGGGTCTTACTTTCCACCGTTCGGAAATTATTCGGGAGAAAATATATCCCGCCTGGCGTTATTTTTCCTCTCCAGTGGAGAATAACGGCTGGTGGGGTATATTTCCCCTCGGCGGGCGCTATTCGTAACCGAATGAGGAACTTATTGCCCGGGACTAATTTCACCCTTGGCGTTTATCCCTGGCGGACGATCTTACTCTATAGCCGCAGGATATTCTCATTCTTGCAAAACGATTAATTCCCGCCGGGCGAAAATATAATTATTTATCACGTACGATCGAGATGGGCCGTCCGTCGGGCGATCCATGAATCCTATACTGATTTCCACAAAAGTTCCAGACGCTCCATTTGTCGAAATAAACGTAAAAACGGTTCGGTATCATAGGCCATATCTCCGAAAACATTGGACTGGATATCCACAAATTCCATAACTTCAAACTGGTCGGTGATTTTTTTATACTATAGGCTACCATTTAATCTCACCTCCTGTTCGGGGCGGTTTTAGGAGAAGGGGGGGTGTGGGGTATAATCAGAATTTGGCGTAATGACTCATTTTTTATAGCAAGAGTTACGTCATTTATAGACGGCACCTAAATAATGTCCTCTAAAAATTTAGGTTTTCACTCAACCTGATCATCAACTTTACGTTTCCGGCCTACCTTAGAAGTTACCCGTGAGATCGCCTCAGTTAAAACAAATTTCTCCCACAGTTTGACACAAGTCGCTGTCCCACCAAAAGCGGCAAGCAAGAGCGGTGAAGTATTCCGAGCTAACGGGGTCGAAGTAGACGGTAACTGCCCGGCAATTGTTTGCAATTCATCAAAATTTTCAACTGCAAAATGTTGGGACGGGTGGTTCAGTAGTAAACGCACTGGACTTCCACCGAGAAGACCCGGGTTCGATCCCCGGAACGAGGAATTTTTCTCTAAGAAATTATAGATTGTACGACATCTCTAAGTAAAACCAGCTTCATAAATTGGGTAGTTACGGCATTCGATGCCCGTAACGAAAAAAAAACCGTACTCACAAACATATGACGTAAATTGTGTCGTATTCCGCGCCCATTGTATCATTCGTAGTATCATATGTCGCTAGCGCTGGTGCACGCAATGAATGATATTAGGAGTGAAACACATACTTGGCATTTCTGTACTTCTGCTGCATCATAGATGGAGCCAATGACAGAGCAAGAAATTGTAAATGATGACACCCAGAAAAAAGCGACATCTGTGGTCCACAAGCCTATGTCATCGTCCCGAAAAAGTCATCGCCTGGTGGCCGAACTGTTGGTATCATAACCTTCCTACCGGCCGATTAGGCATCAATCTGTACACCTTCTCAACATGCTACTTAGAACATAAATACTAGATGTAATAAATGAAGCTAGTATGAGATATAAATGTTAGTATACGTAATGAACTGTGAAAATTGAAATGTAATACCTAAGATGCAAATAACGTACGAAATGATAAAAACTGCAAAATGGATAAATCAACTTCAGGTAAACTTTGATTTTTACCAAAAACCATTTAGAAATCGCCGGAATTTCAAAAATTCATAATTAAAGATTGGTAAATCATGCTCGGAACGGTAGCGGAGAGCGTGACGTAGTCCGCAAACCCCAAAAAAACGTCCACAAACCCAAAAAACTCCATACAAAAACCTTTGGGACAAGACATGATGTATAGGCGAGCCTTTGAGTTTTTTCCCCTCGCCCCCCTCCCCCTCCAAAAAACTACGTCGCAGCAGCTTTCCAACGAGCCCACACTCATCGAAATCGGTTGTAAACGAGCCGAGATATCGCCAATTAAAGACGACCAATTTCGATACATTAATGGTAAAATTATCTTCGAAAATAATCAAAATTTTATTCCTGTGTTGTGTGTCCACGATGTATCTATGTCTCTATGTATCTATCTACTTTTAAAACTTTTAAACCTTAAAAAAAAAAAAAAAACTTTTTTTTCTCGAGAATTTTCTTAAAATTTTTAGGGAAGTTCAGTATCGGTCCCAAATGGAAAATTCAGCCGGTGGCTACCCCCAAAAAAATCTTGGAACTGAGTTATTGGCCTTCAAAGTTTCCATACAACACCCATATATGAAAATCCACCGACGGGAGCACTTCTTCGGCTATATCTCGGCCGGTAGTGATCAGATCGCGGTGAATGGAGTATCAAATGAAAGGTATCCATCTCCCAACGGAACTGGTCTTGTGGAAATCAGTTGGGGGGGTTCGTTGCTAGGAGTCGGTTCCGATGGTAGCCGAAGGTGTTGAAGAACAATTTTTTTCGGAAAGAAAATTTATTTTCTCAAAAAAAAATTTTCACCGAAAAAAATTTTCTTCAAAAAA
>CM055405.1:51213044-51247488 GCA_029228625.1 Pseudolycoriella hygida | reverse complement strand
TGACGATTTGGAGGTTATTTCCCGAGCCGAAGGCGTGGGAAATAATCCAAATCGTCAAAATAAACCATCCTGGACAGCGGTGCATATATAGTTTTATCTATCGAAAGCAATATATCGAGTTAAACAGTTTTGCCCTAGGGATTTAAGTACGAGATTATTGCTCTAGATAGATAAAAGAAATAAAACTACATTTTTCAGCGAAATAAAACGTCATCGTTCACAAAAACTGGTTGAGACAGCACATCTTCCAGCTTAACTCTGAAGCTTATCCCTTCAAGACAGGACAAGACAATTTGAATGAGATAACAAACAAGCTTCTTCAAGACAATGTTTGGGATAGCATCCGGTCCACATGACTTCTTCTTTTTGATATTCTTAAGATCTCTTCTAATTTCAGAGTCTGTCATACGTTTTTTAATATGTCATCTGCAAAGGGGGTAGAGCGTTATTTGAACTACTATTATTCGTATACATTCAATTCAGCTGTACTTTCAGAGCGAACACTTCTGAGCACCTAATATTTGTGAATTAATTCCCAAAACATAACCAAAGATCCGTACGTATCAGAATAGATGTGGCAAAGTGACTCGAACGTACCTAAATATACAAATAAGCAAACAATCCAACGTTTTCTGTTCTTTTATAACTGTAAGAATTTCAAAGATCCATAGAAATTACCCAAGGTAATGTCAAAGGCCCTACCGAAGTACGTCTCAGCCCATTCAAATCTAGAAAAGCTTATATCCAAGGACTAAGTCCCAGAAACACGTGTTCGCTTAAATTCAATTTTCTACAACTTCGCCTTTGGAACTAACTTTCTACCTCTCATAGTTCTGGAGATCTGGGTCATCCTGCCCATTTATGGAAGTGGCCATATACCAGGATTGGGCCATATTTCAATCAAACCCTGAACCACGTGTTCGCTTAAATATAATTCTTAACAACTTTGCCTTTGGAACCATCTTTCTAAATTTCACAGTTCTGGAGATCCGGGTCATCCTGCCCAATTATGGAAGTAACCATATACCAGGATTGGGCCATATTTCCCCAAAACACTGAAACACGTGCTCGCTTAAATTTATTTCTCTACAACTTTGCCTTTAACAATAAATCTCCATATTGCATTGTTAAGGAAATATAGACGAAAAACTGTTTTCGTATATGGCCAAGAAACTCAATTTTGTCCATTCCTTTGGTCCCAGTGCCCACATCCCTGACCCGATCCCCACAAACATTTTTTTACCAGTTTTTTGACATCAAATGCTTTCATTTGACACCAAATTGAGGAATTTCCGTGCTATACTTGCTGAGTTATTTGCGAAAGAGCTTCACCGACCTTCGAAAAACCATGGTTTTGGTCACTTCCTCGACCATATCTCCGGAACCACTTGATCGATTTTGCTCATCTTCGAACTTGAATCATAAGAGACATGTACCTTTCAGGGAAAAAAAAAGTTTAGGCTGATCGGTTCAGCCGTTTGGAAAAAAAAGTGGAGACGGACAGACGGACGGACATTTTTTTTATTGCTGATTCGTCATCTCTAGACGATAATAGATGCATCCCCACCCCTCCTACCTCGATCTACCCCGTGTTACAATAAAATTGTTTGTAGTAAACGTGTAGGATCTTTGTACTTCGTACGGGTCCAATAATTTAATGGGAACTAAGTGGGAATTAATTTTCAAATTTTAGTCTCTGCTTCTAAATGCAGAGAAACGATAAGTTGGTACGCCTGTGGAGAGTTAGAATGGCATGTCAAATGACGTTTAACATCCATGCAACCACTAAGTCAAAATGTTATATGAAATTATAGTGTCTTTTGACATTCTGGTTGCATCATTCGACATAATACGTATTCTTATTCGTCGCAGTTGTACCAACTATGAACATTCGCAATCTGACTTTTATCCAACGCCGAACAAGCGAACTAAATAGTACGTTGAAACAATTTCGCTTTATTTTCCTCTTACATTTACTGTAGCATAAAAAATCGCACAGCAAAAGCTGTAAGAAAACATTTTATTTATTTCGATTAAGATTTGCTTTGCATGCAGCATTTCGGAAAAGTTCTATCGAAGTTTAGCTAATATATTTCCTAAATGTAAGAATAATTTTTTTGAGATGCATAAATCCGCCAGAAATCCACAAAATCAAGAAAACTTTACATTTTCCACTCCACTTGACTTTTGCATATAAAAATTTCAAAGTAAGTGTCGATGTCGACCAAGTTATAAGAGTAGACAGCATTTCAGCCACTTGTGAAGTATTTATAACAAACAATAAAAAAAGTTCCCGTTGTACTTTCACGAAAGGAATGTCTCCAAAAACATTCAACTAAAAATAATTTTCAAAATAAATCAATAGAAATATTTGCTTAGAGTAGCAAGTGTTGTACCGGGTGTCACTTTCAATGATAAAATTCCCCAAGGCTCATTATGGTCGCTTCAAAACACTTACATTCAGTCTGATAGAATTCTCTATAGAATTGAGTTGTTGTTCAGCTGGCTGTGCTGTAAAATAATGGGACAATCATTTCATCAGTCTATGAATATAATTTAGTCGGTGTTGGTGTTTGCATATAAACGCGTCATCTCTCAGTCAGCCAGTTCTACTGTAAAGCTTATATACTTTTACAGTTCGAGTGTAAAGCTTATATATTGGTGTATGTATACTTTAGGGGGTGATGTTTATACACGAATTGCAAAGCCTTCTTTATATCGAGTTTTTGCTCAAGTTGCGTTTTATATGCGCGAAACACATCAAACTATTTATGCTACACAACATGTAAAATGATATCTCGGTTCTCGATGTCGTAAACTAGGTCCTCGATTTCGTCTCGAACCAATATGGCTGTGGTCTTGTTCAGCAAAATACAAGCTTTGGCCTGTCTCACCTATCGTATCGACCTTCAATGATTTGAGAAGGAGGCGTCTTTCCATTCGTTGATCCAGCTTTGAAGCGTTGCGAAGATAACCCCAATCCCTGGTTCCGGACCTTCTAGGCCATTAAGTGACGCCTGGCGAGCCAGTCTATCTGCAATTTCGTTGCCTATGAAGCCGCTGTGACTTGGAATCCAGATCAAGTTCACCTGGTTCCGAGCTGCAATGAGCTTGAGAGAGTCTCTACACTTCAGCGCTAGTGAGGACGTGAATCTATGACTATCCAGTGTTTTAAGCGCTGACTGGCTGTCTGTCTGGATATTTATTGTACCCCCACTTTGTCCTTCTGGGAGAATTACTTCACCACATCCTTGAATGCCTATTATTTCTGTAAGGAACACAGTTGTCAATAATCCATTCCAAAAGATTTTTTTTGATTTCCTTTCGTACGATCATTACCAACGATGCATAAATTACGCGAGCCAATTTTGACACAGGGTCCTTTTTTGTATTGATTAAAATACCTGTTTTCTACCGTAATTTGCATAAGAAACTTAGCTCCAAAATTATATTTCGAAGTTTCCATTTAAAATACGCATAACTCCGTCGGAAGCTAAGGGGCCATTCAAATAGTGCGCACGCGGAAAATTGGCCTTTTTGACAGGGGACACGCTTTCGCACGCTTTTCGAGAGACCATCTCCCTAAAGTGCGCACGAAATTTATACTCACAATCCACACCATATACGTTGCAATATGCAAAAAAAAAATTCTATAGAAAACGCATTGGGAGAAAATACAAACGCCAGTACCTGAACAAAAGATTTGCTTTAAATCGGCTGCTCTCTGAAAGCCTGGATTAGATTGGAAATAGTGCACTACAACCAGTTGAAAGTCTTTTGCATGTCCAAATGAACCTATCCGCAGCTAACCTCTCCCAGCTACTTACGTCAACCGATTCGGGGTTGGCATAGTACATGCTGCTTCGCATGTTTCGATGTGTTGTGGTTAACCTTTTAAAATTTCACATAGTCGACGACACGATGGAAAGTCTCATTAGTGCCCATTAAAAGTATGGAGATGATAAAAATGACGAGCGTAAGTGTATTATTGACACAATTAACGAAATGGACAATATTCTAGGACCATAACTTTCCAAGAACCTCATTTCAATCCGAATTCTAAGAATGGCTTTCTTAATGCTTTTTTCACTTTACTTGTATCATCCCATCTTGTCTCTTTGCTAATTAAAAGGAAGATAAACCCAAACAGATCAAATATCACAAGAGTGCGCACGTTTTCAAATGATACCCCTCCCCCCTCGCACGCTTTTCGAAAACTCCCCCTTAGATGCGTGCGCACTATTTGAATGGCCCTAAGTTTCTTATGCAAGTTACGGTAGTTTTGTATCGTACTTTTCATTGCTGGAGTCACCGAAAGTTCATGAAAATTAATGTTTTAAAGTATTAGGCTACAGGGAGGAAGTGAGTAGCAAAAACAAGAGGTTATTGGACAAGGATCAAAGAGTAAAATGTATGCTATTGGTAACAAAACACTTGAAGTTAGTCTTATTTGTCAGAATTATAGAAATTGCCTACTTTCCAGAGATTTAGCGAAGACACTGTCACAATTTGTTAGTAAGAGTCACCCATTGCGTTCGCCTAACTCTGCAAATGAAATCGTCCACAAAGCGTTCAGTAAAATTGATTGTTTACCGGGTAAATGTTTGCGCTGAAAAACGAGCAGAAGAAAAGTTTGCAACGTATTTTTTTCGTTGCTCAATATTCTTTATTAGATATATATTTTCAATCCGACGAGTGTTGTGAGTAAAAGTTTTATTTCATATACGAAATTAATTAAGGATGACATTAGGAACGAAGATAAGTTTGAATGAAAAGTTTTGCGCATCAGTTTATCAGAACTACTGGAAAAAGTTTAACTTTTTATTGCTAATAGCAGGAATTTATCAGAAGAGTAAATTGTGACGTTTATCCAAATTGAATAAATGAAAATGTCGACAAAACACTTAAATTGTTTTTCTTTTAAGATTATTGTAATTTAGTAAATTGAATGTTTTGTATTTCAAAAATTATGCAATGTGCGAATCGAATTGGAGGTTTATTTATTCCGAAACACAACCAAGAGTAGGGAGGATCTAAAAAGAATTAGGGCTACGTATAGTCAGTCATCAATTTCAGCGTACCAAAGAGAAGAAATCACAACAAAAACCTCTTAGAAGGTAGAGTGCGACGCAGTCCGTAAGAAGTTTTTTTCCAGAAAAATTTTTCTCCAAAGAAATTTTTTTCCAGAAAAATTTTTCTCCAAAGAAATTTTTCTCCAGAAAAATTTTTCTTCAAAGAAATTTTTTCAGAAAAATTTTTCTCCAAAGAAATTTTTCTCCAGAAAAATTTTTCCCCAAAAAAATTTTTCTCAGAAAAGGAATTGTTCTCAGAAAAAAATTTTCTCTCCGAAAAAATTTTTTGGCTGCATTCGGAACACTTTGTGTCACCTTCGACTGCCTTCGGAACACTTCGTGTCACCTTCGGCTACCATCGGAACACCCCGTTTCACCTTCGACTACCTTCGTAACATTTGTGTCACCTTCAGCTACCTTCTGAACCCTTCGTGGCACCTTCGGAACACATCGTGGCACCTTCTGCTGCCTTCGGAACACTTCGTGTCACCTTAGGCTACCTTCGGAACACTTCGTTCCACCTTCGAAACACTTCGTGTCATAAATTCTTCTCACTGATTCATATAACTTTCCCGAAGAAACCAACTGTCTGTGTATTCTTATTCAGAATTTATCAAAAAATCCAAGATGGCGCCACTTTGACAGCTGGCAGCCATTTTCCTAAAATGCTAAAAAAATCTCCTAACCAAACTCTACAACTTTTCCGAAGAAACCAACTCTCTAGCTATTGTCACTCCGGAGCTAAAATTCGAAAACTAACTAAAAAACCCTCAAAATTGACCACTTTTCCACATGCCACGGGTTTTCCAGAATTTTCCCGGAAAAGCGGCATATGAAATTTTTCATTTGGGGCCGAAACTGACGTTCTCTGAAAAGTTCAGGAAGATCGGCTGTCTAGTTCTCGAGATCGAAAAGTATCAATAGATAGAAGATAGAAAGTACACTCACGGAAATGTGAAAACCGACACATTTTTGTGTTTTGTGGTTTACTGACTTTATTGATTTCTCTATATAAAAATACATGCAATAATTCACAAACTCAAGTAAAACACAAAAGCAAAAATGTGTCGGTTTTCACTTTTCCGTGAGTGTGAATAGAAACTGACCGATCAGAAAAAAAGTTTTCATAATAATGAGAACAATAGAAAAATCCATTGGCCATAGAAAAATGTCATTTTCGAACCTCGATATTTCAGCCAATTTCCAAGTCTGGGCTCTTTGGAAAGCTGCTGCGACGTAGTTTTTTTAAGAATTATTTAAAGGGGGAGAGGGGGGGGAGCTCAAAAGTTCGCGTATATATAGCGACTTGTCCCAAAGGTTTTTGTATGGCGTTTTTTGAGTTTATGAACTTCTTTTTTGGCGTGTGGGGATTGCGTCACGCCCTCCGCTACCGCCGCGGCCATGATCTTTGAAACCTGCCAAATATCAAACTAGTGTGTCAGTGTTGCACAGTGTCACTGTAAATTGGTCGAGATTCAGGTGAATAAAAGAACATAATCTACTCCTCTCAACTTCGTACCCAAAAACTTGATATGGCGACTGGGTTCCCTAGATAGACTAAAAATGTAAGCAAATGTCAATATCATTTGATATTTCCTCACCACAACCACCACAACGTAAACACGAAAATCAGCTGACTTCATTGAAAAAATAAAAAATCAGCTGATTTTCTCACATCGTTTTTGCATCGGGCAATAGTCAAAAATAGTCACCAACAAACGGTGTCGCCATCTCTTCACTTTCTATAGCTGATTGCGGTTCGATATAAAGAGTGTCACCGACTGACAGTAGCGCCATCAATTAATTTCATTGTTAGATGTGGTTCAACAAGTAACTGATTCCATCGCCTATGAAGGTCGCAACTGCAGCTAACTTCACGTTGAGTATTACTGAAAAAGGTCAAAACAAAAGACTGTCACGTCACTGGTCGCGATATACCTTTCGTTGAGATATCGTATCTGATTTTGCTCCAACTCTCCATAGAAAACACGTAGTAAATGGAAAAACAAATACATAACTTTCAGCATGCATTCACACAGGTGTTGTGAGTTCAGTCCCATATACACATAACATTGTAGTTTGCTTTAAATCGACAAATGCATTCCGTATGAATTTTACCGGTATCGGTACCATTCTTGAAAGAGGCGCTTTTTGAGTGGATCCCAAAGGATTTCAAAAAGATCACGTTAAGATGATTCCTCTCTGCCCTTTTGTGTGATATACTTTACGAAGAGCCTTCTCGTCAATAAAATCTATATCAGAATTTACACCGGGAATAATAACCAGAAAAGCTGCATATGGCTCATTCCATCGGTCGCTACCATGTCACCTGGGGAACGATTGTGTTTTGTCTCATGTTTATATAAATCACATTGATAGTGTGAAAGAGATGAAATTCGTTACCCAGGTGACGGTACCGATGGAATTAAAGTAACGAACGCCTGGTGGGCACATTAACCGGTCAAACACCTGTTTTAATTTGTGAAATGAGAAGCGATAGCAAACAAATTTCCCTCTCGAATATTCAACCTTGCCAATTCAATTGAAAGCTTTCTTTAAATCAATAGAATAAATTCAAATATGTCCCTTTCTGGGAACTGTTGTGATCAATTTTGCATAAAACGTACCTAACTGGCAATAAAATTTATTTTAATGAACACCGGTCGCTAGAGTGCAAAGTTGAATGAAAACGTTTAAAAAAAGGGACACAAGTTGATCAGTAGAAAGAGAGTATTTGGTAAAGTCGATTAAATCAGTCGAAGATGTTACTGAATATTGAATAAAACTAAGAGTGTAATTGATGGTGTAGCCAAATTACAGTTGCCATTATACAAGTTTAGAGGTAGAGACCACTCTTTGTAAAAAGTCACAGGTTGTGATTTCTTTGTATCTATCAAGCCCCATGTTATTTGTAAAGCGGTTTGTTAGATGTAGAGTGGGTAGGGGCAAATCCTGGCACCTAAATTTCTACTGCGAGAACAAAATTCAAATCAGGACTCAAATACATTCCATAGAATGTTAAACGCAATATTTAATAGAAATTCTATTCATCCGGATTTCGAGGTCTCTATAAGCCTTAATTGGAACCCTTTGACGAATTGAGTTATAATGATAAATCACGGCTGTTTCCAACAAAATTGTCATCTCACTCTGCACAAATCATTCCATTTTCCAAAAAGCTAATTTTAAATGGATTTCTCCACCACACCGTATTATAAATCGTGAAATGTTGAATAAAGCCAAAGAGAATGTTCCATAATGCAAAACATAATGAACGAAATATTTTTGGAAAACGATTCAAATTTACATAAATTCAAATAAATCTCCGAATACCTGGAAGCATTCTGTACGGAAAACATCAATATAACTTGAAAATGATTTAGCACAACGGAAAGGTGTGTGTAAGCGATACACCATGAAAATTGTATGGGGCAATTTTGTAGGCATCTTCTCATCGTTTTGAGCAGCGTTTCAAGTTAAGTAAAACTTATCGGTGTGTTACCAGTAGAGATTGGCGGGTTGGCCGAAAAATCGAAAAGTCCGACACAAATCCAAATTGCTCATGAGTTCAGGAAAGAAACATTTTTTGCACAATTTTGACAATTGTGACAGTCGTAGTCAGTGTAGTGCGTTAACGGCTTATGTGATATTACTAATGATATTATTTTCTTGACAGCATAAGCCTCGCGTCACTCTCAGACTCATAGCGATAGGGCGTTTTAGCGTGACATGCTTTCTCTTTATTTCTTTTTCGGCGCTACAGCCACTTGTGAGCCTTGGCCTGCTGGAGAATTCCGATCCAACACTGCCTGTCGTGCGCACATATTGCCAGTTTCTTACTCCGAGCGTGCGAAGATCTTGTTCGACGCCATCAATCCATTGAAGTTTTCGCCCTCCTCTTCGCGTGACATGCTTTACTGCCGTGCAAATCATAAAAACCTTGCGATGAAAGAGAGAAATTCATCGCAAAGTTTCTATGATTTGTACGGCATTTTAACCCATAACTTCGTGTAAATTTGTCGATATTAGCACTTTTTTTAGTATTGCCCGAAGATCGACTCTGGCTACGGGCATGGTCACTATAGTTTGACGTAAGCCGCTGACATGCTAAAGACGTGGATTGATATCGAATGTCTAATTTTATATGCTTTCACTAGTATGTACAGAATCACCTCAGGGTTATTACGAATTGCAATAGACTTCACCCATAGAGATTTCTGGTTTTGAGGCGGTATACTGGTCTTGTATTCGATTTTTAGCTAGATTCCCACATTTACATGTTCCCATTCAGATCACACACGTGTAACCCGTTAGCCAAATGAACCTCGTCGTGTGTGCACACACTACGATACATCTTCTAGCCTACTAACCACAACTTTTGTTTATTCTTCTTATTCCGTGAATGCGGTGTATCTGACACAACCAATATGCCTTTTTTCTCAGAGGCGCCGACTACACCGGGAGAAACCCACGATTGCCGAAAATATATTTTGAAAAACAAACAAGAAACGAGCCTGCTGGAGTCTGCTAAGATCTTTTTTATGAAGCGGTTCAACCAAAATTTGATATTGATAGTTGATAGCTGATACTTTGTAGATACTGTTATAGTCGATGTTTAGTGATTCAGAGCTAACATTATATTGATTCCCTCCTCTGCAGCTTATTTATAGTATTGCTGATACTTGATAGTAGGCAGTTGAGAGACGATATTTGATAGTTTTGTCAACCTTGTCAACTTGTTTGATGTTTACTGATTTAAAGTTGACAATAAAATTATGAAAATCTTTGTTTTAGCAGCTTATTTTTAGTTTTACAAATTGATAGTGGATTGTGGATAGCAGATCAACATCAACCTTCACCTAGTAACTATCTAATATTCAGACTATATTACGAACTATATACGAACAAGTTATTTCATCAGTCGATTGTAGTCTGTCGGCAAGTAAGCGTCTCTGTTAAAAAAATTATTTGGTCAGCTAACTATCATCTGTAAACTATCAACTATCAACTAGGAACTGTCAGATATTCGGGCTATATAATAGCTATACCAACAAATTATATCATCAGTCGATTATAGTCTATCGGCAATTAAGCGTCTCTGTGAACAAATTTATTCATCAGTCGATTGTATTCTGTTGGCAAGCAACTTTGTGACAATTGAGCCAGTTGACTATCAACTAGCAACTATCAAATATTCGGGGCAAATAAACTTGAAATATGTAAAACAATTTTTTAGGCAATGGTCGTATGTTGGCCAGTAAACATCAACATCAACCTAAAATATCTTCAATCGGTCAATGTTTCTTTGATCTTGCAAATTTTAAAATATTTCGGGCGATTTTATCAGAAATAGATCAAAATTTAGCGTTAACTTAAAAATGTGGCATAGATTCGTCGCTTTTATAGCAGGCATGTTTCTATCCATTCTATATTTTAACAATCCACGACAAAAAGTTTGGCTGATTGGGACGTTTACGCCTCTTCAGTTCACCTGTTGTGATATCAGTCGTTTTAGAAGTTTTCAGTTGTTTAAAAAATTTCTATTTTTTGAAAAAAATTTTCTCAGAAAAGAAAATTTTCTTAGAAAAAAAATTGTCTTCAAAAATAATTTTCTCCGAAAAAAATTGCCTTCGAAAAGAATTGTCTCCGAAAAAATTTTCTAAGCCAAAAAAATTTTTCTCCAAAAAAACATTTTCTCAAAAAAAATTTTTTCTTCGAAAAAAACTTTTCCCCAAACAAATTTTTCCTTTAACAAATTTCTCCAAAAAAAAATTTTCTTCAAAAAAAATTTTCTCCAAAAAATTTTTTCTACAAAAAAAAAATTCTTTCCGAAAAAAATTGTTCTCCAACACCTTAGGCTGCCATCGGAACACTTCGTATCACCTTCAGCTACCTTCAGAATACTTTGTGTCACCTTCGCCTGCCTTCGAAACACATCGTGTCGACTTCGGCTTAATTCGGAACATTTCGTGTTCATCACACATCATCCTACACACTTCCCACATCATTCCACACACTTCCCACATCATTCCACACACTTCCTACATCATACCAAACACTTCCCACATCATCCCACACACTTCCCACATCACTCTACACTCTTCCCACATAATTCCACACACTTCTCACATCATTCCACACACTTCTCACATCATACCACACACTTTCCACATCATTCCACACACTTCCCACATCATGCCACACACTTCCCATATCATCCCACACACTTCTTACGTCACACTCTTCATTTGCAAAACTTAAGTATTTGATGGCACCAATCCAAATAATTAAGTTTAATCTGAAGTCAATCTGAAAAAAAATGATCTGAATCTGAAAAGAACAGATGTAAAATGTTCAGATCAGATCAGATAATTATTTAAAGCAACCTGAACTGATCTGAAAATTCAGATTTTCGTTTTTTCAGATTCAGATCAGATAAAAACCATTTGTTCCGAACCCTTATGAGTAGCCATTTATCTGTTTGTTGGCTTCCGTGTCTTCCACATGACTTACCTCTGCAAAATTTCACACAAATTCCGCAGCCGAAACCATTCTCATATAAAAACATCAACTTGGAAATTATGCGAATTTATAAAACATTTTGAATACTTTTCCCGGTCATGTTATTAATAATCTATTGAACATGGCTAAAGACTGCTGTGGAATATTGATAGGTTATTGGCTTATATCGTTTAGTCAATAAATTCCGATTTCATTGGAACACACAAATTATTTTATATGGTCTCCCAAGAGATATAAAACAATAAGGTTTCTTTGCTGTATGAGCGAGACTCACTTATCGATGCCGACCACCATGTGCGGATAATGGAAGAAACTTTCTTTTTAAGGATTTTTGAATTGGGGTGAAACGATTTGTTCGGAATTGGGTATAAGATGTTAAAAGTAAGCAATATAATGTGTTGCGATGGGAAAGTTTCCTTTTTTCATTATATGAAATTTATCTAAGAAATTGATTGAAAATTAATTTATTGCAAACTTATACGATACAGTGATTGGCCGATTGTGATTCAGGTATGTTGGTTGGTAATATAAAAAAGGAAATTTGTTTTATGTTCACGTGCCTTTCAGTTATGTTTCCTCTAACTTTAAAAAGTAAATTTATGATTGCAGACATCTGTCACGTCCAAATTGTACAAATAGATATGACATTTGCTCCCAACGATATTATAACACTACGAGATTGTAAGAGCTTACTGGAATTGAATTTTTATATTGAAAACGTATGAAGTCAGCGATTTTGTACCAATAAAATAAATTCAAACCCAAAACGTCTTTCCAATAAATTAAAATCACCCAAAATCTGATGGTAGGCAGTTTTCTTAGGGAAATTGCCTTCCAGTTTGATCTATATCAAATAACACTAGCCGACAGAGGTTTTGTAATGAAGTAAAGAATGAGGCAGTCTGACGTATTTTGATCTGAAAAACACGAATCTGGAACCAGTTTTTTCTGACACCCTCCATTTCTTCCCTATGATCCTATAAAGTTCCCATGGAAACCAGGAGTTCCTGAGCATCTGCTTGAGCACGAGCAAAAGCATGTGCTTATACTTTCAAAGCATGAGCATAAGTAAAAGCTGGAGTAAAAGCTCAGATCAAAATACGTCAGACTGCATCATTCTTTTCTTGTAATTGTGTGTCTTCGTAAGTCCCGCTATCTAGGAAATTACGCCACTGTTTCAGGCAGAAACGTTGACCAGTATTGGAGAATGAGAGAATCACTGTACTTTGTGATAGCGAAGCGATTATCAAGGCGATTATGTCGCCTGTCACAACGTCCAAACTAATAAATGAGTTTAAGGAGATCCTGAACGAACTAGGCCTGGGTACATGGACACTGTGGAATAGATGAAAGTGAAAGGGCAGATGAGCTGGCGAAGCTGAGCTCTAAATCTGTTAGTCACGGACCGGAACCGTTCATTCCCATATCGCAGTCACTTTGTGGCAAGGTGGTAAAAGACTAGACAAGTAAGAGGCGTACAAGAATTGACACGCTTATAGTGGAGGTTTTTCCCAGTGGCCGATTGTGATTGGGGGTTGAGGGAGCGATTACCGGGCACTGTGGGCTGAACAGTCACTTTGCTAAAATGGGTATGTCCAGCGATTCCGGTTGTACCTATGATCTTGGTAAGGAAACTTATTTATGAACGTCCAAGCTTCTCTCTACTGAGACATAGGATTCTAGGTGATCATGTTATCAGCAGATCGCTTGATGTGCTGAAGCTGGGACCACTTGTCTTGGACAAGTCCCAAGCGAGCACAGGTAGCCTATAATAATTTAAGTGATGAATGGGATATAGGAACAAAGGATCAGCAGATCTGTGTTTCTTGGCTCTAGGCCGTCCCATACCTGATAAATCTAACCCATTCCATGACCTAGAAATATTGACCAGAAATTACATTTAACTTCGGCGAGAGCATGCGTTGGTTGGTCCAAAATTAACTTCGTCGATCACACTTTATCGCTACTTTCCTACAATGGTTTATGTTTTCACCCTTCCTGTCCGTTCGTACGTCCGTCTGTGCACCCTTCATCGGTGATTCACCGGTGAATCATTTTCGATTCACCGATGAATCAGTTGTGGTTCCCCGGTGAATAATCGGTGATTGCTCGGGGCGAATCATCGGTGATTCCCCGGTGCATCGGTAACTACTCGGTGATTACGCGGTAAATCATCGGCGGGTTAGTCGACAGAGGATGTCCGCAAGGCCTCCAATTCTCTGGAACATGACGGTGGACGACTTACTTGCAAGGCTGAACGATTCAGGAATTTTAGCGATCGGCTATGCCAACGATATCGCTATCCTGATTTCGGGAGCCTACGAAGAAGTTTTGTGTTCACTGATGGGAAGAGCGTTTCGGATTGGGGAAGAATGGTGTGGAACATCGGGGCTGTCCGTAAATCCGGACAAAACCGGTTTAATCCTCTTCGAAACGAAACGAAAGTTGGCTGCAATGCAGATGCCAGAGCTTTTCAACTGTTCTTGAATTGACAGACAAAGTCAAGTAAGTACCTTGGAGTCATACTAGACAGTAAGCTGGAATGGAAAGAGCACGTTGATGAGCGTGTGAAAAAGGCTATGAGGATCTTCTGCCAATGTCGCACTACGTTTGGCAAAAAATTGGGTCTGAAACCAGTAGTTCCGTATTGGATGTATAGAGCCAGAGTGAGGCCTATACTAATTTACGGATGCATGGTGTGGACACCAGAGCAAGACTAGGTATTACACGAAAGAAGATTGACAGCATTCAGCGGCTAGCGTGTCTGACCATAACAGGAGTAATGACATCGACGCCTACAGCGGCGATGGAAATTCTGCTGTCGTTGCCACCGTTAGATCTGTTTTTGAAACAGGAAGCTGAAATAGCGGTGTACAGGTTACACAGAACCCAGAACCGGATTGCGCAAGACCGAAGTTTCGGGCATGAAAATATCCTGACTCAACTCAAACAAGAGTTCGCTGAAGTAGAAATGCCGAATGACTCGATGGAAGCGCGTTTCTGCTTCGAAAGAAGATTTGAAACGTAGTTTCCAAAGAGATCAGAATGGGAATCAGGTACGCGGATTTTGCAGTTTACACGGATGGACCAAAACTGATGAGGGAACGGATTCAGGTGTGTACTCAGAGAACTTGAATCACGAAATGTCAAGAGCTCTGGATGTAAACGCCACCGTTCTTCAATCAGAAATTGTTGCCGTCTGCGATAGTTCAGAGAGAATGCTGGAAGACGGCGTGAAAGGCAAGAGAATTCTGATCTTCTGATCTGTTCAGACAGTGGATTGTCTATCAATTCGCTGTCGTCAGTTAAGATTTCATCGAAGCTAGTTCTCCAATGCTTCGAGACTCTGGAAAACCTGTCAAGAGACAATGAAGTTATATTGACATGGGTACCAGGACACTCAGCAGTACGAGAGAACGAAAGGGCTGATGAATTAGCGAGAGAAGGTACATTCATCGGACCAGAACCTGTTGTTGGTAATAGCGCAAGGCTGATCAGCTCTTTGGTGAAGAGTAGAACAAAAAGGCACCATCAAGAAAGATGGAACGCTCTCGAGACGGGCAGACAATCGAAGGAATTTTTGGCGGGATGTCACGCTAAAAAGACTGAATTTCTGCTGAGTCTCAGCAGAGCGAATTTACGTAAGCTTGTGGGGATCTTAACAGGTCACAATAGCTCAGCAAGATGGGTATCGTTAACGATCCGACTTGCAGAGGTTGCGGCCTAGAGCCGGAAACAGCAAGACATTTTATATGCGCTTGCCCTGCTTTAAAAGCTCCGAGAACGAGGCTTTTAGAGGACATCTACTTGACCCCTGAAGAGCAGTTAAAGTTAAATTTAGCTGATGTGCTTTCCTTTATTACAGGTAGCAAATAGCTAGACGGACCCGAAAGGGGAATCTGTAATAGAAATGTTTAAAACGGAAGTACAGCACAATAGGCCCAACGAGGATTGGCCTTAGTGTTTTTGATCTGGCACATCTCGGCTTCAAGAGAACTGCAATAATTTTGCTCAACAGTATTTAGTGTATAGTTTAAGCTGAATTTTGTTAAAAATCTAATTTCCAAATAAAACCAAACCAAACCAAACCCGGTGAATCATCGGTGATTCCCCGATGAATCATCGGTGATTCTCCGATGAATCATCGGTGATTCCCGGTGAATCATCGGTGACTTTCCGATGAATCATCAGTGATTCCCCGATGAATCATCGGTGTTTCCCCGGTGAATCATCGGTTATTCACTAATGAATCGACAGACGAGATGGCGTACTAAATACATCAACTACAACTGACCGAAATGTGCAAGACGTAAGTCGTAATTTTGTATTGGAGTTAGTACTTCGAATATAACTGTTTACTTACAGTTATGTAAAACGCTACAGAGAATTGAAGCCACGTTTTACCACGAAAATAAATAAGGGAAGCCAGTTTTAATGAATAACTTTAAAGGATTCTATAATTACGAGCAGACTTGCATAGAAACCTTTTGAGGATTTAAACTTCATAATATCGTTTTGAATAAAATATGAGATAAATTATGGAATTATAAAAATATTTCTCCTAATTCCGCTTAGAACATTACCTTGGCAAACCAATGTACCGAATAGAAGCTTTTAGTATGTTTGAAATTTCGTACAGTCACTTGAGTTGAAAAAATATTGTTGAACGTAACTACCCCAACGGGAAAACCCTGTTGCCACAAAAGGTTTTTTTATGTGAGTTATGGTTATGTCTGCTTTTAATTTTCAGCGAGCAAATCAACAATATTTTCCAGCTGTAAGCTGAGCTCTCGGCAATAAATGAACATTATATTACAGCAAGCGTTCTGCAATGGGATCTTTATTGTTTTAAAATTTTTTTTCCTTTTTATTATATTTTCTTCACCATTAAATTTAGGTGGAATTTACCCTCAGAACAAGTTCTTTTGACATCAAATAAAAGAATTTCTTGTAGCTTATAGATACCTTATAAAAATTGTTGTGATATAAATAAGCCAATCAAGCGTTAAGCTTCTCTACTTTTAAAGGAAATAAAAATGAAATAAAATGAAATTATACCTTTTCCAACATCATCAACGATCTGCACATCTCGTAAATGCTGAGCTCCAATTTCAATCCGGTATGGTATGTGCAAATTGGCTGCAATTGCCAGTGGCAGTCCCCATTCATCGCCTGAAAGAGTGAAAATGGAAAATATTAAGTAAAAGTGAACAAGACACTTTTCCATTGAATTCATTCACTGCTCGAATGGCAAAACATTCAAAGAAAATGACGAAAGTTTTGGTTCATTTTGTTAAAATGTTGTATAAAATGTAAATGGTCGCAACCATCTACCAGAAGTCGCTGTCCGAACTATGTTATCCTGATATCTGGAAGCTTGGTCATCTAACTCCGATCCATAAATCTGGCAAGAAAGCTAACGTCACTAACTATCGAGGAGTTAATGTCTCACCTAACTTGGCAAAAGTTCTCGAAATCATCATTTTGACTCAAATGAAATTCAACATTTACCCACACATATCTCCAACGCAACACGGCTTTTTTCCTGGAAGGAGAGTGGAGTCGAATCTTATTGAATTCTCCCTGCTGGTTCACGATTCTTTCGTTAGCGGTAAACAAACGGACACATTTTATGCCGATATTCGCAAAGCATTCGATGTCATATCCTACGTACTCTTGCTTTTCAAACTAGCAGCTGCTAAATATCGTTTAAGCAAACGATTACTGCTATGGCTTCGATCATTCTTTCGCAATCGAATTCAAGTGGTAAAGATAAACTCGAGCCTATCCTCAGAAATCGAAGTACACTCCGGAGTTGGTCAAGGCTCAATTATCGGGCCAATGTTCTTCCTAGTGTTCTTCAATGACTCAGATACAAAATAACATTTCCAATATTGACGACACTCGCCCGCTTCAACAATCAATAAACAACTTCTTTGATTGGTGCTGCAAAAATGGCTTTGAGTTGAATGAAGATAAATGCAAGGTGATGACGATATCCCGCCGCTGTCCAATACTGGCTGAATACCACATGAACGGCAAACCGATAAAGCGAGTTTACGATGTAAAAGATCTCGGACTAAATTATAAAAATGACTTTTCGTTCAATATGCACTTTGAGCTAGCCTCGAAGAAGGGTCATTCCATGCTTTCGTTTATCAAACGTCAATGCTATGGCCGATTTAATGTCGACACAGCTAAAATGCTGTATAATTCGGTCGTTCGCTCCCACCTCGAATTTGCTTCCTCAGTCTGGTTGCCCCACCACGACGTTCATGTTCAAAAACTCGAAAGTGTACAAAGACAGTGTACAAAGACTGATACGAATTGATGGATGCAGGCGAGAATACCAGATTTTCTCCCCATTCAACTTCGCCTGTCGTTTGTTCAATTTGGCAGCGGAGCATGTTGATCCAACCCTACCCTCACATAAATTTCGCCACTGTGTACAAGAACTTGACGATTCAGTGTTTGACTCATTTGCAACTTGTTGAAATACCCGCATGGACGCTTAAATTGTTGACAACAGCTACCTTTAGTGCTCGACTTTGCTTAACCTTGGACCAAACTTTCGACGACGCTTTTTGCTTAATTTTCATTTATTTATTTTATTTCTTGTGACAACGCTTTTTGCTTAACTCTCATTTATTTATTTTATTTTTTGCGACGACGCATTTTGCTAAATTTTTATTTATTTATTTTTTTTTTTGACATATTGTTTTGCTTTTTTCTTTATTTACAATTTTAACTCTAAGTTTTATTTTTTTTTTCTTTTGACTCGAATTCAATTGTTGAATTCATGCAATATTTTGACATGCTCACGCTATATTTTGATTTTTTTTACTTTATGTATTTGAATATTTGAATTTTGTGTTTTTCTTTGTATTTTTACTATGCTGTGATTGTGTTAGATATACTACTTTAAGTTGTATGATTTGTAACGTTTTCATGGTTTTTTAAGGAGGGTTATGACAGCAGTCATAACTACTCTTTTTCCATGTCGGCTTGAAAAAAGTAGACAATAAAATTAATATCAATCAAATAGTGCAACTGATGATGGCGTATAAAGTCATCTATACATTTATTGAATGTGTGAGAAAATAATTATTTTCTGTTTCGAGTTTAAGGCATCCAGTTTTCACAGTATTTTTAATAGCCAAACGAAGCACAAGCGGTCTTAGGGGTCATGCTAAAAAAAAAAAAAACAGATTCTCCCCCCTTGCTCGAAAAAATACATGGGAAAAAATTCAGAATGTATGGAGCGCACGCTTTTCTTAAAGCCCCGTCCCCCCGAAAAAGCGTGGGCACTATTTGCATGGGCCCTTGTAACTAAGGGGTAGAGATGAGCGGGTCGCGGGATTAACTTTAAAGTGAAAGTGACAATTACTTTCCCCGTGTAGGGAAATTCAAAGCTAACATTTTGTCTCACAGCTTTACAGCAATGACACTTCGAGCTCACTGAAATAGGATTTTTTCCCCGATGTTTCTGATTATCTAATTTTGACATTCATCTCACATCAATTTAATCGGGTCGGGTTCGGTCCGGGTCTTAGATCGAAACAGTTCGGATTTCGGGTTTCGAAAAATTTATTCGGGTCGGGTTCGGTCCGGGTCGGGTTTCGAAACAGTTCGGGTATCGGGTTTCGGGTTTTGAAAGATTTAATCGGGTCGGGTTCGGTTCGGGTCAGGTTTCGAAACAGTTCGGGTAGCGGGTTTCGGGTTTCGAAAAAAATTTTCGGGTCGGGTTCGGTCCGAGTCGGGTTTTGAAAAAGGTCGACCCGCTCATTTCTACTAAGGGGTGTGTAAGACGGGTTAGATCGTCACCTGAATAAAATCCATCTGTTCTTCGCCACACTTTTTGGGAAGAGAGGAGTAGGCGCTGCGAAAATGGCCGGACGCAATTTTCGGTCGCTCCGAAAATATTTTTTTAAAATTTTGAATTTTAAGGCAGTAAAACTTGATGAAAACAGTGTCGGTAAAGATAAATAAGTGTGAAACGTGGAATTCGACTCACATACTTCTGGTTTTTTTACGACGTTGCTCAAGCTCATACACTGCGAAAGTATCAAACTCGACGGATGATTTCTGGCGCATTGGGTTGAAAATTGACTCCGAATGCAACACACTTGATGGAGGCTACAACAACACCAACGAGAGTACTGCAACAATTACGTTCATGGCAAAACAACATCATAATCAACGACTGCAAATATTATTGTTTGTATGCCTCGAAAGATTACCAGAAATTGGTTAGACTTATGAAAATGATGCACGGTTAGACCAGTTAGAGGACATGTACAATCACGAAAACGGGCATATCAATCGTTGCAACTAATCCAAAACAATCGCAGATATTATTTCAACAATCCATCGCTCACAGACATCTTCCGGTCCGGAATTCGCAAACAATAAACTTCTCAAATGTATTGTGTATGACTACTCGACATTGCATCGTCAAGATAAAAATCTCGGGTAAAGGACAATATCGGAAGATACGGATAACCTGGTCCCTCGCTTTATACACGACAGGGTGGTGCGTAAGTACTAGGGTAACGAAATACTGAATGGAACAGGTAAATAGCGTCCAAAATAAGTAGCTAGTCCGATCACTTGGTCAAGCTACCCCAAACAATATTTAGTAGTTAGTCCGACTGACCCTCGAGCGACATCGGTTGTTGTTAGTTACTGTTATAGGAATGGAACAGTATATAAGTGTACAGCATATCCAAGTAGCGGTCCAGCGCTGACAGTGAAGTATCGGAACGAGCTAGCCATAGGAAACTATGAGCAAACTGGCTTCGGGGCATAACGGTCTTGAAGAGCTCAGTATTCAGTACTTGCGCCACACAGGGTCATTCCTAGGAAACGTGAGCGCTAATACTTTAAAAATGCTTGACTGGTTCTAAGCATATCTCACTCTTGGATTGCGCAGTCTGAGTCTGAGTTCTTCGCCACACTTTTTGGGAAATCGTTCGACCAATTTTTTTACCCTCACCTCGCTGCACTCTGATTTCCTGCGGGAATACAATGAGAAATTGGTTTCAGCTGTGAGTATACCAGTTGTGTGTAACTCAACATTTTCGTTGGAGAAAAGTATTAGAATAAAGAAGAAAAAAATTTCCTACGTTCGGTGTGATCAAAGTGAAACCATTTTTCGTTGCAGCAAGTGGACGATCACGTAGGACGTCTGTGAGTGCGTACGTATTATAACAAAATTAAAAGAAACAGACAGACATTTTCTATTTCATTTCAATTATTGGGTACAATTACAGAATGTAAGAAGCTGAACACCTGATCCATGTTAATTCGTGCGAGTCTAAAAATAAACCTTGGCAGATTTTCCAACGATTTATTTGTTGAGCTTTACATAAATCGTATTCATAGAAAACAAAATTCGGTTCCATGCTTCGAGCTATTCTGACGAAGTTACACATTGGAATTTAAGGGACACATTATAATAGAAATTCGGCGATAATGTCTTTTAATGGAAAAATAAATTGCGCAAGTGACAATGAAAATTGAGTAAATGGAAAGCGAATATTTGCTAAAATGAAGAAATAATAAAAAGGGAATTGCAATGTCAATAGCAAATACAACAAACTTTAGCAAATACGTAAGACGACAGCAAATATGTGTAACGTGATTCTTTATGGTTTTAATTTCACGCGACTAGATTTACCTACGCCGTAGCAATTTAAACATTTTTCGTGTGTGCAGAAAAATCGTGTTGTTAGAATATGGCAAATAGAAGAGACTATCGACAAACGTGTGCGAAAAGTCACTTTGTCAGAAGAAAGGAAGTGAGTATTTGTAACATAGTACTTTTTAATGATTTTCTCAAGAATTTACATGATTTTATGATTGCTGTACTTGTTTTAGAGCTTCCTTGGATTTCTCAGGATTTTTTAATTTTTTAAAAAAATTTCAGCGGATCTTTTTCGGCTGATTTCTGTTAATACGCCTCTCGCAAAAAATCTCTTTGTTGGTTCAAGAGAATATTTTAGTTTATTGGGATCAAAAGATGATCTATCTCAACCGTCAAACCATCCAAGCAATACTTTTTTTTCATTTATTTCAAAGCTAACGGCGGGCGTGAGCTTGCTGGCTGACTGAGCAAAAACAATTAAAAATTCATTTAACAAAATTTTGCCACGACTCTTTGAATTAAGCAAAACCGGAGGTAGAATGTCAGCCTAGTCAACCCGAGCTTTCAAAAACCTTTTGCTTCGTCACTTGTTCTTTCACGCCCAATCTGTCTGTTCCAGGCTCTCCACTAATTTGGACCGGCGATGTGAGTGTGCCCAGCGGAAATACGACATGAAAGCGTAAAAAAGAAACAAACATTAAATACGCAAATGGGATAGTTTGGAGCAAAGTGATATGAAAAACTATCCGATTAATGCACCGAAACTAAAAACCCGTGTTTCTTCAACACTGAATTGGTCAGATCGAACGATTTCACGGCCGCTCTGAACGAATAACGGCTGATCTTTCCGTCGTAAAGATGTGCAAACATATTAAAAACCCTCGACACGCAGTTCACCGGTTCAAACATTCCATAGTTTGATCGATGAGCGTCCAATACTAAATATACCTATCGATCATCAACGATCTGACTGCCCCATTGACTACGAATTTCGAGAACAAAGCTGGAGAATCTACTCTACCTCTCAGCACGTCAAACGCAATCATTGCCGTCAGATTGATGCGCCTACGTGACAAACTCTCAATTCCGACAGACCGACACCTGCTGTCATACGATGGAAGCCGATAATTCTCATCGTGCTTCACACTCCTTCTCAGCGCATAGATCAAAAAATTCTTCTGTATCGATTCAATCGCATCGCTGTGCTTCTGGTAATACGGTGACCATACAATCGACGCATATTCCAAATGCGAACGGACATGCGCAAAGAGAACGGAGAACGCTTTTAAGGGCATCAACGCTCCTGAAGTCACGACAGATCCTCTTCACAAAACCAAGCATCGAATACGCTTTGGCTACCACAATCTCTAAATGTCTATTGAACGATAGATCCTCTGTGAACGTAACACTTAGATCTCTCCATCTCGCAGACCCTCTGAAGGACATCTTCATCAATAATGTAATCAAACTGGACCGGATGACCCTGTAAAAGGACATGGTCTTACACTATCCAACATTTAGCAACAAATAATTTCGAATGCACCAACGGCTAAGCGCAGATAAGTCGCGTTGCAAAGCAAGGCAATCACTATACGACTTAATATCTCGATATATCTTAAGGTCATCCGCATACAACGAGCATTTGGACGACTTGATAGTTTTCACGGCGTCATTGAAAAACAGCAGGAACAGAAGAGGACCGAGATGACTCCCTTGCGGAACGCCGGAAGTGACCGAAAAGGATGCAGACTTCCATCCCAACATCTTTACATATTGATAGTGAACACTAAGATAACTTTGAACCCACTGCAGCATAGACGAGTGCAAACCGAGCTCCCTTAGCTTGCATATCAACATATCGTGCCGAACTCTATCGAAAGCTTTACGCATATCCGTGTACACCGCGTCAACGTGGCGACCGGCCTCGATAATGCGAACAGCCTCATTGACGAACTCCATCAAATTCGTGGTGGTGGATCGTCCCTTCATGAAACCATGCTGCGTCAACGAAATGACGGGTCCGAACTTTTCGGCAAGAAGACCGCACACAATCGACTCAAACAACTTGCCAAACGTCGGCAGGTTCGCTACCCCACGATAAGACTCTACGTCGGACCTGGAGCCACTCTTAAAAATTGGGACAACGTATGATTCCTTCCATCGGTTCGGACAGACACCACGCAATGATAAGTTGAATGTACGGAGAAGCGGAGAGCATAGCGCCTCCGAACAGTTCCTCAAAGAGATCGGAGAGGCGTTATCTGGACCGTCACCCTTCGTTATATCGATGCCGTTAAGCGCATCCATCAATTGCTCTCTATCTAAGACCAACGAACCAATGTCGACGCAGTTATTGAGACCGAATGCCAACTGAGTCGTTAATGAACGCGCTACGGAAAAACTCTGCAAACAAATCACATTTGCGCTGCATATTCGTCGTTCGATCGTCTCCTCTATACATTAGGCCGGGGTAACCAACCGACTTTCTAACAGAGTTGACATACTTCCATACTTCCAAAATTGGGACGGATCTTTTACTAAGTTTTCTTGTGTGGCGTCCAGATAAGCGCTGTAAGCACGCGATTGCGAAGCGTAACGTACAATATAACTTCAATAAAACGTCAAAATGACTTTTTGAACGTCATATATTTCGATAAATAAACAGATTTTCACACCCGTACGAACGAAGTTCTTCGAAGAGGGGTCTATTTCGTTTACCACGGCGTTTGTAACCAGTCGAGGTTATTGGGGATTAGGGTGGGGGGGGGGGGAGTCAACACGATAACTCGAGTAAGAATCAATCGCTTTTCAAAAACATTTTTTTCCGTGAAAGGGAATCGAAAAATCTTTTACATGCGAAGGGGCCGAAAATGAGGACATTTTTGGAATTTTTTTGGGATTTCGCCCCTTTGCATGTAAAGTTGTATGTGTACCTTTTTTGGACGATTGTTTTTAGGCACTTTCGCGAAATTTCCTAAAATCCATCGTGCAAAACAGGTAACTATTATGGGATTGAATCTGGGCACTCTCCAAGCCGCCGAGCTAGGACCGTATAAGTGGTTTTTGGTCTTTTGTACATAACTCGAGTAAATCTATTCCGATTTTTTAAAATTTGTTTTGTTTGAAAAGTCTTGGCGTGGCCGACAATTTATGGAAGAAACTTTTTTGATTTCGAGCCCTTGGACTCAGCTAGGGCACTAAAAACGAGTCTAGCTAGCTTAGACTCAGCTAGGGCCCTACGTGTTTTTTGTACACAGCTCGAGTAAATTCTCTTCCGATTTTCAAATTTTTTATTCGAAAGGTCTAGAAATGTCTCACATTTTATGGAAGAAAATTTTTTGATTAGAAGCCCTTGGACTTACATAAATCGTGTAAATCCTAACCGATTTTGTTGATTCCTTTTGAGAAGAATTGTTGATTCCTTTATTTGAGAGGTAACCGAGTACCGAATTATATTCAAAAACAAATTTGGACCCGGTGTCTGTGCTTAGGGCTCAAGTGAGCCTCAGGTTGGCCCCAGCCAAAAAAATTTTTTTTGGCTATGCTGCAGAGCAAATTGAGGGAAACATTTTTGTCTACGGAAGAATGTGCCGTAGGTATCTTCTTAGTGCCCTGGGTCGCTCCTAAGGTCGGCCCTTGAGAAAAAAAAATTTTTTTTGCTGTGTTGTAGAGAAAATTGAAGGAAACATTTTTGTCTATGGAAGTTTGTGTCCGAGTCATTTCCTCACGGCCCTAGGTCGGTCCTAAGGTCGGCCCTAGGTCAGTCCTAAGGTCGGCCCTAGGTTGGTCCTAAGGTCGGCCCTAGGTCGGGCCTAAGGTCGGCGTTCGGTCGGTCCTAATGTCGGCCCTAGGTCGGTCCTAGGTCGGTCCTAAGGTCGGCCCTAGGTCGGTCCTAAGGTCGACCCTACAGGCAAAAAATAAATTAACGAACTAAGAGCTTAGTTGACTTATGTGCATGCGCAAAATCAACTAAGAAGTTAGTTGATTTTTTTTCATTGCTACTGTCCAATGAAAAAAAAAATTTTTTTTGTGCGCATGCGCATAAAGTCAACTAACCTCTTAGTTGGTAAATTTATTTTTTAGTTGTAGGTCGGTCCTAAGGTCGACCCTAGGTCGGTCCTAAGGTCGACCCTAGTACGGGTCTAAAAATTGTTTTTTGCTACGTTGTGGAGAAAATTGAGGTTAACATTTTTATGTATGAAAGTATTTGTCCGAGGCCTCTCCTTAATGCCCTAGGTACATACTAAAGTTGGCCCGAGACAAAAAAAATGTTTTTCTCCTATATTATAGAGAAAATTAAGGGGAACACTTTTGTCTAGTTGGGGGTCAATTTTGTGCTTTCGGAAGGGGTTTTTTACACCGTTGCTTCGGACGATTTTTTCAATATTACCCTCTCGGCAATTTCCAATGCAATTTAATTTGGACGTAATTTTATAAAGAGTAAAGTGTATAAGAGTAATGCAATATTTACTTAGATACGATCGAGTGTTTTTGCAACATCTATTCTGACGCGTACGGGTCCCTTGCATATGTTTTATGACCAAATATATTAACATTAACGACATCTAAAATCTTGGACTTTTTCCCTTACTGCTCATTTGCTTTCATAACTTTGACATTTAAAATGTTTTTTTGACAGTTGAAATAGACCGGCTTAAACAAACTTATTGAAGTTATCACAGGTGCTCTGAATGTGGATAAGTTCGAGTTCTGAGACATTTTCAAACAATGGATCAGAGATACCGAAGAATGAAGATGTCATTTTCCGGAGAAAATAAACTAAACTGAAGATGGATTTAGAATCTCTCACGCGTGATGGGTTATGAAAGTAAAAGAGACAAATTTATTTCAATTCTGTCAGAGTGACAGAGTCAATTTTCATTCATTAGTCAATGATTTGCAGGGTTTGAAGTGCCTTTCTCTTTCATGGTACATAGGTGAAGTTGTATTGGAGAAGGAAGGTCGTAAAATAAAATGGGAAAAGCGAGAGATGGCAGTTCCATAAGTAAAACAAAGGCTAGGAGGCCTTGAACATAACCTCATAAACTTGAAATAGAAGCAAGGCGTTAGCGGTAGCCTGTTTTTCATCACGCAAACATTTGTGTATTGGCACAACACAAATTTCATTACACTGATGATTCGTATACAGACCCCGTAGGCGCATGGCCTTTCCGAAAAACAACCATAATTTACACGCCACAATTTGAATTCGGCTTTTTTATTTTGATTGCTAAATTCAACCGTATGAAATTACACAAAAATATCGCAGAACATAAAACACCCACGAAAAATAAAGTATGAAAAATATCACACTTGACTGAAAATCTTAAAAGCAAATACAAAATTATGTGAAGAAATTACTTTTGCTTTCGGTATAAAATGATTTTCTATAGAAAACACAAATTTGGCATTTTTTTCTCTTTTTCACCATTTCCTCGCGTTCACCCTCAAACCCAACAAGTCACTTTCGAGAAAGAACAAACCAAATTATATAATAAAGCATCAAGCGGCAAAGAATAAGATAAAAAAGTATACAAAAAATAAAAAGAAATCGCAAAAAATTGAAACTCAGCTGAATGTTTCTTGTATTGTATAGTGTACACAACCCAGTACGTCTTTAGCCTTAACCTATACAATAACTATTTGTACAGATTCGTTCTATTTCGTTATGTATATTAAGTCATACACACAATGCCATTTCATTTATCTGGCGAGCCCCTTAAATTTCTCATATTATCCTCCTATACCATATTGTAGCTGCTAGCTTAAAAGGAATCTAAGGTTTTATGCCGAAGGAAAACCTTTTTTACTTTTTCCTTATATTTTGCGAAGAAAAAACAAATTGTTGAACAATCTAACGAAAAAATACATAAAACGGAAGGAGAGATTGAAGAATAGGTTATTCCATTGCCGAAACTGAATCAGTGTTAGGTGAAACGTTTTCCGGATAAAATGAAATTATTACTTTAATCTACTGGTATTTGATAAAAATTTTTCATAAAATTACGTGATCCCCAAAGGTTTTGTATGTGTCTCACCAGCAGTAACAGCGTGCAAAAATAGAATGACTCAATGCCTTGTTAGCGAACGAATTACTGTTGAAAAATCAATCAAATTCAATTAAAGAAACGTTCGTATAGCGTTTCCCCATTTACCTCTGCGTTTCATTTTTTTCAATCTCATGGACTGTCACTTTAAGTTCAAGAGATTGGAACAAGAAAAACATAAATCATCGTACATACAGTGAAGATTTTTCTTTTTTATTGAACATTTTCTCTTTTTTTTTTCTTTTATTATGTATTGTCACAAGGTTGCTTATACGTCTCAAAAACAAGAAGTATGGGGTGATTAAATCACTCCTGATGAAAATGCTTTTCTGTTTCCGTTTATTTTTTGTGTTTTTTTTATAAAGTACGTTACATAATGGACAATTTAATTTGCTTCGATGAAAACGAGCTTTAATTTGAAAGCATCCAGATTTTCGTTCTAGTCATTTACTAAGTAATTTACGGTTATTTACACAATTTTACTTATTCAGAGGTTAGAGGTTTTTGCATATTTTGAAGCCTCACTGAGTTCGCAATGATAATATTAATTTGTTGATGAGAAAAAAAGGAATTTTTTGTTAGCTTTGTATTGCTACAATCATAAAGCTTTGCTTTTGAGAGGTTTAGAGTCGTACGAAGCTCTAGTCTTATAGTTTGTGTTATTAGGTTGGTTTTTTTTCGGGGTCGGGTCGGGGACTCAGCTCTTCCAGTGTCTACGTGGTGTGGAAGGCAAACATATTAGACACGTATTTTTTGTAGACGTCGAAAACGTCAATGTGTTATGCACTCAAAAAAAGGGCAAGAACCCTGGAGGTATTTTTATCGGGAAGTACCCGAAAACTGTGACAATTTCGTACAAATTATGATATCATAGGAAATGGGGAGTTGAAATTTTGAATTGGAAGTGGCCTGGGCCACTACAAATTGGTGACCCCGACGTGACTTGAACACTGAACTTTCATTTTTTTCATTGTATTGGTAGCAAGTTTCTCAACAGTGTGATAAATTGGTATTTCGATTGGTAACTGATATTTTCATCTCTTTCGCTCGTACACCACGATCAGACTCAGACTTCACATGACAGACTCAGTAGATCTCACCTATTCCTGTCAGAGACATTCTTAGAGAAGTCAACATCCCCTTCATACGGTCGCGTTTATTTGAAGCGACATTCGCTGTTGGTCATTGTTGACTCCTTAGTCCTTCCTAGTCGAAATTTGGGCAACAGTGCCTATTTCAGTGAGACAGGACACTGTTCGCTTGCCATTCGGACAGCGTCGGGGCGCCACCTGTCATGTTGTTTCTTAAATCCCACTGTAATAAACAGTGAGAACTAACAACAACTGCCGCCGCTCGGTCTACCTACTTAATTGGTTTGATTTTTGTAAATCTTTTATTTAATTTAATTACTTGGTACCTGGTTGGTTTTATGCCATCTTATCTTTCCTTTTTTGAGCCTACCAGGTCTTCAGCATTTTAAATGTTCTTTATCTATGTGTCCCTGCGCTTGCTGTAACAAAACCTTGACCTTGCAAAACACACCAACTGGTCCCTGTGAAGGCCTGTAGCCAGGGATCGAGCCCCCTCACTAAATTGATAGAATTATATGAAATTTTGAGTAACATAGCAAAAATTCTAACAGATCTATCTAACAGAACGGTTTTTATCTATCTATCTATGTTCTATCTATCTATCTATCTAAAAATTTCATGTGCCGCTTTTCCGGAAAAATTCTGGAAAAGCCGTGGCATGAGGAAAAGTGGTCAATTTTGAGGGTTTTTTAGGTAATGCTCGAATTTCTCGAAATTTAGCTCCGGAGTGACAATAGCTAGAGACTTGGCTTCTTCGGGAAAGTTATAGAGTTTGGTCAGGAGAACTTTTTGGGATTTCATGAAAATGGCTGCCAACTGTCAAAGTGACACCATATTGGATTTTTTGCTGAATTCTGAATAAGAATACCTAGATAGTGGGTTTCTTCAGGAAAGTTATGTGAATCACTGAGAAGAATTGGTGACACGAAGTGTTCCGAAGGTAGCATAAAGCGACACGAAATGTTCCGAAGGTAGCCGAAGGTGTTGCAGAAAAATTTTTTTGGAGAAATTTTTTTTGGAGAAATTTTTTTTTGGAGAAAAATTTTTTACGGAGAAAAATTTTTTCCGGAGAAAATTTTTTTTGAAAACTTTTTTTAGAAAATTTACCTTTCCCGGACAAAATTTTTTTCGGAGAAAGGAGTTTTTTGGAGAAATTTTTTTTTTTGGAAAAAAACTTTTTTGGGAGAAAATTTCTTTGGATCAAACTTTTTTTTTGGAGAAAATTTTATTTTTTGAGAAAAAGATGTGTTTTGGAGGAAAAACTTTTTCTGAGAAAATTCTTTTTCGAAGACAATTTTTTTTCGAAGACAATTTTTTTTCGAAGACAATTTTTTTTTGAAGACAATTTTTGTGTTCAAAGTTTTAATTTCCTGAAAAAATTACAGAGCTTTTTTCAAAACAAAATTACGTTGTGTCACAAATGCCGGACCCACCAGCGGAATAATTTTTCAACACTTTCAGTTTTTACACGCAAAAATTTAAATTTACCTTAAACAATCTACCCAATAAGAAACAAAAGCCAAATTTTTGCAGCGCAAAAACTGAAGGTGCAGAAAAATTATTTCGTCGTTGGGTCAGGCATTTGTGACGCAATTTTTTAAACACAACGTAATTTTGTTTTGAAAACAGCGCTGTAATTTTTTCAGAAAATCAAAACTTTGAACACAAGATTCCATTCAAACAGACTTCTGCGTATTATCAACGATAGCGTCATCTCAAGCGATATCATTAATTTTGGAAGCAGACTCACGGACTGCGTCACACTCTACCTTAAAAGAGGTTTTTGTTGTGATCACAATTATTGACCGAAAAAAGAGAGTCTAGTCCAATACTTCTACACTATTTTTTGCACGTTACCGAACCACATAATTCCAAACAGTTAAATATCAAAGACCGTTAATGTTTCCTACTTTAAATTGATATGTAATTTTCGATTTTTTCTTAAGAGCATCAAATTTTCGCGACCGCACAATTTCAAAGCAACTAGGATCTCCTCTTTCGCTCGTACAACACGATCAATAAGAAATTGATTCAAAACCTATCGTGCAACAAGTAACAAGATATCGACATTGTAAGCTTAATTAAGTTGCTTGTTGAAGACCGTTATTTTTTACATCCAAACTGAACAAAAATACATATGATATACATTCGAACATATTGAGTTCCTATAGAGTTTACATTATTTACATAGAATGTTTCGTAGAAAGTGATGGATGCCGAATCAACAAAAAAACATTGTCTGTCCGTAATAGAGACGTGCGCTGATTAAATATTTCGAGATTCGGAAGCTTGGACTGTTCCAGATTTCGTGTCAAAAATCGTTTTCACCACGTATACATAGCTGTGGTGAAAGCGAGGTGAAAACGGTTTTTGCAACGAAAGCAACAAGTGTGTGTGTGTGGTGGAAACGATTTTTGACACGAAATCTGGAACAGTCTGAGCTCTCGAAGCGCATTTAAAGTTTTATAATTAACGTCAGTGTACCTATTTTTTGAACGTCTTATTTTTTTATACTTTCGACCGTTCGCTTGACTTAAAGCTGCAAAAAAGCGTGCCTACAATTATATTTATTGGACCCGTACGAAGTACAAAGGTCCTATACGTTTACTACAAACAATTTTATTGTAACATGGGGTAGATCGAGGTGGGAGAGGGGGGGATGCATCTATTATCGTCTAGAGATGACGAATCAGCAATAAAAAAAATGTCCGTCTGTCCGTCTGTCTGTCCTTCCGTCTCCACTTTTTTTTCCAAACGGCTCAACCGATCACCCTAAACTTTTTTTTCCCTGAAAGGTACATGCCTCCCATGATTCAAGTTCAAAGATGAGCAAAATCGATGAAGTGGTTCCGGAGGTATGGTCGAAGAAGTGACCAAATACATGGTTTTTCGAAGGTCGGTGAAGCTTTTTCGCAAATATCTCAGCAAGTATAGCACGGAAACTCCTCATTTTGGTGTCAAATGAAAGCATTTGATGTCATAAAACTGGGAAAACATTTTTGTGGGAATTGGTACAGGGGTCTGGGCACTGGGACCAATGGAATGGACGAAATTGAGATTCTTGGCCATATACGAAAACAGATTTTCATCTATATTTCTTTAACTATGCAATATGGAGATTTACTGTCAAAGGCAAAGTTGTTGAGAATTATATTTAAGCGAACACATGTTTCTGGGTTTTGGGGAAATATGGCCCAATTCTGGTATATGGCCACTTCCATAATTGGGCAGGATGACCCGGATCTCCAGAACTGTGAAAGTTAGAAAGTTGGTTCCAAAGGCAAAGAGATTTGAATGGTCTGAGACGTACTTCGGTAGGGCCTTTTACATTACCTTGGGTAATTTCTATAGATCTTTGAAATTCTTACAGTTATAAAAGAACAGAAAACGATGGATTGTTTGCTTATTTGAATATTTAGGTACGTTCGAGTCACTTTGCCACATCTATTCTGTTTTGTTGTTTTTGTTTATTTGCCTTTGGTTATGTGTTAATTTTTTAGTTAATTTTGCGTTTTTCTAGATGTGGAAAGAGTAATTCGATTTATTATTTAAACAATTTACAATAAAAACAATAAAAATGTACCATGTGCTGTGCCTATTATTGAATGTGCCATTTTTGACATTTCAAATGCATGGCAAACTATGATTTGTTCAAACGTTCAACAATAGGAACCAGTTCAATAATAGGTACGCTGACGTTATACGTCGGCGATAATTTTTTAGAAAAATAGTCGATTTCATGTCGGCGGCGACTCAATATGCCCAAGAGAATGAAAAAACTCGAATCGACGAGCGCACGACTCTAGTCCGTAATAATTAGTGTGAGGTAGAACACCTTATGCCCATGTCCGAATTCGGACAGTAACAGTAAAAGCAGTGATTGAAAAGGGGTTCAAATTTATTGTTCACATCAAATTTACCTCGCAGCAATTAAGCATATAGAACAGTGAAGGGTGTGTTTATTGCAGACAATCTTATAAAACGTTTTTTTTTGTTTCGAAATTAGAAAGTGTAAGAGTTCTTTCAATAATTGGGATATACATTTTTGCCTCCTACATTTATTTCTTCTATATCTACGCATATCTACCAGAAATGGGTATAGAATTTGTCATATCCTCGACGCCTCTGCGTTGACGACATCAGAAAAAACTCAATTAATCGACAAAACCAGCAAATTTAATTCAATCGAATTGCTGACAAAAAAATATAAACAAAAATTAACACTCTGCGCCTCAATAAACAACAAACAAAATCACCACAGTGCAAACAATGTTTTTTCTGTAAATATTTATTGAGTTTAATGAATAATATGACGAAAGCACGGTGTCCTCTGCGCGCTAGTTAATACATTTTTAATGAGAAAATCAAACATCCTTTTTTCTATGCCATCAGTGTTTAGATTGGATTCGGATTTGTTTTGTTTTTCCAACTCGCTACATAGTAACAAAACATTTTCTTAAACTTCATCAAATAAAAAAGGTTTTTCCTCGTTTTTTTTCTTTTGTCAAAGATCTTTTAAACCCCTAACCATTCGACTCAACAAATCCAGATATAAATTCGCACTGAATCATTTGGTTTATATGAATTTAATACACCAAATTGTAGCTGAACATGCTAGCTGTGTTATACGATTACGTGTATAATTTTTCCGCATACAAGTTATCTTAAGCATTTTCTCGTTCGTATTATCCAAATGTTATACAGAACATTTTCATTTACCCATGTCAAGTCAAGGCAAAGGATGTGGCGGCTTTTTTTTCCTTCGCTGAAAAGGTATATCTGTCTAGTGTGCGTATTTTTCGGGTATTTCATTATATATGAACACACAACCCCTACGAAATTGCTACACTTTTATTTATATGTTTGTTTATCATGTCTTGTTTTTCGATGTTGATGTCAAAATATCTTCGTCTGCAAGGAGTTTCAATATTTTCCCTTATGATTAATTGATTATGAAAGTACATTAATTTTCTGTTAAGGTCACCGAGAAGTGTATGCACGTTAATTATATTAAAGATTGTATACCGTTGGTTATAAAGGGACAAAAATACCTCGAATTCATCATAATTTTATGATATTCACTCACTAGAAACGTAATAAATTTGTAAAAATGTTTAATTTATGATTCGTTCTTTAAGATGAAAATGTTACTGCAACATTGAGAGTAAATGGTTTTTTCGGATGTGGCAACAAGAAGCGGAAAAAAGTCTAGAAAATTTGTTACAGTTATTTATGAAACCGAATGGTTGATACTTTTCTGAGATTTATGTACACGAGGTAATTTAACAACGACAACGAATTGCATTAAATCTTTTTTGTAATTTTACTTCGATTGCTAGTTTAGTATCCTATTGTTGTAATTTTTCTATTTATTTTCTGGACATAATCATTCGGTCGCGAAAGCATTTCTTCACTTCGTATATATATACACATGAGTCTGTTTGTTGGGATCAGAAGTAGGTCTATTTTAACTATTAAAATGACGTTTTAAACGTCAAAATTATAAAAGAAAAAGTTGGGACATTCCAGCGTTGGTCTTGTAACGTTTTAGCTTTATCTTGGGAACTGCAGATCCTTTAACTTTTTGCTGTTCTACAAAGTGCTAGGAAATCATGAAGCTAAGAAAAAAGGTCTTTTGTGTTTTTTCCGTATCTTTTGTATTTTCCGAGATATTTCAAAGTTAAAGTTACATGTAACGAGACTAACGGTGGAATGTCCCGTTAGGAAAAAAGTCCTGTGTGTGTTATTAGTGTTAATTTGATTAAAGGAGAGTCCCATTATCATGCTCGGAGGAGAACGTGACACAGTCCCCAAAACCCCAAAACCACAAACCCAAAAAACTCCATACAAAACCCTTTGGGACAAGACACGATATATAGGCGAACTTTGGAGTTTTTTCCCCCTGTGTGTGGGAAGTGTGTGAGATGATGTGGGAAGTGTGTGGGATGATGTGGGAAGTGTGCTGGAGAACAATTTTTTTCGGAAAGAAAATTTTTTTGGGAAAAAAATTTTTTTGGAGAACAATTTTTTTCGGAAACAAGATTTTTTTTGCAGAAAATTTTTTTT
>CM055405.1:51177662-51204600 GCA_029228625.1 Pseudolycoriella hygida | reverse complement strand
GGGACAAGGAGCCATATATAGGCGAACTTTTGAGTTTTTTCCCCTCGCCCCCATCCCCTCCAAATTTTAAAAAAAACAACGTCGCAGCAGCTTTCAAACAAGCCCTCACGCATCAAAATCGGTTGAAAATTGGCTGAGATATCGAGGTTTGAAAATGACACTTTTGTATGGAGAAATAATTTTTCTATTGTTCTCATCATTATGGAAACTTTTTTTCTGATCTGTCGGTTTCTATCTATCTATCTATTAGAGATGAGTGGGTTGACCATTTTTCGAAACCCGACCCGGACCGAACCCGACCCGGACCGAACCCGACCCGATAAAATTTTCGAAACCCGAAACCCATGAACCCGAAAAAAACAATTCAGGTTCGGGTTCTGGTCGGGTTTTTCGAATTTCCGGGAACCCGCTCATCTCTACTATCTATCTATCTATGTTCTATCTATCTATTAATAATCTCGAGAACTAGACAGCCGATCTTCCTGAAATTTTCAAGGAACGTCAGTCTCAGCCCCAAATGAAAATTTCATATGCCGCTTTTCCGGGAAAATTCTGGAAAAGCCGTGGCATGTGGAAAAGTGGTCAATTTTGAGGGTTTTTTAGGTAATGCTCGGAGTTTTCGAATTTTAGCTCCGGAGTGACAATAGCTAGAGAGTTGGCTTCTTTGGGAAAGTTATAGAGTTGGGTCAGGAGAACTTTTTAGGATCTTAAGAAAATAGCTGCCAGCTGCCATCTTGGATTTTCGTTTATGCTTTTTCGGTTTTCGAATTTTAGCTCCGGAATGACACTACCTAGAGAGATGGTTTCTTCTAGAAAGGTATAGAGATTCATCAGGAAAATTTTTTTGGGATCATAAGAAAATGGCTGCCAGCTGTCATAGCGGCGCCATCTTGGACTTTCGTTTATGCTTTTTCGGTTTTCGAATTTTAGCTCCGGAATGACACTACCTAGAGGGATGGCTTCTTCAGGAAAGTTATAGAGTTTCATCAGGAGATTTTTTTTGGGATCCTAAGAAAATGGCTGCCAGCTGTCAAAGTGACGCCATCTTGGAATTTTTGTTATCTTCTGAATTAGAATAGCTAGAGAGTTTATTCCTTCGAGAAAGTTCGATAGATGACTTGGGCATTCTTTTAATGATCCTACGCGCGGAAATTGGTGAAAATCGAGGCGAAAGTTTTTGGCAAAATTTTTTTTCGTCGAAATCGATTTATATTGACTTGCGCATCATTTTGATGAATAGAAAGTGGAGTCGCCGATGTGCAGAAGTTGGTCAAAATCGGAGGTGTTCAAACGAAATGGTCAAGAAACCAAAACAAAACAAAAAACTTCCAAAACTACTGATATCACAACAAAAACCTCTTAAAACGTAAATTGTGACGCAGTCCCTAATGTCCACTTCCAAAACTAATGATATCAGTGGAGGTGACGCTTACGCTGAAAATACGCAAGAAATGACGATGCAAAAAAAACTTTTTAAAAAATTCAAATCTTTGAAATTGCGTCACAAATGCCAGAGCCAACGACGAAATAATTTTTCTGTGCTTTCAGTTTTTACATAGCAAAAATTTGACCTTATTGATGCCTGACTTTTGAGGATAACTTTTTACTGAGTTCAAAATTAGTTTTTCAAACTCTTCTAAAATGTACCCAACTAACTTTATTAACTTAGTTTATGAGAAAATTTTGCATGTGAAAACTGAAAGTGTGGAAAAACTATTATGTTGATGGCTCTGGCATTTGTGACGCAATTTCAAACATTTGAATTTTTTAAAAAGTTTTTTTTGCATCGTCATTTCATGCGCATATTAGAATAAGCAAATTTAATTAATCATAACAGTCATTCAGTGATAATAAACTAGTTTGTGAATGTTCTTAAGTTGTAAATCTAGTAGTTTGCTATTGAAATTTATGCCGTTGTAAAGAAATCCGTATGTTACATTGACGAGGTGGAATAGCCGTTATATACGATAAAAATTGAATATTTTGTGGCCATTTTAGTGAGGTACGTCTAAAAATTCAACGCGTACAGACGTTCCTCACTAAAATGGCCGCAAAATATTCAATTTTTATCTCAAATATGTCATGTAAAGTGCCGTTGGACACGTCACACATGTGGCTTTCAGAAAAAAATTAATCCACGATAATTTATTGCAGAGTGTGCAGAGTGGAGCTGCAGCATTTCTTCTGATTTTCGCGATTTTATTACTATTTTGCTCTTGAGCACCACCTAAATCACTTCAGATCAAGTCGGCTCCATGGACACTTTTTGTCAGGAACACATTTAGAATCGTTTAAGCGCTGGGGTCCATACCTTACATTTTTTTGGACCACCCTAGTGCACATATGACGTCACACTTGCTATAAAATCCAAAAAGTCCATAGCTGGTCAGCAATTTTGCTTATAGTACTCTGGCTGCCCCCTCCCCCCCAAATACACCCCCTATTTGGGGGGTAGCCAGAGTTCTATAAACAAAATTTGCTGCCCTGATTAAGTTATGACCTTTTTATGGATACTTACTTTTTATAGCAAGTGTGACGTCATATGTGCACGACCCCTATTTGCATTGGCTAACTGTTTACTTTAGTTTACACACAGTCAATCGCAAACTTCGACTCAAAGTAGTTTCCCTTGGGTTCATTTAGTGAAGATTGACCGTGTATATAATATATTTATGTTTCTATTGTCTGTCTTGTTCAGGTTTTACCATCAAATGAAATGTTGAAGTATCTGAGAAAGTTGTGAAAATATTTGTTTGTGCTAATAACTCTAGGGATTTGGACAGCTATATTAACTGTTGTCCCAAGTGTTCGTAAAAACATAGCAAGTGCCAATCGTATTAAAGACAGAAATATTAGAGAATTAAGTGGAGGAAAATAGTTGCTGACGACAAAGAAAAGTACCTCACACCGAAAGGTAGTTAATGGTCCATAAACTGTTATGACGATGATGACTCCATTGAATGAAATTATCTTCTGATGTGTGTATTATGTTCCATCAGATATTCTATCCCGCTGTGATTATATTCTCGTTATTTGGACTACAATACATAGGTCAATTTTTCGATATTTCGTTCAATATTCTTATTTGATTGTCTCAAATTTTAAGACATCAGTAACATGTAACCTACGAAGTTTTCCCTTTATTTCTTCTTCGTACTATATTTCTGTATATTGTAACTAAATATCTATTGAACGTAACATCATCACAATTAGAAACTATCTCTGTTAATGTTCAACATCAATAGAAAAGATCAACATTTTACTCACCAGTAGCAAATATTATGGCTTCAGTCCAATTAAATTTCTTTGATATACTTTTGACGGCATAAGATATTGTTTCGTACGACGGTAGATATCGTTGAGTTGTCGTCTGGAATAAAACAAAATATTATTACGAAAAATGAAATTTAACCTTGAGCACGGAGTTGAGATAGTGGAGAAAGAAGTCTGAGACTAGTAAAAAAACGAAACGCAAACCCGTACAATTCCCTAAAAAACATACGTCTGTGTCATAAGAAATATTGGCAAATGTAATAACATTTTGTTAAATTACTGGAACTGACGTTATGGAAAGAACAGCATCTGGGCAGGACACATCGCAAGGATGACTGACGAACGTTGGACCAAAACCATTATGAACTGGAGACCGCCAGAACGATGGACAAACAGTATAAAGCGGAGAGCAAACACAAACTGGCAACAGGTGGCAATGGATCGATTGAGATGGAAGAAGGTTGGGGAGGCCTACATCCAGCAGAGGATAACATAAAGGCTGTAAAAGAAGAAGAAGAAAGTGGTGTGCATTCGCAAACCGAACAAACTAGAGGACGATCCTGCGAGCTACCGACTTTAGAATGGAACAGAGATGCTGCGACCAAACCATGGCATTAACAACATTTATCAAAAGCGGGTTTGAACGCTCCAACGACGACACTGTCTGGAAGGAAGGTCTGTTGCTAAAATTTGTCGATACGATTCCATGTTCCGAGTTGACTCAGCTGCTGCAGGACATGCTCTCGAACGGACAAATTAAAGTGTTCATGAACGGATGAAACAGCTAGATCAAAACGTTGAGTAATGGTGTACCTCACGGTTCCGTTTTAGCATCTCTTCTCTTCTGTTTGTACATAAGCGACATGCCGGAGACAATTTCTCGTAAATTTGGCTACGCTGATGACAACGCACATGGTGTACAACGCAAAGACCCAGAATACATGGAGACCATTCTAACCGTCCGTGGACCTAGCAATCTTGGATAGATATTACCGAGATAAGCGCGTGTGCCCGAACCCAGAAAAAACGGAGGGTACTTCCACTTAAATAACAGGGAAGCGCATTTGCAATTAAATGTCACGTTTTGTGGGAAAAGAGTCAAGTCAAGTTCAAGTACCTCGGCTACACCATGGACAGAACCCAAAAACATAAGTCACATCTAGAAAAAGTTGACCAAAAACTGAAATCGAGAAATAATATCATTCGAAAGCTCGCTGAGTCAAGTAGGGGATGCGCGTTGCAAACGCACTGCGCACAGCCACGCTATCACGACCGAATACTGCTGCCCGGTCTGGCTAAGTAGTCCACATACGAGCAAAGTGGATACACAACTAAATGCCAGTCTCCACTGCCGTGGCTTTCTGTGCTAGCGAGCATTACACCATCCGATATTCGTGGCGAAGCCACTCCAGCCAGAGAGTGTGTAGCGTATCAATTTTTATAACTCAATAAATTTGTCGATCGAAGTAATCATTTGAATTGTATAGAATCGAGTTAGTTTTTCTTTACAAAAAATTGTATAAATTAGGAAGTCTGTGCGAATAAAAATCATTCTACTTCTGACTTTAGTCCGAAAAACATCTTGTTTTATTGAGCTTTAGCCTTAGTTAGAATCAAATAGAATTTTTGAGGTGATTATTGGCCCGTTTCAACTCATAAGAAGTTGAAATGAGTATAATTAACCTTAGTACTCTATAAGTGGACGAAAATCCAAATGAAACGCTCCCTGTAGTCTGTAGGCTGTAGTCAAGGAAACCTATTTGGACAGAGCCCTTTTTTAGAAAGGCACAATATTACATTTTCGATGCAAATTAAAAATGGGGAAAACTCTGAGAATCAGAAAATCTGCGCTACAATCACCTGGTGAGCGACCCGTAGGAAAAAGTAAGAGGTATGGATGGTGCGCGAAAAATCTGGTGTCAGCTGAATAAAATCAGAATTGGTCATGGTCGCTGTGCGTATATGCTCCACGAATGGAACGTAAGCAATACACCAAACTTTGACTGTCCCAACATAGCACAGACTATCGATCACATTGTCTGGTGGTCTAATCTGCCACTTTCATCTAGCATCCTTCCAAAATCACTCCTGCTCCTCTTCTCAACCCTCTGTCTTATTCCTCCTTCACCTAATTTCCCTCCCGATCGCCCTACTTATCTTCTCTCAACCCCACACCTGACTTCAATCTGTTCATTTATTTCATGAAATTTCGTGTACAATGGCGGTCGAGTAGCATGAGTTACGCTTACTATGTAAACCCTACAGCAAAAAAAAATCTCAACTCGTTTTTAACTGGAATTGTTGTATTGCTTTGGTCATAGGTACATAAATCATTTATAATTTGGTATTGCTTGGGAAGCAATAGTATCAGTTACGAAGTACTTCATAAAACCGTCAGAGGTGAGAGATCTGAGAAATCTATCAACCTTTATGTTAGATATGAGAGATCTAGCGTACAAACAAAATCAATTTGTCGAAGAGTGTGCATAAAAGCAAAGGCAATTTAGATGTTTGGGTCACACCATTCTCTGCTCTAACAGGTGTTTGGTAACACATTCTCCGTTTATTTTTGCTGATATGGACATGGTCCTGCGACAAAGGTGCACTGATGAGGCGTAAACAAGCAAAACTTTGTTCGTCGATATAAGGTAATTACTCGCGTAATTTCTTTTTCCCTTGTTGCCTGCGTTCTTCATTTAGATCCTAAGAAAACAGGATGATGTCTACACAACCTTCTGTATGACATGCCCTCAAACTACATCATTATTGTTGAAAACGTGCATATATTTCCCAAGAAAAACCTATTGAAATTTCTGTTAAATTAACATAGAACTCATTTGTTGTCTAAACGTATATGGATGTTGAATGTCCCTCAAGCAATCATTTTTCTCTATTCAAAGGAAAAAAACTTCTTCTCATGCGGAAAGCAAAAAAAAAACTTTAGCTAATGTTCAAATGTTACACATATTTATGTGTAATAGCGTATAGCTTAGTTTGTGGTTAATGTTAAAACTTGGGCAATGAGAAGCTTTATCTAGTTCAAGGCTTCCCAATTGTACACTCGTCAAAGCCTTCTTCATCATATGAGTTACATACATTCACATGATATGACAAACGAACACAGTTTTAAATAGACCAAATTAATGGGAAAGGGATGTTTACTAGTTTAGTTGAGTTTTTAGTATACAACTTAATATACAGATAATAATAATACACTTGGAAAGTTGAACTGTTCGAACGAGATTTCTCACAAAACATTTCAGTTTGATATGTGGATATCGTACTCGACAGCCAGCTTATATACTTAGTTAAGTCTAGTGGATTTTCTTCATTCATACCATCTACACACACATAATATAAGCGTCCATTTCTTTTATGTTTATTGAGTTTTACCAACTAATACAATAAAATCAATTTTATTAGCTTAATTTAAGAATTTTCGGGCCCAACTTTTGTTTGGTTACGTGAAGAGGGCTTTTACGATTGTATGCTCGAAGCTCTTGAGAGTTTTAAGACAAAGTCCAATTATTTTAGAATTTTAGGCACACAATGTGATATTAAATGGTAGGCAAAATATGATTAGGGTGAACGATTTAATGTGGTTTTTGGTTTGAAATGTTTTTTGGAAGCGAGAATTTTAACAATAGAAATTGTTTATCCGAGGGGGGATAAAATTTTGTCACAAGTTTAAAATCACTAAGATTTATGAAGAAAACTCCAAATTTTTGTAATTTTTAGATGAATATGTTAAATTTGAATCTAGTAGCCGGTACCTTAGGACGCAATACTTTTCAATTTGACACTAGGCTGCCCTCTATGTGACATTGAACCATGAAAAAGAAGGCAGCCTGGTATCAAAAATTGAAGCATATCGCCGTGACGGCAATGACGAGTGCTTTACAACGAACGTACTAAATTTCAACTTGACACCAGGCTGCCGCTGCCGTTTACATTTTAACAAACATAGCTCAAGAACGCAGCCTGGTGTCAAGATAAAAAAGGATGCGCTGTAAAGCATTCTTTAATGTCGTCATAGTGATATACAACAATTCTTTGCACAAGGCTGCCTTCTTATTGACCTTGAATTATGACAAAGTACGCAGCCTGGTGTAAAATTGAGAATTACTTTACCATTTCCTAACATCACTTTTCGAAACCCGACTTCTCGGCCGAAACGAAACTCTTCCACTTGTTGCAACTTTTTGAAGGCCGCGCACTTCGGACTCAAGATCCAGTAGTTTAGTGGAAGGATCAAAGTAGAGAATGAAACAACTATAATTGCAGGATAGAATAGTAGATTTTCAGAAAAACTAACAAAGTACGCCATCAATTTGTAAGACATAACAAAAAAATCATTAAAAAATCACAAAAAGAAATCATTAAAAAATTACAAAAAATCCGTAAAAAATATTTTTAAAATTTTAATCTTGTCACACGATTTTTGGGACTCATTTGCCACTCGCGTTTATCTTCTTTCACATAGAAGTTTGTTTCAGCTGAATTCATCAGATGGTAAATATTCACACTCTTATTTAATGGTCATAGGAATGCTAGAGGTAGCAGCAAAGAGATAATACGTTAACTGAATCATTTTATGAGAAGCTCTCTACTTTCGGTTGATGAACGAACTTGCCCCACGATCACACAACAAAACACGCAATGATCGCATGGAAACACATAATTTACGCATATATCGCACCTGAATTTCAAAGTTGAAGCGTACTGAAAGCGTCTATGAGAATAAACTGATTTTTGCATCCGTTTTCATCAGGTAACACTTCCCAACTGTCATGTCGGTGGGAGCATCATCCATTTTCCATATGTGAATGCCAAAAATTAAGGTTACACAGTAGATGGCGCCATTAGTCGTTTTCATAGCTGAATACGGTTCAATACACATCAAATTTATCGCTCTATAGAAGAGCTATAAGGTGGGGTTGCACTGGTCGATTACAGAAAATGAAAATCGATTTCAGAAGTTGGATGGCGAAACGAGTACATTAATGTGCACTAGGTTCTGACTCGGCACCAGGCTGCGTACTTGAAAAGTATGAATAGCCTTTATAAAGGCAGCCTGGTGCCGAAAATCAGTTAAACTCATTGTAACGGCAGTAACGAATACTATGCGTCACATAAATTTCAACACGGCACCAGACTGCTGCTGCCCTCTACATTCACAGTATCTTAATCTTAATATCTCAATATCTTAAGTAGGCAGCCTGGTGCCATGTTGAAATTTATATGACGTATAGTATTTGTTACTGCTGTTACGATGACATTAAGTGGTTTTCGGCACGAGGCTGCGTTCTTTATGGCTACTTAAATTTCAGAAGTAGGCAGATTGGTGTCAAGTTGGAACATTGTGCGTTCCCCACTCCAACATTGCCATAGAAAATTTTTTGGCACCAGGCTGCCCAGCTTGATATGCAGACCTCTACTTTTTTTTAAAAGGTTTTTATTAAAACTGGTCATGAAATGACCAACCATTAATTTACATCTGGGCTCGTTTTTGTTTAAGGTTTCACAAAGTTTCACAATGATAGCCTTTGCACTTGGTCTGTAATTAAGATTTTGTTGAGTTGTTTTTGCGTAACTACTCCCGACGGTTGACGAGTTCATTCGGCTTGATGCGTTTGAGACGTCTTGTGTTCTTTGCAAAGTCCAGTAAGCAAAGGGCTTCAGGATTTTCATGTTGAATAAGTCTGTTTTCGTGTTTTGTTGCAATCTTTTTAATGACCTCAGGAACTTTGATGTCACGATGAATGTCGCTGCTTCTGAGGTACCAGGGGGCGTTAACGATGGTTCATAGCGCTTTATTTTGAAATGTTTGTATTGTCTTTATTTGACTTTTGCTCGCACCCAGATAGGTTTCAGGATTTGATTGTAAATTAGCAATTTATTGTTGATTGATGTTCTCGATTTTCGGTTTAATATCCAGTACATTTCCCTGAACCGGATGTTCAGCTCTGTTATTTTAGTATTGATGAGTTCGATCCATTTTGCTTTAGCATCGATGTTCATCCCAAGGTATTTCGCCGAGTTTTTATGTGGAATGAGATTCCCGTTCTTCGTCAGTCGTTTGGGATGCAGGATCTTTTTGTTGGTGAAGTTGACGTGAACTGCTTTTTGGTCGTTCATTTTGATTCTCCATTTCTTCGTCCAGTTTTCCACAGCGTCATTAGATATTTGAAGAATTGCCGTTGATTGTACGTCCGTTTTGGCTGTGGCTGTGTTAGCTGTATCGTCTGCAAAAGTTGCCGTCAAAACATTCGGTGTTTGGGGAAGATCGCTGGTGAATAGAAGGTACAGAATAGGGCCGAGTACGCTGCCCTGTGGTACTCCAGCCTTGATGTCCTTAAAATCTGAGTAGTTAGTTCCACGGTTAACGCGGAACATTCGATCGGTTATATATGACTTGAGCAAATTGACGTATTGTATAGGTAAAAGCTGGTTGAGTTTGTAGAGCAAGCCTTCGTGCCACACTTTGTCGAATGCCTGCGACACGTCCAGAAAGATGATTGAACATACCTCTTCTCCTTCAAGCGCTTTTTCTACGATGTCGATGAGACGGTGTACTTGTTCTATTGTTGAGGGTTTCTGGCGGAATCCAAATTGGTGATTTGGTAGTAGATTTTTTTCTTCAATGATTGGTTTCAGTCTTTTCAGGAACAGTTCTTCAAAGAGTTTTGATATGATGGGTAGCAATGAGATTGGTCTGTAAGATTCCGTTTTCGTTGCCTTTTTTCCTGGTTTTAGGATCATGATCATCACGGCTACTTCCAGTAGGCTGGTACATGCATAAGTCTGAATGTTGCGTTGATCAGAAGCAGGAGCATCTGAAGTCCTTTTGTTGGTAGTTGCAGACCTCTACTTGTTGCAATTTTTCTCCATAAAAATGTTCTACACGACGATGACATAAGAGGTTCATGCCCTAGGCAAAGGACCAGTCTACTGCGTGAAACCCTTATTTCATAGTCTCGTAGAACATTTTCATGGAGTAAAATTGCCTCTGTTTTTAACCAACACGAAATATCGAAAAATAGCGCCGTGCACGTAATGTAATTTGTATGGCGTACGTTGTAATGATGCACACGTGTTGAACTCGTGGCGTACGCAATCCTTTTGCAATGACCGTATATAATACGTGCATCGAGGACATAATACGTTTGTGATGTATAAACTCGTGTACGGCCTTACGTTTCGAAAATTTTCAAATCAAATCAAAAACATGTTCCAGAAAAACTGGAAATCATTCCACCCCAAATAGAAGTAAGTACCAAACCACGAAAATTGTATTATAAAATTTGTCTACAGCAATATCACTAAAATTTAATCCGACTAAATTGCTGTCTACTTATTGTGTATCAGCGTATAAATTTTGTGTTTCGGTTTCTTTTTAATTTGGATAAACGACTACATGTGGCTGTTGAACAATGAACTTGGCATGTGCTTTTGATACTGGTGTATGTATAATATTTCAGTGAAAAGTTTACGTATTTCAGATTGGTGAATACAATGAGTTACTTAGCTAGTAATTTGGAATATTTCATTCAGAGTAACAAATTGATACAAAGTTAAGTTGTTTTATTGTAACATGCCATAAGTCTTTCGCATAATTTTGGTATTGTGTAGACAATGTGATATCTTGTTTTTAAGTTTATTAAGTTGAAACATCTTAACTTTCAAATGTTTGAACTTTGTATGGTGATTGGCGGTTCCACAAACTGCGTCATACTTTGTTGCAACCAGATTTGCATAAAGGAGATCTTAGGCACCTGAAGCCTCGAAGGGCGTATGCTTAATAAAGAGTACAATTTGCAAAAAATGTGCACTTCAAAATCCAAATGCACATTTAGTGCACTACAGTGACAAGCAATTGCTTCTGACCCCCTGATTATAAATATCAATGTCTCGTCTTTGCTACATATTCCACATTTGGTATACTTGAACATACGGCCAGCGAATATTAAAGATATATTGTAAGTGTGTAAGTTTCGAGCGCACAGTGCTCATCATCAGTAGTTTTGTATCAAACTTTTTTTATGTGTTTGAAGTGCAACTGCACCGAATGTTTGCCATCTTCAGTCGCTGCATTTAAGAGAAGGATATCATGCAATGATATATTAAGAATAGATTGGCAGTCTCTGACAAAAAATAAACACAAATTGAAGCAAAAATGAAATGAGAAAATTTTGGTAGTGTTGGTAAGTTTATGTGATTACGTATTTTCGGCGTATCCCATCAAGGCACGATTGGGAGAGTCGCTCAACCAGTCCACAGGAAGGTGAAATAAATTTGTACTCTGATGGCTCTCGCATGGGTGGCGGCTCAGGGGCAGGGTACCGCTGCCCTCAGATGAATATAGAAAAATCTTTGTCACTAGGAAAATGGGTAACTGTGTTTCTTACAGAAATAACGGGCATTCAAGGATATTGCAAACTAATTCTCTCAGAAGGTCAAAGTGGACATATAGGCCCAACGACGAAACAATTTTTCTGTACTTTCAGTTTTTACGCTGCGAAAATTTGACTTTTATCACATCGTTTACGGTAAATTTAAATTTTTGCGTTTAAAAACTGAGTGTTGAAAAATTATTCCGCTGGTTGGTCTGGCATTTGCGAATCGAAGCTTAATGCGTCACCCCCCTCTGATTTCAGAACTTTTGTAACTGGAAGAAAAAAGTTTTACCTTAGATGATTAATGCGTCACACTTTTCTGATTTCACAGCTTTTGTAAGCAGACACAAGGACTTGCGTCACACCTCCTCTGTAAGAGGTTTTTTTGCGGATATCAGTACTTTTGTAAGTTTGTAAGCAACTTTCAAGCTGCCATAGTTCTAGAGGTAAGAATCATCCCTCTGGAATCTGGAAGTGGCGTTATCCCTGGATTAGGCCGTATTTTCCCAAAACCATGAAACACGTGTACGCTAAAATTTAATTCTCTACAACTTCGCCCTTGGAACCAGCTTTCTAACTCTCATAGTTCTAGAGATTTGGGTCATCCTGCCTAATTATGGAAGTGGCCATATACGAGGATTGAACCATATTTCCCCAAAACCCTGAAACACGTGTTCGCTTAAATTTAGTTCTCTATAACTTCGCCTTTGGAACCAACTTTCTAATTCTCATAGTTCTGGAGATTTGGTTCATCCTGCCTTATTATGGAAGTGACCATATACCAGGACTGGGTCATATTTCCCCAAAACCTTGAAACACGTGTTCGCTTAAATTCAATTCTCTATAACTTCGCCTTTGAAACGAACTTTCTAACTCTCATAGCTCTGGAGATCTGGGTCATCCTGCCTAATTATGGAAGTGGCCATATACCAAGATAGGGCCATATTTCCCCAAAACCCTGAATCACGTGTTCGCTTAAATTTAATTCTCTACAACTTCGCCTTTGGAACCAACTTTCTAACTCTCATAGTTCAGGAGATCTGGGTCATCCTGCCAAAAATTGCCACAAACAAACAAACTAGTTAAAAATATTCGATTTGAGTCCATTTCCATACAAAATAGCAAAAATTTTTAATTCATATCTCCGGAACGACTGAACCGATTTTAATGAATAAAAAGGCACTTCGGCCTAAAATATTTTCCGGGGGTTACGTCGCTCGGGGGGGAAGTCAAAATGGTCCTGTTTATATGTTCTTTAGTCTACGAAAAAATTTCTTGTGAATTTTTTGGCGTGTAAGACTTGCCCCTTACTACCGTGGGGCCATGATCTACGCAGACAGCCAATCAGCACTTAAGGCATTAGATAGCCATAGATTCTCATCTTCATCAGCTCTGAAGTGTAGAGATTCCCTTCAGCTCATTGCAGCCCGAAATCAAGTGAACTTGGTCTAGATTCCTAGCCATAGCGGCTTCATGGGAAACGAGATTGCAGATAGACAGGCCCGTGAGGTGTCTGTTAAGGGCCTTGTAGGCCCGGAGCTGGGAATTGGAATCCCAATCGCAACGTTTCAAAGCTGGATTGACGAATGGAAATTCGTCTCCTTCGCGAGTTATTGGAAATACGCGAGACAGGCCAAGGCATGTATCCTCTTGAGCAAGACCAGAGCAAAAGAAGCTCTATCTCTAAGTAAACGGGACTTGAAACGAGTCGTAGGGATTTTTACAGGACACTGTCAGCTTAGGGCCCATCTCCACGTTATAACCGCTCGTATCTATCAAGAAATTATCAATGGACAAAATAAGAAAATGATTAAGTGCTTATAATCGTCAAGTCAGTAGTGACGTGAATTGTGTCTTTTAGCATCCCTTTTCGTTGATGAACCGACCCGAATTTTGAAGTCTTTCTATCAATGACACAGCAAGCTAACCTGAAGAACAATTAGTTATTTCAGTGTTCAAGGTGTTTCTACGATTTCATCATCGAATATTCATCTAAAGCTTTCAGAGAAATGAGTTGTTCTTAATGAGAAAGAATTTACTTTGTGAAATGCCAAAGAAATTTACGTAAATCACCTAACCTTTTTTTCGCTTTTATCTCCTACTGCATATTTTTACATTTTTCTATTTTAAAGCAGCCTAAAGGAATTATGCACATAAAATTAAATGAACAACATGTTGTTGGTGAAATATATAAGTAGATAAAAGTGTCTTTCCCTTTTACAAACAAGAATTGTTTCAATAAAACGGATGTTAAGCTACTCTTGCTAGCAAATCTCTCATTTCCATAAATTTTTCGCGAATTTTCAGGTTGATTTAAAATGTAATATAGGTGAGCGGGCATACCTAGTTTTGAAGCTCGCCCGCCCGATGCCCGTCGTAAAAAAATTAAAAAAGACCCGCCCGCCCGATGCCCGAAGATTTTTTTTGTGTATGTCCAATGCTCGCCCGATATTATCTAATCTACATTGCGCATTACAGTACAGTCACACACACGTACCGCTACACGTACACGTTTGCACTGATCGGTGTTGGCGAGAAAAAGAAAAGAGAGTCATAGCATTGTCATAGTCATTGTCATTGGCTTAGATTAATTGATTTAGCTCAATGTTTTCAGAACTTCTTGTTCCAACGCCCGTCCGACGCCCGAAGACTTTTCAAATGCCCATTAAAATGATGCCCGTCCGCACTTTGTGCGATCGGGCGGACATCGCTCTCCTTTAAATGTAGCCAGACATGACAGCCGTTGAGTTCCAGTCGCCAACGACAGATCTTAGTCCAGCCGACAGGCCTTTAAAAAGGTGGCTTATGCCGGCTTCAATTAGGCTGCACATTTTTGACAAAATACAATTTTATTTTTTCAGTTTTGAAAAACAATTTTAATTTGTTTATCGAAAATTTCGATTTTACAGGCGCCATTTGAGGCCGCTGTCGGTAAAAACTGAAAGTACAGAAAAATTATTTCGTCGTTTGCTCTGGCATTTGTGACGCAATTTCAAACATTTGAATTTTCTTTAAAAAGTTTTTTTTTGCATCGTCATTTTTTGAGTATTTTCAGCGTAAGCGTCACCTCAAGCGATATCATTAATTTTAACCTTTTAAGAGGTTTTTGTTGTGATATCAGTCGTTTTGGAAGTTTTCGGATGTTATAACTAAAATTCATGTGAAAAAATTTCTATTTTTTGAAAAAATTTTTCTCTGAAAAAAATTTTCTCAGAAAAGAAAATTTTCTTAGAAAAAAAAATTTCTCGGCAAATTCTCCGCAGAAAAAAAATGTTCTTCTAAAAAAAGTCTCGGAATTTTTTTTTCTAAAATAAAAAGTTTTTTTCCCAAAAAATTTTCTCCAAAAAATTTGTCTCAACAAAATTATTACCTCAAAAAAAGTTTTTCTCCAAAAAAATGTTTTTCTTCAAGAAATTTTTTCTCAGACGCAATTTTTTTAACACAACGTATTTTGGTTTTAAAAAAAGCGCTGCAATTTTTTGAGGAAATCAAAATTTTGAACTTTGAACACAAGATTCCATTCAAACAAACTTCTGCGTATTATCAGCGATACCGTCACCTCAAGCGATATCATTAATTTTGGAAACGGACTTTCGGACTGCGTCACACTTTACCTTTTAAGAGGTTTTTGTTGTGATATCAGTCGTTTTGGAAGTTTTCAGTTGTTGAAAAAATTTCTATTTTTTGAAAAAAATTTTCTCAGAAAAGAAAATTTTCTTAGAAAACAAAATTTCTCCGCAAAAAAATCTGTCTCATAAAAAAATTTTCTCCGAAAAAAATTGTCTTCGAAAAAATTTTCTCCGAAAAAAAATTTTCTCCAAAAAAATTTTTCTCCAAAAAAAAAATTCTCCAAAAAAAATTGTTCTTCAACACCTTCGACTACCATCGGAACACTTCGTATCACCTTCGGCTACCATCGGAATACTTTGTGTCACCTTCGCCTTCCTTCGAAACACTTCGTGTCACCCTCGGCTACCTTCGGAACACTTCATGTCACCTTCGGTTACCTTCGGAACACTTCGTGTCACCAATTCTTCCCACTGATTCATATATAACTTTCCTGAAGAAAGCAACTGTCTAGGTATTCTTATACAGAATTTAGCAAAAAAATCCAAGACAGTTGGCAGCTATTTTCTAATGATACCAAAAAATTCTCCTGATGAAACTCTATAACTTTCTAGAGGAAACCGTCTCTCTAGGTAGTGTCATTCCGGAGCTAAAATTCGAAAACTCCGAGCATTACCTAAAAAACCCTCAAAATTGACCACTTTTCCACATGCCACGGCTTTTCCAGAATTTTCCCGAAAAAGCGGCCTATCAAATTTTTCATTTTGGGCCGAGACTGACGTTCCCTGAAAATTTCAGGAAGATCGGCTGTCTAGTTCTCGAGATCAAAAATTATTAATAGATAGAACATAGATAGATAGGTAGAAACCGACAGATAAGAAAAAAAGTTTTCATAATGTTGAGAATAATAGAAAAATCGAATCCCAACCGACCCAGAGCCCTAAAGAGAAGCTTCGGACCCATACATCCATTGACAAAAACTTCCCAACGTGGCAAAAAAAATTTTTTTTTGGCTGAGGCCGACCTTAGGACCAATCTAAAGCAATAAGAAGAGGCCTCGGACTCATACTTGCGTGGACTTAAAAGTTCGACCCTTTTTTTTACAACACTGCACAGAAAACCTCATCATTAGAGGAATAGAGTAGGAAAACATTTGACAGGTGGAAAAAAGGAGTGAAATAATTGACAGATAGGAAATAAAGTGGGGAAATAATTTAGAGGTGTCAAATAAAGTAGGAAAATAATAACTGTCATACTACAAATGAGCCTGAATGAGTTATTTCTGGGTCTAAATTCTGTGAGGAAATCTGTCTTTTCTTGTCCGTCTGCGCAGAAAGAAAAGTCAAGTCTTACGAGTCTTACTCGAGTTATCGTGTTGACAGACGGAAGGACGGACAGAATCTGGGGCAAGTGGGTCGATATTCAACTGGTTACAAACGTCGTGGTAAACGCAAAAGACCTATTTTCCAAGCAACTATTTCTTCGTATGGGTCTAAAAACCATACGCATGTGTGTGAGGAGAATCTTATTCAATTTTTTATTTCTTGAAAAAAACAAAGTTTCTTACTCAATGGCTCCAGCGAAAATGAAAGATTTCCATAATTGTCACACAAACAAAATACTCAAAGTACACAACGTACAGCTGTAGGAATACAATGAATAATTTTACCATTTTCTGTAAAAGACAGTTTCTTTTTTGAGTTTAGAGTCGTTTCTTTCGTCATAACTTCTACAACGAAATAATAATATTTATCCGTAACAACAGGCGTAACGTTACGCATTTTCACAGCACATTATTTATGCTGTTTGGAAAATTATATGGAAATCTCCGTTTTCATTATTCGGTTTAATATCATTCTCTTTAGGCATATTCCTATGCAATAATTGTATTCACTGTTGTGGAAAGTATATGACTTGCGATAGAATACTCATAATAATTCCCGAAATGTTCTAGATTTTGAATGTTCATCTCCTCTGAGTTTTGGGTGGATTAAATTAACGGTTGGTTGGTTGTAGGAGCAACAAAATAAATATCGTTGAAATGAAAACGCAGAACAAGTGTTTCATCAAACCCACCACACGAAACTACCGAATTGCCCGAAGTGTCTAAAGCGTCTAAAGCCAATTTAACCGCTGTAGTAACCTTGTTGTGTAGGTCTATCGACATCGAATAGTTCATTTCGTAGTTGGATGGGGCCTAATACAGTGGTTAATGACGATAAATTATTGGCAGAGCTTTGAAAACTATAATTAAAGAAAACTATATGCTTTAGGATAAGCTAGGTGGAAGTGCCGGTTAACTCTGTCGGTTTTACTTGGATCTGGCATTTATACATTTCCGTTTCAATTTGGTTTTGGTAGTAGTTTGGTAGTTTAACATAATTTAAAAGATACAAAATTGTTTTCTTTCGACTCGTATAGGAGGAGTTATTAGTTTCAATTGTATTTGATCCGCCATGGGAAAATGTTAAAGTTATGCATTTACATTCAAGTCGGCAAATCTCGAGAGGAGATAATTTGAAGCTTGAATGTAAAGCAACTTACCTGGTGAGTATAAGTGATAGGGGGACAGGGAACAATTTTTCATAGTTATGGAATGTAGGAAAGTTGACAAGTTTAGGTCGCATGTGATTCACATGTGACACAAAGTTAGTAAAGGTCAATGTTTAGGCTTATGATCTTGTCTGGTAGGGAGAGTTGAGAGGACTGTAGGTATCTGATTCGTGAATTGTATGTTCTGAAGTAAGGGTTCTTAGATGCATAACAAAGGCTAATCATAGGGAGCGATGGAATAATCATAAAGAGGGGCCCGTGGAAACCGAGGGGCAAATAATCGTAGAAAATCCTTTGCCAAGTCTGGAAAATCCCATACAAAAAAGAGAAAATCCTCGAAAATCCTCACTCAGATATTAGAAAATCCCATACAAAATAGAAAATTCTTTGTCAACGAAACATACGATTATCTACCCCTCGGTGGAAACAGGCTGTAAAAGAGAATCTTGAATGCACAGATTCCCAGTGTTCGAGAGGATGTTCGACCAAGAAGAAGAAGAAAACATTTATTAGAAACATAACCAAAGACCCGTACGTATCAGGATAGATGTGGCAAACAGAATAGACGATGCAAAAAGACTCGAACGTATCTAAATATAGAAATCAGCAAAAATCCAATCTTTGTGCTCTTTTATAGCAATAAGAATTTCAAAGATCCATAGAAATTACTCAAGGTAATGTCAAAGGCCCTACAGAAGTACATCTCAGACCATTCAAATCTAGAAATGGTTATATCCAAGGTCCAAGGATTGGGCCATTTTCCCCTAAAACCCTGAAACACGTGTTCTCTAAAATTTTGTTCTACACAACTTTGACTTTGGGAGCAGCCTTCTACCTACAAGGGAACGGGTTAGCTCAGTGGTAACGTACTGGCTTTCCACCGAGAATACCCGGGTTCAAGCCCGGTGAGGATAACATTCTGTATAGGATTTTTCTTTCATTTGTAGCATGAAAGTAACGTTCCTAAGCATACCCAAGCTCCTAAAAATGGATAGTTGTGGTGTTTGGTGTCCACAACGAACCGTACATAGAAGAACGACATGTATGACGTCACCCATAAACGATGAATTCTGTGTACAGATATCTGAGTCTATCTTAAGGCGGAGATATAATGATCACCAGAATTCTGTGGTTCGGAATTCACGTTAAGCATGTGGTCCAACAAACAGATTAATGGCTGCTCACACAAATGCCCTAGAAAAAGGTATTTTAATTGTGTGTGATACACTGCATTTACGGGCTTGTTTAGAATAAGCATTGTTAAGTCGGAGGCTTGAAGATGTATCGTAATGTCCGGGCCCAAACAGCGAGATTCATTTGGCGTGTACGGCTTGTGCCGGAGGCTAGAAGATGTATCGTAGTACGTGTGCTCAGTAGACGAGGCTTATTCAACGTACCGGTTACAACTATGCGTTCTGAAATGGGAACATTTAAATGTCGGAATCTAACTAAGACAGAATACATGACTAGATGGAATGACAGAAGGAACAAAGGATCATAGAATCTGTGTTTCAAGGCCAGTTGGCCGCCTCGACCAGAAAATCCTAAAAAACTTCTACCTCTTACAGTTCTAGAGATATGGGTCAACCCTCCCAATTCTAGAAGTGGTCATATCCCAGGATTGTGGCATTTTTACCCAAAACCCTGAGACTAGTGTTCGTTAAAATTTCATTTTCTACAACTTTACCTTTAGAAGCAACTTTCTACCTCTTATAGTTCTAGAGATATGGATCATCCCTTCCAATTCTAGGAGTGGTCATATCCCAGAAGTGGGGCATTATTACCCAAAACCCTGAGACACGTGTTCTCTAAAATTTCATTTTCTACAACTTTACCTTTGGAAGCAAATTTCTACTTCTCATAGTTCAAGAGACATGGGTCATCCCTCCCAGTTCTGGAAGTTGTCATATCCCAGGAGTGGGGCATTTTTAAATAAAACCCTGTATTCTCTACAACTTTGCCTTCTTCATATTACATAGTTGAGCAATTATAGACGAAAAACCATCAGCTTTCTCCATTCCATTGGTCCCAGTACGCAGACCACGGAACCAATTTCCATAAAATTTTTTTCCCAGTTTTGTGAGATTCGACACCAAAATGAACAATTTCCGTGCTATACTTGCTGAGATAATTGCGAAAAAGTTTCACCGACCCTCGAAAACCCATGTTTTTGGTAACTTTTTCGACCATATCTCCGGAACCACTTGACCGATTTTGCTCATCTTCGAACTTGAATCATGGGAAAGATGTACCTTTCAGGGGGTTGAGTCGTTTGGAAAAAAAGTACAGACGGACGGACGGAGGGACATTTTTTTCATTGCTGATAATAAACGCATCCCCCTTCCTCCCAGCTCGATCTACCCCGTGTATAAAATAAAATTGTCTGTAGTAAACATATGGGACCTTTGTACTTCGTACGGGAACTGCCTTTGTGTCAAAGGTTGCTTGCAATACATGGTATATTGATCTATCACTTAAGACATTCGTCAAACTAACATTGAGCCGCATTTAATGCAATTCGAAAAAAAAAACTATAAACGTGTTGATTGATAATATGGACAGTCTTAGACAAAATTAATTCAGAAATCTTCTTCAGCTTTGCTGTGTCCAATTTGAATTCATTGAAGAAATCTATGACACTTCTCCCGTAGCAACCTCTGCCACCGAAAAACAGCCGGTGAACAGTCCAGTTTCGGAAATCATACGATGGCACTGTATTTCATCATTCAATAAATCACATCTAAAAGTTTAGGGGGTTCTGTTAGAGATCCAATCATCTCTTTGGCGGGTGATAGAGCGACATTGAATCATTTAGTTTCCCTTACCTCGACAAGCAGCAACATGTTTCGTACGTACGATTTGACTTGACCCGTATTCCCCTAACGTATGAGCTGTATAATACTCTATTCTACTCTGTTAAGAAATGCTCTTATCAATATTGTTAAGTCTCTGAGTATGGTTTAAGAAAGTACCTCTTCCGACAAATCAAATTCCACAATCAAAGAAGATCCTACGAAAATGTATGTTTACGGAAAGATTTCAAAGAAATATTCATTTCTATTTTGAGTTCAACTTGAGATTAATTTTACAGACGTTGTAAATCCCCATGTAACAACCGAATGATGATGATTTAGCCTATGAAAAAAATCCCAAAAAACAAATCCTAAGTTTTCTTCTTTAAAACACTCAATCAATCAAGAAACCTTTTGTGAATGTAAGAAGCAAAAAAAATCTCGAAATAAAAAGCGAACAAATCCGAAAAACCTTTTCCGCATATAAAAGTCACTTAAAATTAAATCAAGAAAATTGCTCAATAAAAAAACGATTTTCAGTCACTTGCTCCTGATGTACCTTGGTAGCGTTTGTCTAATTTTATTTATTTTGATCAGTTTTTTGTGAATCCTTTATTTTTATGTCTTTTTCAATAAAAGAATTTCGGCGTTTTGTAGACATTTCTCATCCACTTTTTTTACATTTAACTTTTTAATGAGATAAACGATTTGGTTGATGCTTTAAAATATTTAACATTTTTATTCAGCTGAGTGTCATAAAGTCGACATAATGCTTTTTTACTTTGGCACTAGCAATGAAATGAAATGTTGAAGAATGGCATTTATGAAACAAGAAAATGCTCAAGTGCAGAGACATGATATGGCGACTGGGTTACCTACATCTATAATATAAAATCCAAAATGTCACTGCACCTCACTACACCTCACTGCACTTTGCTGTACCTCACTACACTACACCTAACTGCACCTCACTGCATTTAACTGTAACTTACTGCACCTTGGTACACCTCACTACATTTTATTGTACCTTGGTGCATCATACTACACCTTGCTGCACCTTACTGCACCTTGGAGCGCTAAGATGCAGTAAGATGTATCAAGGTGGAGTCAGGTCAACCAAGGCACAGTAAGTTGAAGTGAGTTTCAGTGAGGTGTAGTTCGGTGCATCAAGGTGCAGTGAAAGGCAGTGAAGTGTAATGAGGTGCAAAGAGGTCGTGTAGTCTATGGTGGGTCGAGAAATGCGAAATGTTTTTTTTTTCAACTCTGGACCTATTTTCATCGACGTATTCAATCATTTATCTTCTTGTGTCAAAAGAAAAATTATAAAAAGTCCGGCTATTGCTTGCCCAAAGCGGTTTTTCGAAAATTTCGCAGTTTTCGTGAGTCATACTACTCTGAAGGTTGGCCATAGGTAATGTAAGGTTTGAATTGAGGAATTTTTCCACTCTTCGCTGTTATGAGTTCCTTAGGGTTAAAGGAAAACACACAGCAAAAGAAAATGAGAAATTCGTTGCAAACATATTTTTCTGAGAACAAATAGTTCGGCGGATGTCAATTTTGTTTTGGGTTTTTTAGATTTTGATACTATAAAATCGATAGTAAATGTAAATTGTTTTTTGATAAATTTGGCTTATTTTGAAGGATATTAAGTACAGATTCTTGGGCAAAAGAAGTTTTAAAATCTACTCCATAGTTTCGATCAGGGTCACCACACATGGATTTTTCTTTAATGATGAGATTTTTGTGTTGTTTTTATTTTATTGTCCTGGATGTATCGATCCAATGCCTGTCCCTAGCAAATAGGCTGACCCAAAGGTCGACCCTAAAAAATATGTTTTTGCATCGATGTTAAGAAAACTCAGCTGAGCTTTGTTGCCCACTACAAGTATAGATAGGTCCAACCTAGAGCTCTGGGTTGGTCTGTTGGCCGGCTCTAGCACAAAAAATATTAGTAAATAATTATGGGTCAGAACTGTGTGACTCTCTTAAGACATAGTTTTGACAAATTTCCAGCAAGTTCAAAGTTTCTGATCAATTCTTGAAAGAAGTTTACATTATAAGCGAAGCCATTTATTCACGACTTAATATTTTGTAGTTTAAGTTGTGAAACTTCATTTTTGGGAATTTAAAGAAATGGCCTCATGGGCTAATATCAAAAACATCTTGTAGGAAAATTGACTTTTTGTATGAGATTTTCAAAAATATTCTTCGCTCTAATGTTGGTTGACAAGTTATGCGCCTAAAAACACTTGAATTCTTCGAATACAAGGCAGAGACTGTCGAACAAGTAGAAGGTCACCCAGTCGATTTTTTTTCTTCGAAATTGGCTTAGACGGTACGCTTCTTTGCTCAAAAACTGATTATGTAGATAACTGTTTGAAGTTTAAAACAATAATTATATATAACCGAAAATTTTTTCTAAAACCATACCCCGGGCGAAGCCCGGGTAACAATGCTAGTAGACTATAAATTTGATTAAACAAAGTGTCATATGGATAAGCTTTTCTTTGCATTTTATTATGGTAACGAAATGTCAAATGATGATGATATTTGCTCACATTTTTAGTCTATCTAGGGAACCCAGCCGCCATATCATGTCTCTGCTCAAGTGCATCGGAAATCTTTTAACGTCATTGTTGCGGCAATAAGGAATGTTATACGTCATATAAATTTCCTTTTGGCACCAGGCTGCTGCTGCTCTCTATGTTGACAGTATAATATGTTGAGTCTGCAGCCTGTTGCCGTGTTGAAATTGATGTGACGTATAATATTCGCAACTAGGGTTTCGATGACAATAACAGATTTTTGGCTGCGTTCTTTATGAATACTTCTCAGCCTGGTGCCGAGCTGGAGCCGAGTGAATAGTAATGTACTTGTTTTCCACTCTGACATTGTCATAGAACTTTTTTTGGCTGCCCAGCTTGAAATACAGACCTCTGTTTGTTACATTTCTCCATGAAAATGGTCTAGACGACGATATGATAAGGAATTCAGACACAAGACAAAGGACCGGTCTAGTGTCTGAACTTCTTATTTCATCGTCGCTAAGAATATTTTCATGTAGTAGAATTGCAACAAACAATTATGGTCTTATGGGGTTGTGGGGTTGTGGAAAATGCACTAGAGCCGCGAAGAAAACACTGTTGGAAAAAGTACCGCACAATGATGACATTCGAAATCCTGTTCACTGACGTAACGAAAGTATTTCAGCAAGTAGCAATAAAATTGTTTCATTAAATTTATTTTGATTTAATCTGCAAGAAATAAGTACACTCTAGAGGAAATCAAATATTTATTTATTGCTCAATTGTTCAATTTAATTGAATACAAAAAACGGACGAATATTTATGAAGAGAGTTTACGATATATAGGAAATACAAATAAATGTTGTAAAACGCCGCCGGGGGAAAATTTTTAATGCTATTAAATTCAACAAAGTAATTGTAAGCCAAACAAATTCAAAGTCCGAATCGCTGTAGCTATTACGTAAAATTTTTAGCCATGTACGATGGACTTATATTTTCGAGGGTTGGCAACAGATACCAAAATAATTTGTTTATATCGATCCAGAACATTATTATAAGGAATTTCATTTTATGATTGAACAACAAAAATGAGATTTTTTTTATATTACACTTTCTATCTTGTAAATTGCACGAAAATTTGAATTAAAATAGAATATGCCCAACGGATATTCTTACGGAATACTTAATTTCGATTCGAATTTTCCAGTAATTTACGACCTATGTCTAAGGTCTTAGTGCTACATGAAAGTATAATTTATGCAGAAAGTTTCGAAGCGGACGAAACATGCTATCATCGTCAAAAAACCCTATATGTTAATGTCTTATTTTGTAGTGCTATCCAAGCTGAAGATTTCATAGAGGAACATTTTTCAAAAATGTGAAACTCAGCGAGTTCTAGCGCTAAAGAGATCGGCTGACAAATTTCTCTTTGGCTGGGTCTTACATGACCAGAACGCTACAAAAACGTTTACCCAGTAAAAAATAGTTATTTATTTATTTATCGCTTCGCTCGTTTGATAACTTCACTTCTAGTGACAAAAACAACCAATTTCGCAACGTGTTTCATACAAGACTTTATGCAACAACTTGTGAAACGTGAACTTTTGAATGAGTGATAAAAAGTTACTTTTTATCACTAGTGACAAAAAGTTACTTTTTATCACGCAAGTCAATTATAAAAAGTTACTTTGTATCACTAGTGACAAAAAGTAACTTCTTATCACCCAAATGAGTGATAAAAAGTTACTTTTTGTCACTAGTGATAAAAAGTAAAACCAGTTATAAAACGACCTCTCTAACGTCACCGAAACGATGCATGAAAAAGTTCACTTTTCACTCATTTGGATGATAAGAAGTTACTTTTTGTCACTAGTGATAAAAAGTAACTTTTTGTCGCTAGTGATAAAAAGTAACTTTTTATCACTCATTCAAAAGTTCACGTTTCACAAGTTGTTGCATAAAGTCTTGTATGAAACACGTTGCGAAATTGGTTGTTTTTGTCACACGATGTGGTTATCCAACTCGCTTCGCTCGTTTAATAACTTCACATCTAGTGGCAAAAACAACTCCATTTCGCAATTAGTTGCATAAAAACATTTTTTGTTTAATATTTTGTATGAATTAAATCAAACTTGCTTGAACATGACTCCTCATCTTGTGAAAGTTTCATGCAATTTTCGTAAAACCTGCATTTTTCACGATTTTCTCGATTTTTTGCATATTTTTCTCTTGCACACCGCCTAGACCACTTCACATCATCAGTGACCCAGTTACGACCGGTGGCCCCAGTCTTTTCGACCATTTGATATTTCCATACGTTTTTGAACCACCCTAATGAACACGCTGTTAACGTCATCTATCTTCGATTCTTGTCATGAAATCCATTTTTAGTTTTGGCGGGGCCTTTTTAAACTAACGAATAACAGTTGTTATAAAACATGATAAGAATCAATTATTTTCTACGAAAATTTGTAGAGAAGGAACCCTTTTACTTGCAAAAGGAATAATTTAGCAGTTGAAGAAATCTTGGAAAGTTTTAGACTGATGCCAACTATCATTCGTTTGGAAAAGCCCTGCACAAAACTGAAAATTGACTTCATGACAAGAATCACAGGTAGATGACGTTAACGGCTTTTTTGAAGGTTACGGTAGCCCAAGATTTTTTCACAAGATTTGTCCTTTCCACTAATATAACCATCTTTACTGATGGTTCTAAGATGGTAGGAGGAACGGGAGCGGGTATTTTCTGCGAGAATTTAGGGCTTAATGTCTCACTACCTCTTGGAGTATACCCGTCAGTATTCCAAGCAGAGACCTTAGCCGTAGGAAGGAGTTATGAGTGCCTGGCTGAAAGTCAGGTGGTGAATAAGCGAATTGTAATTTGTACAGATAGTGAGCGCTTTCATCTTATAAGTTCGCGGCTAAATTAAGACTGCAAACTAGAGTGTCACTGAACGCCCTCTCAGAGAACAATAAAGTATCTCTGGTATGGAATCCAGGACACTCAGGTATTCTACGTAACGAGAGGGCTGATGACCTGGCGTGCCAAGGTAGCGAAACAATCTTTGTTGGACCTGAGCCAACCCTAGGTATAAAAACCGGACTGATTATGGGACTTATAAAAAGGCGAACTAGCGAAAGGCACCAAAGATTTTGGGAAGGTTTAAACTGATGTAGGCAGGATAAGGAGTTCTCGGATGGATGTAAACCACAAACTAACAAGGACCTCTTAAGCCTTAACAGGAAATACTTGAGGTGGACAGTGGGGATGCTTACGGGTCACATATCTGAACAAAATGGGACTCAGCAGAGACCCGAACTGTAGAAGGTGCGGCGACGTACCAAAAACAGCAAAACATTTCCGGCTACACCGTCCAGACCTCGTGAACTTAAGGGTGAAGTGGTTTGGAAACCTTTACCTTACACTTGAAGAATTTCGGAAGATACCAATAACTAATATCACAACAAAACCTCTTTTTAAAAGGGAAACGTGACGCAAGTCCTCGTATCTTCTTCCAAAACAACTGATATCATATTTTTATTTTCATTTTCGATTAAAGAAATGCGTCACAAATGCCGGACCCCCCAATGTTATAGTTTTTCTGTTCTTTCAGATTTGACACAAAAAAAATTAAGTTTTGCGTGATGTGTGGAGTACGGGTAGCCACATTTTTGGCGTGCGAAATCTGAAAGCGCTTGTTGTGATATCAGTAGTTTTGGAAGAAAAGAGAAAACAAATTTTGGAGAAAAAATTTCCACCGAAAAAAATTTTCAGCAAAAAAAATTTTCAGCGAAAAAAATTTGCGGCGAAAAAAATTTCTGTCGAAAAAAA
>CM055405.1:51154545-51177162 GCA_029228625.1 Pseudolycoriella hygida | reverse complement strand
GTGACAAAAACAACCAATTTCGCAACGTGTTTCATACAAGACTTTATGCAACAACTTGTGAAACGTGAACTTTTGAATGAGTGATAAAAAGTTACTTTTTATCACTAGTGACAAAAAGTTACTTTTTATCACGCAAGTCAATTATAAAAAGTTACTTTGTATCACTAGTGACAAAAAGTAACTTCTTATCACCCAAATGAGTGATAAAAAGTTACTTTTTGTCACTAGTGATAAAAAGTAAAACCAGTTATAAAACGACCTCTCTAACGTCACCGAAACGATGCATGAAAAAGTTCACTTTTCACTCATTTGGATGATAAGAAGTTACTTTTTGTCACTAGTGATAAAAAGTAACTTTTTGTCGCTAGTGATAAAAAGTAACTTTTTATCACTCATTCAAAAGTTCACGTTTCACAAGTTGTTGCATAAAGTCTTGTATGAAACACGTTGCGAAATTGGTTGTTTTTGTCACACGATGTGGTTATCCAACTCGCTTCGCTCGTTTAATAACTTCACATCTAGTGGCAAAAACAACTCCATTTCGCAATTAGTTGCATAAAAACATTTTTTGTTTAATATTTTGTATGAATTAAATCAAACTTGCTTGAACATGACTCCTCATCTTGTGAAAGTTTCATGCAATTTTCGTAAAACCTGCATTTTTCACGATTTTCTCGATTTTTTGCATATTTTTCTCTTGCACACCGCCTAGACCACTTCACATCATCAGTGACCCAGTTACGACCGGTGGCCCCAGTCTTTTCGACCATTTGATATTTCCATACGTTTTTGAACCACCCTAATGAACACGCTGTTAACGTCATCTATCTTCGATTCTTGTCATGAAATCCATTTTTAGTTTTGGCGGGGCCTTTTTAAACTAACGAATAACAGTTGTTATAAAACATGATAAGAATCAATTATTTTCTACGAAAATTTGTAGAGAAGGAACCCTTTTACTTGCAAAAGGAATAATTTAGCAGTTGAAGAAATCTTGGAAAGTTTTAGACTGATGCCAACTATCATTCGTTTGGAAAAGCCCTGCACAAAACTGAAAATTGACTTCATGACAAGAATCACAGGTAGATGACGTTAACGGCTTTTTTGAAGGTTACGGTAGCCCAAGATTTTTTCACAAGATTTGTCCTTTCCACTAATATAACCATCTTTACTGATGGTTCTAAGATGGTAGGAGGAACGGGAGCGGGTATTTTCTGCGAGAATTTAGGGCTTAATGTCTCACTACCTCTTGGAGTATACCCGTCAGTATTCCAAGCAGAGACCTTAGCCGTAGGAAGGAGTTATGAGTGCCTGGCTGAAAGTCAGGTGGTGAATAAGCGAATTGTAATTTGTACAGATAGTGAGCGCTTTCATCTTATAAGTTCGCGGCTAAATTAAGACTGCAAACTAGAGTGTCACTGAACGCCCTCTCAGAGAACAATAAAGTATCTCTGGTATGGAATCCAGGACACTCAGGTATTCTACGTAACGAGAGGGCTGATGACCTGGCGTGCCAAGGTAGCGAAACAATCTTTGTTGGACCTGAGCCAACCCTAGGTATAAAAACCGGACTGATTATGGGACTTATAAAAAGGCGAACTAGCGAAAGGCACCAAAGATTTTGGGAAGGTTTAAACTGATGTAGGCAGGATAAGGAGTTCTCGGATGGATGTAAACCACAAACTAACAAGGACCTCTTAAGCCTTAACAGGAAATACTTGAGGTGGACAGTGGGGATGCTTACGGGTCACATATCTGAACAAAATGGGACTCAGCAGAGACCCGAACTGTAGAAGGTGCGGCGACGTACCAAAAACAGCAAAACATTTCCGGCTACACCGTCCAGACCTCGTGAACTTAAGGGTGAAGTGGTTTGGAAACCTTTACCTTACACTTGAAGAATTTCGGAAGATACCAATAACTAATATCACAACAAAACCTCTTTTTAAAAGGGAAACGTGACGCAAGTCCTCGTATCTTCTTCCAAAACAACTGATATCATATTTTTATTTTCATTTTCGATTAAAGAAATGCGTCACAAATGCCGGACCCCCCAATGTTATAGTTTTTCTGTTCTTTCAGATTTGACACAAAAAAAATTAAGTTTTGCGTGATGTGTGGAGTACGGGTAGCCACATTTTTGGCGTGCGAAATCTGAAAGCGCTTGTTGTGATATCAGTAGTTTTGGAAGAAAAGAGAAAACAAATTTTGGAGAAAAAATTTCCACCGAAAAAAATTTTCAGCAAAAAAAATTTTCAGCGAAAAAACATTTCCGGCGAAAAAAAATTTTCAGCGAAAAAAAATTTCCCTTAAACAGGAAATCAACATATGTTCAACAAAAAAAATTAAAAAAAATCAATTTCCCCCCTAAGTCCGTCCCACACCAGCGTCGGCCATTTTGTTGGTCACCCTGACACACTACACACCTAACCCATCAAATTTTCCTTTGACAACTAGATTTTTCCTAACATCTAACACAGTCCAAAAATTTTGCTCATATTTGACCCATACTTTGAATACACTCACACACACATACAAAACATTCTTTTATATGGCCTTTATATGGCGCCCTCTAAGAGCCCTGGCGCCCAAACGAGGCCGGTCAACCCCCCTTTTTTAAAATCTCATATGGCGTAGGATGCCCACCCGAAGGTCCCCGCAAATTTCAAGAAAAGTTATCGAGCCCAAAAAATTCGGTTGGCTCTGGAACTAACTAACCCACTAAGGTAGGATGTTTGCATTAACTTTGGTGTCTATAAAATAGCACATTTTGTATGGAAAATGACGATTTTCTAAAGGTCATATCTTCTGATCCACTGGACCAATTTTAATGAGTAAACTGTCAATTTCAATAAAAATTTTACGTAGAATCCGAAAAACTAGGTCTCAGGGGGATACGACGCAAGAGAAAAAAGTCAAAACTTAGCTGTATATATGGTTCCGAAATCTACGAAAACAAATTTTCTGAATTTTTGGATCGTATGGGGACTTGCGTCACGGACGCATCGCTACCGCGCGCCAATGATAGCCTCTTTCATCACAGGAAGCAAATGGCTATTATATCAAATTATATGCGATCGCATTCCTTGTCATCATTGGTAAAAATCCTAGGCCTTTTCAATAGATATGAAAATCTTGTTCTATATCGATTGATGTTCTCTGAAAAGGTTAGTGAGTGGTGCTTCAAATCGTTGACACTGCAAAAAACATATTTGCAAACTGCATGTGCATACATCTGCTGTATAGTCATCATAGCAGGAAACTGATCACGAAATAGCAGTCCGGTGGAATACGTCGGTTGGAGTTTGTGAGTGGCTTTTAGAGCTCTCTCATGTAGAACATGTAACTCATTGATAAGCCTTTTGGATGCTGAGCCTCAAACGCCAACACAGTATGTGGCAATGGATGGTGGAATAAAAAATCAATCTGAGAATCTTCGTAGGGAGAAAGCGCAATCATCTGACTACCCCGATCCTGCAAGAGATAAGTCTAATAAGGTTGGCCGCGTTGAAACTATAATTAAATCTGCGGAAAGGTCCGAGATGTTGCTGGAGACATCTGACGACGATATAAACATGTTAGTATCGTCTGCGAACCCATAAGGAGATGACTTGATTGGCAACTTGTAAAAGTAATTTATAAAAAGTTTGAAGAGAAGCGGTGACAAATTGCCACCCTGCGGTACTCCGACTGTCACATCCAATAAAGAACTTCTGTACCCATTGCACTCTATAAACTGCTTCCTACCACATAAGTAGCTCCTCATAAGGTCAAGAGCCACCCCTCGTATTCCTGAACACTCTAGTTTAAACAAAAGTAAGTTGTGGACGACAGTATCCGACGCCTTGGACAAGTCTAAGAATAGAGAAGAGACTATTCTATTTTGATCTATTTCCGAATTAATCATATCAACCAGTTCGAATAGTGCTGTGTGCGTCCCACTCCCTTCCCTGAATCCGTATTGCCTGTTGCTGAAGAAACCACAGTGCTAAAAGAATGACAAAAATGATTGTTGGATCACGGTTCTAGTATTTTGATAATCGCTGGTAGAATAGAAATCAGCCGATAATTGCCAACCTCACTCCTGAGACCTTTCTTATAGAAGGGAATCACTTTTGCAGTCTTCATGCTATCTGGGAATTTACCTTGCACCATGCATAGATTGAACAAATCAGTCAAATATGGAGACACTGTTGAAATGCAGCACTTCAAGGAGCTCACTTTCACATTATCGTATATCTTGTGAAATGTTTAGTCGAATAGATTATGGCCAACTCGTGTTCTTGTGAAAAGTAAAATCTTGTGAAATGTGTTCTACCCGCAATCTTGTGAAAAATGCTAAATCTTGTGAATTCTATGTCTACCTGTTATCTTGTGAAAAATGCTACTACTGCAACCCTAGACATCGGACACGTGACAACTGAACTTTGTATTAAATAACTTTTAGTGAGAAAGTGGAAGCTTTTATTTAACTGAAAGTTTTTTTGTTGGTAGGTACTTTGATGTTACAAATTGTTGTATAAATTGTTTTGCTGATAAAATTAGTTTTCATATTACGCTTTCTTTGAAATCAGATTCTGAAATATTTAATTTGAAAATCGTACGAGACCGTCGTAGCTTTTAAGCGGTTCTTCAGAATTGTGGAGAAAGTTCTGTATAAACTTCAGATTCCGAGAAGTAACCACCGATTTCAGTAAAGGGTTTAATTTAACACTTTACGTTTATGCAATTTTCACCAATTTTGTTATAAATTTAATTACTTAACGAGTAGATATCAACTTCACTATCAGATGGAGTTTCTAACTTTTAATAACAATTAGAAAGTTTTTGTACCATGTGTTTACTACAATATCACAAAGTTAAGTTCAATTTTGAATTACCGTTGAAACACACAATATTTAAACACTTGGCTACCATATTTCATTAGATCTTAAAATATAATATTATTATCTAACATCACCATGTTGCACCAAAGAGAGTGAAGCGTTACAAATACAATTTTAAATTTGATTGATATTATGAACTATGCCTTGAGAGCATGGAACTTGGAAACCATACAAACAAAGCGTTAAAATTATGTAGAATATGTTTCTGCTCGATACAAAGTAAAATTGGTGTGGTTGATACCCTTAAAAACTCATACGTCGGACTAACAAGCTTGGAATGTTATACTTCAGACGTTTTAAGTGCCAATTTGCATCATGAATATTTTACAGTAGCACGAGAGAAATTTGTCTTTGGCGAGTGGGATTACAGCAATTTCAAGGGTGATGATTATACAGTAGTGGAGAATTTCAAACCGAGGCAAGCGTGCGGCGAGCTTAAGTGACTGGTGACATGTGACGGACCCGACGCGTGTTTATCAACGGATTTTTCGTCACAAAATAATATCAAAATAATTTCATCAAAATTGAAACGAGAATTTTTCTCTATGAATTTAATTTCTTTGCTTATTTCAAATCGCAAACAAAAACTTCTTAAAAATTAAAGAGTGACGTAGTCCATAAGTCCGCTGCCAAAATTAATGGCATCGCTTGAGGTGACGCTATCACTGATAATACGCAGAAGTTTGTTTGAATGGAATCTTGTGTTCAAAGTTTTAATTTTCTAAAAAAAATTACAGCGATAGCGTCACCTCAAGCGATATCATTAATTTTTGAAGCGGACTTACGGACTGGGTCACACTCTAACTTTTAAGAGATTTTTGAAGTCATATCAGTCGTCTTGAAATTTCACGAAAAATTGATTCTGTTTTTTTAAAAAATTTTCTCAGAAAAGAAAATTTTCTTAGAAAAAAAATTTCACCGAAAAAATTCTTCTCAGAAAAAAAATTTTCTCCGAAAAAAAAACTGTTTTCGAAAAAAACTTTTCTTCGAAAAAAATTGTCTGCGAAAAAAAATTGTCCGCAAAAAATTCTGCGAAAAAAAACTTTCGCCAAAAATTTTTTCTTCTCAAAAACATTTTTGTTCAAAAAAAATTTTCTCAGGAAAAAATTTTTCTCCAAAAAAATTTTCCTAAACAAATTTTTCTCCGAAAAAAAAGTTTCTCCAAAAAAAAGTTTTCTCCAAAAACCACTTCGTGGCACCTTCGACTACCGTCGGAACACTTCGTGGCACCTTCGACTGCCTTCGGAACACTTCGTGTCACCTTCGGTTACCTTCATAACACTTTGGATCACCTTCGGCTACCTTCGGAACATTTCGTGTAACCTCCGGCTACCTTCGGCTACATTCGGAACGCTTCGTGTCACCAAGATGGCGTCACTTTGACATCTGGCAGCCATTTTCTCAGTATTTCATAATATTCTCCTCAACAATCTCTACAACTTTGCCGAAGAAACCAACTGTCTAGGTACTCTAATGTAGAAGACAGCAAAAAATCCAAGATGGCGTCACATTGACAGCCGGCAGCCATTTTCTTAAACTGTTAGAAAGTTCTCCTGACCAAACTCCATAACTTTCTAGAAGAAACCAGCCCTCTAGATATTGTCATTCCGGAACTAAAATTAGAAAATCCAAAAAAGCATAATTTATTTCTAACGAAAATCCAGTATGGCGTCACTTTGGCAGATTTCTGAAATTGCCAAAAAAATCTCTTGGTCAAACTATATAACTTTGTAGAAGACACCAACTCTCTAAGTATTGTCATTCTGAAGCTAAAATTCGAAAACCAAAAAAAAAACCTAATTTACTGCTTGGCAAAATTCAAGATGGCGCCGGTTTGACTGCTGGCAGCAATTTTCTTAAGATCCCAAAAAATTCCACTGACCAAACTCTATAACTTTCCCGAAGAAACCAACTCTCTAGCTATTGTCACTCCGGAGCTAAAATTCGAAAACTCCAAAAACCGTCAAAATTGATCACTTTTCCACATGCCACGGCTTTTCCAGAATTTTCCCGGAAAAGCGGCCTATGAAATTTTTCATTTGGGGCTGAGACTGACGTTCCCTGAAAATTTCAGGAAGATCGGCTGACTGGTTCTCGAGATCGTGATCCGTGAATAGATGATGATTGTGAATATGATTATAATCACATACAGAGTAAGTTGAACGATTTTTAAAGTTTGTGGACTTCTTTTTTGGGGTGGGGGACTACGGCATGATGCTCTGACAGTATAAATCATTCCTCAACAGTGAAAAAATTCTCAAAATTCGAAGGTAAAACTGAGCAATTTCGCGTAGCGAATTATAGTCAAAGAAATTTCTTGTAAGGATATAGACAAAATAAAAGGAGTGAGGTGAGTTACACATGCATAAACTCGTGGATAAAATGAAAGCTTCATGTGTCAGCTCTAAAAAACCATTCGACATTTATATTGATTTTTCATTTTGTGCTGTGCTGTGTATACCATTCCACAAAATTCACGAGCGTAAACACGTGATTTTGTTTCTCCATTTCAGAGAGTAGACTAAACTTTCTTTAGAATTGTTAACAAAGAACCTCCGGAAGTTCTTTTTTTTTGATTTTTCTAATCTCAAATGTCGTCTGCAAACAAAAATTTTCTCTTTAAACTTTATAACAGACACAAAATCGAATAATTATTCTTGGGGATAAAAACAAGTCAAATGGGGTTTAAAGACGACTTGATGAATTGATTATCGAAGGAAACTTATCGTTGAATATAAAACCACAAATTGATGGTTTATATCTTCCTTCTTTTGCCAAACCGGGCAAAAGCCAGAGAGATAAAGATGTTTGACCCTTTTTAACATTGTTTTGTAAGATCAACGATTAATATAAGTTTTGAAAGTTTACGATGTTAATCTGCTGCTCTACACAATTCTAGCAGTTTTCGTCCAACAAACTCACACTCACATCGTAATCCTAAACGAATGAACATTTGTGCATATTTTCCATAAAAACTTTTGCTACTCGGACCCGTACGATTCCCTACAAAGCCTACGTCCGTAGGTCGCAAGGATACCGATGAATGTAATGGTTATTTACAGCAGTACTTACGATTAGTCAGCTGTAAATAACTATTACATTCATCGGTATCCTTGCGACCTACGCCAGACGCAACGGTGTAAAAGACCCTTCCAAACTCCAACTAAATTCCCAACATTGGGCAGCCCCAAAGCAGAGTTGTTGGGAGGTATTGCAACATGGTTGAAAATTAGTAAAGAGGCTGAGCACAACTTAGTGAGCCGAATTTAGATCCGCGTCCGGTTGATTGTGTCGCATAAAGATCTCATCTTAGCTTCTGTGAGTGGCCTCCTGGTGTTATAGTGCCACGGTTTATTTCGAATTATCTTAAAAAAGGCCTCTGTTTGTTGCAATTCTACTACATGGAGGTGTTCTAAGCGACGATGAAATAAGGAGTTCAGGCACTAGACCGGTCCCTTATCTTGTGCCTGAACTGCTTATCATATCGCCGTCTTGAACATTTTCATGGAGAAAAATTGCAACAGAAGTCTGCATTTCAAGCTGGGCAGTCTGGTGCCAAAAAAGTTTCTATGACAATGATGGTGTATTACATTACTATACACTCGGTTTCAACTCGGCACCAGGCTGTCTACTTGAGAAATTTTAGTGACCTTAAAGAACGCAGCCTCGTGCTAAAAATCTGTTGATGTCATTGAAACCGCAGTTACAAATATTATACGTCACATTAATTTCATCGCGGCATCAGGCTGCCTACTGAACATATTCTACTGTCAACATAGAGAGCAGCAGCATCATGGTGCCAAGTTGAAATTTGTATAACGTAGAACAGAATTACGTTATAAGGTTACAAGGTACATACATTTGCTGTCACGTTTTTTCACCCAAATGTCAAATTGAAAAACTTATAACTGATAACTTCATTCTGTTTGTATAATATTCCTTATTGCCGCAATAATGACTTAAAGAGATTTTCGGCACCAGGCTGGTACTTTTCAAGCACGCAGCCTGGTGCCGAGTCGAAACCTAGTGAACATTTATGTACTCGTTTCATCATCCAACATTGTCAAGGGAATTTTTTTGGCACCGGGCTGCCTTCCGGAATCGACCAGAAGGTCCTGACCAAGGTGAAGTTCCACATATTTATGTCGCACTTTGTTACAGTTTTGCTGAGAATCTCCAATACATTCAGTAATTACAGTTCTTGCATGCACTAGAATGATCATTCCTCTAGTGCATGAAACTACTGGATCTTGAATCCGAAGTACGCAGCCTTTAAAAAGTTGCAACAAGTGGAAGACTGCACTTTCGGCTTGGAAGCCTGGGATTAAAAAATGATATGAGGCAATGTTAAAGCCAATAGCAGGTACTCCTTGGAAAGATGATTTTCAATTTAACACCAGGCTGCGTACTTTATCATGGTTCGAAGGCACAGAGTAGGCAGCCTGGTGCCAAAAATTTAAGCGTATCACTATTCACGGCATTGACGAATGATTCACAACGCATCAATTTTTATCTTGGCACCAGGCTGCCTTCTTGAGCTATGCTCGTTTAAATGTAGAACGCAGGGGCAGCCCGGTGCCAAGATGAAAATTAGTGCGCTGTTAAGCATTCGTCAATGCCGTCATAGTGATATTCTTCAATTTTTGGCACCAAGCTGCCTTCTTTCTTATTGTTCATGGTCACATAGAGGGCAGCCTGGTGCCAAATCAAAAAGTTTTGCGCCGTTATGTACTGGATACTAGATTCAAACTTCCCTAATAAAATTTTTTGACTACTTTGGCCCCGACTTGGCTACTGCAACATCACCAGTCAAATTGTTGATTTTAAAATTTTCAATTGTTGCCTTAGTTATGACACTTGCTGACGTCCCTATTCGAAAATTGTAAAATCAACAATTTGACTTATGTGAAAAATGCGTTTTCAACAACTTCGAATAGCTGATTTGACTTTTCGATAATTGAAAACGCAATTTTCACATAATCAATTTATTTTGTGTCACCTGTAGCGTTTTTAAAAAGAGTGACTGCAAATTTACCCCACATTGGAGCGTCGTATACCATGATGGGTAGGAAAATTCTTTTAAATACTAGTATTTTGTTTAGACCCGTACGAAGAACGAAGTTCTTCGAAAAGGGGTCTTTTGCGTTTACCACGACGTTTGTAACCAGTCGAATTTCGACCCGGGAGTAGGAGGCATCCAAGAAAAATGTGGACGCTCCTGTAAGGGTGGATCGATCTAGGCAATTTATTTTGGAAAAATTCTAATATTCTGAAGATCGGTGTCAAAGGCAAAGTTGTTGGTTTAGGTGTGGCGCATGTCGTAATGCCTGCGTGGCTCAAAAATATACTCGCATCGTCGGCGAACTGTTCGTTCGGTACGACATTGTTTTCCTCAGCATGTTTTCTAATTTTCTTTAGTAAGTCCTTTTCGAGTAATTTGCTTATTAAACTGAGCAAACTTATTGGCGATTTGCTTCAAAGGGTGCGACGCGTAGCGGAAAGAAATAGAACGTTCAAGAGGCACAACTAGTTCATAGAAAGTAGAGACATTTAAGCGTAGTGAGAAAAAATGGAACTTTCAAGAGGCACAAAAATCGCATAGAAACTTGTGCCATCTACAGAAGAGTTGTGTTAGGGCAAGTTTAGTACTTAGTACTTAGAGTACAGAAGTTCAGCTTGATATGTCCTCTCTGACGGCCATTCCTGGCACAGATATACCATAGATACTCCAATCAACTAAAAAACCGTTTTCTCTGGAATATTACGAATATACGATTTTCTCGTTTTTGGTCGGTCACATTCAATGTAAATTCGATTGCGTAGTGATCGGAGACTAAGTTTTCAGACGGATGAGCGGGTAGTAGGTCATTTGTGATTACAAGATCGATGTTTGGTGGACTTACTACCTCCAAACTGTGGAGTCGAAATTGGACTGGTTACAAATGTTGTGATAAGCGCGAAAGCCCCGTTTGCTTTGTACAGGTTAAAAAATCATGCTTGCAATATGTACATAACATTTGAAACACAGAGTGACCTTACATGACCTATATGATGGATTGCATTTTACGAACCGCAGAATAAATAGAGAGACTGTTGCTAACGTTGGTGAACGCACACATGTATTGTGTACATCGTCAACAATTATCAGCTGTACATCTTTGCGACGATGAAGCTGATATAGGGGTACTATACATGTCGGACATCCTGCAATGAATTGAAATATCGATTTTCATCGTTCATGTTCATGTAGCAGCACGTATCAAAACGTATAAAATAAGGTTTGTAGTGACACAACAGGAAAATTGAAATCGATGTAAAAAACTTGATATTTCGAAATTAAGTTTTTACAATTTCTGTATTTATTTAGCCAACATAAACATTGACTTTTCATGAGCAGAAAGCACATAAATAATCCATAATTTTCCAACTTCATTGCGATGAAAGCAGAAGAAAAAAAACAAGTTCCTAAAATATTTATTTGACAAACAGTTTGTAACTTGATTTTTGTATGCATGTACTAGTTGCTGCTTTCGCAAACATTTCAATAAATGAAAATGAAGTTACGAGTTGAAAATTTCATCTGCTAGAGTTTCCCTTTTACGACAATAATTACGTGATTTACTATACTGAAATATGTGAACGAGTTTTGTCAACCCTTGTTTGTTTTGCGAAACGATTTTCTGAGAAATTTTATGCTGATTTTAAAAATAAATAAAATTCAAGCTCCGATGACTTTCTCAAGAAAAATATAAGTCTTGCTCAAAGATTCAACGTAGTATTTGGGATATGTTTGCTGTACAAAAAAATAATTTATAATTCGCCCATTAAGCTATCAGATATTCTACATCGTATACATAAGCTTCAGCGGACAGAGAAAAACAAGCGCTACACATACCCTTACAATTTCTCATAAAGCCTAAGCCGAAGCACGCTTTTAGGGCGGCGTCGTCGGATTGTGTCAAAGTATTAAAAAATTTCCTGACGAAATTCATAATATGTCAACCGACGAAAATGGAGTGGTTGTCAGCTTATGCAGTTCGTCATGAAATTTGGTATACTTTCACATAAGTCGACGTTGCACACAAGAAAATTGTTCACAGTGCGTTTACTACGACGTTTGTAGCCGGTCGATTTCGGGGGCAAAAACATTCGAGACCCAACTTCGTAATGTTACACGCATGGTAAATTTCCTTTCTCAAGTTGGACCACTTGAAACAATTTAATACTAAACTAAGCAGTTGCGACAGCTTAAGCATACGAAAACAGGAAGCCAAAATAAAAAATCCATATTCACCTTAAACTTGGGTTCCGTATTTTTCCTTATCCGCTGAGGAATTGCGTTACCTTCAATGTTTATATACTTTGGAATAATCCTCAACAAATTTTTGTCCGTCTGTCCGTAAACACGATCACAACAAAAGGGAAACGTGGCGTAAGTCCTCGTCCCTTCTTCCAAGCAACTGATATCAATTGGAGTGACGCTCACAGCTTTGAAACGAAAAAAAATTGTCTTGGAATGTTTTCATTTTTGATTAATAAAATGCTTCACAAATGCCGGGCCCACCAATGTAATAATTTTTCTACACTTTCAGCTTTCATACGCAAAAATTCGATTTCCTGTATAAAATATGCCATGCATCCCATAAAGTCAAGTTTTTGCGTTGTGAAAGCTGAAATAACAGAAAAACTATAACACTGGGGGGTCCGGCATTTGTGACGCATTTTTTTAATCAAAAATGAAAACATTCCAAGACAATTTTTTGCGTTTCAAAGCTGTAAGCGTCACTCCAATTGATATCAGTTGTTTTGGAAGAAGGGACGAGGACTTGCGTCACGTTTCCCTTTTAAAAAGGGTTTTTGTTGTGATATCAGTAGTTTTGGAAGAAAAGAGGACACAAATTTTGGAGAAAAAATTTCAGGTGAAAAAAAATTTCCGGCGAAAAAAAATTTATCCCCTTAACTTTCGCCAATGGAAGTAGCAGCCGCCGCGCTTCGGTTTGGCGGCGGCTCAAAATCAACTATTGAAATATTGTGGAGGAAGTTTGTTTGTTTGTTTGTTTGTTTGTTTCAATAAACAAACAAACAAACAAACAAACAAACAAACTTCCTCCACAATATTTCAAAAGTTGATTTTGAGCCGCCGCCGCCGCCAAACCGAAGCGCGGCGGCTGCTACTTCCATTGGCGAAAATGATTCCCTCAACTTCCTCTACAACATATCAAAAGTTGTTTTATTGAGCCGCCGCCGCCAAACCGAAACGCGGCGGTTACTACTTCCATGGACGAAAATGTTCCCCTCAACTTTCTCCACAACATATCAAAAGTTTTTTTTTTGAGTCCCCGCCTATTTTCCGCCATTTTGGCGGTCACCCTGAAACACTACACATCCAACCCAACAATTTTTCCTTTGACACCAAACCTCTATCTCAAACAATCAACTTTGTCTCATACAAAATGCGCTACCATACACATTACACACACAAACACATACATATGGGCCTTCTAAGAGCCCTGCCGCCCAAACGAGGCCGGTACCCCCCTTTTTTAAAATCGCATATAGCGTAGAATGCCCACCCGAAATTCCCTACAAAATTTCAAGAAAAGTTATCGAACCGTTTTCGAGCACAAGCCAAAAAAAGTCGGTTTCCATACAAATGGCCCTGGAACTAACCAACTAACTAAGGAACCAATAAGGATTTTAATGAGTGAAAAGACAATTCGCCTTAAAATTTTCCGCAGAATCCAGGAAAAATATTTTCCGGGGGGTACGTCGCAAGGGGGGGGGGAGTCAAAAATTAGCTGTATATTATGGTTCCGATGTCTACGAAAAAAATTTATCTGAATTTTTTGATCGTATGGGGACTTGCGTCACGGGCACATCGCTACCGCGCGTCCATGATAAGTCTTGTTATCTTATCCGATTTTCATACATTTTTTGTAATCGAAAGATCTATGAAAGGCCAAAAATTTATGAAAGAAAAATGATGTAGGGCCCTTGGGCTTTTTCAACAGAACTCGAGTAAATCTTATCCGATTTTCAAAAATTTGTTTTAAATCGAGAGGTCTATGAGAGAAAATTTTTTGTGATCGAGTCCTTGGACTTAGCTAGTATCCTACATGTTTTTCATGCATAAATCGGATAAATTACATCCGATTTTCGTGAGTCTTTTTCTATTTGAAAGATGATAGTTCTCAAGAAAGCATTTAGGTCTAAGGCCTCTACTAGGGTCCTAGGTGGGCGCTGACCCAGAAAATTTTTGTTGGTGTTTTGTGAAGAAAATCGAGTGGAACATTTTCGTCCATGGAAGTATGGGTCAGACTACTCTACTTGGTGGGTCCTGACACAAAAAACAAATTTTTTCGCTATTTTGTAGAGAAAATCGAGTAGAACATTTTTGTCCATTGAAGTATATGGGTTGTTGTCCATGGAAATATGGGTCGGAGACCTCTACGTAAGGCCCTAGGTGGGTACTATAGTGGGCCTTGAACAAAAAAAAAGTTTTTTTGCTTTTTTGTAGAGAAATTCGACAATAACATTTTGTCCATGGAAATATGGGTGCGAGGCCTCTACTTGTGACCCTAGGTGGGTCCTAAGCTCGACCCTGACCTGTTTTTTCTATTTAGTAGACAAAATCGTGTAGAACAGTTTTCTAAATGGAAATATGGGCCCGAGTCTTCTTCTTAGGGCCGGATCAGATTGAGGGATTCAGTGGCAATTAGAAAGGTTATTTGCTCCGTTGCTTCGTACGGGTTTTTCGATATTGCCTTTGCGCAATCGCCAATGCAATCAAGTAAGGACGTAATCACTAATTTAGCGATATTTCTTTAGATTCATTTATTTTTAAAATAGATCATCACTTCAGCGAATCCGCCACCTAACTACCTCAAATTCCTTGCCTAATTCTCTTTCAAAACCACAACTTATTCCTTTAGAACCGGCACGCATAACGAATAAGTTCGTATGCTTCGTATGGGTCTAACGAAGACATTTGCTTGTGCTTTAATTTTGTGTAAAGCTTAAAGCTTTATGCTACTATGAGTCAGCGATGGCAGCAATTGCTATTAACGGGATAACGACGAAGCGTTATCTATGAACATATTTTTCACTTCCTTCTGAAATAACAAAAATTTCGTGTTCGGCGCTCGCTCACTTTTATTTCTTCATGTTAGTGCTTTCAACATTTAAGTATCGCATTTCTCGTCTCTGCATCACAGGAAGGAAATAGCGCAATAGACCGTGTCTTGTCACCGAACCTCAAGTAGTGACATCTATGTTTTATTCATAGCTGAATTAACGTCTCAACATAGACCTACTCTCTTTTCTCAAGTGGCGTCATACGTGCTGAATACAGACAAACATGAAACTAACGACACAATCTATCGAATCTTAAGATCCGTGAGACTAGCTCTTCTGGATGCGAATGGAGCATAGACATATCAAACTGTTAGATTTCGCGATACTACTCTTAATCAAAATAATAACACTTGATTTGTGACATTTATTTAAAGATGATTCAAGCACACGGTTCTCGAATATTCGAGACTTAATTCCTTGTACCACACAACGACACTTTCCACTAAAGCATTGAGCTGCTGTGTAGATGCTCCTAACATACATAAATATAGTGAACAACTAATTACGAAGTATGTAATTATTTCTCATGTTTTGAAGTTTTCATAAAAGCGCAAAAAGTACGAATGAAAAGGCAGACTTTTTCGTTAATTACATGATGCACTCACTTGCTTTCCAACACTGTGAATTGGAGTGTACTTTTTAAAATTATAAAAAACATTGAAATAACTCCACATTTTCTTGTTGAAAAATGTCTCCAAGTACATTTTAACAACGAAACGAATTAAAAAAAATACTTCTGCGAAACGAGGTAGAAGGGATTTACCACAACTTTATTATACCGGAACAGATTAAATTATAGTTGGCACAACTCAGTGTTCAACTTATCGATTTTCCCTTAATTAAATGATTAGTGTAGTGAAGGGAAATGGGAAAAAAACCAACGTTCTGTGTAAAATATTTGTGGTAAACTTGTTTGTAAATAATTTTAGCAACATTTAAAGGCCAACATAGGGAATAGTAAATTACAGTGTACCACTCGGCAGTCGGTATTCCTTGAGGAATCAATTTTGTGATTTTTAATGAAGTGTATTTTTAATCATAGTTTGTATACCAAACTGATGGTAAGGGAGGTAAGGTGAATAAGTATAAACGAGTCAAATTCGTTAAATTTCTAATGGGAATTATGAATTTTAAGTAGGGTAAATGCACCAGTCTCAAAATGAACTTATCTAAGACAGAAATCATGACAAACATCGACGGTGACAGGGACATTAAAATTGGTGACACCGTCATTGAAAAAGTAGACAACTATGTGTATCTTGGTCACAACTTAAAATTAGGTCTGGACAATCAGATAGCAGAGATTAAAAGAAGAATTGGCCTTGGATGAGCAGCGTTCGGAAAACTCAGACTGATTTTCAAAAGCAAGATGAATAACATCCTGAAGCGAAAAGTGTTTGACTCGTGTGTCCTACCAGTGTTAACGTATGGCGCAGAAACGTTGACATGAACACAAGCAACTGAAAACAAGCTAAGTTTAGCACAAATAGCAATGGAACGGAGTATGCTTGGCATTTCGCTTAGAGATAAAATGACCAATCAGTGGATTCGTCATCAAAGGAAAGTCGTTGACGTAATGGAAAGAAGTGGAACTGGGCAGGACATATTGCGAGGATGCCAGACGAACGTTGGACCAGAAACATAATGAATTCGAGAACACCCCCGACACGACCAATGGGCAGACCGCCAGAAAGATGGACGAATTCAATCAAGTGAACAGCAGGGACAAACTGGCAGCAAATGGCAATGGATCGTCAGAATGGAGTAGGAAAGGGGAGGTCTACATCCAGCAATGGATATCAACAGGCTAACGAAGAAGAGCTGCACAGGTTACCGGCCATATAGTATAGTTGTCATAGTTTCATTAGTAATCGACTACTTTTTGCATTGAAATATGGCCGGTTACCGGTAGTGGCCGGAGTCTACTAAATGGCCGGTCACTACTGTGTTTACCCTCTAGATTCATTGAACTGAGAGAAATTTGAAATTTTCCTCTGTACTGCAGCATTGCTGCTTGTTGTGTCGCGCAGTCTGTCGGTCGTAGTCACCTAAACAAAAGCCTGTATGTTGTTGACATTTAGATTGAAGAGGCCTTTCTTTAATTTTACGCACATGTTTGCAGCTACCTTACGAAGTTTGGAGAAACACTCTATGTGTGTGTATCTACAAATCTAATATATTTATTTCAAATATATTATGTTATACACAATAAATATTTATATTTATTGAAGATAATATAATATTTTTGCAGCTATCATATGATGTGCGCAGCAATGGTATTGTTACTACATGTTTTTCTCAAACATCTAAGGGGCCATCCCTAAAGTACGTACACAAAAAATGATTATTTTCCTCTCCTCCTCGCAAAAATCTGTTCTTTCAGACACCCTTCCCCTGTCACTCTAAAAGGGTCAATTTTGTTTGCTCCATACCCCCTTCCCCCCTCTTGCGTGACATCCTTTATGAACGGCCCTTCGTGCGAAAAAAATGTACAAAGAAAAATGATGACATGTATGGAAAGTACGCTTTCGTCATAGCCCCCTCCCCCCTAAGGATATTCGTACTTTATGGATGGCCCCTAATGGTTTGCTCAAATATTCTCAGTCTACAGCAGAACTAGGTACGAAAACTGAGGTCACAATTATGATTGTTTTCTGGCCGTCAGAAGAGCTCAGTCGTATTCCGGAGCCCTGAACCGCCAGTCCCGTGCAGAGTCCGGGCCGACAAAAACGGCGACTGGCGGCTGATATCAGCGCCGCCACCGCCAACGATTTTCGAACGGCTATCCGTCACGCAGACGCTGTGAAAATAGTCGGCGGCTGGAATGCATTTTCGTAAATAGTTTGAAAAATAAAGTGAATTTTGTATTTAAATAAGAAAATTTGTACAAAGGAAGAAATATTTTTGGCCTACTTTTGTTTTCGATACCGTAAAGCGAATAAACGAGCCACCGCGTGTGCTCTCATTCGAGAAAATGGTCTGCAAGGGATAGTCGAAAATCGTTTTTCATCAATAACTTCAACAAAATGTCTGAAACTCTTCAGGTTAGTAGCCCTCATAGAGCCGAATGTTTTGAGTACCCACTTGTCTGGAAGTTATGAGTGTGTGGGGTGGTAGAACTATTTTTCTTCGAAAAAAATTGACTTTTTCGAAGTCAATTTAAAAAAAAAAACCACGTAGTGAAAATTAAAATTACTGCCTTCAGCCGCTGAGCCGCCGCTTAAGATTTTTTTCGGTTAGCCGAATTCAGTCGCCGCCGCCGAACATTTTTCACCCTCTAGCCGGCGCCAGTCGTTTTTTTTTCGGCGTCGGACTCTAGTCTTTTTTCTTGTTTAATCGGTCTTTTGATGATGACAGAGTGTTGAAATTATAAACTTAACTGAAGTGAATCTTATGAAAAGGTATTTTTGTTCGCTTAATCCTAAAAAGGGTATCATTTACAATACAAAAAACGAATCCCGTAATTTTTTTGCCTTTTTTCATTATTGAAAAACGGGTCGTATGAAAGACATGTTATTTCCCGTTTTTATAAATCTCATAAGCCGAATGAAGACATCATTATTTTGTACTCACGCAAAAATCGTACATTTCGAGGTTTTCATGTTATACACAACAGATACAAATCATTCAAACATTTGAAAACTCACCTTCATCTTTGGGCAAGGCCAAAATATAACCGTTTTGTTGAATGACAATTTCAATTGCTTTGACATTTCACAGTAACCAAAATCCTTGAAACCACGACCTTGTAGCACATAAATTATGGTTGAGTAATTTGGTTTATTTAAAAACCCGACGAGTGCGCTAAAACCTGCAACAATGAAAATACGTTTTAAAGTGCTGTGTCTCACATAGGTGGAATCTCATATTAACGATGCAACCTTTGAAGTGTGTGCATCTATAAAAAGGACTTGGAAGTTTTCAATATAGTGAGCTTCGGCAGTATATAAGTAAGAAAAATGGAAATTTTTAATTTTCATAGAAAAGTTTGACATTGCTCGTATAAAAATCTGTTTATTGGACGGGACTCATCCTCATTAGAGGTGTGCGAGAATCACTTTTCGCCTGCCCGTGCCCGCCCGCGCCCGTTCGATTTTGAAAACGGGCAGCTCTTGCCCGCCAGTTTTCGCAAAAAATATGCCCGTTTCCGCCCGTGCTCGTTTAATTTAAAAACGTGCAGCCAGTGCCCGCCCATTCTCGAAATAAAGATGCCCGCGCCCGCCCGTGCCCGGTACGGGGCGGGCGGGCTTGTGAACAGGCCGAAAAATCGGGCGTGCCCGAACACCTCTACTTCATTTCTAGTTAGTAGAGGTTTGCGGGCATCACTTTTCGCCTGCCCATGCCCGACAACGCCCGTTCGATTTTGAAAACGGGTAGCCCGTGCCCGCCCGTTATCGAAAAAATATGCTCGTTCCCGCCCGTTTTCGAAAAAAAGATGCACGTGCCCACCCGTGACCCTTCAATTTTGAAAACGGGCAGCCAGTGCCCGCCCGTTCTCGAAATAAAAATGCCCGGTACGGGGCGGGCTTGTGAACGGGCCGAAAAATCGGGCGTGCCCATATATCTCGGCAATTGCAGCACGAAAACTGCTCATAAGGATGTAAAGTGAAAGATATCTCAATAAACGCAATATTTTGTAGAAATCGATAGAATGGTTTGGGCTCTAAGGATCAAATTCAGTCTACTCAGCCGTCTACAACAGGAGGTAGTTCATGAATCATTTAAGCAGGAAATACCGAGAATCGCTTACAAATGCAAAGTTATGCATAGTATTGAGGTTGACATGGGTCCCTGATCTTCAGATACGGCTATAGGTCGGCCGAAGACTACGGGATTCAATAAATTCGATGCGGGACCGTACAGGCCCTTGCTTATGTTTGATTTTCAGTCTACTTTTGTCACATCTTTCGGAGGTTTTAGCAATTTAATTGTAAGTTTTGCGGATCAGACGATGCGTAATGTAGTTCTATAAAGTTCAGAATGTGAAACGTGCCCAAAGTTCTGTTTTTCAATATGTGACTAACACTATGTGGATGTAGAGGTTGGTATGTAGCTGTAAAAAGACGTTAACCTCAGAACCTTCACATGTTTAATGTGTGGTGCGGTATCTGTGGAAATATATAAATCACGTGATGTATGAAAATTTTGGAGCATGAGAAACTAGAAAATCGTAGTCTATTTTCTTTTAATTTCGGTTTTACATGAAATTAATTACCTGAGGATGAGCAACGATTACATTATTATCCCGGAATAATTTAAAATTAATCGCCTTAAAAACGCTATTTATTTTCCGTACTCCCTCAAGCACATTTTTCTCTACATGAACACAGAAAAACAAATTAATTTCTTTGTTGCGCAAAATATTCTGTTTATTCATTTTTAAACTGAACAGGGAAGTGCTCGTTGCATTGAGATTGCAAGATTGGATTACGCAATAAATTCTGATTGCAACCACATTATCGTTAGTAGTAGATTTTAATGCGAAGGATGATGAATTGTACCAATGAAAATAGAAAACATTGATACATGACTTTGTTCTGTCTTCAGCTCGTTTTTGCTCGACTAACAATCGTTTCATTTCTTCAGCCAGTAAATAACACTTTACACATTGTATGTATGTACGATTGAAGCGATTTGGTATCACAATAAATTATCTGACAATCGAAATACTCATTTTTCCATATGGATGCAATTAGAGTAATGCATCGAAACGAGTTCAGTTTCGAATGCTTTCTGAATATAGCAAAGTTGAAAGACATTTTCCACTGGAAAATTTAGAATCGGTATTGGAGCGAGTGTTATTCAACTTCAGAACCACCACCTTCTCACAGCTTCTTTTAAAGTATTTTCCTTATATGTAAGAAAAATTGTTTCCCTTCTGAAGCGATTTATTTTCTTATTTTATAGATTCACTTAAGCATTGTTTCTCTAATGAGAAACAATTAGTTTCTCACCTCTAAGGCGCCGAGTTAATTGACTTTTCCACAAATCATGTCACGTGGTAAAATTGCAAAAAGGAAAACACAATCTTCAGGGCCATAGCCAGCCGTTTCTTAGAAAAGAGGGCGATTTTTTGAAATTTCGTTGCGAAGAAACAAGCAATTTGTTCAGAGTATTGAAGGTGTACCCATTTGTGTGATTATTCACCTTCAATTCGTGTGCCTCGAAAATACCTGATATGAAACCTCAAAAAAACCCTTACAGAGGAGGTGTGACGCAAGTCTTTTTGTCTACTAACATACGGAATAATTTTTTTATGCCTTTCGACTGTAAAAATTGGACTTTTGAGGATTGTACCGTGCAAATGTAAATTTTTGCGTGTGAAAACTGAAAGTGTGAAAAAGTTTGCTCAATTTGAACACCTCGAGAATAACCAAAAAATATCAAAGAACCTGATGGAAGTTCAACAGTGCTAGAGAAATCCACAATAATCCCATAAACCTAAAAAGAATAACCGAAAATATCAAAAAACCTGATGGAAGTTCAAAAGTGGGTCATCCCTCCGAATTCTAGAAGCGGCCATATCCCAAGGATTGCGCCATATTTCTCCAAAACCATGAGGCACGTTTTCGCTAAAATTTAATTCTTCACAACTTCGCCTTGGAAAGCAACTTTATAACTCTGATAGTTCTAGAGATATGGGTCATATCTCCCGATCCTAAAAGTGATCGTATCTTAGGATTGGGCCATATTTCCCGAAACCCTGAGACACGTTAGACACGAGAAAAGTACGAGTCGATTTAAATATGATCTTAACTACCCTGAAAATTTCAGCAAAATCGATCGAGCCGTTTTCAAGATACCAACAAAGTTAGAAAGTAACAGGTAGGGGGGGGGGGGAATTTTTAAGGAACTTCAGTTTCGGTCCCAAATGGAAAATTCAGCCGGTGGCTACCCCCAAAAAAATCTTGGAACTGAGTTATTGGCCTTCAAGGTTTCCATACAACCCCCATATATGAAAATCCACCGACGCGGTGAATGTGGTATCAAATGAAAGGTAACGATCTCACGAAGCCAACGAAACGCAATCGGTTATGTGGTTTGCTGTCAGGAGTCGGGCAAAGTGGTCCGAAATGAGCTTCGCTGCCCGATTTATTTAACTAAGTTTATTTTTCGAGAATCGCCCGAGCGACTACGAGAAAAATTTTTTTTTGAAGTGACCGAAAATGATGTGTTATGATGTGGAAAGTGCGTAGGATGATGTGGGAAGTGCGTGGGATGATGTGGGAAGTGTGTGGGATGAAGTGGGAAGTGTGTAGGATTATGTGAGAAGTGTGTGGAATGATGGGGGAAGTGTGTGGAAGGATGTGGGAAGTGTGTGAAATGATATGGGAATTGTGTAGGATGATGTGGGAAGTGTGTGGGATGATGTGGAAGTGTGTGGAGTGATGTGGGCAGTGAGGGGAAAACCCATTGTTGGAAGAGCAGAAAAATTATTTCGTCGTTGGGTCTGGCTGCCACTTGTGACGCAATTTTCAAAACGTAACTTTGCTGTAATTTGGAAAAAATTTTTGTTGGAGAAATATTTTTTCTGAGAATTTTTTTTTTTTCAAATTCAATTATTCCAGGAGAAAATTTTTTTCGAAGCCAGTTTTTT
>CM055405.1:51115234-51154045 GCA_029228625.1 Pseudolycoriella hygida | reverse complement strand
AAATTATTACGTTGATGGCTCTGGCATTTGTGACGCAATTTCAAACATTTGAATTTTCTTTAAAAGGCTTTTTTCGCATCGTCATTTTTTGCGTATTTTCAGCGTAAGCGTCACCTCAAGCGATATCATTAATTTTGGAAGCGGACTTACGGACTGCGTCACACTCTACCTTTTAAGAGGTTTTTGTTGTGATAGTCTCTATGAATAATTTTCCCGTTTCAGGAATGAAGCTTGGAAGCTTTTGTCAAACGTGCTAGAGGGTTTTATTGAGGATTACTATCAGGCCGAAATTCCATACAAAACGTTCAGGTCGACCTGATTGACCTGAAATTTTTTTCTGTTCAAATCGTTTTTTTAAGAAAAGTATTGAAAAAAACCAATTTTAATTTTTGCCTATCCAAGTACGTGTATGGTGTAGGCACGTTTTGGAATGAGCACTAAAACCAACTAATTTCACGATATAAGAAACCAGTTTCCAATGGAGAATAAAATTATTATCAATTCATTCGATTAGATTTGTTGGAAAGTTGTTCCATAAAGACAACTTTCCTAGCAACTCTACCAAAAGCTAAAGTAAGTTCATTTATTCATTATCTAAAGAAACAAAACTTTTCCTTCTGGACATTACCCGGAACAATCTAAGCGTTTAACGTAATTGTAAGAAGAGTAATTTTTTGAAAATAAGTTTTTAATTACAAAAAAGCACATTTTATCATAAATTATTCAGTTGCATCTATGAATTATTAAAAGCACTTCATATTTAGCTCGAACAGAAGACGCTACCCCTGATAGTTTTATGTAATTTAAATTTTCAATCAAAAACTTTGCTCATTTTGTCGGAAACTCTTTTCATCTCAAACTTTTATAAGTCAATTTATTTCAGAAGGTAAACGAAACGAAATAGAGGTTCACCGGTCCGTTATGATCATGTTAACTGTTAAGGATGTCTCATCAAATAACTAGCGTACAGAATATGAATTGGTTATGAATGGCATCGGCCTTCATTAATTTCATATTTCGGTACAACAAATGAAAATGCTAGTCGTATGAATCAAACCTTACTTATAAGTAAATCCTCCAAATCCTGGAAATGAAACACAAAATCATTTATGGCATGTCAGAACACTTATGATTGATACATATTTTCTGCCTATTAGCTGTTTACTCATGGGAAAAATTCTGATTTCCAAGCGGATATATAAATGTTTTGTTGTTAATAACAGCATATCAGAGATAAGATGAGATTTCCTTTCTCTTGTAACGCTGGTAATAAGGAAAATGGATATCCCAGTCGGATTATGTACTTTCAAATACGATTCATGCATAAATGTTTCTGAGATAAGTTGTTGATTTATTGAAATGTTAGAAAAATGAATGACATTTTCCAAATCCTTGAAAACTCAGTCAAATTTCCGAAATTCTTCAAAACATTAAAGAAAACCCGCACGAACGAAAAGGTTAATATTTACGAAGAATATGTTTTTGCTTCTTCCCTTCAAAATCACTCAAGCCTAGTCTGAAATTAGAATTTGTGACGGGTATTTTCCCCCAGGGAATTATCCCCCCGACCGAAATAAATGGGAATTAACGCCCAGGAATATTATCACTCGTAAGGTACTACCCGAGAGGGAACTTCCTTCAACAAATTTGGTGTTTTAGACTCAATCTAAGAGGAATTCTCCTTGTACACACAAATCAATTGCTAGGTAAAAACTCCTGCGCGATAATTTCCTGGGGAAAAATTCATGTAGCCGTTAGAATTAATAAAATCAACTGAATTTTCCTTCGGTGGGTTTTCTCTTATGTAGAATTTAAAACGAAACAACCCATTGACTCCGAGGTCTCCACTGGTTTCAAACGTCGTGATAAAGGCAATTTGATCCCAGTTCTTAAGAAATTGAAGCTCGCGAATTATGAATGTTGCCGATGTAAAAGTGAGGCTTACGAATAGCTTATGAATTTTACATTTTTTAAGTTTTAATTCTAATCCTACAGCCCCATCGATAAAATGTTTGGTAAATACTTGAGTCTAATTCCTCACTAAAAGTCATCATTTTAATGAGTGGCGCCTTCGCTAATAACAAATAACTGTTTTACGAAAGATAATTAATCCACGTCCGTCTTTGAAATGATGGTAAATGCTGCAAATTTACATCTTGCTAATTTTATTTGAGAAAGTGAAAAGTTTCGTACAGCCGGGCTCGAGTATAAATGTGTACATAAAGTTATTAAGATGAATGGAGGAAAACGTGTGACAAATTTGGGTTGAGGAAAATCATAAACACATTTCATTTTGTAATTAAATGATATAGCGATATAGGTAATTCGATTTTATACGAGATAGAGCTAACTACATTATTTTCAAATTTAGTTTAATCAAATTATGTTTTATTCGATGGTGTAAAATGTTCGGGAATTCGTTTCGTGTGTTGCTATATAGAAATGGAACATTGATTGCTTTCGTATTGCTATTTTCTCTATAGTATAGTTGGTTGTAAATATTACATTTTATTTCATCTTCATCCATAAATGAAATAAATTTCTATCGCAGGTGTTCACATAGTTACTGTTCTCATATCTGAAAAGTTTAGGAAATTCCAGCTGAAAATATGGTTGAATAGTCTTTAGCAAAGGAATACGATTTTGTAAGCCTATTATGCAGTCTATCGAGGTAACTCATGCTTGGTTTCACTAACCAAAAAAATGGTTTTTTTTATTATATTTGTGTTGATAAATCTAGTACTTTGAAACTCTTTGACATAAGTTCTAAAGATTCACTAAAATTAATTTTATACTTTTTGTGCTCAGTAAATGCGTCATTACCTCGACGCAAGCGACTCGGAAAACGCATTTACCGCGCATGCAGCATGTAATAGTTAACACACCGGCGATATCCGAGTCGAAGGTGATATGTCGTAATAATCGCAGATGTGTTACAACTGATTTTACGCCGAAGTGTCTTTTTACTCATTAAAATCGGTTCATCCGATCCGGAGATACGAATTTTCGAAGTTTCATTTAGACGCTTCCAGACTCAACCAGGATGACAGTTGCTGGAAAAGTCAAAGTTGTAGAGAATTAAACTTTAGCGAACACGTGTTTTAGGTTTTTTTGGAAAAATGGCCCAATCCTGAGATATTTCTAGAATGCTAGAATTTGCAGATATGACCCATATCTCTAGAACTATGAGAGTTAGAAAGTTGCTTTCAAAGGCGAATTTGTAGAGAATCAAATTTTAGCGAACCCTTGTCTCAGGGTCCTTTGGAAAAATGACCGAATAACAGGATGCAGTAACTTCTAGAATTTTAAGGGTTTCTATAGCACTTTTCAACTTCCATCAGGTTTCTTGATATTTTTGGTCATTCAAATTGACCAAAATTTTGAGTACTGATATCCGCCAAAAAACGTCTTACAGAGGAGGTGTGACGTCATTAAGCTTCTAACGCAAAAAAAAAAAAAAATCAAAACAAAATGACGTTCAAAAAATTGCTTCACCAATGCTAGACCCAACGACGGAATAATTTTTCTGTACTTTCAGTTTTCAGCGCAAAAATTTGACTTTTCTTTGTTTTTGCGAAGATAGTTTTTATATTAGGACATAGATACCTAAAGTTTCGTCCTCTTTGTGTCTACGGTGAATGCGGGACTCTTTGCATTCTTCAAATTTTCCTTCCTCATCAAAAAATCAAATCCCATATTTATTTTAAATTTTCATAAAAAATTACATTATTTATTGCTTCAACTATCTTCGCGTCGCGTCGGTATTTATGTTTGCGTGTGAAAACTAAAAGTGTTGGATAGTTATTTGAATCACTCAGACGGAAAGTGAGCTGATCATGCTCGGAGCGGTAGCGGAGAGCGTGACGCAGTCCCCACACCCCAAAAAAACGTCCACAAACCCAAAAAACTCCATACAAAAACCTTTGGGACAAGAAACGATGTATAGGCGAACTTTCGAGTTTTTTCCCCTCGCCCCCCTCCCCTTCCAAATTATTTAAAAAAAACTCGCAGCACCTTTCCAACGAGCCCAAAATCATCAAAATCGGTTGAAAACGAGCCGAGATATCGCCAATCAAAAATGACCAATTTCGATGGTAAAATTATCTTTGAAAATAATCAAAATTTTATTCCTGTGTTGTGTGTCCACGATCTAACGATGTATCGATCTACTTTTTTTCTCGAGAACCGCCAGAGCGATTTCCTTAAAATTTTCAGGGAACTTCAGTCTCGAACCCAAATGAAAAATTTCATATGCCGCTTTTCCGGGAAAATTCTGGGAAAGCCGTCGCATGTGGAAAAGTGATCAATTTTGAGGGTTTTTTAGGTAATGCTCGATGTTTTCGAATTTTAGTGACAATAGCTAGAGAAATGGTTTCTTCGGGAAAGTTATAGAGTTTGGTCAGGAGAACTTTTTGGGATCTTAAGAAAATGGCTGCCAGCAATCAAACCGGCGCCATCTTGAATTTTCCCAACCAAAAAATAGGGTTTTTTTGGTTTTCGAATTTTAGCTTCGGAATGACAATACTTAGAGAGTTGGTTTCTTCGGGAAAGTTATAGAGTTTGATCAGGAGAATTTTTTGGAATTTTCAGAAATCTGCCAAAGTGACGCCATCCCGGATTTTTGTGAGGTGTAAATTATGCTTCTTTTCTTCGAATTTTAGCTCCGGAATGAACTTAGAGAGATGGTTTCTTCTAGAAAGGTATAGAGTTTCATCAGGAGATTTTTTTGGTATCATTAGAAAATGGCTGCCAACTGTCAAAGTGACGCCATCTTGGATTTTTTGCTAAATTCTGAATAAGAATACCTAGACAGTTGGTTTCTTCAGGAAAGTTATATTAATCACTGAGAAGAATTGGTGACACGAAGTGTTCCGAAGGAGACACGAAGTGTTCCGAAGGTAGCCGAAGTCGACACGAAGTGTTCCCAAGGTAGCCGAAGGTGACACGAAGTGTTCCGAAGGCAGGCGAAGGTGACACAAAGTATTCTGAAGGTAGCCGAAGGTGATACGAAGTGTTCCGATGGTAGCCTAAGGTGTTGGAGAACAATTTTTTTCGGAGAAAATTTTTTTTGAAGAAAATTTTTTTTGGAGAAAAATTTTTTTCGGAGAAAATTTTTTTTTGAGAAAAATTTTTAAGGAAAATTACGTTGTGTTAAAAAAATTGCGTCACAAATGCCGGACCCACCAACTTCTGAAATCTAACTGATAGAAAAAAAGTTTATTCAGCCGAGTTGTTCCTTATTTCATGCTGAACAATTTTGCTGAAGACAAACAATTTCTCTACCAAATTCCTGAGAAGTTACATAATTACTACTACTACGCTACTATTACCGTTACGTTACTATTACCATTTGTTTCACTGTCGTCGCGCCGGTATGTAGGTTTACGTGTGAAAACTAAAAGTGTTGAAAAATTATTACGCTGGAGGGTCTGGCATTTGTGACGCAATTTTTTGAACTCGACGTCATTTTGCGTGAGAAGCTTAATGCGTCACTCCAGTCGTTTTCAGAACTTTTGTAAGTCCCGTTTCCTCCGTTAGAAGTTTTTTTGGCGGATAGCCAATTCAGTTCAAAATTTTGTTGCATAAGCGAATGCTATGTTGAAAACAAACAAAAAAATCGTAATTTTTCTCACGTTTACTTCGACAAGGACAAAGTGGTCATGTTTTCTCGTTCAGTACTATGAGAAAGTTTCATACCTTACAAAACAAACCTTACATGGCTTTGAACAGTTCATACAAATGGTTTCGTGTAGTTTGTACGGTTTCGTGCAATTTCGGGGTGTTTATTTTACACATACAATAGCGAAGAGCTGTTGAAGTAACGCAACAATACCGCTCGCTATGTATCAATATATCGTAACGTAAGTGCTTCCAAATATTTGTTTTGACTCCTAGGATTCGTCCAGCAAACTTCTTACGAGTCAAAACAACCAATTTGAAAGCACATTCGTTATGTACTATTTTCTTCGTGAACTTATGTTTACAGGGAATTGGTTACAAGTTCATTCACCTAGTGGACACCAGCTATATTAGGACATAAATAAGTTAGAGTTCTCATACCTTCGACGCACACTTAACAAATACTTACGATACTTATGCATCTTTGATCGCTTCTCATTTCGTTTGTTATAACAAAATTAGTTGTAATTACTCTTTTATAGATCTCGGATTGTAACCATTGTACTAAGTAAAAGCATCACATAAACCGAAAATATTGCGGCGATGAAAATTACATTAACAAGCAAAGGAAAAACGGAGACGCAGTTTATAAGGTTCAATGATTCGGCTTTATTAAACATGAGAACATACGGATCTTTGTGTATCTCATCGTCATCAGTGTTTTGAATAATAAATAATTTCGTATCGCAACTCTCCAACATTGGTTGAGTGGAACACGAATGTTCATTGTTCGTGGAAAATGTGTAGGAGGATTAAATTGAGCAAAGATATATGTTGGAGCATAAGTTTAAAACCACATTCTGTGGAAATTACGCGTTTTATTATTTATAACGAGTCCCTACACGTACTTGTGTATATTTAGTTAACAATGTGAATAAATAAGAATGCAATCGTGCAGTAAATTATTTCGAATGTGTGGTTTCTGATATGTGTAACGTAAAGCATAAATCCTAAACTCAAAGTCAGCGTTTTGAGCCATAATTGAATTTTCAGTCAGTTTCACTCTGTCGTTCAGAAATTTAAGAGTTGCACAAACACAAAGCAGAAAATATTTACAACGCAGAAAAACAAATATCAAACTAAATTAGATTTTGTAGCTATTTTCACACCGCTGTTTTGCGTGAAAATCGCTCATAATCATTTATGAGAGCGAGTCCCAACCGATAAAAGTGATTTTGTTGTAGGCACTGTCAAACTGTTGTATGCAAATTTTGACATTGCCTTCAAATCACCAATTATTTTAACTGGTTTTCTGCACGTAATCTGGTCAGGTGAAACAATCAACAAAGCCATCATGAACAAACTTATAGAAAATCAGCGAAAACGTGATTCAACAAGGAACACAAAATGACAGAGTAAAAAGCTTGGCTCGGTTCGATTGTAACCCAAGAATTAGACAATTTTAATTCAAGTCATTCCCGATTCAAGTATAGGAATTCTAGAACAGGAAAGTAGTAAGGGATTGATACAAGCCTATTGCTTTGGAAAGATTTTCCGCAAAACAAAGTTTGTTAAAAATATGACAAATATATCGAAACTTACCGTCAATTATTTGAATATCTACGTCAGGCGAACCCGCTTCTATACCAAAAAATTCTTGGAATTCTCCGAAATACCCTTTAATACTGGTAGCATTCAGCGTTGATCCATGACGCCCAATTTGTTGCTGTGTATCAATCAAAACCAGTGATGGCATTCCACTTGTTCCAAAGTTTTGAATAGCCATCACAACATTAAAATTGTTTACAACCACACACACAACTGCCAACAACAGGAGCTGGTTGAATCGCAACGATTTTATGTGTGATGACTTCATGGGTATTTAATTGTTTTGGTAAAGAAAATTTATGATTGCAAAGGAATCGATTTCGTCGATTGATAGCTGATTGATGCCTTGATGGTTTTTGATGATATTCGATGGATCCAAGTAGATAGAGTTGTTGATTGTTCCTCATGATATAATTGTTTCTGCTGATGGTGTTGATGGTCTGAAAGGGTAAACAGGTTTACTTGAGCGAGTTGAATAATTGATAAGGACAGTGGCTCCATTATGCAGTAAACATCCCAATCAGCAGTTAGATGTGTGCGAGAAAGTTTCAACGATCCTCGACAAATTACGTTTTCGGACACTTCTTCGACACAACTTCAATGGATCGCAACACATGTACCTTTCAAGTAAAACTATATGCAAGGGACCCGTACGAATCAGAGAGATGGGGCAAACAGAGTTGATGTTACGAAAAGGCTCGAACGTATTTAAGTAAATATTGCGTAGAGTGTATGTAATTACGTCCACATTAAATTGAATTTGAAATTGCCAATATTGAAAAAGCCGTCCGAAGAAACGGTGTAAAAAGCTTTCTGAAAGTATAAAATTGACCCCCAAATGGACAAAAATGTTCATCTCAATTTTTCCTACAACATAGCAAAAAACCATTTTTTGTCTAGGGCCGGCTTTAGGACTGACCTAGGGTCTTCAGGAGAGGCCTCGGACAAATACTTACATAGACAAAAATATTTCACTCCATTTTCTCTACAACTTAGTGAAAACCGTTTTTTGTTTAGGGCAGATCTTAGGACCGACCTAGGGCCATAAGGAAATGCCTCGGACACATGCTTCCATAGACAAAAATGTTTCCTGCTCTGCAACATACAAAAAAAATTTTTTTGGTTAGGGCCGACCTTAGAACAGACCTGAGGCCCACTTCAGCCCTAAGTACAGGCACCGGGTCCAAATATGTTTTGGAATATAATTCGGTACTCCATTAGGGTCCTGAATGAGTCCAAGTGTTTCTAATCAAAAATTTTTCTTCCATAAAACGGGAGACAATCCTAGACCTTTCGATCAAGAAAAAAAATTTGAAAATCAGAAGAGATTTACTCGAGTTAAGTACAAAAAACATGTAGAGCGCTAGCAGAGACTCGTTTTTAGTGCCCTAGCTATGTCTTAGGGCCCAGTCCCAAAAAAGTTTCTTCTACAAATACTAGAGCTTTCATAGACCTGTCGAGTAAAATTATGAAATTAAATTATGAAAATCGGAAAAGATTTACTTGAGTTGTGTACAAAAAACACGTATGGCCCTAGCGTAGACTCGTTTTTCGTGCCCTTGCTAAGTTCAAGGGCACAACCACAAAAAAGTTTCTTCTGTAAATTGTTGGACTTTTATAGACCTGTCGATTAAAAAATAATTACGAAATTCGGAAATGATTTACTCTAGTTATGTACAAAAGACGAAAAACCACTTAAACGGCACCAGCTCGACTCGGCGGCCCTTGGGCCGACAGTGCCCAGATTCAATCCCAAAAAAGATTTTTCAATTCAGGGAAAAAAAGGTTTTGGAAATCGTTCGAGTTTTACTCAAGTTATCGCGGTTACGGACAGACGAACATTTTTTTCATTGCTGATTCGTCGTCTAACGATCATGATCGACGCCCTCAAATCGACTAGCTACAAACATCATGATAAACGTACGGGTCTAAAAATCGGTTGAGCAACCTCCAAAAAAGTATGACGACGGCCATTTTCTTTTGTTCAAACTTAGGCACTCTTCTGTATACTATTTTTCAACTGAAGCAAGACGCCGCCCGCCAATAGTTTTTTTCATCCCTATTTGACGTGTTAAAGTGAAATTCATCTTCGCTTTTAGTGCGGCGTCGTCTTATGTCAAAGTATACAAAGAGAAGTTCATAATATATCAATTGTATGCTTTCCAGGTTATTCAGGAAATTTCGTATACTTTGACTAGGGAATGGAAACCGAGCCTGATTTTAAAAACCGTGCGAAATTTTATTCCACCATTTTCGAGGCTAAGTGGTTATCTTGGTCTGGCCTTGGCCTAGCTTCGCGATGAGCGAAATTTTTTTCCACTAGTTTCGAGGCTAACTCACTATTTGGATCATGCAGACCAAGCATTTGCGAGGGGTCGTTAAGAACACATTATCTACTGATAACGTAAAATTACGTACCGATATTCTAAAAATTAAAAAAATGTACCGGTACAAACACAGAAATTAACGGTAAATTTGTTATATTTTTGAGGTTGAATTTTTTATCGGTAGATGTATTTGATTTATCGGTAAGTTTAATTTGTTTTAACGGTAGGTTTACATTTATTATATTTGTTTTGATTAAATTTTTTGGAGGACTCACTTTAAATAACGGTCGTTAATTACCATCCATTTTTAAGCTACTTTCAAAGAATGAAGAACAGTGAATCAAAACTGTCATTTTAGAAAGAAGACAGAACGATAATAACTGAGAATGATGACAACAACAGATTTTGAGAGACCTCAGAGTTATTTAGCTATTTTCAGAGAGCAATTTTGGACGAGTTGAGTCGAACTTGTCTCGGGGACTGCTGTCAAAAAGAGAAGAATATGAGAAATGAAATCGCAAGCAAAAAAATGTTAGCGAAAAAATGAGAGAAGAGAATTTCGAACTAGTTCGTGCTCTTTCAATTATTTTCATTCATAAATTTTTGACAGCAGTCCTTGGGACAAGGTAATAATAAAACTGGCCTGCTCTCTGAAAATGCCTAATAGGTCAATTAGTCTAAGTACATTTTCAAAACTCATCAATGATTGTTTTTGAATTGCCTTAGGGCCCTAAGTAGAGGTTCGGACACACAATTCCATAGCCAAAAATGTTTACCTCATTTTCCTCTGCAACATTGCAAAAAAAATTTTTTTTTGGTTAGGGCCGACCTTAGGACCGACATGGCCCACTTAAGCCCTAAGCACAGGCAGAAGTTTCTTTTATAAACTGTCGGTCATGCCTAGATCTTTCAAACAGAAAAAATTTTGAAAATCGGAAAAATTTACTCGAGTTATGTACAAAAGACCAGAAATCACCCTAGCTCGGTGGCCCTTAGGACGACAGTGCCCAGATTCAATCCCATAAAAGATTTTTCGATTGAAAGGTTTCAGGGAAAAAAGGTTTTTGAAAATCGGTTGAGTTTTACTAAAGTTATCGTGTTGTCAGACGGACGGACGGGCGGACATTTTTTTTATTGTTGATTCGTCATCTAAGGACCACGATCGGTGCTCCCTACCTACTCCCGGTTCGAAATTCGACTGGTTACAAACGTCGTGGTAAACGCATAAGACCCCTTTTCGAAGAACTTCGTTCTTCGTACGGGTCTAAAAAACACTTAAAAGATCACAAAAATCACGTACATACCTACGTATAACTATTAAAGAAATTCATCGACAAAACTAGTACATGGTCTTCCAACGAATTAAAAAAACGTATAATCTACATTTCATCCCTTTTGAAACGTAAATGTAATTTATTTTATTTGCCATTGGCATACAACAAGAAAAATACTTCAAAAGAAATTTTCTTGTTACGAATTGCAAAACGAAACATAAAATGCACATCTAGAGTAAAACGAAGTAATCTTGGAATGCATTTATAACAATCAATGCAAATCGCTCTTACTCCTACATTTATCTACATTCTTAGACGACGTAATATTTGTGAGCTACAAGAAGCTGCGGGAAAGTATCTTTTCTCTCCATTCCTTTTGGTAGTTCCTGAAACAGCAGAGGACTGTTTTCAACACATTGACGGTAGTTTTGGAAAGTCGTTTATGCTTTCGATAAGATCTATTTAGAAGTGCTGACATCATATATGCGTCAATTTTCATACTCTGAAGCTTGTGAGCACATTGTAGATAGATAGATAGATAGAAGTTCCATTTGTCGCCACTTTTGGCGATGAGGAGGGGTGAGGAATTGTTGAATATCACTAGATTATTTCATACCAATTCGCATATCAGCTTATAATGTATTAGGGACTTATGTTAATAAAAGTTAGTTCTGATTGTTTATTCACATAGATCAGTCGGGTTTTATCTTACCGCCATAAATACTCTGCTATCAGGTTATGGGCCCAGTAGGAGCAATAATTTTGATATAATTATTTGAAGTTTAATTCGAAACGTAGTACAGTAAGCTTAATTAAAAGACTGTTTGAGATTGTGAACTACATAGTGTGATGGCGCCGAATGATTTTGAGGTGAAAAAGCTTAAAGGTTCGGAAAACTACCATTTTTGGAAATTCCAAATGGAAAATTACTTGTCGCTAAAAAAGCTTCGGAAGTGCATTCAACGAGAATGCCTATTTCGTAGCGGGTCGGTACGGGCTATCATGCAGTCCGCCTCGGGGAACTTGCTTAAATATTTCCTAAAACGGACAGACATGGACTACCTGTTTTCTAATAACAACCGCGCACGGACCAGATAGGAGTAACGCACGCAGACTATTCCATTCAGAATTTTTACATTTTTTTTTATTGAAATGTTAGGAATTGATGTTATATTAACATAACAAACAACTTTAAATAAATGCAGTTTTTACAATTTACACTTTATTGTGTTGTTCAAGCAATGAAATTCTCGGAAGGAATGATCACTGCCCTCATAAGGAATAAAAAGCTGAGAGAAAATCAGCTAATATTTGCAACGAAATTCGCCGAAAAAATTATTTCCTTTAATTTTGTCGCTAATTTGCTTTTTTTCGGCGAAATTCATAGAAAATCATCGCTTTCTTTAATTTTTTTTCCTTCTAACGGCAGCTCACTGTCCTATACAACTTTTCTACACACAAAAATTCGTTTCCCGCTGCTTCCTCTGCACACATGTTGTACATTTAGTTTTACAAATCAAATATTCCTTGTTGAATTCCGCAGTTTAGAATTGATGAAATTCTTGTGTGTGCTGTGTACCCCTGTGAGACGAAACTTTGTAAATACCATTGTAGATGCTATGAATAAGGTTTGCAGAATAACTTCACGAAACATACAATGCACCTGAGATATGTAAAGTATATCTGCGCTCCGGGTTCGATTGCATTTCTCGTTCTACAAAATAGACTTTATTTATTCTAATTTGAACTAGTTCTATCATTTGTTTATGATGTTCGAGCGGTAATTCGATAACGAAGTCTAAATTAAATGAAATGATGCTCGTATTTCCTCGTTAGCTTTGTTGAAAACTGAGTTAAATGTAACGAATGTTCAAATAAGTTCAACGATTGAGTTTTTTAAGATTGAACTTTTTATGCTTTTCGATAGCAGTTTTCTTGCATTTTTAAGCGAAAAGAAACTTTCTAATATCTATAATGGTCTTACATCTTGCGGAAAGTTTAAAACAGAGCCTAAAATTTGATGAAAAATTCTTTTTAAAATCTTTTTCCCAATTTACTGGTTTCAAGTCTGCTTGTAAACTTAAGAAGTGTAAGGCATATGCCCACCCGGAGAGTGAATACAGCAGTGAGTGGTACTTGTGTTGATGTTGGTGGTGAGAGGTGCTATGTGTCCAATGATACGATAAATGTATCTTCACTATATGACGCTCAATTGTATTTTGTACTATACTCTGCTACAAAGCGGCTTAAAAGGGATTAAATACTGAAATGGGCAAATTGCAATGTAATTGAATGTAAAATGGGCTTCAATTTTACATTCAATGTGAAACATATGAAGGGACCCGTACGAATCAGAATAGTCGTGAGAATAGAGTCGAACGTATCTAAGTAAAAACTGCCTTAAGTCTTGTAATTACCTCCACATTAAAGATTGGAAATTGCCGAAAGGGCAATATTGAAAAAGCCGTCCGAAGGAACGGTGTCAAAACCTCTCCATTGGATGACCTCACCCATGTCAAAAATAACCGAAAAATAAAAAAAAACCTGATGGAAGTTGAAGAGTGCTAGAGAAACCCGCAATGTTCGGATAAACCTAGGAAGCCCCACCAGATGACCTCACTCATGTCGAGAACAACAGAAAAATATCAAAAAGCCTGATATAAGTTGAAAAGTGCTAGAGAAATCCACGTGAATCCCAAAAACCTAGGAAGCCGTTGATCACCTCTCTCACGTCGACAATAAAACCATTTTTTGGCCTTAACGAAAGGCACCGGACAAATACTTTCATACATAAAAATGTTTCCCTCAAGATTCAAGAAAAACATGTAGGGCCCAAGCAGAGACTCGTTTTTAGTGCCCTAGCTAAGTTTTAGGGCCCAATCTCAAAAAAGTTTATTACAAATTGTTGGGCTTTAATAAACCTGTCGATTAAAGAAACAATTGTGAAAATTGGAAAAGATTTACTTGAGTTATGTACGAAAAACACGTAGGGCCCTAGCAGAGACTCGCTTCTAGTACCCTAGCTAAGTCCAAAGGCTCGAAATCAAAAAAGTTTCTTCCATAAATTATCGGCCATGCCTAGACCTTTCAAACAAAACAAATTTATGACAATCGGAAGTGATTTACTCGAGTTATGTACAGAAAACACGTAGGACCCTAGCAGAGACTCGTTTTTACTGCCCTAGCTAAGTCCAAAGGCTCGAAATCAAAAAAGTTTCTTCCATAAAATATCGGTCATGCCTAGACCTTTCAAACAAAACACATTTATGAAAATCGGAATAGAATTATTCGAGTTATGTACAAAAGACCAAAAATCACTTAAGCGGCTAAAGCCCGATGGGCTTTGGGCCGACAGTGCCCAGATTCAATCCTATAAAAGATTCTTCGACTACCTTTCAGGGAAAAAAGTTTTAGGAAATAGGTTTTACTCGAGTCACCATAACAGACGGACATACGGACAATTTTTTTTTTTGCAGATTCGGCATCTGAGGACCATGCTCCCCCTGTAACCTGTAACGCCGATTTCTATCTGTTTGTTTTTTTTTTGTAAAAACTTAACATAGTCCCTAAGTTAGAATTTGAAATAACCGGTGATAGCTTTGGAGACTAGCTGGTGATACGCCGAGTAAAGAGATGCCACTCAGATCGTTTAGTTTTGAAATGTCAGTTGACACACACGAGAATGTTGAGCGAAGACGAAAGGTCTTTTCGTTTTTGGATATCGCAGAGTACAGACGGTTTGGTGTGAATGTAGTGAAAGAATTTGTGTTGAAGTACCATATTTTTAATGAACTTGACGAAGCGTGTGTTACAGCTTGTAGGGTAACAAGGTGAGAATTGAGTGTTAAACACCGAACAGAATTTTACCGCCGCAATTAAAGCTTTTACGTGACATCAACATATTGGTCCAAAGAAACGATAATCATTTTTCTTCTGCATGAGATTCATCATCATTTTGCTAATTGGAAGAAAGGCATAAGTTGCCGATATTAATAGTCTCATCACCCAACCTAAAGTCAGGTTTGTGTTAATTTAAGGGGATGCGCATATTAGAATAAGTAAAATTAATTAATCATAAGTGTCATTCAGTGATAATAAACAAAATTGTGAATGTTCTTAAGTTGGAAATCTAGTAGTTTGCTATTGAAATTTATGCAGTTGTAAAGAAATCCGTATGTTATACTGACGAGATGGAATAACCGTTACACCCCTTTAAATCGACTGGTTACAATCGTCGTGGCAAATGCAATAGATCCATTTTCGAAGCACTACGTTCTTCGTACGGGTCTAAAAAGTACAGGCAATACAAATTCAGTTTTCGTTAGCGTTGCACAATAACACTGAAATTTGACAGCCGTCATAAAATCTGTAAGATGTCATATTTGGGAAAATGTTGATATCAATGATATTATATCCGCGATTCTTAATCAAAATAGATGGCAGCACATTCTATACTTTTGACATTTGAAGCAGACTAACTTTATATGACAATTTTGACATTTGGAGCAGACTACCTTTAGTTCATGATATCGACGCTGCGAGAACAATAGATGTCGAACTTTTCGTTGAGAATCGCGAACCACAAGTAATTTAAAATATCAAATTGAAAAGAGGGTTTTTTCTTAAATTATCGATCAGGTGAAGTGAAGTGAAGTGAAGTGCTCACCTTAGATGGAGTTATCCTTCAATCTCAGATGATTCATTAGCCCCGATTTTACGGCATATAGAAATGTTGGTATTTCACCCATATCAGCAAATCAAGTTGAATGACTTGTTTGACGATTGGCACGATATGCCGAAATGTTGATGCTTCTAAAATGTTCACGAAAATTCTCCAGCTATCTGTTACATCTCTATATACATGAGCGATAATTCAAGAAGACACCTCCTTCTCAATTTAATAGTCCAAGATTAAGTAACAAATTCTGAGATGTTTCTCTCGAAAATCGACGATTTAAAATAGCGAAATATTTCCTATTCATTTCCAACATTTAGAAAAAACAAACTCTCTAATTCTTCAATTCAAGAAAGATGCTTGTTTAGTCTATTTTCCTACTTGCCTCTGTAATTTTCCCTCTAAGAGCCTAATTCCTTTCAAATTTTCGTTTTTACTTATGAGAAGCGAGGTGAGAAGTTTAGTTCTTAATACAAAAATACAGATCTCTAGAGCTTTAGCCATGATTTTGCAATTTAATTATCAACTAGAAAATATAATTTAAAGAATTGTTAATATTTCCCTCACGCTAACAAAAACTCTGCAAATTTTCTATCTCATACAATTTGTAGTTTTCTTCATTTTATTACGATTTTCAACCCATTATCTAGCACTCCGCTTCGGGTTAATATTTTTACTCTCACGTCACGTTCTACAGTATGGCTAGTGGGTGTACATTTGTAGGTCCATTTGATGTATATTTTGAATAGGAGTTTCGAAATTCATTCTTCGTATTAAGAAAATGACTTTCCATTGAAAAGTATTATATACATTTTATTATCATGGGAAAAGGATAGGTTTCTGTTGGTTTTAGTTTTCGTTCCCAGTAAAAGTTTATTTTCGTTTTATTGAATTTTCATCTGGTGATGAATGTTGATTATTTTATGATAGATTAGCATCGTTTATACTCTTTTATCATTATATACTCATGAATTTTAATAAATTTCATTCACAAAACAACATCATTTAACGCTCAGAAAAAGCACTAAAAGTGTTTAGACCCGTACGAAGTACAAAGGCGATCTCATAGGTTCACAACAGAGTTTGTATAATGTGTCAGATCGACGGTTTTTTCAGGATTCTGTATCGCGTCACTAAACTTTTCTTGAAAGATTAGCAAGAGAACAAGGTTTTTCGAGGGTCGGGGAACTGTTTTCGTATAGATCTCGGCGAGTGCAGCTCATTAGAAAGTTTTGTTGAAATCGATTGAGTGTTTCAGACTCTAGGGTCCACGGAATCACGGATCCAAAATTCAGCCAGCGGGTTTACGATAGGAGGTAACTTTTTGATGAATCAGGACTTTAAGGAGAACATTTTTGCTTGTCGAACCTAGTTTTTGGTCACTTTTTCGACCATACCTCAGGAACCACTTGACCGATTTTGCTCATCTTTGAACTTGAATCGTGTACCTTTCAGGGAAAAAAATTACGGTAATCGCTGCAGCCGTTCAGAAAAAAATGACGGAACGGACGTTTCTTTTCGCTGATTCGTCGATATTAAATCCATCCCTCTCACTCCCACCTCGATATACCCCATGTTACCATAAAATGTCTTGTAGTAAACGTATAAGACCTCTGTATTACGTACGGGTCCAAAAAAAAACGAAAAAATCAGGAGCCGATGACAACAACCTCTGTCACTAAATACTATGCAGATGTCGTTGCAGAATCCTACTTTGGGTAATTTCTGTCGGTCCGTTCAGACAATAAGATCGAGACAAAAATTACAAAGCTTTAAATATGTAGAATACGGTTGTTTCTTTTAATTTCAATAATACGGGTACATAAAGATGGATCGTTTTAACATTGTTTTAACCAGAGTGTGTAAAAGAGAGGGGATGTTAAGTAATCTTTAAATTTTTGAACGAGAGAATCACTCAATAAAATCTACTATTAATACCCAGATAACAGATATCACACTTTTTAATGTGGTTGCCCACTGAATGTATATTAAATGTCGTTGAGAATATGTACATAAAATGTACAAAGAATGTGCCTGTAAAGTGGTACATATTTCGATGTACATAAAAAGCACATTTTTTGTAATTTTAAAACTCGAAATTATTGCACTAGATCACAAGTACATTTTTCGCACATTTTATGTGCGTGATAAGGTGTACCCTATTCCTTTAATATTGAATGTACAAAAAATGTGCTTGTAATGTAGTACATTTTTCGATGTAAACAAAAGGCACATTTTTTGTGCTATTAATACTCGAAATTATTGCCCTAGATCACAAGTACATTTTTCGCACATTTTTATCATCAAAGTGTAAACTATTCCTATCACATTTAATGTACCAAAAATGTGCTTGTTATGTAGTACATTTTTCGATGTTTAGTTTTCATTTACTAGCATATCTTCCAAAACTTTTTCTCTCAGTACAACAAAAAAAGTACATTTAATGTATTTTCTGTAATTTAACACTTTATACAAACTTAACACACCAAAACATAAGTATCCGGTGTCACAATTTATAAAGCAGTCGACTAATAATCCCGAGCGTCTTGGGTTCAAGCCCCGCAAATGGCAGAAATTTTTCTAATAAAAAAAATGAGAGCTTGGCATAAAAAAATGTAGATGGAGGACGTAGCGATCATCAGAATAAGAAAAACCGAAATAGAAAAGTCGGAAAACTAAATTAAATTTTCCTTTCTTTTCTTACATAACATTATATGTACATGAAATGTGCTAGTAATTCACACTAAAAAGTACATTAAAGGTAAATTAGTTGTGTATTGAAAGTGTTTTAAATGTACATTAGATGTACATGTAATTCACATTTAATGTACATTAAATGCACTTCACGTTCCAAAGAAAAGATGTAACATTAAATGTCCTGGAACTGGAGCACATTAAATGGGATCAGCACATTTTCCAATGGCACTTTATGTACATTTCGTGGGGTCAATTGTTATCTGGGAATAGCGTCTATTGTTCTTTAATGTCTACTGAGAATATGTTTGTCCTTAACTGACCTGTGGTGGGCAATATTGAAATGAAATGATGTACTCGGAATTACTTGATAAGCACAAAATTGTTCGATTTTGTAACGGTTAATTCACCTGGTGAAAAATTCCCAGATACAGAAACCTTTTTCATTTTATGTAACGTAGATCACCACAGGGGAGGGGCGTCGATATTGATTCACAGTTTTTAAACTGAGAACAAGATTATGTTGGGTTCGGTAAATAAATTTTACGACTCCTCATCAATACTCATTATTCTTAATAATATCCATCACGTTTAATGCACAGAACACTATGGAACGAAATTGAATGGTTCATAATCCAATTTATTTAGACCGAGCTTATATTCTACTTTTTTCAATGACTGGAATAAGAAAGCTGGGATTTTAGTCATTTATTCATTCGTTTTTCCTCCATTCATCGTTCATTATTCTGAATGACGGTATTTTCCTTTATCTACTTAATTTTCTCCAATAAAATGCCTTGTACAGGATCTTAAAGTGGTAGTCCTTGTGAAGAGAAATTGTTGTAGATAATTATTTTTATGAATCGTAATTTGGATAACAGAAAGAAAGAACAACTCACACTTGAAGGAAATTATAAGATTTGCTGCGCGTTCATAGAATTTGTTTTATTTTGAGAGATTGATTTGCTTGTAAATTAACCAAAGCTTTGTACTTGTTGGTAATTAGGACCGCTATTTCCACTGAATGTAAGTTGTTTTCGTTTTTACAAGCTTTGAACCTTCAATCATTAAACAAAATTAATGTTTATTATGCTACAACGCTGTTGAACGAGAGGATTACCTTATCATAATATTTATGTAACCAAGGAACATTTTTGTTGGCTCAATAATAATAGAACCGCAAAATATGAAAAATTCTGCTGCTTTGTCCGTGGGTTGTGGACGGGAAGACTCAATCTGAACTTTTTTACGTTATTTACAAAATGCAGTCAAAATTCACCCTTTTTACGTGACTGGAAGGGGGTTCCAAAAAGCTGTTCCAAAAACTTTTGAAAAAGCCTACGGTCAAAGAAAAGTGACTCATACGAAACATAACGACATGGGTACAGAGGAAACATGGAGATGTTAATTTCCAACTGACACAGTTTCTATCGAGCCACGGGTGCTTCAGGAAATACCTGCACAGGTTTGGATTCGCGGAGTCACCTTTCTGCACGACATGTGAGAGAGAAGAAGAGACCCTCCCGCTTTGAACAAGATCGAGGTCAGCTGATGACGGTGAGCAGGTCAGAGGTAAATGCCGAAAACATAATATCGGCGATATATATACGTGGCAACGGATATTGAGATCCTAATCTCGGGGGCTTTTGAGGAAGTTCTTAGTTCATGAATGGATAAAGCATTCCGTATAGTGGAAACATGGTGCAATGAGATAGGGCTGTCGGTTAACCCTGACAAAACCGGACTCATTTTTTTCACTAGAAAACGGAAGACGCTAGCACTGCAGATGCCAAAGCTTTTCGGTATTCCCCTCAAGCTGGCAAGGAAAGTTAATAGTAATACCGGATAGCAGGTTAGAGCGGAGAGAACATATTAAGGAAAGAACCAAGAAAGCTTTGAGAGTTTTTGGGCAATGCCGAAGCACGTTTGGGAAAAAAGGAGTCTTAAGCCGGCAGTCCTGTATTGGCTGTACAGGTCCATTGTACAACCAATACTGATTTATGGTTACATGGTGTGGGCTCCAAGAACTCAACTGGGGGTGATGAAAAAGGAGATCGGCCACGTGCAAAGGTTAGCGTGCTTGAGCATAACAGGGGTAATGACTTCATCGTCAACGGCGGCGCTAGAAATACTCGTGTCGCTGCCGCCGCTTGACCTTTTTGTGCGACAGGAGGCTGAAATGATAATATACAGATTGTACAAAGGAGAGAACTGGATTGCGCGAGATCAGAATTTTGGCCATGCTAGAATTCTCTCAGTATTGAAAAGCAAGTTCAGAGAAGTCGAAATGCCCGAAGATAGCCTTCCAGCGGTATTCTGCTCCTATAGAGGCAGACGAGACGATCTGCACGGACGGATCGAAAACTGATGACGGAACAGGAGCGGGAATACACTCGGAGGATTTGGATCGCAATATATCTATTCCACTGTATTCCAGTCTGAAGTTATTGCAATTAACGAGAGCTCTCAAGAAATGCTGCGCGTCGACATAAGAGATAAGAAGATTGTGATCTGCACGGACAGCGAATCATCCATTGAGGCGAAAGTAGTTCTTCAGTGTTTCGAGACGCTGGCAACTTTGGTAAGGGATAATGATGTCACCATGACTTGGGTGCCAGGACATTCTGGAATACTGGGGAACGAAAGAGCAGACGAGTTAGTCAGAGAAGGCAGTAGCTCGGGATTTATTGGGCCAGAGGTTGCTGTCGGATTGATTAGATCCCTTGTAAAGGATCAAACGGAGAGGAACCACCAAGCAAGATGGGAGGCGTTAACCAAGTGCAGGCAGGCAAAGGAATTTTTAGTGGGCTGCAATCCAAAGACCACAAAATTCCTCCTTGGACTGAGCCGGGTTAAGTTGCGAGGGTTGGTAGGTGTGCTTACAGGATACACCAACTTGAACTACATCTTAATAAGATAGGGGTTGTGAATATTCCAACGTGTAGGAGGTGCGGTCTTGAACCAGAGACCTCAAGACATATTTCATATGCGCTTGCCCTGCGCTTTAACACAATTAAAAATCGCCCGAAATATTTAAAAATTGCAAGATCAAAGAAACATCGACCGAATTGAAATTACCACCGCTGCAGATACAAACAGCATAACAACAAAGTTTGACCAGTACTTCCAAATGTTACCATAACAACGGATCTACTAAGTCAAAGAGTTTCTCTGAACAAACGAGGTGTATATAAGGCCGCATATTCGACATGATTGCTCACTCAATATGTGACCACGCTGATATGCACATGGTCTTGCGACAAAGGTGGCGTAAACATCCCAATCAGTCAAACTTTTTGTCGTGGAATGTTAAAATATAGAATGGATAGAAACATGTCTGCTATAAAAGCGACGAATCTATGCCACATTTCTATATTAACGCTAAATATTGATGTATTTCTTAGAAAATCGCCCGAAATATTTAAAAACTGCAAGATCAAAGAAACATTGACCGAATTAAAAATTATTCACTTGACCATTGTGCGTAAAAAATATCGGAGATGTGCCGCGATGAAGAGGTGTGGCAAATAGCGGATAATGTAGTTACAAAAACAATGGAGAAGCTGCAAAGTGCATGGAGAGACGACCAAAGAAGACTGCCAGTTGATCTGAGAGAGTCGGTGCGAAAGCACAGCTCCTCCCCGAAATAATGCTGTGTAGCGGTTCCGAGGAGAAGAGAGCATGGAGAGTAAGGAAGGAGGTTTTCGTTGGTAGGTCATTGAAGAATCCAACACTACCTTGGTCCAGGAAGTCCGGGTGTCTATAAAGATTTCCTCACCCTTGTAAAAAAAAGGTGTATTAAGGTGCACCGAGGTGAATCAAGGTGCACCGAGGTGAATCAAGGTGCATCGAAGTAAATCAAGGTGCACCGAGGTGAATCAAGGTGCAACGAGGTGAATCAAGGTGCAACGAGGTGAATCAAGGTGCACCGAGGTGAATCAAGGTACACGGAGGTGAATCAAGGTACACGGAGGTGAATCAAGGTGCACCGAGGTGAATCAAGGTGCACCGAGGTGAATCAAGGTGCACCGAGGTGAATCAAGGTGCACCGAGGTGAATCAAGGTGCACGGAGGTGAATCAAGGTGCACGGAGGTGGATCAAGGTGCACGGAGGTGAATCAAGGTGCACCGAGGTGAATCAAGGTGCAGTGAGATGAATCAAGGTGCGCCGAGGTTTCGGTTTTATAATATAATATAGAAAGGCGCATACATTCTATCGGTATGAGGGTCGCCTGAGGGTAAAGGAGTCTTAGCTTAACTAAAAAAACTACAGAAGTCCCAAGCGGATGTTTTCATAATTTCTATTTTTTACCATTGAAAAATCACGAACGGAAAATCTTGCATTGTAGTGAAAGTTTCGTCTACATCGTGTACCTCGTTCGGGGAGTTACGGGCATAAGGTCTGCTAGCTAACGCAACCGCCATCGTCGCTACGAAATGTAAAGTTTTCGAATAAAGCCTGAACAACAGTTAAAAGAAATTCGACAGCAATAGTTCAATCGTTGCTATTAACTGCAACTCAGCAATTTGAATAGGAATAGGTTTGACGACAACTCATGTTCTCATGTAAGACATCGTTAACATATCTGAATATTTTAGTGCTAGAAAATCTAAGTAATATCCAACATACGTAACATTGACTGAATTTATCCCTTTGGCTATTTATTTAGTTATAAACAAACACAGAATAGGTTAAATATTTTACCGCAATATCCTGAAACCCATTCATCGTCATGTAGTAGATTTAACAATCCCTAATAGAGGTATTTCTTGTTGCCTTGTTTAAATGAAGGTCCTCTTGATCTAAATGCAAATTCAAATTACATCACAGAGTGCTTGGTGTCTGTATAAAAGGAACGTAATTGCAAACCAAAAACATTTTCGAAATAAACGCGTTTTGTTATAACTTTCTAGCCCATTATTGGAAGCGCCCCATTATACTGATGTGTTTTCGAGTAAAGAGTAATATTATCCCCATTCAAAAGCACCCAGCGAGCAATAATTCTTGAATTTAGTATACAGACAAATAAAATTAATATCGCTCTTGTATTTGTACAACAACACGAGAGTTACCCAGTTACTACTTATAAGGCGACTGTTTGAGAGAGTATCAATGGAATGGAATTTTCTATATTTTTTTTATACGGCTAAAGAAAAAGATCTTTTCTCCTTATATTTCAATACAAAAAGAAGAGTATGAACGCAGCATCCTCGATGTACGTTCTTCAAAACTCTTCTCGTCGAGTATAGCCTATTTATTGAATAATTTAACATTATTCGACGTAATCTTGTATGGAACAAAATAAATGTATAAATTTATATTATCACAGCATTATGCCTTCCATTATGCTTCGCTTTCGGAAGTCTCGAAAAATCGATTGAAAATCGTAATATATTGTGAGTTATAAAATTTACGAATATAATAAAGATGCATTATGTGGAAAAGATATCAAAGATTTGACAAAGATTTGATTTTTCAAACACAGTAGACACAAAAAGGATTTTACAAAGCAATATATTTATTTAAGGCTCAAGTTGTAGTAAATTTTATGAATAGAATTTCGTAGAAAATCTTTGTGTTCGTTTTATACGACATTTTGCTCGAAATGAAAGTGCCTCTTCAATCGACTAATGTGTCTAATAATTTTTGAATGGATAAATCTAGGGTAAACAACCCGTCTTTGTACAAAACCCAAGAAAATGATGTACTTTGTAAGAAGAAATGACAAGGTTAAGCTTTTTACGGTCTTACAATTTTTGAAGAAATCGCACTCCATTACTGACTGTTTAAGTGGAGGGCGGAAAATTTTCAATTTGGTAGGCAACGCCATTCCATACACATACAAAATCTGTTAGCAAGTGTTTTTCTTTTTCAATTGAATTTTTGACAGTGCCTAAAAGTCTCACATAAAAACATTGTTCTGATTTCCCTCTTGTATGAAATGTAATCCGAAAAACACACTTTAGGTTTTCTTTATCCTAATGTCAAATTGTTATAAAAGCGATGTATTGACATGAAGCGTGAAACATTTAACAAAAAATTGTAGATGAAAGCATTTAAAGCGAAAACACTCTGTCTATGAGAGCGTTACACTGAAAGGAAAATATAAATGCTTCTTGTTTGCAGGAACTATTGTATGTTTTTGTGAGTAACATACAACCATAAAATCTTATGAAGACGCTTTGTTTGTCATAAAAGGATTATGAAGGATACTGTAATCGCAACAAAACCTCGTAAAAGGTAAAAATTTAAATTTACCTTAAACAATCTACACAATAAGAAGCAAAAGTCAAATTTTTGCAGCGCAAAAACTGAATGTACAGAAAAATTATTTCGTCGTTGGGTCCGGCATTTGTGACGCAATTTTTTTAACACAACGTAATTTTGTTTTAAAAAAGGCGCTGTAATTTTTCAAGAAATTAGCACCACTACGAACACAAGATCCGTTCTAAGAACCGTCTGCGATTATCAGCGGGAAAGCGTCACTCAAAAACGAGATCAGTAATTTGGGAACGCGTGATTACGGACTGCGTCACACGACGGGTTAAGAGGGGTGTGTGTGAGATCAGTCGGTTTGGAAGGTGCCGTTTTGAAAAAATTTCGATTTTGGAAAAAAAAAAATTGCCGAAAACAAAATCGGGTTCAGAAAGAACATGTCTGAAAAAAAAAAATTCGCCGACGAAAAAAAAATGGGGCGTCAAAAAATTTTTCGTCAAAAAAAAAATGGGTCCTTAAAAAAAGTTTCGCCGATAAAAATGTTTGCCGGAGAAAACAAGGTGGTGGGCCGAAAAAAAGGGGCGCAAAAAAACAAGGGGCGCCGAACAAAACGGTCCCAAAAAAAGGTGGCCCTAAAAAAAAGGGGCGCAAAAAAAAGTGAGTTGGCGCCAAAAAAAAAATGGCGGCAAAAAAAATTTAGCTTCCCGCACGGCGCACCATCATCCCACATCACGTTCCCACATCATGCCACAAAAAATGTGCCGAAAAAAATTTCGCCAAAAAAAGTTTGCGCCGAAAAAAAAGTGTCTTGCAGAAAAAGTGGGCGCCCGAAAAAAATTTTTCTCCAAAAAAAGTTTTCCCTAAAAAAATTTTTCTCCAAAAAAAAGTTTTCTCAAAAAAAAAATTTCTTCGAAGAAAATTCATCTCCCGCACTTCTCACATCATCCCACACACTTCCCACATCATTCCACACACTTCCCACATCATCCCACACACTTCCCTCATCATCCCACACACTTCCCACATCATTACACATTATTTTCGGTCACTTCAAAAAAAAAAAAAATTTCTCATAGTCGCTCTACGGCAGCGTAGCTCATTTCGGACCACTTTGACCGACTCCTGGCAACGAACCCCCCAACCGATTTCCACACGACCGGTTCGAAAGAAATTTCAGAGCTCGTGTGCCCTCAAGCGATATCATTAATTTTGGAAGCAGACTTACGAACTGCGTCACACTCTACTTTTTAAGAGGTCTTTGTTGTGATATCAGTCGTTTTGGAAGTTTTTAATGTAAGCCTTAGGCTCCAGCGGACTAATCAAACCTTCTGTGTAATAAGTTTGTTGAACTCTGAGTTAAATATTTGATATTTGGATGACAACACAACAAAGATGAAATTGCGAAAATCTACGAACGTTTCAATTCCATAGCCACTGGCATCAAATTGAGGGAGTCTGATATTGAGTTACTCGGGGCTCCTTTAACAGATAGCGATGAGACGCCTTCAAGAGGATTGCGGATATCGCTGAAACGGGTAGTAAATTGTCAGCTGGATTCAAGCGTTTGGTTGGAGTGCTCCTGTGGTCTGTGTCTAAGAAGCGTCATTAACCTTTGCTTTTCTAGTTTCTTAGGTTCATATCATTCAGTTTCCCATTTGGTCAGTCAAATACTACCGCATAATTTCCAACTGTCACTAACTCTGTTCGAAAAAGCTTTACTTTCATGGCAGCCAATCACAGAATCTGAACCATTAGAGAGCCCTTTATGTAATTACCAGCATCAATGGGATGAAAAAATGTTTACTTCTATTCATCAGGAACTTTTGGAAAATAAAACTAACAACGTCGGAAAAGCAAGGATTAGGGCGAATGTGGCACAGTATTCAAGTGTATGGCTTAACGCCCTTCCCTGTTCTCCACTCGATAATAAGTCTCTCCGGATTGCAGTTTCACTACGTCTGGGTCAGACCGTAGATAAATTCGGTCGGCATGGTTTGGCGTGCAACAAGAGCTATGGTAGGAAGTCAAAACACGATACAATCAATGATGTGATTAAACGAGCTTTGCTGACTTGTGGTTTCCTGCGATCCGATGGAAAAAAGCCAGATGAACTTTCATTAGGATTTCACATGTGCAGACACGACATGTCAATCATACTTAGCTTTAACGAGTTGTCGGGCTAGAACAGCCGCAGCATGCAGAGAAAATTCAAAGAAGGCTAAGTGTAGAGATCTTTAGAGCGATTTTCATTTCTGTCAACTTTCAGTAGAAACAACGGGTCTGTGGGGGTTTGGACGGAAGCAAGTTTGTAAATGAGATTGTCCAGAAGTTAAAGTTAACCACAGGAGAACCACGATTGAAGAGTTTCTTGATTCAAATCAGAGGGGGAATGGAGCCTCGATTCTCGGGACAGTGCCACAGGATACGGATAGATTGGATGAGATATATTATGTAGTAAATGAATGTAAATTGTTGTTCGAAAAGATTCAAGTTTTTACAGGTCGCAAGGACGATCATGGCCCGAGCACCTTTTTATGACTTTTATTTTAAAAAAAAGACATGAATTATTATAGTATGTTGAATAATTATACACCCCACGTACAGAAAAGGGTCGTCTGCAATAGCGAATTATAAGTAAAATGGAGTTCACAATTTGTCATTCTTTTCTTAAAATATTGTGTGTTGTTGTAATTTTTAAGTAAAGGCTGAAGTATGATTAAAGGTGCAAATAAAAGTTGCGAACTTCATTTTATTGGTGATGAAAGGGGTCATTTAGCTAATTTAGTTACACTATGAAAGTATATTTGGATCAAGAATATGCAGCATATAACCATTTTGAGTTTTCAGTGTGTGATTGCGTCAAATATACTATAGTTGTATTAATCTCATTACTTTTTTGATTACTGTGTCACGATTTCAACAAAAAAACTTTTTCATATTCCTATCAACAATACACATAGCAAGTCACACGCATTAAGCTAAGTACACACATCTGCCGTAACCGAAATTTTAACATAAAATATATTGAACTTATGTCAAATTTCGGTCGAATTGTACGGTTAACCGGAAAAATGTATGGGAATTTCGGTTACGGTCGGATGTGTGTACTTAGCTTTAAGACACACTTTTTTCGGAATCTACTAAGAGTGCACACTTCTTACAAAAGAGCCATCTGTCGGAATCTTTTCAACTAATAAAAATTTGTATGGAAAAAGTCGCAATTTTCTGTAAAGTTTTTCTTTTAAAGCCTTAAATGAAAACGAGTGCTTATGTCGTTATTACGTACTTAACCTATTCCTAAACAAAAAAAACTTTTGAAGAAAACATTTACATTTGCTAGAAATGTGAAGTCCAATATTTCACTGCAAAGGTCAGTCTTTTAACTTTCCGCTTAATAAACACTTCAAAACGCATAATTTTTTCGACCAATGTGTTTGCTCACTTAATCTTTAACTGAATAATCAATTTAAATGACGGAAAACATTTTCTAAAAGTCAGAAATTTATACAAGAAATTTTGAGTTGATGATTGCAAATAAAAATGGCCGCCATCTTTGTTGGCTTTTGAGGTTTACAAATATTTGTATTATGTGTCAATTCAAAAAGTTTTTATCCATTTCTGACTCGTAGAAAATGTTTTCTGTCATTTTTTGTCAAAGAGAATCGCGAATAAATTATCCAAAATTGATATTAGCCGTTTTGGGGAAATACGATTAAAAGGGGATATTTTACTACGAAATTGTTGCCGCTCACACCCTAATTAATATTTAATTACTTTTTAGTACAGGTTCTTTGCTATATGCGATACATACAAAAATCGATGCAGCACATGGAGTAGTTTTTGTTGTGAATATTGCAGGGCGGCTCACAAGTTGTGAAATGAATGTATGTCATGTAGAACTTTGTATGCTCAACATTTCCTATTGAATAAACATTACATATCAAATATTATGAAAAAGGCGATAGCAGGATCATCCATCGCACCAAACCTCGCACCATCAACTGCTGCTTCGAACAATAACAACACTACGTCATACATCAATATATTCGATGCCCGTTGTAATAGGATGACAGCGCGTGCAACATTCATTAAATATTAATTTAATTAATTCGCATTCACTGACAGACTGAAATAAGTTTGCTATGCCAACAAAAATGTCAGTTTTCTTTTTTAATAAAATTAATGAAGCGACAATATATGTGAAATTACGGCATATTTATGATCCCATGAAATTCATTTAGGGTAAACTAAGCCTCAAGATGTTTTCCTTCCTTTTATTGTTGCTATTAATTTGAAATTAAATTTCTGTGCCATTCCGTTCGCCAGTCGGCGAGTTATTTGGATGATACAAAGGACTATCATCGTCGAGCCTGTCACATTAACTTATTTTATTGTGTACACACGATCGAAAAATGGTTATGCAGACTAAGAATTTTCAGATTCCTTTCTTTGATTGCGCAGTTGAATTACGGAATTGTGACTATATAAATACTATCCCAGATAACATACACCCACCATACACCAAGATTGTTCGAATGCACATATCATGCAAATATCAGGGAAAAAACAAACCTAATTAGGCATGCCTCTTGATGTAAGGAAAATGAAAGTTTTCGCCTACCCGTGCCCGCCCGTTTTCGAAATAAATATGACCATGCTCGCTCGTGCCCGCTATTGAGCGGGCGGGCTTGTTAACGGGCCAAAAAATCATGTGTGCCCGCACACTTCTACTTCATTTCTAGTTAGTAGAGGTCTGCGGGCATCACCTTCCGCCTGCCCGAGTTCGTTCGATTTTGAAAATGGGTACCTCGTGCCCGACCGTTTTCGAAATAAAGATGCCGTGTCCACCCGTGCCCGTCCGATTCTGAAAATGGACAGCCTGTGCCCTCCCGTTTTCGAAATAATGATGCCCGTGCTAGAGATGAGTGGGCCGTCCGCAAAAGTGGGCTGCCCGCAGCCCATGCCTCATGCCCATCGGCATGGACGTTATGGGCTTCAAAATTCGCGGGCGGTGGGCAGGGCATGGGCACTTTCACAAAACGTGGGCGCCCACATTAGGAGTTTTCATCGTACTTCCTTCAATTCAAAATTGTCAACAAAATCATAAATAAAATTGATGAATTTTCTTTTTCAACGATTGCGATTCATCAAATTTTAACCATTGTGAATGTATCGTTTATAGTTCATGTGAAATTTCATTAGGAGCAGGAGCACTGAGTGAGACTAAAGTTGACGATGTTTCTCTTATGCCGGAAGTAGATCGATATTTGAAGCTAAAACGGGATTTAAAGAAATGGATTGATGCGGAAGGTAAACACAATTCTATTGGAAGAGTTTGGTTTCTGATTACATAGATCTTTACCTTTCAGGAAATTTTCAAATCCTGCAATTCTGGAGTGAAATGAAGGAATTCCTAGTAATGAGTATTATTGCGAGAACTAATTTATCGATACCGGCGGCGGAAACAACGGATGAACGGAACTTTGCCGACTCTGAAATCATTCGAAGTCCAAAAAGAACATAATTGACAGGGTTATCTCTAGTGGGGCTATCACAAGTGTAGACTTACCTTTCTAATGAATTTGCGGGCATTGGGCTTCTTTTCTCAAACGGTGGGCATAGTTGGCATGTGGGCACAAAAATTTGCTATGCCAACTCATCTCTAGCTCGTGCCCTGTATATATGCTTGTGAACAGCCTAAAGTATTGTTCAAGTTGTTGGCCACATGCAATACGTGTGCGAATAGTCTCCCCTATTTATTACTCCCACACAAAAAGAAAAAAATATTTGCTTATCGCCCGCATAAGATCAAAATGTGTTTCAATAGCCTTCAGTTCCAATATTTCCTGCTTGCACACGTGTACAAAGAATGTTTTCGAATAAAAAGTGCAGACATGTGTACCTTTCTGGATGATCGTTTGATAATTGTTATCTGGGAACGAAGCATTTTCGTACTTTATTTCAACATATTTTCTGTGCTTTTTATTTGAAGGAAGAAAAGCTGGTTTCCAACAATATGAATCGAGAATATTTCTTGCAGCAAACGCAAAATTTTCATCTGTATTTGCTTTATGACTTTATGTACACAAGAGAAAAAAAAAATTATTTATTTCCTTTTGTTGAGAAAAGATACGACCGTGTTGTTAAAAAAAAAAGTATAAACCAGAACGTGACCAAAACATTTCGAGGAATGAAATATTTGGAATTGTAGCAAGTGTTTGGGAAATATTTCTCTTTCATTTTCGTTACGAAAATGATAACTTAGATTAATAGTTGACGAAATCAAGATTTTTTCCTTTCCTCAAAAACGTCTTGGGTTCTCTATTTATAGGTTGAAGGTTATTTTCCCTATTCCCTAGCAGATGCTTGCAAACTTTTGCACATATAATTCATGCAATAAAGGAGAAACGTTTCTTGTAAGAAAAACCATAGATCACTGCATATTGAAGATTTATCATAGAAAAAAAATTGAAGAAATATGTGAGATATGTGAGGTAAAGGTATAACAAGATAAAAATAAAATGAAAAATAATCTTCAATTTTTAAGTCATGAATATAAATTTGCGGTGGGAAAACTATGTTGAAGATGCTAAAGGGATCTTAAGGGACAAAATACTTGCCACAGCAAAAAGTCCCCCATCCACCCACCACCAGTACGAAAAGTGAACTCTAATTCTTCCACTCGAAGGCCTGAAAATGTTGAGTCACCGTCGCGTAAAAAATATAAAATCCTAACTAATTGTAGTGCTTCCGAAAATGATGTGTAATGATGTGGAAAGTGCTTAGGATGATGTGGGAAGTGTGTAGGATGATGTGGGAAGTGTGTGGGATGATGTGCAAAGTGTGTGGAATGAAGTGGGAAGTGTGTGTAATGAAGTGAAAAATGTGCAGAATGAAGTAGGAAGTGTGTCTGATTATGCGGGAAGTGTGAGGGATGATGTGGGAAGTGTATGGGATGATGTATGAAGTTTGTGGAATGATGTGGGAAGTGTGTGGGATGATGTAAGTAGTGTGTGGGATGATGTGGGTAGTGTGTGGGATGATGTGGGAAGTGTGTGGGATGATATGGGAAGTGTGTGGGATGATATGGGAAGTGTGTGGAATGATGTGGAAAGTGTTCCCAAGGCAGCCGTAGGTGACACGAAGTGTTCCGAAGGTAGCGGAAGAAGACACCAAGCGTTCCGATGGTAGCCGAAGGTGCTAGAAAAAAAAATTTTTCGGAAAGAAAGTTTTTCTCGGAGAAAAATTTTTTTGGGGAAAAATTTTTTGGCAGACAATTATTTTTGGAGAAAATCTTTTTTCGGAGAAAAATCTTTTTTGAGAAAAATTTTTTCGGAAAAATTTTTTTGGAGAACTTTTTGTGGGAAAATTTTTTTGAGAAAAACCAGAAAATTTTTTTGCCGCGAAAAATTTTTTTTTTATGGAGAAAATTTTTTTTGAAGAAAAATTTTTTTGAACAATTTTTTTTGGAAAAATTACAGCGTTTTTTTAAAATAAAATTACGTCACAATTGCCGGACACAACGACGGAACAATTTTTCTGTACTTTCTGTTTTTGCTCTGTAAAAATTTGACTTTTATTTCTTATTGCGTAGATTGTTTAGAGTAAATTAAAATTTTTGCGTGTAAAAACTGAAAGTGTTGAAAAATTATTCCGCTAGTGGGTCCGGCATTTGTGAAGCAATTTTTTTAACTCAACGTAATTTTGTTTTAAAAAAACCGTTGTAATTTTTTCAGGAAATTAAAACTATGAACACAAGATTCCATTCAAATAAAAGTCTGCGTATTATCAGCGATAGCGTCACCTCAAGCGATATCATTAATTTTGGAAGCGGACTTACGGACGTGCGTCACACTCTACCTTTAAAGAGGTTTTCGTTGTGATTCAAATATTTGTGAAATTTTCTTGAAAGTAAATAACAAATGAATCTGGGTTCCTCAATGGATAAAGCAACAGAAGCATTATTTCATTTCTCAAAAATTAATATTAATTATAAACTAAATAAATCAAGTGAAATTTAATTAAAAAACAAAATATAGATGTAATTAACCAAAAAAAAGTGAACTAATAGCTAATGCTTAATAAAGATTATTCATTCATTCATGTCAAATGGTTTTGCTAAACGAATAGAAATTTTAGACTTTTTTCTTAAAACGAAGACGTTGATTGGGAGGAAGAACGGCATAATATCTTCCTTATTCCCTTGACTGAAAGTCAAGGATCTTATGCTAGAAAATGCCGAAAATGTGTGTAACCAGACTATGATTGAATATTTACTTTCATGCAGCCTACACGCGACAAAATAGTCATGTACATCACAAGGCCTACTCGTGTTCGCGTGATTTATTGAGTTTTTCATGCTTGCTAAGAGAACCGAAAGTACTTTGAGGTCCTCGTAGCTTAAGTTTGAAGACCATATTAGGATTGGGATATATAGGATTGGTGTAATATGCACAGTGAAGAATATACATCGAACGATGTCATTGATTGTGTTGAGAGATAATCAATTTGGTTGTTACAATTATTCGTACACAAATCGTTGGTGAATCAAGTTTACTCATAAAAGTTGTTCATTAGCGAGAAAAGATCGGATGTTTTATTCTTTTGAAGGCGTAATGTTTCTTCTACGTTCCTAAATGGAGGCTCAAACCGTTTTTGGACCTTTAGAGAAGTGATTTAAAGTGATAATAAGCGAAAGAATAAGCAATTATAGAAGACTATTGATGAGAGAATTTGTTTGAACAGTTGTAAAGAAGTGAAAAAAAAGACAACATAAAAGTTTGGCTCATGACGAAGGAATAAATTTTGTGAAATACGAAAAGTGTTGGTTTCATGCTGAATAGAAAAGTGTTAAGCGAAGAGATTGAAAAGCAAAATGTAAAGTTTGAAAAGCGGAAAGATTGAAAAGCTGAAAATTGATAAGTCAAAAGCGTTAAGATTGAGCAGCGGAAAGATTGAAAAGCTGAAAATTCAAGGTCAAGTCAACAAAAGACAATAAAACAAGACGACAAGTGAACTAAAATTAAGAATTCAAGTTGGGACAATAAAATAGCTGAAAAATAAAACGTTCGAGAACAATTTGTATTTGAGGAGCACGTATGTAAAGCAGAGAAAAATAGAAGCAGAGCACACAGCGAAACTTACGCAAATCATTCGAAAATTGGCACGTTACACATCCGTCACATACGATACGTAAACAATAAGCAGAACGTTTGGTGAAGAACAATAAGCAGATCGACTGGTGTAATTCAATCGTTGATATTTTTTGGTTTGATGATCGAATTGACCGAGTGGATTTGGTTAGGCACGGAACGAACAATGGAATGTGGCACGATTCAAAATATTTTCGCCAGGATGTATTGTATGAGGTCAAACAATGATGCAGTACGGCCGTGTGGGATTGATGCCATTTGAACTTTCTTAACTGTAATTTTTAGCTATAATATTTGTTACGTGCATTAGGAGCCGTTCATATGTCACGCAAAAATCGACCCCCCCCCCTTTCACGCATGTCGCATGTGCGAAAGTATGTCCTTTAAAGCATTAAGTACGTTGAACTATGTGTTTCTCGATGGGGGGTAGGGGGGAGGGGAAGTCTAGGTTTATCATGAGTTTGCACTTACAAAAAAACCATTCCGTGTTTTGCCTGCGTTTACTGTTTGAACAATATGAAAAGAGGCGTGGTTTCAGTAAACAGTGGCAAAACGTAGTGGTTTTTTTGCAAGTATCAAGGGTACAAACCCAGTTTAATGTTTTTAATTCTTTTTTATTTGTCGATGTTGTGACATAACACTGTCTGAATGTACTGAGGTGTATTGTAGTATAGTAAAGTGTAAAGTTATCATAGAAATGTCAGAGTTTAAAGAGTAGTAGTAAAATTATGTTGACTTTTGGTTGTAGCCTGATGTGAGCTCTCTCTTTATTGTAACAAAATGGTAGATAATCAGTCAAGGGATCTGACCCACCCAAGAGGTGGGACCTAGTTTTTACACAAATAAATGAGCGGTCACAGTTCACAATTTGGAATTTCTACGAGGATATTCCTGGTATTTGCGTTTTTGATATCAACGGTAAAAATTAAAGAAAATGAAATAAAAATTAATGACAGCGATGATTCATAAATTAAGGTCTAACAGTTATTTTATACAATGTTTGTCGTGCGGGAATTTATATTTTTGTTATAAAATAGTAAATGTCACGACGATGGCATAATTATTTTCACTCTGTAAAGTACATCGTTTCACGTGCTGAATAGAAACAACGAATATTTGTGTTTTTCATTCACAACAGATATCTTTGTGTGACCAGAAATACGCTAGTTTCTCTTTTACGACTTGCATGAAGCATATTATGTTGAAATTTTTGTAAGCAATTTGTGCAAAACTTGGGTCAAAACAAGAACTAGAAATACGATACCAGAACTTTTCCGCACTTATTGCACGATAGCTATTTTCCTAACATAATGTGTTAATAGATGTTTTGAGCCGAGGTTGACAACGCATCGTATGCGCAAAATTCTATTTTAGGCAAAAGTTAGGAACAAGGCTTTATGCGCTGCAATGAGATATTCATTTTTTATGTCAACTGTCGCAAAATAAATTTTTCCATGTCCCTTCGAAATTTCCCTATATTTTCACGAAATTCCACAATTTGGGGAAAAATTCCGTAAAAATAGGCCTTAATAGTTCAGTTAGTTTCTGGAGATGTGGAGTTGTGGAGATGAAAGGATCTCACTTTGATAATAACACAACTTTCTCACTCCCTCACACCCTCCCTCGCGATTTCTCAGGAATTTTTTGCATCACCCACTAGTGGGTAACACCTAAATGCTCGTATTTCCGTCCATCCGTATCACGTATATCTCAGCTCCCATACCACCTACAGAGCTCAAACTTTCGCCATTTGAAAGCTATTAGACTATAGATTTGCAGAAATGCCAGAGGGGGGGGGGGTCGGATGTAGAGGGTCCATCCAATTTATGCATATCTCGGCTTCTAGACACCACCACCTAAGGCACTGAAACTTGTGTCATTCAATAGTTCCTTGAGTCTAGATTTGCAGAAATAATAGAGGGGAGGTGGCAGTAGGGGAAGGGGGTCATTGCTTATTTAACATATCTCGGCTGTTGTAGGAAGTTTTGAAATGTTCTAGAATGATCTGGAATATTCGAATAAGTTCTAGAAGGGTCTAGATTGTTCTAGGATGTTGCAGAAAGTTCTAGAAAGTTGTGGAATGTTCGAGAAAGCTCTGGAATGTTCTATCAAGTTCTGGAATTTTCTAGATAGTTCTGGAATGTTAGAATATCAACGTCAAAATATCTACAGCCAAAATATATACGACGGACGTAAATACATACTGACAAATGGTACCATGTAAAAATGTCTGAAGTAGAAAATATCTACAGAAACAACAATGTCTACAACCTCTATAATAATGTGGAAAAGTGACGGCAGATACTCGTCATTATTGTTATTATATAGAATTTTTTGACGTAGGGGCCTCTGCCCCCTAGACCCCTGCGCCTGCAGCGAGCATTTTTCGCCTTGCAGGCAGCTTCACTGACTTACTAATCACATGGAGCTCTGCCTCTTAGACCCCGAAAAGGGGGTTACACCCCCCTTTACCCCCCTCGCGGGGGCTGCCGCTCCTCGACCCCGCTTTTTTTCCTCAAAAGATCACTGCCTGCGACGTTCCAGTTACACCATTTGTCTACAACTAATCTCAGTGCAATAAAGATCGAGTGTGACCGCTACGGTACAGTAAAAGCTTCAAATCTAACCACAAAGACAATTTGTTGTTAGATTTTTGTAGCGTATATATCTTGACCAGTAGATATTATTGACCTGTAGATATATTGACCTGTAGATATATTGACCTGTAGATATTTTTACTGTAGATATTTTGGCGAAGATATTCTGACCCAATCCCGTTCTAGAACGTTCTAGAAAGTTCTGGAATTTTCTAGAATGTTCTGTAATATTCATATTCGAGAAAGTTCTAGAATGTTCTAGAAAGTTTTTGAAAGTTCTAGAATACTGTCAATTTTCCAACTATGTTCGTCTGCATGAAAAATTGAAAGCAACTGTGTAATTAAATCCTACACTCTAAGATGTGGGTTACGCGGCTATACCCATTTATGGGTTTTCTGCAACATTTTTTTCTTGTGATAACGAACCACGTTATGTTCCATAATTCTATCAGAGAAAGGGGCTAGACTAGGGTAGTCAACAAGAAAATGCAACGACCGCCAAAGACAAATCTCGTTACCCTTCACAAAAAATTGTAGGAGTCCAAAACAGTGAAAATTGGCCGAGTTAAAATTCAAAAATATGGTTTTCCGCCATTTTTCGCAATGCTCGCTGCGCTATTGTCATGTATCGCATGATTTTTCTATGGCAAAACGCAGCATAATTTTGGTGTATTCTCAATGAATATTCTTCGTGTTGCAACCAAAAAATCCCCTGGTACAAACGAATCTAGCCATGAAATAAACAAATAATTGTGTACGTAAGGAGTTTTTTTATTTCGTAGTGAGCAGTTTGGGTAAAAATTCCGCCATTTTTCAAATTTGAAACGCTCGCAGCGCCTGTTTTGTAACAAATTTATTTTTTATATTAGGCCTACTTTATTACCTGTGAAACCTCTCCCGTTTAATTTGATTAACAAACTAATTTTATAGAACGATTTTTGTAGACGCATGTCCTTATGAGTTACCTTGAAGAAATTAATTTTCCAAAAAAAAAAATCATGAGGTAACTCATTACGTTCTACAAAATTAATTTGTTGATCAAATTGAACAGGGAGGATGCCGTTTGATAGGTCGCCTATAAAAATATATATTTTTTTACAGGCATACGATGGCGCTGCGAGTGTTTCAAATTTGAAAAATGGCGGAAGAAACGTCCGAAGAAACGGCGTAAAAAAGGCCTTCCGAAAGTACAAAATTGGGCCGTTTAAGTGGTTTTTGGTCTTTTGTACATAACTCGAGTAAATCTTTTCCGATTTTCATAATTTTTGTTTTGTTTCAAAGGCCTGGGCATGCTGAACATTTTATGGAAGAAACTTTTTTGAATTTTGAGCTTTTAGTCTCAGCCAGGGCCCTAAAACTGAATCTCTACTAGGGCCCAACGTGTTTTTTCTACATAAATCGGGTAAATCGGGAAAATAGTCACCAAATTGATCACGGGATTGAATTTGGGCAAATTCGGTCGAAAACTTTCGAAGTTACGGTCGAAAAAGTGGTCAAAAACGTTGTTTTTTGAAGGCTCGAGGAGCTTTTTTACCTATATCATTGCGAAATTAGAATGGAAATCGCTCTTCAAGATTTTGAATGAAAGATGTGGACATCCAAAAAATCAAGAAAATTAAATTAGTGAAAATCTGTTGAGTGGTTCGTTCTGAAGTGTGAGCCCAACTCACGTTACGCGACCACATGCGATATTTGGTGATTTTTCGTGAATATTTTTCTTTAATTATGAGGTTTTTTGTGCGGTTTTGCAGAGAAAATTTGTGTTCACGGCAATATCGGTCAGGGGCCTCTCCTAAGTGCTCTAGGTCGATTCTAAGATCGGCCCTAGTGCAATTTTGATTAAATTTTGAGGTTTTTGCGCGTTTTTTTCGGACGAGTTTTTCAATATTGCCCTTTCGAAAATTTCCAATCCAATTTAATGTCGACGTAATTTCAAACACTTTTAGTCAATATTTTACGTCCGAGTCTTCTTGCAACATTTATTCTCTTTGCCACATCTATTTTGATACGTACGGGTCCCTTCATATGTTTTTGTCTAGGGTCGACCTAGGGCCCTCAGGAGAAGCCTCGGACGAATATACAAAAATATTTCTCTCCTATTTCTCTACAACATAGTGAAAAACCATTTTTATGTCTAGGGCAGACCTTAGGACCGACCTAGGGCCATAAGGAAATGCCTCGGGCATATAATTCTATAGACAAAAATGTTTCCCTCAATTTGTTCTGCAACAAAGCAAAAAAAAATTTTTTTGTTAGGGCCGACCTTAGGACAGACCTGAGGCCTACTTCAGCCCTAAACACAGGCACCGGGTCCAAATTTGTTTTTGAATATAATTCGGTACTCGATTACCTCTCAGAAAAAGAATCAACAAAATCAGTTAGGATTTATCCAATTTATGTAGGCAAACACGTTGGGCCCTAGTAGAAACTCAGTTTTAGGGTCCTGACTAAAGGGTTTCTAATCAAAAAATTATCTTCCATAAAACGGGAGACAGTCCTAGACCTTTCAATTAAAAAAATTTAAAAATCGGAAGACATTTACTCGAGTTATGTGAAACAAACATGTAGAGCGCTAGCAGAAACTCGTTTTTAGTGCCCTAGCTATATCCTAGGGCCTAATCTCAAAAAGTTTTCTTCTACAGGAACGG
>CM055405.1:51098873-51114734 GCA_029228625.1 Pseudolycoriella hygida | reverse complement strand
ACAAACCATCTCCTTGGCACAGGATAGGGGGGTATGGAGAAGGGTGGTCCATGGTCAGTAGTAAAGACCTCACACCGAAAGGTACAAACGGTCTATAAAGTGTGATGATGATGATGATGATGATTTACCATACAAATTAGAAACTTGTCGGTTTTCACTTTTCCGTTCCTGTACTAATTGTTGAGTTCAATGCTCTCCATCTACTTCCCGGTCGAAATTGGGGTGGTTACAAACGTCGTGGTAAACGCATAAGACCCCTTTTCGAAATACTTCGTTATTCGTACGGGTCTAAAAATATATTTGAAGGTTTTGGAGTTACACAATTTTTTGTTTGGGCAACGAGATCAATCTGTGGCGTTGCATTTTCTTGTTGACTACTCTAAGGTAGACAAACTAACTTCTACGAAATAATCCCTTGCCTATTGCTGAGTCTCATCTAAAAACCCCTTACATCCACAATTATTTGTTTATTTCATAACTAGATCCGTTTGTACCAGGGGATTTTTTGATTGCAACGCGAAGAATATTCGTTGAGAATACACCAAACTTACAGAGAAATTAATGTCTAAATATTACACTTTGATTTATGTCAATGTAAAGCGTAACTTTTAGAAATTAATTCCACTGTATGCTGTATTTTGCTATTGAAAAATCACTCCTCGTTAGTATAATATTGCGCCTAAGTCAATCATAAGTCAACAATCTAATGAAAAATTACTTTCTATAAAGTTGAAATAAATTTCCTTCAATAAAATATTCTCAAAATAAGACTTTTAATTAAGACACATTGTTCATGATCATAAATAACTAACCGCACCATCAACTGGGTAAATTGAAGGCAATCCATCAACAAATTTGTTTTCATTCAAGCGTGTTTAAAGCTAGGGCTTATAAAATGTACAAAGTGACAGAGGAAATAAGGAGCTTAACCACTTCAAATGTTATTCACAACAACGAGCCCTCCTGGAAATGTTTCGTTACATACAATCGACAAATATTAATTAATTTCGGATTGATGTTGTGAAATGAAGCCTGAGGGTTTCTTTTTTGATATAATTTCTTTTAATGTTAATTATGTAAGTGCAAGTAAAGCCAAAGCCTACCTTTTAGTGAACACATTGGGACAGTCGTCATTCGTTATCCTCGCAAATCGGAGTCAATATGTCGAGCAAAACAGAACAAAACACATTTATTTTCTCTACCGCACGAATGCTCGTCGTCTTGTCAAGCTCATTTAATTGCTTGTATCAAAACAACCCACTCAATCACTTCGTACACATTTTGTCCAATATTTTGTCTTATGTCTTTAGGCGACAAATAATAGGTTCTAATATTTATCAACCATTTATTATGACTACACACCACACTAACGAGAATGCTTGTTAAATTTGATGCATTAAAGGTGATGCCATTAAACCAAGGATAATCACACAAACTTTAAACAGTCTACAGAACCGCTAATTTTCGTAAACAGATATCGTTTAACGTCTATAAATGGAGTCAAACCGAGATCTCCCACCGTAGTAATCCAACTACATATGAGAAAACAGTGTCTAAAAAGTCATTCTCACATGGCACACGTGAAAGTCGATATCCAAACAAGGAGATCCTTTATGTATACACCGCATTACAATATGAAATGTATACAATTGAGTGTACGTACATATCACATATCCTTACACATAGCCGATTTGAGAGTATTTCACACTCGCTGACACAAATTCTTCTTTCCTCTTGTCATTTTTATTTCATTTTTCGCAAGCACAGTAAGCGCACAATATCCGAATAACAAAAGATTTGGTAAAAACTGAAAGTGTTCACATCACTGACATCACACCGGGATGAATTAAACAATCAGAAAAATCCTATCAAATTACACACCAAAATAACCCTTTTAGCCTGGGAATATTTCTCGTATTTCGGAGGTGTTTGTTAGCGTTGTTAACCAGCTGAAAGTTTTTCTGGTTTTTATTGACTTTGCACCGTATGGAGCGACGAAGAAGTGAACACAAAAACAAAATTACAAACAATTTTTTTCCATTTCCTTGTTGAAGAAAATTTTATTTTGACAACTCTTTGGGGATGAAATCCAGCTAACGCGAAGGCGACTGTTCTACTTGAAATTTGCCTCGGTACTGATAAAACTTTCTGTTGTTGAATGGGAGGTAAGCGATGAGAGAGCAGTCAGCATCCGTAGTAAAAGAGCTTTTTTTCAGTGTTTTCTGAACTGATCGAATGGAAAAATCGTCGACATCAAAAGCATTACAAATTAATCTCTAAAGCTGTGTTCTTTCAAATGGGAGGTACGATACTTACAAACGGTTTTTCCATAAATCCTTACTAGATGGAACCACCCATTGGGTGTGTGTATAAGTTAAATGAAAACCAATTTCGGAGTGAAAATGTGTATCAACTTTCAGTTCTTTAGTCTAATCTTCTGTTTTTATAGTTTTCTATACCCTTCATTGTTTGTAATTTTTCTCGTTACATTATGTTTGCTTCTCCGACTTCTATGAATTATTTAGTTGTGCAATGTAACAGCGGAAAACGAGAAATAGGTCAACTTACTTCAGCTTTTCTTTTCTTTATTTGGTTTAATTTGGAAACAGTTATAAAGAACCCAGTTTTACAAAAACCTCTGCAGAATAATAATTCCAGTGCCGAACTTAAGAGCGCTTGGAAATTTTCATTTTGACGAGTGTGGGACTTGTGTACTGAATAAGTAGGCACAATAGAACAGTTCCTTGAAAACATAAAAATGAAGTCTTTCGAACGCTTCACTGTATTCTGTTTTGTTGATCGGGCTGAAGTACACGGCGCCCTTAAAAATATATAAAGTCTGCTTGACATGTTCCCAAAAACTAAGTACAGGGTGCGAAATTTAGACCTTCAGGGAACTTAAAAGTGCCTCTGAGATGCTTCTCCCATACATCACGAAAATTTTTCTGTCCGGCCTACGCTCGTGAAAAAGCGCTTAGGAAAAAAATTCACAAATTGACTTTAAATGCTCAGAATCAAATTCTTTAACGAAGTTATTCGAAGAGGGGACTATCGCGTTTACCACGACGTTTAAAAAAAGCCGAATTTCGACCCAGGAGTAGGGGGAGGGGGGGGGGGGTGAACATCGATCATGGTCCTTACATGACGAATCAGCAATAGAAAAAATGTCCGTCCAGCCAATTTTCAAAAGCTGTCCTTTCCCTGAAAGGTAATCGAAAAATCTTTTAGGGAATTAAATTTGGGCACTGTCGGCCCAAGGACAGCCGAACTAGGGTCATTTAAGTGTCACTATAGGGTCACGGGTCATTTGAGCCGAAATGTCTAGGTGTGGCCGACAATTTATGGAAGAAAAATTTTTGATTTTGAGCCCTTGGACAAAGCTAGGGTTCAAAAAACGCACGAGTCTCTGCTTGGGCCCTTCGGGTTTTTTGTACATAGCTCGAATAAATTTTTTCCGATTTTCTCCGGAATTTTTTAATCGACAGATCTATGAAAGCCCAACAACTTGTATGAAAAACTTTTTTGAGATTGGGCTCTTGGACAAAACTAGGGCACTAAAAACGAGTCTCTGCTAGGATCCAACATGTTTTTTGTACATAACTCGAGTAAATCTCTTCCGATTTTCAAAATTTTTGTTTTAATCGGAAGGTCTAAGAATGTCCCACAGTTTATAGAAGAAAATTTTTTGATTAGAAGCCGTTGGACTCAGCCAGGACCCGAAAACTGAGTTTATACTAGGGCTTGTTTACATAAATCGAGTAAATGCTAACCGATTTTGTTGATTCTTTTTCTATTTAAGAGGTAACCGAGTACCGTATTCTATTCAAAAACAAATTTGGGCCCGGTGCCTGTGCTTAGGGCTCAAGTGGGCCTAGCCAAAATTTTTTTTTGCTATGTAAGTATCTCGGGGGCCCTAGGTCGGTACTTAGGCCGGCCCTAGCCCAAAAAATAATTTTTTGCTATGTTGGTTGTAGAGAAAATTGAGGTGAACATTTTTGTCTATTTGGTTAATTTTTTGAAGGGTTTTTTACACCGTTGCTTCGGACGGGATTTTCAATATTGCCCTATCGGAAATTTTCAGTAAAATTTAATCGCAACAAAAACCCTTTTCAAAGGGAAATGTGACGCGAAAAAAATGTTTCAGGGAAAAAAATTTCAGCGAAAAAAATTTTCGCGAAAAAAATTTCCCGTCGGAACAAATTTTTCAGTGAAAAAAATTTCAGCAAAAAAAATTTCCGCGGAAAAAATTTCCGCGCCAAAAATTTCCGTCAAAAAAATTTCAGTGCAAAAAATTTCCGGCTATAAAACTTCGCGAAAAAATTTCGCCAGAACAAAATTTTCGCGAAAAAAACATTTCCGTCGGGAAAAACTTTTCATGCGAAAAAAATTTCAGCGAAAAAAATTTTAAGTTTGTAAAAAATATTTCCCGACTGAAGAAAAATTTCGGCAGAAAACATTTTCGGCGAAAAAAATTTCCGTCAAAAACAATTTTCAGTTAAAAATTTACGGCGATAAACCTTCACGCGAAAAAAATTCCGCGAGAAACAATTTCGGGCGAAAAAATGTTTCATGAAAAAAAAATTTCAGCGAAAAAAATTTCAGCTAAAAGAAAACTTCGGCGAAAATTTCCGGCGTAAAAAATTTTCAGCCAAAAAAAATTCCTGCGAAAAAATTTGCCTTTGATACGAGACATCTCTCTTCAACAAAAAAGAATTGAAAAAAAATTAATTTTCCCCCTAAGTCCGTCTCATACCACCGTCGGCGATTTTCTTGGTCACCCTGACACACTACACACCCAACCCATCAACTTTTCCTTTGACATCTATCTCCATCCTAACACAGTCCACAAATTTGGCTCACATTTGACCCATACTTTGAATACACTCACACCACACACAAAACATTCTTTTATATGGGATTTATATGGCGCCTTCTAAGAGCCTTGGCACCCAAACGAGGCCGGTACCCCCCTTTTTTAAAATCTCATATGGCGTAGAATGCCCACCCGAAGGTCCTTGCAAAATTTCAAGAAAAGTTATAGAGCCATTTTCGAGCACGAGCGAAAAAAGTCGGTTTTCATACAAATGGCTCTGGAGCTAACTAACTAGCCTACTAACTAACGTAGGATGTTTCCATTAACTTTCGCTTCCATGAAATAGCACATTTTGTATGGAAAATGAAGATTTTCTGAAGGTAATCTCTACGTATCCACTGGACCGATTTTAATGAGTAAAATTTCGATTTTACGTAGAATCCGAAAAAGTAGGTCTCAGGGGATACGACACAGGGAAAAAAAGTCAAAACTTAGCTGTTACCATATCCGCCGTCTACGAAAAAAAATTTTCTAAAAATGGAAAGTTTGGATTTTTTTATTAAATTTCTTTATTAAGTAGCGATAGCTACTTCATGTTTTCACCCTTCCTGTCCGTCCGTCTGTGCACTACACTTCAGTACTACAGTACATCACACCTCACTACAGTTCGCTATACTTCCCTATACGTTATTAAGAAGCGATAGCTATTTTTTTGTCCCTCCGTCCGTCTGTGCATCTTTCTTCCGTGATTTGTCATCGGTGATTGGAATTTGACTACACTTTATCGCTACTTTCCTATACCCATTTTATTGGTTGATTTAATCATTTAGCAACACAAGGGGAAAGGTGGAATCAACCGTCTGTAAACCCATGATCACTTACACAAATACAATTACCACTTTGGAATTTTGGATCTTAATTTTTTCTCCAATCCTTTTCATATTCGAGGCGTCAATTTTCATTATTTTTCGTAGCTTGACAGCTGCCAGAGTAAATATTACATCTACGATATTTGTTAAACATACGAAAATCATGAGAATCGACAATGCCGCCAAAAAAGCATACATGAAATAATAATGCTACACATAGGTTTGGTTCTGGTGTACTATTTGCTGAACAATATTTAAGCTGAAGCACGTAAATATCTTTAAAGGAGTAAATTGTCAATATAATTTAATGGAACCAAATTTATGAAAATACGCTTCCTACAAGGGATGGTTTTCGCCGCTTTACGGTTTGTGTATAGTGTTCTTCTGTATACAAGAATTTACATATGATTGCAACAGATGTTACATAAGTGTAGGTCTTTAAAATCGGATGTAATTCCACAGAATATATTGTGCTAGGAAAATTGAACATTATTCACTAGAGGCCGTTTTTCAGTGTGTTGCTAAAAGTGGTTTAAATTTCCCGAAGGTTTTTTTTCCTTATTTTATTAAGTTGAAGCAATTTTTGAAATTGCATTCACAGTGTGTTCTGCTGTCATTATTTCTTCGTAGAAACAACTGGAATTTTGATTTTTTTCACTCAATAGCTCGGAAAAAATGTATCAGAAATAGTATATTATGTTACGAGGTTGATAATTTGTATTACGTCAACGGGAATGATGAACCGAGACACGAGACACAGATTTAGTTGTCACTCGTTATTTGCACCGTCTATTCCTCAAATTTGTATTTGAAAGTCAATGTTGAACATTTTTAATAAAACAAAGACTTTAAGGCTACGTGTAAGAACAACATATTTAATTTGTGGTTGTGAATTACTTTCATCTCTACGTTCACATGTTTCAGTACGTGTTTTTTGCCAATTCTTTTATGATTTTTAATCGATGGTGCGAAAGTAATTCCGACTTTTGCTATAAAATTAAACGAATGTTATATAAAATTTGTATTTTCACATTGGATTATTTTTGCGTAACCACCAATTCTAACACAACGCAAAACATTAATTAACCCATTATAAAGAAGGGTTGGGATTGTAACTCGATAAACTGTAATGACACTCAATGTCAATAGTGAGAAAACCAAAAATAACATTAAAGAGCTATGCCTACCCCGTTTGAATTAAAACACAGAATATAAGTCGGTTGTGGAATGAAATTTCATAAAATTAAGTGAGCATTTACAAGCGAACGAGTCGGGTCAGCGGTGACGTTCTGGCTTTCCACCAAGAATATCCTGCTGGGGACAAATTCTGTATAGGAATTTTCTTCAATGTTTAGCATGAAAGTTATGTTCCTAGGCACACCCAGGCTTGATAATTTGGGTAGTTGTGAATTTGGTGACGCAACGAATCGTACACAGAAGAATGGCATATATGACGTCACCCATATTCGATAAATTCTGTGTACAAACATCTGAGTCTGACTTTAGGCGGAGATATAATTAGCACCAGAAGAAATCCTAATGGTAAAATGCTAGCTACCGTTAGGCGTGGTTCGGAATTCACGTTAAGCCTGTGGTCCAAAAAATGCCTGCTGGTAAAACACATTGATGGGGCGAACCGGCATTCTAAGCCCTACTAGTTTCCGCCCTAGTACATCTGTAAGAATAATCCATCTCATCCAGCACACAAAAAATTGCGTGATTAGTAAAGCGTACAAAAACCTCTTAGAAGATAAAGTGTGACGCAGTCCGTAATTTGGCTTCCGAAATTAATGATATCGCTCATAATACGAAAAAGCTTGATAGCCACCAGCGTAATAATTTTTCAACTCTTTCACTTTTCACACTCAAAAATTTTAATTTGAACAGTACAATCTTCGCGAAAAGAAGTTAAAGTCAAATTTTCGTAGTGTAACAACTGAAAGCATGGACAAATTAGTTCGTTGTAGGGTCTGGCATTTGTGACGCAATTTTTTAAAAACACAACATAACTTCGTTTTAATTTTTTTACGTATCGAAGCTGAATGCGTCACTTTCCTCCGATTTCAGAACTTTTGTAACTGGAAGAAAATCGTTTTGGCTTAGATGCTCAATGCGTCACCCTTTTCTGATTTCACAACTTTTGTAACCAGAAATAAAGACTTGCGTCACACCTCCTCCGTAAGAGGTTTTTTGGCGGATATCAGTACTTTTGTTAGTTTATCTCTCGCCAAAGACCCCTCAAAATTTTGGTCAATTTAAATACCTCTCTCATGTCCAGAATAACCGAAAATATCAAAAACCTGATGGATGTTGAAAAGTGCTATAGAAACCCTCCCAATTCTAGAAGTGGCCATATCCCAGGGATTAGGCCATATTTCCCAAAACTCTGAAACACGTTTTCGCTTAAATTTAATGCTTTACAACTTCGCCTTTGGAACCAACTTCCTAACTCTCATAGTTCAGGAGATCTGGGTCATCCTGCCAAAAATTGCCACAAACAAAGAAAGAAAGAAAGGTTTACCAAATTGGCTTTTAAAAATATTCGATTTGGGTCCGTTTCCATACAAAATAGCAATATTGTTTAATTCATATCTCCAGGTCTACAGAACCGATTTTAATGAGTAAACATAACCAAAGACCCGTACGTATCAGAATAGATGTGACAAACAGAATAGATGTGGCAAAGTGACTCGAACGTACCTAAATATACAAATAAGCAAACAATCCAACGCTTTCTGTTCTTTTATAACTGTAAGAATTTCAAAGATCCGTAAAAATTACCCAAGGTAATGTCAAAGGTCCTACCGAAGTACGTCTCTAGAAAATCTAGAAAAGCTTATATCCAAAGACTAACTCGTTTTTCCCTAAAACCCAGAAACACGTGTTATCTCAAATTTTATTGTCTACAACTTTGTCCTTGGAAGCAACTTTCTACCTCTCATAGTTCTGGAGATCTGGGTCATCCTGCCCATTTATGGAAGTGGCCATATACCAGGATTGGGCCATATTTCTCCAAAACCGTGAAGCACGTGTTGGCTTATATTTAATTCTCTACAACTTCGCCTTTGGAACCAACTTTCTACCTCTCACAGTTCTGGAGATCCGAGTCATCCTGCCCAATTATGGAAGTGGCCATATACCAGGATTGGACAAATATAATTGTATCAAACAAAAAAAAATTCCCCAGTTTTTTGGTATCAAATGCTTTCCGTGCTTTACTTGCTGAGATATTTGCGGAAAAGTTTCATCGACCCTCGAAAAACCATGTTTTTGGTCACTTCCTCGACCATATCTCCGGAACTACTTGATCGATTTTGCTCATCTTCGAACTTGAATCATGGGAGGCATGTACCTTTCAGGGAAAAAAATTTAGGCTGATCGGTTGAGCCGTTCGGAAAAAAAAGTGGAGACGGACAGACGGACAGACGGACGGACATTTTTTTTATTGCTGATTCGTCATATTTAGACGATAATAGATGCCCCCCTCCCACCGCGATCTACCCCATGTTACAATAAAATTGTTTGTAGTAAACGTATAGGACCTTTGTACTTCGTACGGGTCCAAAAAAAAACTCTTCGGGAAAAATATTTTCCGGGGGGTACGTCGCACGGGGGAGGGGGGGGAGTTAAAAAGTTGCTGTATGCTTTTTAGTCTACGAAAAAATTTCTTGTGAATTTTTTGGCGTGTAAGACTTGCGCCACGGCCCCTTACTACAGTGGGGCCATGATATTCCCTTTTGGGTAATTTCCAATGCATAAGGAATTTCGCAAAGAATATGGCTAAAGGATTTATTTCGATTTCTCAGGATTTTCAAGCATTTTCTTCTCAAGGATTCTCAAGGATTTAATTTTATTTCCAACGGTTTTTTTGCAATTCAAAGGACTTTTTTGAGGATTTTCAATGAAATTGAGGATTTTCGTAACAATTGATTTTCTTTTGAGTGCCCCTTGTCATTTCCGAAGCTCTATGCATCGTTCCCAAATTATACGTGTCCGCGTAGCATATGCTTTTTGTAGATTTCGCATATAATGATACGTCGCAGGCTTAAAGATAGACCATGAAAACGTGATGGAAGCGCACACGGAATAAAGAGGCACATGCATCTAATGCGAAGTTACATTGAATGAAGAAAAGTCTATTTTTGCAATTCACCGACAAAAAACTCGCTTTTTCGTGCGTCATTTCGGTGTCGCTGGAAGTCACTTTTCGCACCAGTGCGTTAAATTTTTTCCCATGATACAAAAGCTATTTTTACGCACTAGTGCGAAAAAAATAATTAATCTTCCGTCAAACTTTCGCAAGTGGAAACACGAAGGGAGAAGCTCGTTTTTGTTCGCCTTCGCCTCGTGTCGGAAATCTCACATCTAGCGCGTTAAACTATCTTCATACGTAACTTATATCAAAAACTACTATTTTCTTGCTTGTCATTACCTATCATTTTTTTGATCGGCACCTGATGTAATAATAGTTATTTGAGTTTACGCGATTTTTTTACACAGTCGCGTCAGCTTTGAGTTACATACTGACACTCTTACGTTATAAGGTTCTAAGCCACATACATTTGCTATCTCAGCTTTAAATTTGACATTTTTGCGAAAAAACGTTGCAGCAAAATATATAAGAAGAGAGAATGTATCTAAAATTGTGACCGAATTGGTGCTGGGACAAATCGTAGGGGTCGGACTCGGATTTTTATTTTCATTACCTAAAACAATAGTCCTCAATTTGTCCTTTGCGTCCGAACTTCTAAAAAATTAGTCCTAGCCCCAGGCACCCGCCACGGGTGTTAACTAACACCCCAAAATGCTCAAAACCGTTAATACATTTTACATTTAAAATCTGATGCTACTAAAAATTTGTCCTCAATTCCTGACCACTTGCCTTTAGTGTAGTGACACTTTTTTAGAACAAACTCGTGTTACTAAAAAAATTTTGGATGCCAATTTTTAATTTACTGAAACTAAAACATTGTTCTCAATTTGTGCTAACTGAAACTTCTTTCAGATTTTGCATCTAACGTACATGTACTAGTGAACTGTTTTATTGTGTTATAACAAGCCCCAAAAAAATAATCTTTTTGTAAACAATTATTTTAATATTCTAATACAACAAAAAAATGTCCTCAATTTGTCCTAACCGATGGTACTTTTACTTTTGAGATACAGATTGTAAATATCAAATTGATATTTTGTACTAAAATTCAAAAGCTCAAAAATGCTTAAACTACCAAGCCCTCCGATTCTTTACAATTCAACTATACCAAAAAATTGTCCTCAATTTGTCCTAACCTACAATAATTTCTATTTTTCGACTTTGAACTAGGGCCCTTGTATGGTGTGCCAATAAATGTGCACCGTATTGGGTGAAGTTTAGTAATGTAGACAGATAAAGAGACTTCATTAGACAGGTGTTTCAGGATTTTCAATTTGAGCCTATTTACTGAACTAGGGCCCTACTCAATTTACAGGGCCTTCGTTTGGTGTGTCATCAAAGATGTACAAAATGAAGGGAACGCTTCATCATTTAATGTTCCAAAAAACAGATTTTCATAAATGAGAGGCGTTGAATACGTGAAGTCGGGGGAATTCGAAATATTTCTGGAGGTCAAAAATTACTTTACAACAATATGGAAATTCAAAGAAATTCACGACAATCTCGGGGAAATCCTTCAAATACAAGAGAAAACTTTAAAAATTATGAAATTCGGAAGGAGCAATGACATGTAGGAGAAATTTTTAGAATGTTTAGACAAACTGTGATTTTAAAAATTAAGAGAAATAAATTTGCATTGAACATCTGCCCCTCGATTCAAATTATGTTCATGATAAGTTATCAAACAATTTATTAGTAGTCAGAAAAATTTCATTTCCTCCATGTATTTTTTTTAATCCATCGATTTTTTTGGCATTTTGCTTTTGCTTTTTTAGTGCTGCATGTTCTATCCAAAGATAGATGCGAACCAATTTCTTCAAATAAACAAATATAAAAATACCAGAGATTCCAAAATCGATTTAATTTTCTGTTGGCATAGGTATAGTCGAAAATTTATTCTCTATTTACAATTTGAAACAATAATGTGTTTCATGAATGTTAACAAGATAGTAAATAAACATTTGAGCATTTTTTTTTCATTTCAATTTTTTTTTAATTTTCTACAACACCTCGGAGAGGCGCACGAGATAGAATTTATTGAAAGATTGAAGTGTTGCGTTCATTTATAAATTGAAAGAAACTCAAAAGTCTTTTTACCGCTTTAACATCTTAGAAATCGAGAGATGGGTACAACTAATTTAGAATGATTTTCTGTTATAATAATGACTCGTCGACAGGTTTATATACTATTTTGGAAAAACTAAAAATAAACATTTACGTTTGTGTTTGCAGTCAATTTACAGAAAATAATTAGAAAATTTGAAATAATATTTATGTACTTCTTTACCTTGCACTTTCCAGTAAACTTAGAAAAGCTTGGTAAGGTGCTTTTTGAAATCAGCATTGGAAATGTCGAGTCGTTGTCTCGATGGGCTAAACAACCTTATACTAATATCTAATGTACCATTCATTAATGAATCGGTTGGTCATTTTCAATGAAACTCGGAAATAAAACATTTTTTGCTTTGACGAATTTGTGAGTGTATTAGTCACTCAGTGCATTAATTTGGACAATTTAAAACAAAACATAAGCAAAGACCCGTACGTATCAAAATAGATGTGACAAACAGAATAGCTGTGGCAAACAGAGTAGATGTTGCAAAAAGACTCGAACGCATCTAAATAAAGAAATGAGCAAACAATCCAATGTTTTGTATTTTGTCATAACTATCAGAATTTCAAAGATCCACAGAAATCACCCAAGGTAATGTCAAAGGCCCTATCGAAGTACTTCTGAGATCATTGATTTTGACGGCCGTGGTAGTTTATTCAAAAAATCCTAAAACCGTTGCCTCTAAAATGTAATTCTATACAATTTTGCCTTTGGAAGCAATGTTCGAACTGCCATAGTTCTAGAGGTATGAATTATCCCTCCCAATTCTAGAAGCGGTGATATCCCAGGATTGGGCCATTTTAATCCAACATACTGAGACACGTGTTCTCTAAAATTTTATTCTCTAGAACTTTGCTTTTCGAAGCAACTTTCTAACTCTCATAGTTCTAGAGATATGGGTCATCCCTCTCAATACTAGAAGTGGCCATATCTCAAGGATTGGGCCATATTTCCCAAAAACCCTGAAACACGTGTTCGCTTAAGTTTAACTCTCTACAACTTTGCCCTTGACAGTAAATCTCCATATTGCATTGTTAAGGAAATATAGACGAAAAACCGCTTTCGTATATGACCAAGAAACTCAATTTCGCCCATTCCTTTGGTCCCAGCGCCCAGGCTCTTGACCCGATTCCCACAAAATAAATTTCCCAGCTTTGTGACATGAAATGCTTGCATTTGACACCAAAATGAGGAATTTCCGTGCTATACTTGCTGAGATATTTGCGAAAAAGTTTCACCGACCCTCGAAAAACCATGTTTTTGGTAACTTCTTCGACCATATCTCCGAACTACTGGACCGATTATGCTCATCTTCGAACTTGAATCATGGGAGGCATGTATCTTTAAGGGAAAAATTTTTTGGGCTGATCGGTTGAGCCATTTATAAAAAAGTGGAGACGGGCGGACAGACGGACATTTTTTTTATTGCTGATTCGTCATTATTTAGACGATAATAAATGTATCCCCCCAACTCCCACCTCGATCTACCCCATTTTACATTAAAATTGTTTGTAGTAAACGTATAGGACCTTTGTATTTCGTATGGGTCCAACAATGGCTTTAATAAGATGTTCGGATCTTGTGCTCACTAATTACGATAATATTTGGACCCGTCAAGTTCCTTGTATTTGAACTCCATCACCATCTCTATCCTGCCAATCCTTAATAAAGTTTTTCAGCTGATTATCTACTTCAGGCTGGTTGATTTCCTCAATGTTAATGATTTTTTCTACGCAAAAGCAGTATGGCTTTAGGGAAAAGACTGGAACACACACAGACACTTATGAATTCCTTGACAAACTCTTAACTGACATTGACAGCGACAAGTCTGCTAGCGCAATGTTTCCTGATTTGGAATCCTCTTGTATAAACTTGAGGCAGCTGGGATTAGGGGTGTACCGCTATTGTTGTTCAAGAACTATCTGTCAGGAGGGAAACAGTGTGTTGCGGTTGGTCAATCCAGGAGTGAATTTTGTTCAAAACAAAAGAAACATTCAAAGTTAAAATCGTGCGAGTATATAGGGGTCCCGCAAGGCAGTGTTCTCGGTCCAATATTATTTCTAGTCTTTATCAACGATATGCATACCTTACTGTTTGGGGGAATAATATCAGTGTTTGCAGATAACTCCGGTCAATCGTATGATTCAGACGTAGAACAGCTCAACTCTGACCTCGAGCTGCAATGATTTTCTTGAAGTAAATAGACGCGAGGAGAGCACGCTATTACTTCTTTTGGTAGTAGGCTGTAGAACGAGATTTCGGAAGAGCTCAGAAGATTAATGCCTTTGTCGTCTAGAAACGAGCTCAAGGCCTGGCTACTGGAGGAACAATATGGGTTACTATTGGTTTATTGCATGTGCCGTGTCCTGAATTCCTAGCGGAGTAAAGTACTGCCGTACCTGACAATCATTTCCTAGTCCGTCAACTGTGTGTTTGTCACCAAATCTCTTACTTCTCTTAACTATTTTATTTCACTTATTTTCGTAGAGCTGGCCGTATTGTAAGCCATTTTATAAGCTTTAACATTATGACGTTAACATCCAATTTCTTATTACCTCAGCTTTCGTTATTTTTTCTACCTTTTTTTATAATTTATTATATCTTAAAAAAACCACAGTGGTAATCCTATATTTTTCAAAATGTACTTTTAAATTGTTAAATAAATAAAAATCAATAAAGTTGGGGAGAAAAAAAGACGAACTTTTCTTTTAATGAAAGTATGGGTCAGAGGCCTCTCGAGGTCGGTTCTATGATTGTTTTTGAAAATTTGTTTGAAAAAAAAATTTTTACCGAGTAGAAACATATAAAAATCATTTCACTAAGTTGAGATTTCAAACGCGATTTATTCGCATATCACGATAATAGAGAGTTTGGGCAAGTCGCTAAATTTATAACATATGCATATAGCTATAAGTTATATGTTTTCGTTATAAGTTATAAGCCTACATTACAAGTTAAAAGTTTACGTCATAAATTTTTATGAGTTATAGGTTGTAAGTAATGAATTATAAATTTTTGTAAGTTTTGAAACTAGTCAGTACTGATGCGTATAAGTTTTAAAACTGATAAGTACTGATCCAGACCAGTTTCAAAACTGATACGGATTAGTACTTATCAGTTTCAAAACTGATACGGATCAGTACTGATCAGTTTCAAAACTAATACGGATCAGTACTTATCAGTTTCAAAACTGATACGGATCAGTACTGATCAGTTTCAAAACTGATACGGATAAGTACTGATCAGTTTCAAAACTGATACGGATCAGTACTGATCAGTTTTAAAACTGATATGCATCAGTACTGATCAGTTTAAAAACTGATAGGAATCAGTGCTGATCAGTTTCAAAACTGATACGAATCAGTACTGATCAGTGTCAAAACTGATCTCGATCATCACTGATCACTTTTGAAACTGATACGCATCAGTACTGATCAGTTTCAAAACTTATAACTTGTAGCTTATAACTTATAAAAATTTAAAACTCATAACTTACATATGTTAAAAATATAGTGATAAGTCGCTTTGCCCAAACTCTCTAATGTGACTACTTCTCAAATACTAAAAGTCGGTGCGAGAATTAATTATACTTCTATCTTTGTCGCATAATGATGGTGTAGAGTGTAAAGTGAACCGTGCTCAGTGGAAATGTTTGTCTGAAAAGAAATAGTAGATTACAGTTGGGGGTGCGGAATCAAGTCATCACATGAGGGATCAATTTTCTGAAATGAGCCAAACCCAAGAAGGTGTTTTTAAGCAAAAAGCTTGAAAACCGGTTTTAGACGAGTCGAAGGCGATGTACAACTGCACGAGTCAAAAAAACAGTTTTTAAAGCGAGTTGCTTAAAAATACACGAATGAGCTTGTGAGTGTCACGAAATGATCCAGAATGGGTGACTTGCTAAGCACCCCCC
>CM055405.1:50980729-51098373 GCA_029228625.1 Pseudolycoriella hygida | reverse complement strand
GTATGCTGTTTTAACCGGTGTCCCATCCGAATGCAGATATACATGTAATGAGAAGTTTCCGGTGGGGGCCCTAACATACATGTAATGAATAATTTCCGTGGGGTGCACATATGCATGTAAGTTTCCGGTGGGACATTGATTAAAATGTATTGGAATTTCTTTTACTGCAGATGTGTTTATTACTCATAATCATTTTTGAGACTGGCGAAAGAATAATTCACCCGCCTCCCCTTATAAACGCCTTATATACGACTCACACACATATTCAGATTCACAATGATTTGTATTGAAGGAATTCGTATTAAATGTATGTGAATGCCAAAATACATAACTGCCACCGATAATAATTAGAAGTTTTTAAAACTGTTATCTTCAGTCGATTAAAAAAATGTTTTACTTGAAATAATGTAACACATTCGAGCAAGGAAATCGATAATAAATTATATTTTTAATGATTTCGTTTACTATTTTCGGAACTTTAATGATGATTGTTTTTAGCAATAAAATAAAAATTTGTTGGTCGATCAAATAAATTTGCTGAAAATATATGCATCATGTGTACACTTTTTACAGACATGTGCCCTTTTTCTTTGGTTTTTTGTTATTTTGATTTAGTAACTCAATACAGATTTTAGTACAAAGTGAATCATGTTCTAAATGTGAAATAGCAACAACATTTTACTCATCAGTTTTTATTTTTCTTCTTTAACAAAGTGTAGCTGTTTCGACATATTATGTAGAAACACGCACGGGGCCCCCATTGGGCCCATTGTGCTCGCTATGTAGTTATGTTTGTCTGGTCATCACTCCTTGAATCTGCCCTTAGTTCTAATATAGTTCAAGTGATGTTTCGGTTCTAAGCTTTTGATAAGACTTTACCTCCTAAGTGCTTACGACATAGATAATGTTCCGATGTGCCAGTGAGTTCACCACACTGGTCGCAGCTGGGGTCTGGACGTTTGCCGATGGTGGCCAGGTGTTTATTAAAGCCGAAGTGTCCCGGTGGGAGCCTGTGTAAGTTTTCAGTCTTGTTCTGCTAATGTTTACTAAGAACTTAGTTTCGTGTAAAGCAATGATTTCATTGTCTTCAGTCGGCTGAAGAATGCCATGGGGCCATGTCGTAAAACGATTTTTTGCTCAGAGTTACATTCTAAATGAAATAAAAATATGAAAAAAATAGGCGCATTCGTAATTTCTCTCATTTTTGCGAGAAAAATTGAGGCAGAAGATACTATAGGTGTCGAAATTTCTGCGTGGAGAGTGCTGCAGTAGACTGCCGCCCGTCCTGATTTTTTTATTACTCTTTTATTATTCGCAGGAGGCATGTAACCATTAAGCCAATCTGATCTGTCCGCTAATGTGATTTTGAATTTCTTGCTAAACTTGTGTATTGTGGATATTTTGTCCGAAGGCATTTGCAATGAGGGTATTCCCATATTTCGTGCCAGATTTTTATGTGATAAGTTTTTCTGAAGATCTTCCCTTTTTAAGGATCGGAGTGGGTCCACCCACACCTGACCCACAGTTTTAACGGGTGGACCAAAACGATTTCTATGACTTCTGCAACTGTGGGTCGACCCACCCCGATTCTTATCTCTTATTATTTATTACACATTTTTGAAAAAATAAGATGAGCATTTTTCGAAGCACATAATCTAAAAATGTACTTTTAATCTAGTTCAATAATTTCGAGCTTTAATGGCACAAAAATGGTGCCTTTTATTTACATTGAAAATGTACTACATCACAAGCACATTTTTGGTACATTAAATGTCATAGGAATAGTGTACACCTTATCACGCACATAAAATGTGCGAGAAATGTACTTGGGATCTAGTGCAATAATTTCGAGCTTTAATAGCACAAAAAATGTGCCTTTTATTTACATCGAAAATCACAATCACATTTTTTTACATTCAATGTGATAGGAATAGTGTACACCTTATCACGCAAATAAAATGTGCGAAAAATGTACTTGTGATCTAGTGCAATAACTTCGAGTTGTAATAGCACAAAAAATGTGGTTTTTATATACATCGTAATATGTACCAATTTACAGACACATTTTTTGTACATTTTATGTACATATTCTCAACAACATTGAATTTCGCACATTTAATGTACATTCAGTGGGCAACTACATTAAAAAGTGTGATCTGTTTTATCTGGGATAGCTTCTATCCACCCGGTGATGCCAGGGTCAATGCCTAATCTGCAACATCCTCGTTTTATTACTAACTAAGGTATATAGTCAAAAGCGCCAGCTATGTCAATAAAGCAGCCTAAAGCAAATTAATTATTTCTACATTGAATAATGAATTTTCTTTGGGCTGATTTATTCGTTCGATGGCCTGCACAGTATTGTGTAATGCATTCATTGCTGATTTACCTTGGTAGGCACTTTTTTTACTGTGTAAATGAGTTACTCTTAAAAAAACCATCTCTTATGTACCTGCGTATATCAGTTTACTGTCAGTACAGATTACGAAAGAGAAATACAAGTTGTAAGATTCATGCATTGGGGCATGAGTAACTAAGCTTTCGAACCGCAGCTTTTAGAGATACCTTTGTCAGTTTTTACTGATGGCTCTATATGGAAACGTTAAATTGTATCCTTTCCATAGTGTCAGATCCTTCAACTTGAGCTATGTGAATGGAACTAATTATAGAACTATTATACAAGGACCTATTCATATGAAACCGGTCAGTCTACTATGTTCGTCACTTTCACACTTTCATTGAATGATTGAGAGAATCGTATAAAGTGTTTCATATGAAAGTCCCGGTATACTGCTAGATGGTGTGAAAGCTTTTCTTTCTGAGGATCGGGGTGGTTCTGGTTTGTATGTAAACTCAATCAAGATTTTTTTTTAATATTTAATTAAGAATTCGAAGTTTAGAAAAATGTCCGAAGCACCCATGGACCAGTAAAGCTTGCGTGAATGGGATCTATGTGTAGAAAGTAAAATTATGCAGATGTTGGACCTGCATCACAGTTCATCGCTCACGTGCACTCATCACTTAGATTTGGACTGTATGCTGTCAAAATGTACACTTCTGTTATATATGTTATCATACGGAAAGGTCACTTGTTGTATACAAACTACGTAATGTGTTGCTTGATCTTGACACTATTACTGGGTTTTATTTCTATTGTCACAAAGTTAAAAACAACTTTTTATCGTAACTTGAGAAACTGTATTTTCAAATATAAATTCTTAAATTTCTTATGCAATTTACAACGATCTTTTTATGCTTCGGGCAATGTATTGCATTCTGTTGTTGAATTTAACATATGCGAAAAATCGTCCTCTTTATTCCAGACAATAGCACACTAAATGAATGAATGATTTCTTTGAAATGGTTGACAATATAGTCTCACATATCGTCCATGATACATCGAAATTATGTTTTGTTCATTGGAAGAACGTTGTTGGTCTGAAGTGGAAGTTCTATTTACCGTGTTATATTTCGTTTAATTTTAAGAACGTATTTCAAGGAAAATAATTCACTTTTCAGGGTCACACAACTAGATTATCAGTTGTTGTTGTTCCTTTTCTTATGATTTATACGAGTCATTATGATAATTTTGAATTTTCTTAGATTTATATACAAAGAGCAGCAGCTTCAATTTCGTATTCAAGCAAACAGTTCCAGATTTTTTCCCTCGCCGCCAACAATCAACTTCGTTGAATAAATCTACCAGAAATAAAATTATTTCAAATTGAGATAAATTTGTTTTGGAATTGTATATTACGTTAAAAGCATTTGTGTTCACAATTTTCCGAGTGAGCAAAAAAAAAAAAAAACACTTTGCGAATGCAGTGTTTAAATTTGTTAAGTGAATTGTAAACAAATTTTGTACAAATTTGATTCATCCAAACATTGAAAATCGAAAAATTTCAGATATGCTTTCAACTCGGGACCTCCTCTTCACATGTCACTACGGTCCGCGCTGAAAAATGCAACGTTGCAAGGAAATTCTGCAAAGAGAGATAGAGAGAGGTCTAAAAACCCTTTCAAGCCCTTGCTAAATTTTTCAAGCGTAAGGAGAAGCATCGGACCCATGCTTTTATGGACATCAGCTCTTCTGATTTCATTTTTTGGCTTGTGGATTTCTTTTTCTGGTAGATAATCGTGCCTAGATCAACGTCTACGAAGATCATTTTTCAAAACAATGGGATCTAGGCAGGCGCGGATGTCTTTTGTTCTTCTATTCTAAACCGTTGATTGGAAAAAGACCAACTATATCTGTCTCTTTCTAACCAACGATTTGAAATAGGAGAACAAAAGTCATCCGCCCCTGCCTAGATCCCATTTTTTCGAAAAATGATCTTTGTAGACGTTGATCTAGGCTCGATTATCTACCAGAAAAACAACTCCACAAGCAAAAAAAAAAAAAAGAAATCAATCAGAAATGAGAAGGGCTTGGACATAGGGCACTAAGGAGAGACTTTAGCCCAAAATTTTTTCTTGTTTACTATTAAGCTTTTCAAAAGAATCGAGAAGATCGGATAAAATTTACTTGATCAAGGGCTCCAGCATAGCACTTTCAAGCACTGACAACTCATATGTTTTCACTCAGAATAGGGGGCTTAAGTGATGCGAGTCGAAGATGAAAAATTTTATAGTGTGAGTCGTCAGCTTAGAGGCGCAGCGCGAAAATTTTAAAATTTTGTTGACGCCATCTTTAACGTACGGTTTTTTTTTCAAACTTCAAACAAAGCTGTGTTGTCTAAATTTATCCAATCTTTATTTCATGATTCATGTAAACAAATGATATTGGTTTTTTGAATATTTTGGACGGAAAACCTGGGGTATTCGGTAGAAAATTGTTTTTATTATAATTGTTGATGGCATACAAACTGAGTGGCAATACTCCTACTCTAACATTTCGCTGAAACAAAAATCGAAATCACGCTCATTTTCAAATTAAATGTCGGCTTATGGTTAATTTAACATTACTTTTAATAGTTTACTGTTTTAAATGACAACTTACGCTGTAACTATTCGCCCCTCTATTTGAGTGACAATGGTGATAATTAGAGAGATGTCGGTGGTTTAAAGTGCTATGGCTCCAAACGACTCGTCCGAATTGGGGGAAGCTGCTATCTGTTATTCATAAATCTAGTACTGTTGAAACGTTTTTGACATAAGTTTTCTAATTTTGCTAAAATTACTAAATTAAAAATTACCAAAGATTATAGGAAAATTCAAAGGAAGTTTTGACTTTTCGAAAAGTCAAGAATCGCACTTCAGTTTTGACCAATTTCACATATTAGACGTCAAAATGTAACGATTCAATGAAGTACTAAATCAGAACGAGGTGAAAAAGGTGATTTAGTACCTTTAGTACAATGTTATAGTCATTTTTATATAATTTTGACGTCTTCTATATATGAAAATTCGCCAAAACTGAAGTAGGGGGCGATTCCATTGGTAGGTTGCGAGGGAACCACGTGTTCTTGCTAAACCGTGCACATACGAGAATTGTGTTGTATGAAGAAAATTCCTCTATAGGTTCCAATGTACAACTCCTTCATGCGAAAGAAGTACAACCTTTGCATTCTTAGCCTGAAGATGGTTCTTTTCAATGGAATGGCCCAGGACTCTTGACATTTAGAAAAGTAAATATTCTTATAACGTTTGGTTAGTATAAAATAATTTTAGCGAAATTGAACATATGTTAAAAAAGCTTAAACAGTACTAAATTTATGAACACAAAGATTGCACTTGTCTCCATTGTGATCGCTCATTTTTAGGCCTAAGCTAAATACCAAGGCCTAGGGAATTGTTGGAATATGTCGGTATAGAGGTGTGGGCCGGCGCCAGTCGCGCCGATCGCCGCCGAAAATTTTGGTAAAATACCAGGCGGATGCGAATCTTGGACGATAAGCGCAAGGTACTTCGCACCATATTTGAAGCGATGCGCGAGAGGGTGAAAACGATATAGCTTTGAATTGGAACGTGATTTTGGTGAGTCGGATATAGTGGCGGTGGTGAAAGTCCAAAGGTTGAGGTGGGAGGGGCATTTAGCACGCACGGATGAAAACAGAGCCCCCTCAAAATCATTCCGTAACTATCCAGAAGGGGGAAGAGGAGTTTGTCGCCCAAAAATTAGATGGATCGGTGGTATCGAACTCCTGGCCTTTGACCTTTGGCCTTAGATTTCATCGTCCGAAACACTTAGATTAGTTGGTTGGGTTTTCATTTGTGCATCAGATTATATCAGAAATAGAGTTGTTCGCCGATAAAAAAAATCGGCGACGGCAAAAGCACTTTTAATTTTAGTCAACGGTGGCGAAAATCGGCCCAGTGGGATCTCGGCGGCCGGCGGCGCAAATCGTCGCAACTCAAATTTATTTTCGGCGGCGACGGCGCACGTTTTTTAAAGCTGGCGGCGGCGTTTTCCAAAAAAACTTAAATTTTCAAATTTTTTCAATTTTTTAATTTCATTTTTTGTCTGAATATTGATTGCACCGACAAAAAACGGTCCGCGGCGCAGCATCCTTGCAGTTTTCTGACTTTCTATTTTCGACGGCGGTGGCGAACTTTTTATGTACTTTTTCGGCTGGCGCACAACTCTAATCAGAAATATATAATTTGAGATATTTATTTAGTTTCCAAAAATGTGAGTTTAACAAACATCATTTTATGATGTCGTTACGATGAGTAGACTTAACTCGACTGAGCTGTATGAAATTCGACCATAGAAAATTTTTGAACAATCAAAGGTAAATTGTTAAAATGTATTAAGAAACACAATTTTTCAACTTTTTTCTAAAATCTCCAGATGAAATTTTTTGTGCCAGAACAAAATAGTATATTATAATACAAGGAGAATAATTGCGTAAAGTCGAGGAGGGGTGAAATTTGCAAGGGGCGTTATTTTCACCCACCGAGACTATAATTGCGCGATTGTTCCCCTTGTATTATACGATAGTTTATCACGTTTGAGCCTATAATGCCAATTATGCACAAAATATGACAACAAAATTAACATAAATCAAAATTCTCGATTTAGTATACGGTTGTCATAACAACACACGTTTCATTCTCATTCATTCGTATTGTTTCAGTGTAGCCTACGTCATCATTAAAGAACCGGATTATTACAGCCCTACTCTTAAACAGAAAGTCGACTAAAATAGGCCGATTACAGCCTCATTATTAGTGCAATAATTGGCTTCTTATAGGCTCAAATGTGATAAAAATAATTTTTAAGTCATTTCGGATAGATTGCACCTGCACCTAGCTAGCCTGTAATTGAGTCGTTCAGTCTGAGTGATGGACGACACAAAAACAATCAAAACAAATTTTTTTTGCAAAACGCTCTTTTCGTTGCGTGGATTGTTTGCAAGTACTAGCAACGTCGTTTAGTTTTTAGTATTTTGACCTAACCTGACAGGACATAAAAAAAACGAATTGCTATCGTTTATTTACACTACTGCTCTTCGACGTATAATTAGGAGTCCATTCAAGGAATATAATTGTCGAATTATCAATTTAATAATCAAGGGTCGTATAATAACTTATCCAAACCGGTTAAAAATTTAACGTGTGCGGAAGCGAGCTGCAGAGAAAACAACTTCAGCCCATTTGCGCCGCCGCCGATGATTAAAAAAATTCTGAACGCCGCCGCCCAAAAATATTGACCGGCGCACATCTCTGTGCCGGTATTCTACTCCTAAAAGTTTTGCTTCTAGTACATCTCATAGATAGCACTGGGTTTGTCGCATATCTTATCATGGGCAAAGTAAAAACTTTCCGGTAATGAAAAGATCTCAAAAACATAGAGCCACAAACAGCGAAACTAGTAAATGATAATCTAGCCTCAAACCTTACATCTAGCTAGCGGTGACGAGCCCCACTTATTTATACAGAAATGTTTACAATCACTTCCTCTACTACCCTGGTTCATAAAAAAAATTGGCGCCACGGCTCTTCGCGCGGCTATCATAGCTGGTACTGGCGGCCACTACATAAACATATATACCGAAATGATCAAAGTAATTTAATCTGCAAATGCTAATTCATAAAAAAATTTGGCAGCCTCAGAATTCTCCGTAGAATCCAGGAGCAATATTTTTCTCATAGGTCTCAGGGGGGGGGGGGGAACTTAAGTGTAAGTACGAGAAAAAATTCTTAATTTTTTGCTCGTATGTGGACTTCCTGTCGATGCCGCAGTTATTGGCTAAGATCGGCACATTAGATCTTTTTTTTCGAGATGTTTAGAATTGGGTTGACCAGGTGCTAGCGAATCCTGTGAAATACTTATTCCAGCCATTTCGTCAAAAACCTCACTCTAAAAATACAATTTTGTACGAACATTAATATAGTTAATACAAAGAGTTTGTGTTCTTTTGCTACAAACTGTGTGGGTCAAACTGTTTGCCTACTAAAATGTTAAAACAATTGTTGAAAAATTACTTTACATTTCAGCACAACATCTCGTGTAGCTAGAAAGCAATTTTTTCTTTACTTTTTAATAATCTTCATTGAAAGCTAAGTTGATTCAATGTAAATAAACAATAAATACTAAATTTTATCTCGTGCTGTAGAGATATTAAAGAGAAAATATCGAATACCAACGGAGTAAATACACAAATGCACACGTGTTGTGCACACGATATATTAAATTTTACTTTTATTTTCGTTTTTATTTTCCGGCACCCAGCCATAAATATTGTTCTCTTATTGTATACTGAAAAATAATAAAGAAAACTCCACAAAATACATTGAATGAAAGTCTTTAGTTGGTTAGATAGAACGGATGAACACACAAAAAATGTATCCATGTCAGTGGAAGTAATGCGTTTATTGAAACTCTGTTATAATCATTTTCCATACCGTCTATGCCTTTTTCCGTGTCCTTTCAATTTCTTTAGATGGTTACACGAATTTATTTCGTCATTCATTTGTCATTTCATACATCCTATACTACAGAAGACAACATTTTCGATTGACCGGGCGCCTGATTTTTTTTTTATATTCTTAATCGATTCAGAACATAATTCGTAATTTGGACAATTTGAACCAGTTGGTAAGGGGCCGATCATAAATTACGTAACGCAAAAGTTGAATTTTTCAGACCCCCCTCCCTCCCTGTAACGCTAAAAGAGTAAAATTTGACCCATTTTTGTTCTAACCGTAACGCTTGCCTCATACCACCTGGTCCAAGCACTGGTTAAGGTGAGGGATATAGTGAATTGAGTGAGTAGCAATTCACGGTTGAATATGGGCGACTACACTCCCGTATCCTTCCTAGGCCACTAGGTTGGATGAGAAGGCAGTCCCGACGTGGGACATCGCCAGTGTTGATACACTGTCGTAAATAGCAAGTACGCTCACGCTAATTGAGCGTACCTCAATTCAGCACCCATGGGGGCCGTGCGGTATAATCTTTACTACTAGGTACGCAAGTGTATATCTCATCTTGGAAATGTCCTGCTTTGTCAGTTTAATGGGGGGCATCCAGCTCTTCGCACTATTGGTTCAAGTCAGTATTTATGCATGTAAAGGTTGTGGGATAAATTGGACTAAAATGCAGTGTATATGATGATTTCGAAATTTGTGCCACTGTACGTCACGATGATTCTACCACTTAATAGAGAGTTTGGGCAAAGCGACTTATAGCCAAATTTATAACATATACATATAGCTGTAAGTAATAAGTTATATGTTTACGTTAAAGGTTACAAGTTAACGTTATAAGTTATAAGTTTACGTTACGAGGTACGACTTATAATTTATAAGTAATAAGTTAAACTGTACGGTACAAGTTATAAGTTTATAGCCCAGATCAGTACTGTAACTGACCCAGATAAGTACTGATCAGTTTCGAAACTGATGCGGATCAGTACTGATCAGTTTCGAAACTGATGCGGATCAGTACTGATCAGTTTCGAAACTGATCCGGATCAGTACTGATCAGTTTCGAAACTAATCCGGATCAGTACTGATCATTTTCGAAACTGATTTGAATAAGTACTGATTACTTTCAAAACTGATCCATATCAGTACTGATCAGTTTCGAAACTGATACTTATAATGTTAATCGATTTCAAAACTGATCAGTATCAGAACTAATCAGTTTAAAATTGATCCGGATCAGTACTGATCAGTATGAAAACTGATATGAATCAGTACTAATCAGTTTTAAAACTGATACTGATCAGTTTCAAAACTACTAATCCAAATCAGTTTTGAAACTGATCAGTTTTGATACGGATCAATTTTGGAACTGATCAGTACTGGTCTGCATCAGTTACAATACTGATCTGGGCTATAAACTTATAATGTTAACTTATAACGTAAATTTGTAACTTATAACGTAAACATATAACTTAAAACAAATAGCTATATGTATATGTAATAAATTTGGCTATAACTGGCTTTGCCCAAACTCTCTAATAAATTAATGTTTCTAAGCTACCTTTGTCGTGTATGTGGCTGGTTCGGTTGCTATAGATTTTGTTGTTAACTTTATTTATGAAGTGTACGTTTGTGAATCAACTTGAGCAAAAATCGCACAGATTGCAAATTCTCACAAATATTTCTTACACACTCAATACATTAAAAGTTATTCATTTTTCATCTCAAGAGATAAAAACAAATCATTTTATTGCTCGAAGGTCACTTTCCATCTCAAATCTTTTATGAATTCATTTCAGAACATGCTGATGTTACTTTCCATTTCGTCCATTCAATATCGTTGTTTCGGTGTGAAAGCAACGAAAATGTTATGAAAAGGTTAGAATTTTCCCGCCTAATTATTTTATTCATAATTGCCAGGTATTATTGCATATAATTTTATTCCATTCAATTCTACTTATTGCAATAATTTCTGCTGTAGCATCGTTGGTAAAATTATGGAATGAACAAAAACGATTTCACCCATTCAGCATCTGAGGAAAAATTTATTCTGGAGAAAAACAAATTTTTGCTTGAATAGCGTTTATTGGTCGAGAAAAGGGTCTTCTAATGAAGGTGGCTTTTGTGTGAGAAATCACGATTATTGATGTAAGATGCAAAATAGGTTTATAAAATACAGTTTTGATGAGCACTCATTTGATACCACACCAGAGTTGCCATTTAGAACTTTTTACTTTAGAACAACTTTAGTACATCTGGTGCAGAGGCGCTGCCGTAACACATTCCAGCCATCAGTGGCCCAAATATCAGAATAAACATAAACGGATCGTACGAAAAGCCTTCACGTCCGAAAAGCCTTGACGTACCAAACTCTTACCATATATCATAATTATTGGAAAGAGCCGAAATGACAATATTGAAAATTCATCTTTGATTTTCCTTTCATTTAAGGGGCCATTCAAACGGTGCGCACGCATCTAAGGGGGGAGGGGGTGTTTTCGAAAAGCGTGCGAGGGGGAGGGGGCTATCATCCGAAAACATGCGCATTCTTGTGATATTTGATCTGTTTAGGTTTATTTTCCTTTTAATTAGATGGGACGATACAAGTGAAGTGAAAAAAGCATTAACATAGCCATTCTTCGAATTCAGATTGAATTCTAAGCCAAAAATTAGGTTCTTGGAAAGTTATGGTCCTAGAATATTGTCAATTTCTTTAATTGTGTCAATAAGATTTTCCATCGTGTCGTCGACTATGTGAAATTTTAAAAGGTTAACCACAACACATCGAAACATGCAAAACAGCATGTACTATGCCAGTCCCGAATCGGTTGACGTAAGTAACTGGGAGACGTTAGCTGCGGTAGGTTCGTTTGGAGATGCAGAAGACTTTCAACTGGTTGTAGTGCACCATTTTCAATCTAATCCAGGCTTTCAGAGAGCAGCCGATTTAAAACATATATGGTGTGGATTGTGAGTATAAAATTCGCGCGCATTTTAGGGAGGAGGGGTCTTTCGAAAAGCGTGCATAGGGGGGAGGAGAGGGGGGTCAAAAAATGCCAATTTTCGGCTTGCGCACTATTTGAATGGCCACTAACTTTCTTTATAATTGTGTAATTGTGTGACCGTAATTTCCGCCATCTTGGATTGCGATATCAACACACAAAACATCACTAAAAAAAACTTTGAACATTTCTCTTAAACTTTGCCTTTGGAACGAAGTTGATCTCTATCCGTTGGGTCCTGCAAATTTTAAAAAAAAAAACTGACGTAATGGCCGCTCACAGGCGAATAGTTGAGCCGCCGTCGATGACCCCGATGATTTTGAAATCAGGAATGTATACAGAACAACATATTATCATACCAACGTTTCTACTAAAATTTGCACGATTGAGCCTATTTTCAGCCTTATCGGATACGCTATTATATTCAAATCATTTTAATATATTGACTTAAAAAGTTACAGTAAGAAAATCGTCTAAAAATCAATTTCGTTTTCTGTTTCCCGGTGCGCACATAAAATGGCCAAATCGTTCGTTCGCTTTTGAGACATATTAGAGCGAAGATAATTTTTCCGCCGTCGGTCATAATTGGGAAAACGATGTATCAGCTATGCAGACAGTGCGTGTATGCCTAAAGTAATCTGATGAATTTATTAATTTCACAACAATACTCCCTTAAATCTGAATCCTCATGCGTGCGAGTAAAATGTTCAGTGGGAAATGTCGGTACCGGAAAGCGGTGGAATGTGTGACGCCGCAAGTAGGTATTATTTGAAGAAGTTAGGGTTGCGTGAAGGGTTGTAGGCTAAATGAAAAAATTTCTTTTTTTGGTTTAAATTTTTTTGGATTTACTTCTTTTTCATCGGGGGCTCAGACCCCCGACTTTCAATACATCTGGGGCTCGGGTCCCATGGCAACCAATGTTTTGGGCGCCCCTGATCTGCTGTGTGGAGTAAATTTTGTACGGAGGAGGATAAGGTGGGGTAATCTGGGGTCGGATTTGGTATGGTTTGAGAGGAAGATTTATTAGCTGAGAGACGGGTCCGAGTGTATAGCCTTAAATGTGATGTTTGATTTCTGTTGCTTGGAGTTGACATATATGCTAGGAAAGGTAAGGATCACAAAAAACACAAGGGAAAAGATTGTGTCAGAGCAATGACGACGTATGCGTTAATGGCGTTTTGAACCTCGTACGTCTAATAGCGTTAAAAAGTTCAGATGTCGAGATTTAGCATTAGAAGAAAGGATGATTCTGGGTAAACACCCCTGCGTTATTTAACCTTACTTGAAGGGAATCGATGACCATGCACCATAGCATGTGTGAGAGTATGCCATACCCCCATGAGGGCAGCCTCTTGTGACATTCATCTTTATATTCGTTCCACATATTGTGGCCTCTACCGTCCTGCTACTTAGCATGGAGACAATCCACTTAATCGCTAAAGGTTCCATTTGCCTTTCCTCAGCGGCTTTCTCAGCGGTATCTCCTTTTATGTAAAAATCTAGGAGCCGTTCAAGTGTTTTAAGCAAGAAGGATGCAAAGTCTTTCGCTTCGCAGTGCGTGGCCTTGCCCACTTTTGGGATAAAAACAACTCTTACCTTTTCCCACAATTTTGTGATGTAACAAAGAGCTATAGAACTCTTGAAAATAACCAACAGTTTGTGTTTTAGAATTAAATGTCCCATCCTTCCTTCAGCAGTGCCGGAAATATGTATATCCCATCTGACTCTACCCTTCCTTGTAATCCGTTCTGCGAACCTCCTCCCCTGCAGACCGGACGCAATCGGGAAAGTGGACACTAAGAAGATATTCTGCTGTTTCTTTACTATTCTCCGTGTATGTACAATCCCGCGATGCCCGCGATGTAAAAGAGTTCAACAGTTCTATGAACATATTCTGAACTGTTGAACTCTTTTACATCGCGGGATGGTACCCTACTTGGGCATTTTTGTCCTTGGCCAATAATTTGTGAGCCCTTGCGTAGGCCGGCACGGAATTTGCTTCCTCAAAAAACTTCTCTTTACTGTGCTCCTGCAGTCTCTCCAGCCCCTGCTTGTACTCTTTTAACAGGATACGATACTCGTCAAAGTCGCTTTCAAGGCTACTGCTTCTAGCTCTATTCCATTCTTTCCTCACAATCCTCTTTTTCTCCTCTAGGCTCTTACTCCAGAGCGGCTTTCTATACAATGGCTTGGGAGTGTTAAGCGGACAAGCGTTCTCGTAAGAAGCGATCATATTTGAAGTGATTGGCAGCCTAATGCCGCTAAAAAGTTCAGATGTCGAGATTTAGCATTAGAAGAAAGTGGCAATTAAAAGAAATTTCAAAGTGTAGATGCATTTATTTAAGCAAGGACCCCACACATAGGGGGTCATTCATAAAGGATGTCACGTTTGCTATAAAAAATGAGTATCCATAAAAAGGTAATAACTCAGTCAGGACAGCAAATTCTGTTTATAGAACTTTGGCTACCCCCGCCCCCCCCAAATAGGGGGGTGTTTGGGGGGGTAGCCGGAGTACTATAAACAAAATCTCTGACCAGTTAGGAGATATGGACTTTGTGGAGTTTATAGCAAGCGTGACATCCTTTATGAATGACCCCTAGCTACTTCGACCATCTTTGAACATTCTTGTCAAAGGAACCAAGCTGATAGTAGATTTCTCCGTCCATCGGCTAGTGTACCTTACCAAAAAAGTACAGGATCATCGATGAAACATCAATAATGCAAATTTATTTTTGAGAGGAAGGTCTGATTTATTCACGCAGGACACGGAAGAATTCGGAAAGGTAAAAACTCTACTGAACTTTGCACTATTTTCATATGTTAAATGCTACACTCGAGGGACAATAAAAATTTAAACGAAATAATTTATTCTGAATGGTGTTGTTGAATTTGTTTGTTTGTTTTTTTCTATATCGTTGTAATGCAAATTGATATTCGTTAAGGGTATACCGGAGTGTTTTATGTGAAAGTACACGTACACTTTTGTCTTCAAATTTGTTCAAACGATTTCAAAAACAGATGTGAGAATATTTGAGTGAATGAATAAATTTTGTCATTGGAATTTCCACTTGACTGGATATGAAAGAGATGAGTGCAGAGTGAACTTTATCCTAGCGTTTTAAAGCACAATTTCTTCATCATTATGCAACACGAATCATGAATCCAAGGACATTCGCATTAAATTTTGTGTATTCAAAATTTAGTTTGAAGTTAAGTTTTAAATATAATATTGCAACGTGAAACCAGCTAAAGTCTACTAGAAAATAGCTTTTTTTGAAGCGAGTGACGAAACTGATATGTACTTTTTGATAGACACACACATTTTGTACATGGGGGTACTTAACAAAATAGCTGGAGATTTCTAAATCCTCACACGCGTTCCATTTCATCCCACATCCTTCACATCAGCATTATGGCGACGATGACGGACGTGAGCGAAACATTCGGTAAAACGTCTGTACGTATGTGAAGGTTGCGTGACGAGCTAGTCTGATGTTTGCATTTCTCAGTTGTAATTTGTGTTATTTAAGGATATTTCTCAGATGTGAGTTTCCGTGCGTCATGGTTATGTAAAAACATTTTCTCAGTAGGGTAAATTAAAAAAAAACTGTAAATTTAGAGATTTTCAGAAATTTCGTGGATGTTTGAGATAATTTTCAGGAAATTTGTTGAATTTTGAAATATTTCGCAATTTCGCAGGCCAATTTGTGAAGAAATCATGCTCGTAGCGGTAGCGGAGAGCGTGACGCAGTCCCCAAACCCCCAAAAAAAACGTCCACAAACACAAAAAACTCCATACAAAAACCTTTGGGACAAGACACGATGTATAGACGAACTTTGGAGTTTTTCCCCCTGCCCCCCTCCCCCTCCAAATAATTTCATAAAAATTGCCTCCTATCCTGATTGAGATATCGCCAATCAAAGATGACCAATTTCCATATAAAAATGGTAAAAATATGTTTGAAAATAATCAAAATTTTATTCCTGTGTTGTGTGTCCACGATGTATCTATGTATCTATCTACTTCGTGGAAATCGGTTGGAGGTCGTTGCCAGGAGTCGGTCAAAATGGTCCGAAATGAGCTACGCTGCCGTGGAGCGACTATGAGAAAATTTTTTTTTGAAGTGACCGAAAATGATGTGGAAAGTGCGTAGGATGACGTAGGAAGTGTGTGGGATGATGTGGGAAGTGTGTGAGATGATGTGGGAAGTGTGTGGGATGATGTGGGAAATGTGAGGGATGATGTGGGAAGTGTGTGGGATGATGTTGGAAGTGTGTGGGATGATGTGTGAAAGCTGTGGAATGATGTGGAAAGTGTGTGGAATGTTGTGGGAAGTGTTTGGGATGATGTGTGATGAACAGAAGTCGACACGAAGTGTTCCGAAGGCAGGCGAAGGTAACACAAAGTATTCCGAAGGTAGCCGAATGTGATACGAAGTGTTCTGACGGTAGCCTAAGGTGTTGTAGAACAATTTTTTCCGGAAAGAAAATTTTTTTCGGAGAAAAATTTTTTATGGAGAAAATTTTTTTTCTGAGAAAATTTTTTTTGGAGAACAATTTTTTTTGGAGAAATTTTTTTGGAGAAAAATTTTTTGTAGAAAAATTTTTTTCGGAGAAAACTTTTTTTGAAGAAAATTTTTTCGGAGAAAAATTTTTTCGAAGAAACATTTTTTTGAAGATTTTTTTTTTTTTAAGAAATGTTTTTTGGAGAAAAACTTTTTTTCTGAGAATTTTTTTTTTCGAAGAGAATTTTTTTCGGAGAAAATTTTTTTCGAAGACAGTTTTTCTTCGGAGAAATTTCTTTTGAACAACTGATTCATAAATTAAGAGAGGAAACAAAATTTTAAATATCCGGCAACAATGTTTACTTAATAGTGAATTTTCTATTTTCCTCGCTAGAATTATTATGACAACAAAAACCATTTTTAAATAGGAAACGTGACGCAAATCTTTGTCCCTTCTTCCAAAAAACCTGACATCAACTGGAGTGACGCTTAAAGATTTGAAACGCAAAAAATTCTTTTGAAATATTTATACTTTGCAGATTTCACACGCAAAAATTTTGCTACTCGTACTCCATACATTGCGCAAAGTTAAATTTTTAGCGAGATTTTTGTGGTGTCAAATCTGAACGAACAGAAAACTGTAACACTGGGGGTCCGGCATTCGGGACGCATTTTTTTAATCAAAAGTAGCGTCACTCCAATTGATATCAGTTGTTTTTGAAGGAATAACAAGGACTTGCGTCATGTTTCCCTTTTAAAAAGGGTTTTTGTTGTCATATCAGTAGTTTTGGAAGTAGACAAGGCTGCATAGCCAGTGGTGGACGCCACTTATGTATACGGAAATGATCACAGTAACTTCCTCTACAACCATAATTCATAATTCATAAAAGTTCGTTTTTCGAAACCGGTAACTAACTAAAATGTAGGATGTTTTCATTAACTTTGGCTCCTATGAAAATGCACTTTTTGTATAGGAAATGATCATTTTCTAAAGGTCTCTGGAGATATTCCACTGAACCTATTTTGTGAAAAGCGAGTGGTCATCCACTTCATTTTTTTTTGGTACAGGCTAATGGAGTTTTTGGAATTAAAATGGAATTTCTGGAATTATTTGAATTTTAGTGGAATTTTTGAACTCCGGAATTTCGAAGAAATTTTTGGAATTCCGATGGAATTTCTGTGGAATTTTTGGAATTAAAATGGAATTTCTGGAATTATTGGAATTTCCCTGTGCTTTGAGTTTGGCTGTCTGCTACATCCCTTGATCCGTAATTTTTGGATTTGTAGTGTTATAACTGACTGTTTAAATTTATATCTGTATTACAAAAATAACTTAAATGTTTTGTTACGCCGATGTGGTGCAGTATGAGTAAATAAGTAGTGATTTAATAAGAAAAGTTCAAATAAACTTCTCACAAAGAATAGAAAACATCAACGGAATATTTATTGTGGTTGCCAGCAAACCTTAGCTGTCGCTGTCATTCGAGCTTAAAGTTTCGAATTCTGCTGGCGCAAAAATTTGAAAGGAAGTTAAGCATCCATATCGGTGACCTTTTGTGGCTGTTACCTACTATCTTTATTGGTCTTTTTTTTTCTTTTTGGTATTTTTCTTTTTTAACTGCAAAACAAGAAAAATACCGCCCAGGTCATTAATCGAAAATTTTCTTTTTCTATTGATTACTGAAAAAATTAACAAATTTTCTTTTATAAAATTTGAAATGGCAGGACAACTACAAGATCTACCAAAATACTATGTAAACTTTCCCACTGATGAATTCGTTTGTACCGTCTGCGAACCGCCAAGAACATATTCCGGCGCTAGTAACCTAAACAAACATCTTACAACCAGCCATCAACAAGTACTGCAATGGAGATGTGCCACCTGCAACGAGGAATTCAACAATTTAAAAGCTTGCAAGTCACACCAAGCCAGGCTCAACCATGGTCTACCTGTAGCGGTCAATTTAATTGTCGACGCAGAAGCCGATAATGCTAGTGCCAATCCTCCATCTAGCAACGATGAACCAGTTAACGTACCCATCTCAGCTTCAGACATTGATCCAGCCCCTGATGCGATGGAAAATTCGGAGATAAGTCAGTCCCGTCAACCACGCCCGAACAGGTACCAAAGACAAATAATGTCCTCCATAATCACTTGCACGTCAATTGACGAAGTGGACATAATTTTCCAAGACTGGATATCAAAAATACAGAGCTCCCTACCAAATTTTACGCCACAAGTTAATAGAACAGTTCATCGTAGGCAATTACCAATGACTCCAGCTCGCTTGCAGAGACTTTATCGAACAAACAGGAAAAAGGCTATGAAATATATCGACTGTATGGGTGTTAAAGACTGCACAATACAAATAGATACTATTTATCAACACTTTGAAAGTAATGCACAACTAGCAGACTGTATGCAAGGCGAACGACCACATATTTTTCCTCCGGAGTCCAGTGAAATACATGAACCACTACGGCGCCCGTTCAAGCTTAATGAAATCTCTTCGAAACTATCAAAATCTAGCAATTCTTCCCCTGGCGACGATGGAATTACATATAGAACTCTCCAAAAATCAGATCCTCACTGTCTAATACTCCACACGTTGTTCAATAAATGCCGCTCACTGCAAAAAATTCCAAAGAGCTTCAAGAAATCATTTACAATTTTAATTTACAAGAAAGGACCAGAGGAAGATTTAAACAACTGGAGGCCAATCGCGTTAAGCAACACGACAGCGAAATTGTACGCCTCTTGTATTGGCGGACGACTGATCACATGGGCGATTCAAAACAATAAGATTTCGAAATGTCAGAAGGGCTTCATGCCGGACGAAGGTTGCCTATAGCATAACTTCCGACTCCACTCGATGATTGAGAATGCTAGGAGATCCCCCCGAAAAATTTGCTTGGTTTGGCTTGATTTGACTAATGCATTTGGCTCAATCCCACACAAGTATATCCTCCACGCCCTAAAATCGCTTGGTCTTGGTGAATTCACTTTGACGTGTATAGAAGACATGTATAGTAATTGCACTACCCAAATCAAAACAGTCAATGGCATGACAGAGGATGTGAGAATACACCGTGGCGTAAAGCAAGGATGCCCTTCAAGCCCTATAATATTCAATTTAGCTCTAGAACTAATAATTCGTGCGATTTCCAATCTTGCACCTGAAACAGGATATAAACTTTTTGATGACTACACCAATATCCTAGTATACGCAGATGACATGGTTCTTATATCGGATTCGGAAGCTGGACTACAGAAGCTCCTCGATACCATACATCAAGCGACTTTATGGACTGGATTGAAATTTAATGTCTCCAAGTGCGCTTCATTGGTCATATGTGGCAAATCTCGTAAAACCCGTAACCATATATTCACCCTTGGAACGAGCAACATTCCGGCGCTTGGTGACTCCGACAGCTATATCTATCTTGGTGCCAACGCAGGATTCAAACTAGACAAAAATATAAACGGCACAGTTGCAACGATCATGAACCAAATTAGTAAAATCGATGCCTCACTCTTAGCGCCCTGGCAAAAGATAGATGCAATCAATACTTTTGTTTTGACCAAATTAGGATTTGCTCTTCGTACAACTTCTATTAGCAAAACATCATTAATAGAACTGGATAGTGCTGTTACAAAAGCAATCAAGAAATGGATGAACCTACCAAGGACTGCAAGCACCGAAGTACTCTACCTTTCATATAGGAATGGAGGGGTTTCATCTTTCCCACTTAGTCATCTGCACGACATCTGCGCGATTACACAGGCTGCAAAAATGCTGAACTCAGGCGACCAGTCGTTAGATAACTTGTCGAAAAAATTGGTCACCGAAATCGCCATTCGTAACGCCGATGCAAGGAATCAATGGAGACCAGATATAATTTGTAATTTCCTTAACGGTCTCTACGGTCCTAACATTTGCGCCGATGGTGGCGACATCGCATCAATTTGGTCGAGAGCGAGAGCAGCTACACGTAAAGTAAATAGGCACATCGATGTGAAATGGATAGAATGTGAAGGTGAAATAAGGCTAGCTATCAACGCAAACATCACTGAGAAGCGAATTGAAAATGCAATGAGAAATTCATTTAAAAAATATTTCCTTCATCGACTGATTAACAAACCAGACCAAGGAAAGGTATATGCAGCGTCTTCAAGCTTTTCCTACTCGAATTATTTCGCAATGGGAACTATATTCGTTTCTCTGATTGGCGTTTCATTACCAGAGCTCGTCTTAACTGTGTTCCGCTTAAGGGGTGCATAAAGGGAAGAACCAACATAGTCAAAAATTGCCGCCTGTGTGGCTACACCAACGAAACCTTGCCACATGTACTCAACCATTGCCACAATCACAGCGAACAAATCATTTCACGACACAACGCAATACAAAATCGACTAATACGAGGTATTGGTCCTATCGCCTGTGGTATTTCCATCGACAATGCGGTTCCCGGTTCTGGTCTAACAATTCGCCCAGATATTGTAATCAGAGATGAATTCAACAGAACAGTTTTCATTGTTGACATTGCTTATCCATTTGAAAACAGAACTGAAGCATTGGTAGCAGCTCGAGCCGAGAAAATCGTTAACCACTTCAGAAGACAGGGCTACAACTGTGAATCCTTACCATTCATTGTCGGTTCATTAGGCTCCTGGGACCCACTCAACGAAATAACAATTAAAAAGCTAGGCATTAATCAGCAGTATGCAATCAAAATGCGATGGTTGATGGTAGCTGATGCAATTCGTTTCTCCCGGGACATTTACACAGGTCATTTCGATGGAATTTCCGCAATTTCTGAACTCCGGAATTTCGATGACATTTTTGGTATTTCGGTGGAATTTTCGGAATTTCTGTGGAATTTCTTTGGAATTTCTTGAATTTTTGGTATTTCTGTGGAATTTCTGGAATTTTCGGAACTTCTAAATTTCGGTAATTTTGTGGAATTTTTGAAAATTTTTTTGTGGAATTGGAATTTTTGGTACAAATTGACCAGTGGATAACTCCTCGGTGAAAAGACACTTCGCCGTAGAATCCGGGTACGTCGCCAGGGGGGAAGTCAAAACGTAGATGTATATGGTTCCGCAGTCTACGAAAAAAGTTTTTCTTCGTTGTTTTTCGTATGTGGACATGCGTCACGGGCGCATTGCTACCGCGCTCCCATGATATTTGAATCAATTCGTTCGCTTCTTTTGTTCGAACAGCAATTGTCATTATTTCCGAACTTAATACACAAACTACTACTTCTATAAATGTAACGAAAGTTTATTTTACAACTTGTACTGGGAACAAAATTGTAAATATCCAGAAGACATCAAATAAGTTCAACATTAATGTGTTATATTCATGACGCTGCACCCAGTTTATACTACCAAAGATTATTCATTCATGTATCAAATTTCGTATTTTTTGGCTTCGTGTAGCAAAAGCAACCCGTTTTGTCTTAGTAGAAAACGTAAGTAAACGAAACATAAAAAATGTGGATGTAAGCCAAGTTACAAGTTTACTGAAATGCGATTTATGGTACAGCTACGTTTTTAATTTCATTCTTGTGTAGAATATCGAGGCTTACAAAGGGCATTTAGTTTTTTTAATGATTCCTAAGGGACTGTTCATAAATGACGTCACGCTTGCTATAAAGTCCATAAAGTTCATAACTCCAAACTGGTCAAAAATTTTGCTTATAGTACTCCGGCTACCCCCCCCCCCCAAACACATCCTCTGCTTGGGAGGTAGCCAGAGTCCTATAAACGAAATTTGTTGTATTGAACGAGTTATGACCTTTTTATGGATACTCATTTTTTATAGCAAGCGTGACGTCATTTGTGAACGGCCCCTAAGAAGTTGCTATTGGCTTTTGATTCCAGCTTGTTAAAGTCACAGCAGTAGTTCATTCTCGTTAATTCGTATATGGGTTTTTAGTGGTAAATACATGAATTAACGAGAACCAACCCGTATACGTGACTAAATTAACTGCAACAGATCTGGAGTTTTTTGTTGTCCGTACTTTTGTAGCTGATACAATTAAAATTGGAGATTCGTTTTACTTAAAAAGGGGAGTTCCCCAAACAAGACAATAAGAAATCTCCGAAAGTGATAGACAAACTCAAATAAATCTGAAAATTTTTATTTTGCTGCGTTGCACGGGTGTGATGTATCTTTTTCGTGTAAACCTACCTTCCTAATATCATTTCCAAGGACACCAAATTTGAGTAACCGCAAATGATTTATCTGTTCCAAACTCATAAATTACAAATGAAGCACAAAGATTTTATTCCGGACTTTATGATTACTTTCTCTACGAAGATATTCAACGACCAAATTTTCCCATCATTCAATTTTTGTTAACAAAATAAATAACAACATTTCCTCTAACAAACATCAGTCTTTTGGATTGGAACACAATTTAAATTTTTCGGCACGTCAGCGTCCGGACAAGCCATTTGATACAAAAATTGAACGACGGTTCTTGTTGGTCGACCGGTCATGCAATTTGTTTGTAGGTACGGCAGAATGCGTTCGGTTAATTCTAGTTTCACTCCCTCAATATCCATATGAATCCAGTCGACGCCTTGACAGAATTCCCTGAGAAATGCGGCTGCTAAACATGCACTTTCGGTACCACTGCCGGTATTGTTAATGTTGCCCGTTGATTTATTTTTTATCATTTTGGAGAAATGTTCCCAAAGCGGTAATCGTTGCACTCTATCACCAGTTATGCTCCCAGCTCTTTCGATTTGCTTCCACAAGCTTGTACAATTTGTGAACGCACAGGAAGCTGCTCCGCCAAAAGCTTGTTCCGCTCCCTTTGAAATGCACGACACGTCAATTATTAATTTCGGCTTATACGTTTGCCGTCCATAGCACAATACGTCCGCTAGAAGTATAACAGCTGCGTTACTTGTATTCGACACGTCGATATGGCTTCCATTCAATGTAGTGAGAACATCACCCGGCTTGAACGCCATTCCAGAAGGCATACTTTCACAAAGAGGAACAATAGCTGAAACATTGATCGGTAGCATCAGGTTTGCCACAGCTCTCATAATTGCCACAACAGATGCAGCACCAGACATTGCGGATCGTGCCTCGGTTAGATCATACTTATCTTTCAAGCACAATCCCCCACTATTGTACGTTAATCCACTTCCGACCAGCAATACAGGTGGATCTCCTTGATCACCGCCACAATAAGACATTTCTAGCATAACAGGCGGTTCACATGAACTTCGTGCAACCGCCAGAAAAGCTGTTAAATGATGTGATTTTATCCAATCCATGTTTCTCAACTCAACCGTCAAATCACACGGACACAACAGATCCATCGTAAATTGAGCGAAATTACTGGGAGTTACCAAATTGCTCGGCATTTCGGTCAATTTCCTTGCAAAATTTTGAGCATCTGCTTTGAAGGTTCCTCGCAGCCAATTGTCCGTTTCCGATGAATCATATAAATCGAGTTTGGGCAACTCGTTCTTACGAACTTTGTTGAGATTCCACACGGCTAATGTACCACCTTCTGCCACCTGTTCTGCAAATTCCATCGATTCAAGGAACATTGTACTACAATTGACTTCCAAAAGAGCAAGACAACCAGACGCAGCCGCTTGACGCACATTTTCCATTCCTTGATAAATTGTTTCAAACGGATCGTATTCGTCACATTCTCTACCAAGTCCCGTAACACAAACGACATGGTGATCATTATGCAAATTAGTGAAAAGACGAGTTTCATTCAAACGACCTGTCATCCCCGATTCCTTAATCATTTCCAGCAATCGTCCATTCTTTTGTTCGTTGAATTTCTTCGAGCTGTTTGTTAATTTTGGTTCATCTTTATTGTCGGTTTCATAGATTCCAAGAACCACTCCTTTGAGTTTTTCCTCTAGTCTTGTTGAGTACTTGCGAATGACACAAAGATTTGATTTTATTGGATAAAGAATCAATCGAAACATAATGTTCTGTATAAAATAAATTATTTTTCGACGTTGATGTTGCAAAGGCTAAACTGTTTCTTTCCTGAAGTCAAAATTATTCATTAGCTGTACATACTAGATTCGGTGAAGTCTTTCGTAGGTAGTGCATGCCTTTTTAAGTGTTGACATCATAAAATAGTATATTTCAACATGCCACATACACACGAGATGTGTACGTATGCGCGAGTGAAGTCCAAGCGAAAAGTACACATCGAGTGTGTATTGTGGTATTTTGAAAGATATTTTTCTGTAATAGTGAGAGTGTATTTGTGCACATGCACATACCGCGTAAAGCAATTTTTCGTCCCAAGTAATGGGAAAATATTTTCCGTCGCAACGTATACAGAAAATTTTTTTTGTCTTGCTGCTGTTTTTTCGCTGATGACTCCAAGAGATATAGACAAATCGTACAGTAACTAGATTTATCTTTTGAGTAATTTCTGAACTCATCACAATCTCGTGCCTGGGTGCCTGCTCCATTTTGAGCTATAACACCCGAGGGGTAAACGTCTCCCAAAAATCGTGTGCCAGGATTTCTTAAAGCCATAGATTTTTTATTTTTTTTTATGGATTTTCTTTAAGTTTTACGTCAAATTTAGCTTATTTGACTAATAATTGCAATTTTCTTTGAAAACTTTGCGAAATTAGAGATTTAAAAAAAAATCTTAGCGATTTTCTAAAGATTTTTTTAGCTTGTGCCACGATTTTACGGAGTTGTTTACACCTCGATAGTACCTCACCTAAAAAAATGGAGGTAGTGGGTGCAGTGGCAGTTCAATTTCTTGAGTTCTAGAATAGGCAATACGGGTTGCCAAAAATGTCTCAAGAGAAGAATGGAAGAGCTTCCGAACGCAATAGTTTGGCATCAGACTAATATGTAGGATCTGTAGCTAGTTGGTCCTGTTGGAAGTGTGTTTTATGTTGAAGATTTGGGGTGGCGTCTCGACTTTGCCGAAAAACATTTTTGAAGGAAGCCTCCTTCTGGAGCAGACTTTCGCTATAAGGTTGTAAACCACATAATTTGCTGTCACATTTTATCGCGCAAATGTCAAATTTAAAACTGAGATTGCAAATCTATGTGACTTGCAACCTTCTAGCGTAAGAGTGTTGGTTTTAGAACTAGAAGAGATAGACTGATGCCAACATTTGAAGTGAAAGTAATATTCAATGTCACTTCATACACTTAAATGTAACGTTCAAACTTGGGGCACGGGGATGTCACTTATTCATTAATATCTACAATCACGGGGAAAAGTGAAAACCGACATATTTTTGCTTTTGTGTTTTACTTGAGTTTGTGAATTTTTGCATGTATTTTTATATGGAGAAATCAATAAAGTCAGTAAACCACAAAACACAAAAATGTGTCGGTTTTCACATTTCCGTGAGTGTATAATATAAAACCCAAAATGCACTGCACCTCACCGCACCTCACCTTGACGCACCGCACCGCACCGCACCTTGGTGCACCGCACCGCACCTTGGTGCACCGCACCGCACCTTGGTGCACCGCACCGCACCTTGGTGCACCGCACCGCACCGCACCTTGGTGCACCGCACTGCACCTTGGTGCAACTGAGTGCATCTCACTGCACCTTGGAAGGCCTCTGTGTACAATATGTCGTACTCAGCTCAACCGATGTCCAATGTCGGTGCAACTGTTGGCCGATTGCCAAATAATTAATTTTTTGAGTGCTATAGAGGACGAAGGGCGAACCACTTTCGCCTATTGAAGTGTGATTCCCAGTAATCTAGGCCTCCAGGTCGACGAACCAAATAATTGTTTTTTGAACTTTTATAGAAGAAGTCGAGGGGAGCATTTTTACAAATGTAACAATGTGTTCCGGTCCACTCGAGCATCCAGATTGATGTCGTTCAAGTATAAGAAAATAATTTTAGAATCAATGTAGAGGATGTCGAGGAAACATTTTTGTCTATTCAACTGTCCCAGACGTCATGCAGACGCCCAGCAAATTATTTTTATCTGCCTAGAACGATAATCTCGCATTTTTCTCCCTAGGGCAAAATTGTTTTTCTCGATATATCTTTTCTCGGCAGATAAAATAGCATATGCACCGCTGTCCAGGATGGTTTATTTTGACAATTTGGATTATTTCCCACGCCTTCGGCTCGGGAAATAACTTCCAAATCGTGAAAATAGAGCATCCTGGACAGCGGTGCATAATCTACTATTGAAATTTTGTAGATGACTACAGGTGAAATATTTTTGTCAATCGTCCCGGTCTAAACCTAGGGTCAGCCGAAATAGTAGATTATACATCGGAGGTTATTTCCCGAGCCGAAGTGACGTTCTGTATAAGGAAAATTTTCCTCTTAGCAACTTCTTCTAGTACGGGCGTTAATAACACCCCGGGCGTTATTAGCGCCCGGAGTGCGGGCGTTAATAACACCCCGGGCGTTGTTAGCGCCCGGAGTGCGGGGTTAATAACACCCTAATATCCCTAAGAGATAAAATGACGAACAAATGGATTAGAGAGCAAACAAAAATCGTTGATGTCATGGTACGAATATCGACGCTCAAATGGAATTGGGCAGGGCATATAGCGAGGATGACTGATGACCGCTGGACCAAATACGTTATGAATTGGAGACCACCGAAAACGAGACCAACGGGACGCCCGCCGGAACGATGGACCAATGACATTAAGAGATTAGCAGGAACAGCATGGCAGCAAGTGGCAATGGATCGGAACGAATGGAAAAAGAAAGGGGAGGCCTACATCTAGCAGTGGATATAGAAAGGCTGTAACAGGAGGAGGAGGAGCAGAGGTTTCCCAGAAACTTTCAGCAAAGAACTGGTTGTGAACGTAAAGGCTTGAAATCAATTTTCATAAATTAGTGAAACCATATCACGGGCCAAGCCCGGTAACCAGGCTAGTTCATTCATAATTCATTATTGCCGAAGAAGAAACAATCGATTTGTAACTCGATTCGGCCATGCAACGCAAATTTGTCGATGTTGCCGAATCCTATAACAAACAGATAATTAAAAAACGGCATCCATAGAATGTAGACGAAATTCAAAAACTCCAAAAAATTGTGTAAATTCTATGTAAATTTTTATAGTAAGTCGGGGTGATTAAAATCTCAAAAATTAAAAACTTCCCGAATTCTGAAATCGACAAAAACCTGCAAATAAACCGACCATATGAGCAGAAATTGCTTCGATAATTGATTTTGGCTGCTTCTTATCAACACACGTATTTAATGGAATGACGAAAGCTTTGATTCGTTAATCTGTGTATTGATGAGAGAAAATAAATCAGTTAATTATTTAATTTACACATTCAACGAGCAACAAAAACAATTAAAATTGCTACGTTTTCCATTTCGCATAAAAATTTTAAAATTCTTTTCTTTCACTTCTCGCCGAGAGTATCAACCACGCCAAATTCAATAAAAAAGATTTTAAAGCGAAATAAAATTACGTTCGATTTTAAAATAAAATTAAATTATTTACATTGTCTTAACTGTGCTTTCTCCATTTTTGTACGATACATGGTCACGTTCTTACTGCCACTTTATCTAAAAAAAGATATTTTTCAGCAATCACCCATCACAACTTTTCGCACAATTTGGCTGTGTAAACTGAAATTTCTTCTTCGTTTTGATGGGACTTTAACGTGATGATCATTTTTTTCCAAGTTTTTCGTTTAATTTGACGAGCAAAAGTTTTCTTTTACTTTATCACGGCCTAATTCATTTTAATTCTACTTCCAAAGTTTAAAATGTCGAATGGACGTTTAGATATAGGAAATACTTGAGGAAAATTTCGTATCTTATGTCACGAACTCTAAGAAATCAATGATGCACTTATTAGCTGAAAAATTTTGCTTAAACGCATTCGCATATAGCAGCAGAACCTTACATACAACACATTCACCGGCCTTTTCATATGCACCGGTCATCTACTTCCGAAGCATGGACAATTGGAATTTCTGAATTGCTTCTGTCCTTCGTTTTAACATTGCAAAGTAGTCATGGCAGAAAAAAAAGGTTTTCTTCAAATAGATTTCTTCACTATCCTCAAAATATTTGTCAGGCCTCAGAAATTTTTTTTTCAGATTTTTCGAAAGAAAATTCCGGTTGAGAAAAATCAAGAAATTCATTTTCTCAATTTTTTTACATTGATGCGTTGCTAGCGCCACATACTTTGTCCATAGATTTCAGGCTTTTTTTTCGTAAAGGTTGTTTTATTACCTTTCCAACGATACCCCACATTATGCAATGTGATGGAGAAACTATTCTATACAATCGTTTTTGTGCAAGGGTGTAATGTGAAATATCCCAGTAGTCCCAGAAGAAAATTCAAAGCTTAATAAATTTCTGTCTTGTCCCACATCATTGGGACCCGTCCATAAATGACGGCTCTAGTTCCAATTGTCCCAAGGCAAAATATCCCCAGACAAATTATCCTCGGACAAAATATTCTCAGACATAATGTCTACTCAGAAGTGGGGGATATTATTAATTAGATATTACTTTGTATATTGGGGGCTTCTGCCATCAAATACTTCTGTGGATGTTACCCAGAAGAGTTAACACCATTGGACATGGAAAAACGAATTTTCCAAAATTCCGGGGACCAATTACGATCTTCAAGTTAGCTGCAAGAAGTTCAGTTCCGTCGCGTCAACTAGACTATACTAGAGTAGACTAGATATGGGATGCAACAGTAACGGAAATTGGAGAAACTCATGGCGAGACGAACAGGCGAACCTAGGTCGCTCAACTTTCTCCTGCAGCGAATTTCAAGAGGAAACTTGTGTTCGTGATATGCATTGTGATAATAGTATTAACGATTGTCACGTATTTTGGTAACTGAATAAATTCACATGCTTAATAAAAAAAATATTTTGTCTTGGGATATTTCGCCCGTTTTTTTTTTATAAAAATTGGGGTTATTATGTTCGTGTTTTTGTCTGGGGATATTTTGGTTGGGATATTATTTTTGAGAACAATCGATATTACCGCCATAAATTTCGTAATATATACTTTTGACCACTCCCCTGCCCCCTTCGTCCAATAGCGTCCCATTCACTACCCACCCCCAAAGGACGACAATTCACAGACCCTCTTCTAAAATAACAAAAGAAGTTCCGATTGTTTGCGTTTTTTTATTTGAATGAAATTTAAACTCTAAATGATGAAATAAGCGTGACATCCGTCTTGAGAATTTGTGGTTTTTGTATTTGCATTTTAGAGACTCCACTAACAGCTTTTTATAGCCAATAACAAGTGTTGTCTGGACCACCGGCTTAACGTGACTTCCGAACCACGTCTCAGAGTAATGCGAATGTAGCGTCTTATTCAATTACTCCAAGATTTGTGAAGCGCATGATTATTATCTCACCTAAATGTAGGCTTAGATATGTCATACACAGATTCATCGTATTAAGGACGTTATTAATGCCCCGATGGAAGGCCAGCAAGCTAACCACTGTGCAAACCCGTAAAAATTCTGTCAAGAACGTATAACTGGGAGCATGCACGAGGTTATTTGTCGAGAGAGAAACGCAGACTTAGCCAAAAATTTTCCTGTAGTTTCTTTGACTGTTTGTCAAAAGAAAAATGTAGATAAAAATGGCTACAATAAAAACATATTTGGGAGAGGGGGGGAGGGTAATGAAATCAGATGTCATTTTTTGGGGGTGGGGTACAGTAAAACAGGATGAATTCGGACCAGGAGGTAGGGGGGGTCGGAAAATTGTCAAAGTAACCGGACGTCAGATATGAATGGCCTCTTAGGAATCGTTCATAAAGTATGTCACGCGTGCAAAAGAGATGCAAGAAATGAATAAAAATGTAAAAGAAATAGCTGCAAATAGTCATCACGCGTGTGACATATTTTATGAATGATTCTTATCTTGAAAATACTACTTCGTTAATGTTTTTTGTTGGACGTATGGACCCTACCCCTCCCGTCCGATTTTTCATAGTATAGGACGTCATTCATGAACGGGTCCCTTAGACTTAATCTTTATTCAGCGCCACTGCAGCTATTGATAAAGTTACACTTAGCGCTATTGTTACTAATAACCGAAAACTAGGTAAGGGTTACAACCAAAAATTTGCAGTTCTAGAGTTTGCCAAAAATCGAAATTTAAACCAATTTTCTCAAGTCTGGTACCGTTTGAAAGGTAAAACTTCCACCTTGGAAACGGTAACCAGACTTGAGAAAATTATAAGATGCAAGAAGTGCAAATTTTCAGTTTCGTATATTTTTCAATCCACGCTTTTAGTGCGGCGTTGGCTTATGTCAAGAAATACAAAATTTCTTGACGAATTTCGTAATATGAAGATGATTATTTCCCTAAGTTTTTTTTAAATTCGTTATAATACATACTCGCTGCAACGACAATACAAATGATTTAACACAAAAACATATCCCGCCCCTGACCATCGTTAAAAGTGTCACGAATGCAAACGGAATTTCCTCTTTGAATAGGTACAGATATTCGCTGCCATAAATAATCTAGTGATCTAGGCTCGCCTGATTTCCTCGCCATCATTTTTCCCAGCTTCTTCAAAAATTGAGTCGTTTCGGGGCCTGCTACACCGAACGACTCGAATGCCAGCGGAGTAAAAATATATTGACGCTTCAAGTCGATGTATTTGTTGCGCTTAGGGGTCATCCATAAACGACGTCCGTTTGTTAGGGGGGAGGGGGTTTAGCGAAACCGGACGAATTCGGACGGTGGGGGGAGGGGGGGGGATTATGAGAAGCGTGACGTCCGGCTGAGAATTTATTACTGGGAGAATGCCCGAGGTTGTTTGTCGAGAGAGAAACGCAGACTGAGCCAAACATTTTCCTATAGTTTCTTTGACAGTTTTTTAGAAGGAAAATGTACATAAAAATGGCAAAAGTATTCATTCTACAATAAAAAAATATTTTTTTTATTGTGAACTCCAGGGGGGGGGGCGGTAATAAAATCAGACGTCATTATTTTCGGGGGCACAGTAAAACCTGACGAATTCGGACGAGGGGGTAGAAGGGGTCGGAAAATTGTCGTAATTTATGAATGGCCCCTTATCTCGTTCAGCATTGTCTGCAACAGACCCGCTGAGCACTGAACCCCACTTCAAATAACTCGGGACGATAGTGTCCACTACCGTTACGTCCCACAATAATGATTTGTCATGGCTCTACGGATAGCTTGTTAAGCCGTCGAGACGCTTGCCATCTCGTCGAGACAAACAGCATTGATGGGTGTGAATGACAGTAAAACAGATACTTTCCTTCTGTTCTACTATCCAAATTGAAATTGTCTATTCTTAGATCAACTAATGCATATCAAAAGCATTGCGATCTTATCTCACACCGTCACTCAAATTTCACGTAATTGCTACATGCATTAATATGTTAATACATTTCATCATATTCAACGTACAAGCTCCTCGTAACGAACATTTCGAAAACAAAAGTATCAAAGCAACAAACTATGTCACTATGAATATTTCAATGCAATTTTTATTTCATATAGAAAAGCGTCTAGCGAGCACCAAAAAGGGTGTCACTTCAATAACAAAAAGCTTCCAACAATCGTTTTGTCCGTCATGCATCACCATTTGGCTGCATCGGCTGCATCACACCACAAAGTTCGACTAAATTGTGTTGTATGGCCGAATCGACTGACACAACTACCGTAATAATGAATGTTCAGTAATTAATTCATATTGATGTCGAATACATTCTGGTAATTAGAAAAACGATGTCTATGCAGAAATTAACACGGAAAAAAAATCAACGTCGACAGTTTGAGGATTTTTATAGTAAGTGACACCCATTTGGCGAGCAACAACAACTCGAACGAGTGTAAAGTGTGCTGTAATATCCATAACAACAGTCAACAGCATGCGTTTTCGATGTTTTGGCTCTGGCTGATAATTTTCAGTATATTCATTTCGAAATCAGTCTCTGACAAGAATCCAAGCGCAGTACATGTTCGTCTCACTTTCGATATATTTCATGAAGCGAACGTTTTGTGGCTATGAAAACCTCTGCAATCGGTTGAAAGGAAAATTTGATGAGAAAATTTCTGTTACATTGGTCGTGTTTCTCTTCGATATATTCGGTTGAAGTTCATGTGCAAAGTGGATAATTATCAGCAGTTTGTGGTTGAAATATTTTTAAAAATAATACAAATCTCGTTGTTACATTTTTTTTTTTTTATTTTATTATATTTTTGGCATTCATTGTTAAATGAGATGAAAAATTGATTTTCATGGTTTACTTTTGCCGAAAGTTTTCACAAAAATAAACATGTACTGAATGTGTAAAAATGTTTTGGTATTCTTGAGAAAATGATTATTATTTTAGTGTTTTAATAGAGAAAAAAAATGTTTTACGGAAAATGAAAAACTGAGTAGGTGAATTGATATTTTCCAACAAAAAAATATTTGAAAAGTGTGTTTTTACCGGAATAATAATAGAAAAGAAAATGGTTTATGGCGAATTGTTTTTAGTGCTGAAAATTTGAACAAATTTTCGTTGTAATTTTTCATTTAACGCAATTATTAAAATTACAGGTTCGTAAATTCATTGAATTAAATTATATTTTCATTTCTATGTCTATATTCTGTCTTGGTGTTCTATGAATTTTTTTTCCTTTATTATTCAGCTATTGAGTTTTGTGGCACAAGAAACCTTCTAATTCCTAAATTCGCTGATTTTCCTTTCTTTTCATTACAAAATTATCATTAAAATGTAAATGTGAACCATAAAAGCTTTGATCGAAATCCAACTGAAATTGGTCTTTTTAAAATTCTTTTCATATCTGACCAGAAACAGTCGTTCAGTTATAAATAAATGTATTTTTTCTTTCACCTTTCAATCCCTTCACCTTGCAATTATTTTTCGTTTGATATAAAATTCACATATATCGCACTGTTAATCAAGTCCTGTGACTGATTGAAATAAAGTTTGAAAGTGAAAATAATTTCTATATTTTTAAGCGAAATTCATACCGTCCGACGGACCAGCGATTGAATGTGATTTAAATGTAGGCTCTGTACAACCTGTAAATGCGGGTGTAAAGTATAAAATATCGAAAGTGGCCACAACTGGCTCAGTTAAATTTACTGGATCAGTTTAATTTAAATCACAATTGACGAAAGTATTCAATTTTTAACTACTGGCAAAGTGTTAAAGCGATGGTGTTGAAATTTTAGTTTTGTGCTATTTTTCTTTTGCTTTATTCCCGTCAATTTAAATTGCAAATGTTCACACCGCATTGATACTCAAATAGTGAACAATGATTTTCATTGTTTGTCCTGCAGAAGTGTTGCTTTTTTTACGCCGTTAATTTAATTGCCAGTTTCCAATTTTTGCTATGGTCATCTGGTGTGATTAATACGCTGAAATAATTTGGCAAGAATATTGTAGTTTCTTCTTAATTATTTTGGCGAAATGTTATTGTTTTGTATAAATGAATAAACGAGTCGATTAGCTTCATAACAGTGTTGTGACTGTCAACGATTGTCCAAGGTAAAATTACGGTGAAGTTTTGACCAAAATTTGGTCGACCAAAAATTTTCTCATCTAGCCAAGGCTAGATTGTTTTGGTCGACCAAAACATTGTTTTCTCTATGAAAAACAAAGTTTTGGTCACCCCGAAAAATTGGTCGATCAATTTTCGTTCGCCAACAAAATGCAAAACTGAATAATTCGACGATTTAGTAAGAAAGTTGAATCATTTTCTGTAAAGAAAATTGTGTTAAATAAATTTCAATATTAAAATAGTTGTTGACTCCCGAGAATCCCGACCAAGGCGGTTACAGTGAGTTTCTGAAAAAAACGAAGTCCATGAAAAGACAAAATCTGAAGTGAAACGAACAACAATTAGTTGGAAAATTTCATTTACACTTCGCACTCAACTCCTTTACTCTAACAAAGTTCGTGGTTATATGGAACGCAGAGTCTACTGAATGAAAAGAATGATAAATAGTTTCAGAAAGTTGTCGGCAAGTGTAAAAAAATTGTCAGCAAGTGTAAAAAAATTGTCAGCAAGTGTAAAAAAATTGTCAACAAGTGTAAAAAAGTTGTCAGCAAGTGTCAGAAAGTTGTCAGCAAGTGTCAGAAAGTGGTCAACAAATGTCGGAAAGTTGTCAACAAGTGTCAGAAAGTCTCAGGAAATACAGCCATGTTAAAAATGAACCGGCGAATCTAGTACAAAACTCATACATTTTTTTCATGTAATGCCACTTGCTTGCGGTTCATTCTGGCTATAAATGTACTAAGCAAGTGTCAAAAAGTTGTCAGCAAGTGTCAGAAAGTCTCAGGAAGTTGCCAGCAAGTGTCAGAAAGTAGATGGTAACTTTTTTAATTTTGTAATTACGAAAATTCCACACTCCTGCGATGCTAAGAGGATATTTCCCCTCTTCGTTTAGTTCTAGGTAGTCAACATTTTTTTGACTTTTGTATACCAAAAAATTCTGGACGTCCTAGAACTAAACGAAGAAGGGGAATAACCTGTCAGCATGCGGAATTTTTAGTTTTATGAGCCGCTAAATATTTTTTGTTGATTTCTTTATTTGTTAAATTTTTATAAAATGTTAACATTTTAAAATTATTTTATTACAGGAATGGAAAAGTGAAAACCGACAAGTTTCTGATTTGTATGGTAAATTCGTATGATAAATCAAAAACTTGTAGGTTTTCACTTTTCCGTTCCTGTACAAAATTTCCTTCAAAAGGAACAGTTAAAAAAACAATGGAAAATTGAAACCTGTCAGTTTACACAAAGTGGGCATTTTGGCTAGGGAATTCATTTACCGACGTTTTTTCATTTACCGGTAAACGGTAAAGACGGTAAATTAAACAAAAATGACCGGTAAAAACCGGTAAATTTTATTCGCATTTGAAATGTCTAGTGGGGTGACCGTCACTCTCTCCGTAGACGTGTATATCGTCGCCGAACATACAACCGCGAGTTAACTCGACGGACGCTGTAACTTTTCGCCGAACGATCATACAGCCGACATTTATTTCGTTACCGATTAATTTGCCGACAGTGCTTTCGCCGTTTCAAATAAATCAAAAAAAATTTGTCATGTCTTACTTTGAAAGATGTTTGTTCACATAGTTAGTGTTGTGTTGAAGGAACGTGGGTTCTGTTATATTCTCAAGAAATATTCAGCATGGAGCATGCAGTGGATTACGAAAATGGTTGTCTAGCTTCACGGATGGTATCAGTATTGGACGTAGAGATGATTTCACAGACTGAACACCCATTTTTTACAAATGACACATAGCCTTTTACTATGACTCCTTTTAGAAAATGACATAAAGACTACCTCAATTATTCTACTGAGTCCTTCCTTATACAAAATAATTTGAAATTGCAAGAAATTTCATTGATAGGTTGCCTTTTTCTGAATGTTAATTTTACTTGAGAAAATGTAAATCTTTATTGGTTTGCCGCAAGATTTGTATAAGGCGGTGAAGTGATCGACGGCGAATTGGATGGAAACCGGCCTCGACTGCCTTAAATTTTGCAAATATTACGAAAATTCGCACCATTTCTGACTTCGAGTGTCTGCAAGCTTATATCTTACCAAAAAATCGAAACATGTCAAAGAAAATTAATTTGGTATCGCTCTACTCTACTGTTTGAAGAAATGAAATGTCTTCAGAATTCTCATGTTTTCTCATATTCTTTTAGTGTAAAAGAGTACTTCAACAAACATTTTATTTTGATACATATTATTATCCTGAGCCACAAAATGTCACTAAAAGTTATTCATCCAGGAACCAGGTACATTAGCCATCGATAGTAAAACATACGAAGAAACGTGACATTTCGAGTCGGATTTTCGAGAATTTTTATTATATGACACATAATGAAGTTTTTCTGTCTCAGGGCAAAAATCATTATCGAAGAAAAGAGAAAGGTAGATGGTCTTGATGTTATTTTTCTCATTTTTATGTTAGATGGTCTTGATGATGTCTGTGATGATGATTTTTCTCATTTTTATGTGCTGTAAATTTAAAATCTTTTACCGTTGCATCATCCGGTAAAAAATTTCCATTTACCGGTAATTACCGGTAAAAAATTTACCGGTTGAATTCCCTAATTTTGGCTCGGCTAATATGAAGCAGTTATCATGTATCCAGCGGTTGCTGCAAAACTTCACCTAGTAGAATTTTGTATATATTCTATGTAATCTGCCGAATGCTTCACGTTATGTAAACTAACAGGTTTCAATTTTCCATTGTTTTTTTTTAGCTTTTCCTTTTGAAGGAAATTTTGTAATTTGATAAAAACAATTTTAAAATGTTAACATTTTATACAAATTAAAAATTTAACAAATAAAGAAATCAACAAAACATATTTAGCGGCTCCCAAAACTAAAAATTCCGCACTCTTACGATGCTGACAGGTTATTCCCGATCTTCGTTTAGTTCTAGGACGTCCAGAATTTTTTACATAAAAGTCGAAAAAATATTGATGTCCTAGAGCTAAACCAAGAAGGGAAATAACCTCTCAGCATCGCAGGAGTGCGGAACTTTCGTTGAATTTGTAATTACAAAATTAAAAAAGTTACATTACTTTCTGTTACTTGCTGGCAACTTCTTGAAACTTTCTGACACTTGCTGGCAACTTTTTGACACTTGCTTAGTATTCCTGAGACTTTATGACACTTGCTGACAACTTTCTGACACTTGCTTACAATTTTCTAACATTGCTGACACGTTTCTGACACTATTTATCATTCTTTTCATTCTGTGGACTTTGCGTTCGTGGCGCAGAATAAATATAACCACGAACTTTTTTAGAGTAAAGGAGTTGAGTGCGAAGTGTAAATAAAATTTTCCAATTAATTGTTTTGCTCTTGAAAAGTTCGTTTCACTTGAGATTTTCTCTTTTCATGGACGTCGTTTTTTCAGAAAATCACTGTAACCGCCTTGGTCGGGATTCTCGGGAGACACCAACTGTTTTAATATTGAAATTTATTCAACACAATTTTCTTTAGATCAACCAACAACCAAGTTGGTAGGTAGTTTAATTTTTCAAAAAATCTCTTGAAATTGTCTCTTCTTTCGCACAAAATATTGTATTGATGCAAAACCCTCAAAAAAATTTTTTTTTAATTTTTTGAGAAAAGTTTCCTCCTGGGAAAAATCGAGAAAGTCGTTTTTCAGCCATTTTGGGGGGTTTCTCCTTCCATAAGACACCCGATCAGGGGCAGGTCTCTGAAAACATTTTTCTGTTATAGGCCAATTCATTATCTTTCAAATGAAGCCACATTCAATGTTTTACGACAGAAATTACTATTTTGGTGAAGTTCACAGTGAGGTGACGTTTGGCTATATTTTGATCAAAGGTTACTTAGTTTTTCAATTTTAACAAACTTTTCACTTTTTTTGTGCCTCAACACATACTCACTCATCTCTATGGACTATTGATTTCCCAAAATTCCGTTGGACAGAGAATTCCCAAAATTGAAAGATTTCCCAAAATTCCGTTGGACTAGAGAAATCCAAAAATTAAATTACGTATTGCGTAGTATGGTCGTTTTAGCGCATAATGTTAGCGGTATCTAATAAAGATAGCGGCCCAAGCAAAAGTTAGCGGGAAGGAAACAATTTTGGGAAAACTTTTGTGCTAACTTAACGTTCATTCATCGCACTAGTAGTAGGGCGTAAAAGAACCTTCATCGCACTAGTGCGTAAAACAACCTTCATCGCACTAGTGCGGCAAAATGACTTCATGCGACACCGAAATGACGCACGAAAAAGCGAGTTTTTATCGGTGAATTGCAAAACTATTCTTTTATTATTATTTCATTGAAAAAATAGACCCCTCAAAATTTGCTCCCCCTTACTGAAGAATCCACCTAGTCCAAAATCCTTGAAAAAGGCTCTGCTCATGTTTACATTCCTGAAGCTATTGGAGGTTCGTTTTTGTTATAAATTTTGGGATAACAACCCTCCATATTTAATTTGTGTACATTCCGTTATTACACTTGATGTGGAAGCCTTCAGCACCCTACACTCAAAACAAAAGTCGGCGCGTCTGGGTTCAGGCTGGTGAGATCACTGGGACGTCGCGTAGGTGTGTAATTTCAGATGCTGAGTGAGGCGGCCTGGCTAAAAATCTACTCATTTATATTTTGTTATATCGTTTGATCTCTGGACCTTAGTGGTCATGATTAGAAATTCAAATATATCCAGAACTCATCAGATGTAATTTTAAAGAAAGAATCGTTCTACTTATAAATAAAAGTGTTACACCTGCTTTCGCTACTCTAGCTTTTCATAGGTATACATAGAAACAACAAACTCTACTGTGTATCATTGTGTACGAATCATTGGTATGCTCTACATCTTACCAATTTTTACTGTTGATTCCAAATTAACCAATTACTTTGATTGGATTATATTTTCATTGTCGTAATGCTTAAAAGTTTATGCGGCAGAATTAAATTCTACCTTTAACCTTTCAAAAGACTTTATTTTCTATGTTCTTTTAATTTCCTTTAATTCAGTGGGCGCTGTAAGTTAAACGTGCTCAACGCCTCAAACAAAAATCACACACTGTTTCACCACTGAGGAAAAACAAGTTCTCGCAATGTTCGCAAAATTGGAGAACAAATTGTAGATTATAGAATTCTTGGAACAAAAAATATTTTGAGTTCTAATTAATTAGACCCGTACGAAGATTGAAGTTTAGGAAGTTTACAAACTAAGAATTGTCATCTCGTAGTCAATCCAGCCTCATAAGCACTGTTTCGACAAAGACACCATTTTTCGACGCTAAACATATGAATTTCGTTATGAAATTTTCTATACTTTGACATAAGCCGACACCGCACGAATAACGCTGATGTGAAGTACAACATTTTTCATTTTTGGCGATATGTTTTCCGACAACTTTGCACAAAATCAAATGGTAATTTAAAGCAGTAAAGCTTTGCACAACAAATCTTCTTTGAGAAAAAAGTTTCTTCGGACGAGATTCCTCCAATTCTCAGAAAATTTCAAACAGTTTGAAACTGTTGGGTTTCTCTTATACAACTGCGCTGTTTAGTAGATACTAAGCAGTGCGGGCATTGCAAAGCTTTCAATAAAATCGAAGTGATTTCAGTAACAAGCTGAAACTGCATAACGAAATATTAACGTTACTAAAGTGTTGAAAGGCTTTCCTAATTTATTTTATTTTTTCTTTATTCATTGATTTATGTTGTTGCCAACCAAATAGAAAAGAAATTACCTAAATCAACACTTCGGGCAAATGACTTAAAATTGTTTCGTTTGAAGTTCTATTGTGTATTTACTTTCGGCAGTTTCTGTTACATAAAGTGACGAAAACGAACATGTAGTATCACTCAACGGGCTCTTAAAAGTGAATTCGCGAGCTCTTCAACCAGGTTACATGAAGCTCAAATACATCGTCTCTTCGATTCTCCTAAATTTGGTATCAATCGACTCTGTGGACTATCATAAGAAAATCGTAGAAGAAAATTTTTTTACAAAAAATTTTGTTCGGCCGGCAGAGGTGGTCAAAAGAAACTCTGCACCGGGGTCGCTGAAAATGTCATTATTCAATATATTTCTTGATAAGTGAGAGTAGTTTTTCTTTTAAATAGAGAAACTTAAAAATATCACGTGATATGGGGCGCTAGAGCCGTCAAAAGGTAAAAAACGCATTGTTTTTGGAGGGCGCTTACAGCGGCGACCAATAAACCCTAACATATGGTGAGAAGCGCAATGATTCCAAGTTTCAGAAACACCATAGAGATCTTTTGGTTCGAACTTTTTGCGGTCTTCGTAGTCATTTTTGTGAAAAACTTGGAATTCGGGAGCGTTTCTCTAAGGCAGACTACCCTGCTTTCAAACCTTTGCCTTTCAAACGGTACGCTGGTCGAAAAAATTGGTGAGAAATTGGATATTTGACTCCATTTTGAGTTTAATGTAATTTCCACTACACTCAGCAGTGAGCTACTGTGATTCCTCTCATTCAAATAGTCCGCAAAAATTCAATTTTAAACAGATTTTTTCGAGTAGGATACCCTTAGAAAGGTATTTGATTCAGAAGAATCTACTAGGCTATGTGAGAGGTATTCTTAGAAAAACGCCTCCGAATTCCAAGTTTTTCACAAAAATGAGTGCCAAGACCACAAACAGTTCGAATCAAAAGATCTCTATGGTGTTTCTGAAACTTGGAATCATTGCGCTTCTCACCAATTATATAATAAGGTTTTACTGGCTGCCGCTGTTAGCGCCCTCTAGAGCAGGGATTATTATTCGGAATTTTGTTTTCTCAAAATTCTTAAAAAATTCTTATAAAATTCCTAAAATTCTTAAAAAATTCTGAAAATTCTTAGAATTTCTAAACAAATTCTCAAATCGTTCAGTTCAATTTGTTTTATTTCAAAAAGTAAAAATTAAGGAAAAAACCTCATTTATTTTCGTGGTCGCTTGCTGTATTGTCTCAGTTGGACGGGCAACAATTTTCTTTTCGTAGTACCACTCTTTGGTACACGAATTGTGTTCACTTTTTCGGTTTGAATGACTGGTTGACTCTGGGTTTCATCTTCTTCATTCAGAAGGTTGATTAACAGCTGTAGTGAGGGTTTCAGCGCTCAGAACTTGTACATTGCCTACTTGTCGTCACTGGGTTACTTGTAAAATTAAACTCATTAGGTAAAGATGAATTATTCGTTGCTGTTTGATCATCGTTGCCGTTTGTATCAATTGCAGCTGTGGATGCAACGTCTATCTCAGCCAACAATGTGTTGGTATCGGTATGTGCACTTAACACATTGCCGATAAGGGACCATCCATAAATTACGTACGCTTTTTTCAGTGCTGTCATCAGATTTAAATCAACAATAACTTGAAAAATATTTACTTTTGAGACATCAAATGTATGGCCGACCCATTTAGGGGGGTAGTATGGGGGGTCGGTCATACATTTGACGTCTCAAAAGTGAATATTTTTCAAGTTATTGTTGATTTAAATCTGATGACAGCACTGAAAAAAGCGTACGTAATTTATGGATGGTCCCTAAATACCATTTAGGCGCGCCAAGTTTTTAAAGTTTTCCAGGGGTTTTCTTTAATGAATAATACGTCGGAAACGCTTTTCGGGTTATGCACAGCCTTCAACCGGACATTTCAAAAGAAACGAGGTGCTTCCGTCCCAATGAGTTTTAACGGAATTCCTGTTCGCCTTGAATACCAAATTCCCTTCAAGAACCTGTAGTGCTGTGTAAATTCACATAGCACACGTCTAGCGAAATAAAATATGTTTCCGTGTATTGCAGGTGACTACAACAAGTTCAAGGATTGGGACCGAACTGCTTCATTCGCTTAGTCATGATCGTGTAATTAAATTCTAGGCAGCTGTTATTATAGCGTTTCTGAATATATTTTCTTCTTAATTATCGAAATAGTCACACAGACACGCTTATCTGGTTTTCAAAAGTTTTTTTTAAAAAATTCTTAAAAATCTTAAAAAATTCTGAAAATTCTTAAAAAATTCCTAAAATTCTCAAAGTTCTTAAAAAATTCCAAAGAAATTCCGAATAATAAGCCCTGCTCTAGAGGCCTCCAAAAACAGTGCGCGTTTTACATTTTGACAGCTCTAGCACCACATTTTTTAAGTATATTTTTAAAAAAATCTGCTCTTACATATCTAAACATTGAGTGAATTTCAGCCAAATACAATCAGTCTTCGGAAAGATATCGAAGAAACACGTTTTCAGCGACCCCGGACCCGGACCCGAACAAATTTTCTTAAACAATTTTCTCAGGATAGTCCACAGATTCCACTGACACAAAAATTCGGAGAATCGACAAGGTGGTGTATATCAGATTGGTTGAGTTATTCGCGAATTTACACTTAAGGTTAACGGGCTCATAACACACGAAAACACTCCTAATTTATAGTATATTATTAACCAAGGGATTAATGGCGCGATTATAGTCGAGGTGAAGTGAATGTCCGAGAGACTATGCCCCGAGGAATATTCACGTACCGAGACTATAATCAAGCCTGGCAGCGCTAGTGAAAAATTTGAGCGGCGCTCGCGCTCAAATCTCAAAAATCTAGCGGCGCTTCGCTCGCGCTCGGAGCGGCGCTCTTAGCGCTCCAAATTGGCGCTGACTTCTCTATTCAAGAAAGCAATGTAAACTTTGTCACAATTATTCAGTTTGACTCGTGGCTTTTTTTCGATTTCCTTTGAGATTTGACGTCATGATATTATAGTCGGACTATTATAGTCGAATTGAAAATTATAGTCGAGTCGACCATAATATGCCTATTATACACCTCCCAGTTTGTATGAAACTCGACTATTATATGGTCATTATACCCCTACTTTCAGGTATATAAATGGCTAATTATATGCCTGAATGATATAAAGGAATTTTTTAGCAGTTCTATGTGGTAATAAAAAAATTCAAATCATTCGTGTTCTTTTTTGAGAAACGATTTAGAATTGAGGATTGAAGTCGTGAAGTCGTTGGAGAAAAACTTTTGAAATTATATTTAATTGAAAATCTTTTCTCAAGTCATTTTCGAATAAATGACAAAATCAATTGAAGGCATGTCCTATAGGTTGATGAAGTTTAGAGAGTTTAGCAACTGAAACACGCATGCAAAGCGAGGCAATGGAAAATGTTGAAAACTGACGGAAACAATATTTTTCTTGCACTTTTCTACAGTTTTCCAACAGTTTTTCTACCATAAATGAGTTTTCCAAATAATTAATTTTTTAAAACCATTATGATGCAACGTGGTGGAAAAAGAATTGAAAAACTGTTTGAAAATTGTTTTCTAGCATTTTTCCATAAGGAATACCACCTCAATACTTCAGTTGGACAACACAAACGAAAATTTTCCATCAGTTTCATAACATTTTTTCCATAATTTTCTATCACTTTTTCCACATTAGTACATCACTGCATGAACTTTATTATAACTAATGGAAAATTGTTGAAAAACTGATGGAAATTCGTGGGAAAGTGAAATGGAAATGTAGTTTTTCAACATGGAAAAGTGTAAGAAAATTGATAGAAATCGAAATTTATAGAAATTAGAAATATAGAAATTGATAGAAATAGAAATTTGCATCAGTTTTTACAAAATTTTTTTAGTATAACATTCTTTGCATTTTGAAGGATTTATTGCATTGACATGAAAACTAATGCTTGTTGTAGCTAACTTAATACTTAATTTCTTAATTTAGTACTCCATTATTGATTAGCGTTAGTTAAAACCCAAGTAATAGCTAAACAAATTGATTGATTTAAGAGCGTGTCAGATATTTTGACAGTTCTATATTTTGCGATGTTTTTTCATTGCATATTTCTGAGGCAGTGATCATCAATTTTAAATTCCGAAACATCTACTGTTTGTATAACACACCATTTTATAGATTCTATGAATCAGAATATATAATTATTGAGTCTAAGTGTCAAAATATGATCTGAAAAAACATCGCATAACCGAGTACTTTGCGATGTTTTTTCAGATCAAATTTTGACACTTAGACTCAATAATTATTTATTCTGATTCAGAGAATCTATAAAGGGATATGTTATGCAAACAGTAGATGTTTCGGAATTTAAAATTGATGATTACTGCCTTAGAAATATGCAATGAAAAAACATCGCAAAATATAGAACTGTCAAAATATCTGACACGCTCCTAACTGTTTCTTTGATACGTAGAGAACCCTTCATACGATGTGAACACTTGTACCGTCATTTCGACTCGAACGGTAGAGGCCTATACAAGACAAGTTCAGACAGTGTGCCCACATTGAGAAGCACATATATGCAAAAAAAAGCTTATGCCTATTTTTCTTTGTACGCTTCTTAAAATAAATCTAATCTTTCGACAAGAAATAACATTAACTTCATAATTTATATACAAAACATATTTTTGAATAAAGCGTATGTACAAACATATTTATGAATGAAGCGTATGTACAAACATATTTATGAATAAAGCGTATTTTCAGACTAAAGAGCTTCTAATTTACCGGGATAGAATATTTTCCATCAATTTCCAGGTTAACATTCAACTTTTGTTTTTAAAATTTGTATTGCAAAACATGAAAAGTTGTAGCTCAAATTTAGAAACTCTTAAGGCTACATGTCGAGATGACTAAAGAAGATGAATCTTTCCCGATGAAGTTTACTCGTCTGACACGTATAAAAATGGTAGTAGAATGTTTTGTTTCAGACATAATATGCGTCATGTATCATTAGTGATTATGGTCTCTAATATGTCTGGGAAAACTTTTGTTAGCTCTTATGAGTGTCGTTGACAGACTTCTGCCATCTCGTTCAAAGTCTGCGAACAGTCCTTAACATTTTTTTCCCCTTACAAGCAACATTTTTAGGAAATAAACTCCACGGTGTGTTAGCTACTTTATATTCAAAAGCGTAACAATGTGTTTTGTAAATGACGACACAACCGCGAGACATTATTATATTGTTTCACATGTTAAGTATTAACAATGCAATGTTTAAGACGATTCATGTGCCGATACATGACAGGGAGATTAAGTTTCACGTAATAGAATTGCTAACAATATTAAAATCTTTTGCTATAAAACAAACGATAAAATTTATAAATTGCATTGTAAAAACATCCCACAATTCCGATAGAAATTATTCTGTTTTTTAATTTTCTTTTTTATTATCATTCCAAAGGATCGTGTGGAATACAATTTTAAATTACAACTCAACCGAAAATTGTATCCAAATGTGAGTGTGGCAGTGCCTATAAAAACAAAAGAAAATTCTTTATTAACAAAGCGATTAGATCCTGTTAGCTTGTAAGCTTATTAGACCCGTACGAAGTATAATGCGGCCTCATGGGCTCACTACACTTTTGAAAAAAGCTAAAATTAGTTACTTAACGAAATGGTATTTGTTTGTAACCATATACTGCAAACTAAATCATATTATGCAGCATGGAAGCATTTTATACCACCAATTAGTAAAATAAGTATCATGATGTAATTCCTTACATTTCGGTATGGTTTTTTATTTTACTGTTTTTTTTTAGTTAGTTTTTTAGTACTATTGCACTTGAAGAAAATTTGTCTTCAGCAACTGCGGTACTTACTGTTGTTTAAAGTCCACCCTTGTAACAACATTACAGTACCCTTCATAATTCATTTATGACAAATGAAGCGTCTTCATAAGATTTAACAAACTAAAGTGCTGATTTCGTCGTTTACGACTTATCAGTGGTACACCTTGCCTACTAGACCATGTGTATATCAGCACACTCAGTCACAGAAAGATTACTTTATGAACAGCGCACTTTCTCATATACCACCTAAATCGAAACGAACGACTAGGTGAACTAGTAGTAATGTTATGTACTAATAATGCTACAGGTGCTTAGTGCTAGCAACATTAATATCTCGTAAGAGATTATGGCACACAGTGGGAAAAACTGCTATCTTCATGTTTACAAATCTTGTACTGTTGAAACAGTTTTGACAACAGTACTAGAGTTATAAACACGAAGAGAGCAGTTTTTCCTACTGTGTGGCATGCGTTAGGATGTTAGCAAAAAATTCGGTCTAATCCAACTGTGAAAATGACGTTTAAGGGATCAAATATTTACGTAAATCAGTAGACTTTTCTTGCATCTTAGATCCTTTTTTGATTACATTAATGATCTTCCGACACTACCGATAGATTTCTCAGTTAGGGTCGACCATTTCTGATCGATGCACACAGATCAATGGACCCTTTGTGCTACCCAGTCATCATAAAAATCCTTTAAGAAGTCCTGCTAAGGACCTCTCCTCCACACGAAAACCCTGTCCACATCGCCGGCCTTGTACAAGAGCCAGCAATCGATTGGACACCTCTTCCGACATCTTCCGACACTAACATTTTATATATTTTGCCTAACTGTTCGTCTGCCTAATAGATTTGACGTTTAAAACGTCATTTTGACAGTTGGAATAGACTGACTTTTGATTACAACAAACTCAATATATTTTATTGTACTTGCGAATTTGATGATGCGTTATAACGCAACAACACAAATTGCCAGATTAGTTGGGCCATTCCACGAAAACTCCGTTCCCACGCTCGAAATGCTCAGTTGTTACGAAAAAATATTCATAGAAAATGGTGCATCAGAAGTATTGATCCCTTAACTAGAGATTAGTAACTTTTCTATTGCTTTCATTTTGTAACTACTGAGAATTTCAAGCGTGGGAACGAAGCGGACCGTGGAATTGCCCAGTTAGCAGCGTTTAGGATCACACAGGGAGCTTGAGCTACATTCTCCAATGTTTTCCAACGAAACCGCTCGTTGGGTTGTCAAATTAAAAATATATAATAGATCAAGAATTGAAAATGGATTGGGTGGTAAAAAGGTTCGTATAAGAAGTATCGAACATCGAATGGGCGAAACCGCTCGTGGAAAAAGCGACTGGCTTCTCGCGAGCAGAAAAATCCTAAAAATTTCCCGATTTTCTATAAATCCTTAATTTACCGTTCATTTTTGATGCAACATGTTTCTAAAGAAGCCTAAAGATCCTCAAAAAAGCCTCCATTAAAACGCCCTTATCCCAAAAAAATATTAGCCGGAGCTGTGTTGAATGTGGGTGGTACCATACGAATCGGCTTTGTCTCTGCAACAGTCGCTAGGGGGTGTGGGGGCAGCTCTTCGAGAAAACTCGCATATAAGAAGTTGTGGAAATCGAGAGTAGAGCGAGAGAATTTTCTTACATGTTGCAATGCCTTATTTGACATGGAATTTTGTAAATATTATTTTGTTAGTAACATTTGCGTACAAATTTTTTTATGTAGAAGTCTTGAAGTACGCAAAATAGCGACTTTTTTTTAAAATCTCGCGTCCCGCAGAAAGGCCGGTCGCGGTTGGAATGCACATTTTTCCCACTCTCTTTCATCGGGCGTGGGTCTAAAGATTCAGTCATTACGACTCATATCACACGCACTCACAGAAAATTCATAAAATTCAAATTAAAAATGCTTTTGACAGATGTAAAAGAATGTAAAAAAAATTAAAAATGGTTTTTTGAAAATTTAGAAACGTGTAAGAAATAAAACAATTCCCTAGAGTCAAGTTTTTAGATTTGTTTTTTTTTTTACTTACTCAATGAAATGCTCATTTCGATACAAGTGCGGAAAAGTAATTTCATGACTTAGATGGTTAGTATGAGATAGTAATATCTTTCGATGCAACTTGATCGATGAAAGTTTTGATTAAAATTTGTTCGAAGTACACTGAGGAAAATATCTACAAACGACGTAGGAATTGTGTTTATAATATACGTCGCACACGTATTTTAACCAACGTGCACGTATTACGAACGTCGTACACGTATTTTGTGAGCTCATAACACGTTCGTTTCGTATGACATACTACACAATACTTCTATAGGGTTGATAATACATTCACTGCGTATATAATACGTCAGCGGCGTATATTACAGGAGAAGAATCCTAAGATTGTGCAACGTTTCGTTTTAACTCGTTTCACCGAAAAAACGAGTTTTACATGCACAAAATGCAAGCGAATACGTGAAAAAAGAGATAAAAGAGAAATAAGAAAGATGCACAAGCTTGTGATTCTCTTCCTGTATGAACACAATTCCTTCGTTGCTTGTAGATATTTTCCTCAGTGATTTCAGTTAATTCATATGCTGATCTCGTTGTGATACGGGCATTTGGCACGAGTATAGTGTACACCTCGTTGCACCAGTTCTAAGTTTTCCTTACGAGCGTATAGCAACACGTTGTACAATATACTATTGTTGTGATAATTTCCCATATTTAAAAAAAATCGCTTTCGGCGACTACTTTCTACTTCCGTCTTCCCGACAGACATGTCCCGCTTTTCATACATTTAGCGTTTCTTGAAAAAATTTCCCGTGAAATATGATGGTTTTTCCACCAGCGGGCGAAACGTGCCAAGTCGGCCGCAGTAGTTTCTCATGAATACTTTGTTGAGTAGGTAGAATCCTTTCCAAAGACGAGAACATTTTTTCCATGGAACTATATTTCTCAAGGACTTTGAGGGCTGCTAGGAGTCTCACGCCCATACGGCACGAAATTCCTACATTAGATATGGAACTTCGCGCCAGCGTCATTCACAATATGACATTTCGTATAAAGAAAATGTTCTATTGTGAATCGCGCTGGCGCGAACTTCCCCGTTGCCCGGGTTTTCGCTTACTTTTTAACGAAGAATTTTTTGTTAAAAGCTTTACCTCACTAACATTTGACTTGCAACTTTAGCCAAACTCCACACTGAAAATAAAAGGAGCTGTTACTTTTAGTGTATTGTTGCTTTGACTCGTTAGATTTGTTCAATCAACTTTTAAAATTGCAAAAATAACGCTTCAATAGTTGAATTGACTTTTAAAATGTTATTTCAACTTTTGAATTGTCATTTCTGCAATTTTAAAAGTTGATTGAACAAATCTAACTAGTCAAAGCAACAATACTCCAAAAGTAACAGCTCCTTTTATTTTCAGTGCATGCATGCTAATAAGATAAATTCGTGTGAAATAATGGTTCACTGTGAACCAACCACTACCACACAAATATCTTTAATGATATGCATGGCTTTAACTCAAATTAATCTCCAATGTAACGATGAAATTTCCAACGAAATATAAAAAGCTCAAATAAAAACTTTTACGGAACTGTAATGAAATAGACAGACCGTAGACGAGATTCTACGCTTATTATCGATCAATATCACATAATTTCGAAATTTTTATTTGATTATTGCCATAATTTTAAAATTGGCTACCTGACGTGAATTTTCCCCGCCATACTGTAATAACAGACATGGCATAAATCATCATAAAACTTTGTTTGAAACAGAAAAGTATTTTCCAATGTTTGTTAAAGTTATTCATAAATACGAAATGAATATTTAGAAAAAGTTTGCTATTCGTTTTCCGGATTTTTTTTTAATGTTTACGTGAAACAGGCCAACATTTTTACTAGTATACAATCAACAAACAGATAATTCCATGTTAAAAAATTGTACGTTTCCAACATTTTAATTGCAGAATCGCTTTTTTACCATTGCATAAGTTTCAGTTGAAATTGTATGTAGAAACATATGTAAAGACCCGTACGTATAGCCTTCACGTGCGGAAAGCCTTCACGTGCGAAAAGCTTCGATGTACCAAACTCTTACTATTATCATAAATATAATGCGCATCAGAATGCATAGTCAAGTTCTTTTAGAACTATCAGAATTTAAACGACTCTCAGAAATTACCCAAGGTAATGTCGAAAGCCCTCCCGAAGTACATTTTCTGAACTCTGACACCAATCACGCGTTGTCTAATGTTCTTATACCTCTGAGTTCTAGAACTGGCTGAATCTCCGGATTGGGACATTTTTCGGGAAAACCCGTTCGATAACTTTAATTCTCTACAACTTTGCCTTTGCAAGCAACTTTCTTGAGATATGACTCATCCATACCAATTCTAGAATTGGCTAAATCTCGGGATTGGGACGTTTCTGGGGAAAACCCTGAAACGCGTGTTCGCTAAAATTTAGTTCTCTACAACTTTGCCTTTTGGAGCAACTTTCTATCTGTCATAGTTCTTGATACATGAATCATCCCTACCATTTCTAGAAGTGGCCTAATCTCGGGATTGAGACGTTTCTGGGGAAACCCTGAAACTCGTTTTCGCTAAAACTTAATTCTCTACAACTTTGCCATTGGAAGCAACTTTCCATCTGTCATAGTTCTTTAGATATAACTCATCCCTCCCAACTCTAGAAGTGGCTAGATCTCAGGATCGGGACTTTTCTGGGGAAAACCCTAAAACACATGTTCGCTAAAATTTATTTCTCTACAACTTTGCCTTTCGGAGCAACTTTCTATCTGTCATAGTTCTTGATACATGAATCATCCCTACCATTTCTAGAAGTGGCTAAATCTCCGGATTGGGACATTTTTCGGGAAAACCCTGAAACACGTGTTCGCTAAAATTTAATTCTCTACAACTTTGCCATTGGAAGCAACTTTCCATCTGTCATAGTTCTTGAGATATGACTCATCCATACCAATTCCAGAAATGGCTAAATCTCGGGATTGGGACGTTTCTGGGGAAAACCCTGTAACACGTGTTTGCTAAAATTTATTTCTCTACAACTTTGCCTTTTGGAGCAACTTTCTATCTGTCATAGTTCTTGATACATGAATCATCCCTACCATTTCTAGAAGTGGCTTAATCTCGGGATTGGGACGTTTCTGGGGAAACCCTGAAACTCGTGTTCGCTAAAACTTAATTCTCTACAACTTTGGCATTGAAAGCAACTTTCCATCTGTCATAGTTCTTGAGATATGAATCATCCCTCCCAACTCTAGAAGTGGCTAGATCTCAGGATCGGGACGTTTCTGGGGAAAACCCTAAAACACATGTTCGCTAAAATTTGATTCTTTACAACTTTCATAATTCTTGATATATGAATCATCCCTTCCAATTCTAGAAGTGGCTAAATCTCGGGATTGGGACGTTTCTGGGGAAAACCCTGAAACACATGTTCGCTAAAATTTAGTTCTCTACAGCTTTGTCCCAGAAAGTAGCTTTCTAACTGCCTTAATTCTAGAGATATCTGAGAAAAAGTCTCACCTACCCCCAAAAAACTACCTTTTCGACCATATTTCCGAAACTACCCGATCGAGTTTGCTCATCTTTGAACTTGAACCATGTGACATATGTACCTTTCAGCGAAAAAAAAGTTCAGGGTGATCGGTGCAGCCGTTTCGAAAAAAAAGTGCAGACGGACAATTTTTTAAATATTTGATGTGTGGGAGCCCTGAATTTGTAGTAAACGTATAGGACCTTCGTACTTCGTACGGGTCCATAAACAAATTTCTGAAAGGTGCAAGGCCGCAGTCTATGATTCATTTTGATATGATGGACTTGCGTCACGGTCTCATTAAAATTAAATTTCTGCAACTTCTTGACTTTGTCATGACAACATATCGAATTTAAGTTGACATTAATGGATGACTATAATTTCATATGAAGGTATAATATTGTAATAAATAGAACTTCACCAAACAACTTCACTAGGTGTTGGTACGATTCTCAGTAGAAAAAAAATTGAATAGAGATACTTATATCCTATGAAATAACTCTTCTCTATGAAATTGTCGAGTATTTCCTTTGTGAAAGTTCTTTTTTAACTCTCTGTAATGTTTGCAATAATAGTTGAAAAAGAGTAAAGGATAATTATTTATGAGTGTGAAAGTTTTAATTTTGTCATTCAGCTATTGTTCATCATACAGCTTTCAAATATAACTGAACCACTGATATTGGCCTTGGAATAATTGGTGTTGGAAATATATGTAATTGATTGGTCACTGATGTTAGCTCTTAGTTCAACTGATTAGAATAAAGTTACTAAAAATCTTGTGCATTTTTAGGTGACTCATCGGTTCACAACGTTATCTGGATTGTCTATTAACCTTCACTCATTCCGGTTGTCTGTGTTCATAACACAATGACTATCTTATTTGTAATAATATTATTGAAAATTATTATAATTTCTGCAATGTATCTTCTGAGGTTAATGAGGCGTAGAAGAAACGATTAGCACATAATCAACCCAACAATGAGTGAATGCTGTACTTGCATTCAGACTCCAACTAATCAAATTCTGAACGTTTGGTGACGTCCATTTAGTTAAACAGAGTTGAACTGGGATTTCCTTAAGGTTAGTACACTCATCTTGAAAAAATTTGAAAGTTCAATGTCGTGCTTGTAATGTTTGTTCGTACCTTTGTGTCGAAATATACACTTTTCATGGATGGTTTTGATGTTTAAATTAAGCTCGGCAAACATCAGGGGCCATCCACAAAGTACGTACGCTAATAAAATTCAATTTTTTGACTATTTTCATACATCAGGATGTATGACAGCACACCTTTGTCGTACTCCCTCCCTCCTCAGCAGCGCGCGTACTTTGTGAATGACCCCTAACGAAAGGAAGTTTTTCGCACAAAATATGTTGCTAAACTCGTCTTCGACTCATGTCGGCAATCTCCTATCTACTCCGAAAAGCAATCAAATTTCAGTTGTATCTCGAATTGGTATTATTTCTAACATACGATATCGACAAATGTTCATCTACACCTGCAGATAGGCTCAGACGGTCGGAGATATAGTCTATTGTGTGTGGGGTGGGTGATTGTGTTGTCTGTACTTGTATTATTCATCTGGGATACAGTTGCAGCTATGCAAACAATTTAGATTGGGGGTAATTTGGAATTTAGATGCGTTGTTCTCACGTTATCATCTATTCTCAACCCAATCACTTTATATGAATAATTGTTCGCAATCCTTCTAACAATTACTAATATTGCATTTATAACACTTCGTGTTAGAAATCATGGCCCACAATAGTAAGGGGCCGTGACGCAAGCCTGAACATAACGTTTAGAATAGGAAATTGTCAATCTTTTAAATATTTACTCATGAAACTTACCTACAATGACTAGAAGTGAGCGGTATACCCGAATGTACTAAAAAACCCGAACCCGTACCCGAACCTGACCCGAACCCGAACCCGACCCGAACCCGAACCCGACCCGAACCCGACCCGAACCCGAACCCGACCCGAACCCGACCCGAACCCGAACCCGAACCCGACCCGAACCCGAACCCGAACCCGACCCGAACCCGAACCCCGAACCCGAATCAATTTTATCGGGTTTTTCAAAATCGAATCGGGTCGGGTTCGCGTCGGGATTTGGCAAAAAACCCGGTAACTTTTTTTTGATGAAATTATAGTAAATAGTGAGAAAGTTACGCGTACTAGTATTGGTATATTGAATAAATTAAAATAACATTTGGGCCATGCCGCATCACAATTCGAAATATTTCGACCGCAGTAACAAATTTGAGACTTACAATTTTTCGAACAGTTTACCATTGAAATTTTTAAACTGTAAAAATGATATACTTTTCCGCACTTGTATCGAAATAAAATGCTCATTTTGATACAAGTAACAGAAAGTATTCGCATATCTAAGTCGGCTTTAGGTCAAAATAACTCTGGACAAAATAACACCGGACGTAATAACACCGACGAAATAATCCCCCCGGGGATTTTGAGGGGAAGGGGGATTTTGTCCGATTTTTAGAGAAGCTGTCGAAGTCATTATTGCATTAAGAGGACATTGTATCGTATTGGGGGGTTCTGCCCCCTAACCCCGCGCCTGCGGTGAACTTCAGTACGCCTGCGGCCTTACGTTCATGGGGCTCTGCCTCAAACCCCGCAAGGGGGATATTCCCCCTTGACCACCCCATTGCGGTGGCTGCCGCCCCTCGACCCCGCTGTTTTTTATTAAATTCAGGCCTGCGACGCTGTTTCGCCATCATAATACAGTTATTACGGTGACTGCATCCAGGGGTTGTTTTGATCGGTGTTATTTTGTCTGGTGTTATTTTGTCTGCGGTTATTTTGCCCGGAGTTATTTTGACCGAACTCCGACTTAGATAGTTTTGATGAATGTATGTGTCAGCGTAATGAGATAGTGTATGATGGGATAGAATAATAGTAATATTTTTCGATGTAACTTGATGGATAAAAGTTTTGTTTACGAATTAATTGTTCGATGTACAGTCATTTCAGTTAATTTATGCTTACGTCATTGTGACACGGACATTTGGCACAAAGTTTAGTGTACACCTCGTTGCAGGAGTGATTTTTGTAGCACACGTCCTAATTAGAACTTCAAAAATTGACTCTGTGCAACACGGTGTCAGACTATATTTTGGAAATGTAATACTTATTTTATCAATCAAATAGATTTTGGGAGTAAGAACCGTAAAAAAAGTAAAAAACCGGATTTTAGTGCAATTGCCTTACGAGTTCGATAATTTAAGTTTGGCAATTCTCAACAAATTTTCATGTTTCCTCTGTATGGCGCAGCATGAAAACCGACATGTTCGAAACTTCTCTCTGGAGATAATGTTACACAAAATATTTGTAGCGCTTTTTTCATCTGGTTCAGTTTTTTCTTGTTATCGGGTTTTTCAAAATTGAATCGGGTCGGGTTCGGGTCGGGTCTGGTTTCTGTTTGTACAGATTGCCGGGTTATCGGGTTTTTGAAAACTGAATCGGGTCGAGTTTGGGTCGGGTTTCAGTTTTTTCGACTTATCGGGTTTTCGAAAATAGAATAGGGTCGGGTCAGGTTTCAAAAAAAGACCTCTAACAATGACGGAGGTAAGAGCGTGTCAAATATTTTGATAGTTCTATATTTTGCGATGTTTTTTCATTGCATATTTCTAAGGCAGTGATCATCAATTTTAAATTCCGAAACATCTACTGTTTGCATAACACATTCTCTGAATCAGAATATATAATTATTGAGTCTTAGTGTCAAAATTTGATCTGAAAAAACATCGCAAAGTACTCGGCTGCATAATACAATGCGATGTTTTTTCAGATCAAATTTTGACACTTAGACTCAATAATTATCTATTCTGATTCATAGAATCTATAAAGGTATGTGTTATGCAAACAGTAGATGTTTTGGAATTTAAAATTAATGATCACGGCCTCAGAAATATGCAATGAAAAAACATCGCAAAATATAGAACTGTCAAAATATCTGACACGCTCAAGAACTTTGTACTTCAGCGCAGGTTTTTAACAGTGCTGCACAGACGTAAATATTTTAAACCTCAATGATTGTAAAATCAAAGATTGAAAACGATATTTTAATATTTGTTAATTTATCACAAGTTGTTTCCACGCCATTAGTGAGACATAAACTTGTATCAGGCATAAATCTGAAACCACAAGGTATCCGTAAAAATCACACATAAATCGAAATCCATACACTGTTCAATCGAACGCAAGTTTTCAGATTTATTGTAGTCACAGTACTCGTAAGCTGCGCTGATGTATAACGTTCTATCACTTATTGGCTGTGTAACCTAACCAGTTTACGAGCAAAAAACTAGCTAAAAACCTCCATTTGTGAAACAAAACGAACGGTGTCACAAGCTAACATAAACAACATCATTAGGAAAACTTGTCTTTTTTAATGTGATTTGCAAAAACATTCTCTGCTCTCTGTTTTTGACAGTTCAGAATCCTTTGGATACGATGTAAATTTTTGTCAATGGAAAATCATGCCCGCAGTGGTAGCGGAGGGCGTGACGCAGTCCCCACACCCCAAAAACTCCATACAAAAACCTTTGGGACAAGGATAGGCAAACTTTTGAGTTTTTTTCCCTCGCCTTCCCCCCTCCTTTAAATTATTTAAAAAACACTACTCATTAAAATCGGTTGAAAATCGACTGAGATATCGAGGTTTGAAAATGACATTTTTCTATGGCCAATGGATTTTTCTATTGTTCTCATCATTATGGAAACTTTTTTTTCTGATCTGTCGGTTTCTCTGTTTTATTAATAATTTTCGATCTCGAGAAATAGACGGCCGATCTTCCTGAAATTTGCAGGGAACGTCAGTCTCGGCCCAAAATGAAAAATTTCATAGGCCGCTTTTCCGGGAAAATTCTGGAAAAGTCAATTTTGAGGGTTTTTTAGGTAATGCTCGGAGTTTTCGAATTTTAGCTCCGGAGTGACAATAGCTAGAGAGTTGGTTTCTTCGGGAAAGTTATAGAGTTTGGTCAGGAGAATTTTTTGGGGTCTTGCCAGCAGTCAAACCGGCGCCATCTTGAATTTTCCCAAGCAATAAATTAGGATTTTTGGTTTTCTAATTTTAGCTTCGGAATGACAATACTTACAGAGTTGGTTTCTTCTAGAAAAATATACAGTTTCATCAGGGATAATAAGAAAATGGCTGACAGCTGTCATAGCGGCGCCATCTTGGATTTCCGTTTATGCTTTTTCGGTTTTCGAATTTTAGCTCCGGAATAACACTACTTAGAGAGGTGGTTTCTTCTAGAAAGTTATAGAATTTGGTCAGGAGAATCTTTTAGCATTTTAAGAAAATGGCTACCAACTGTCAAAGTGACACCATCTTGGATTTTTTGCTAAATTCTGAATAAGAATACCTAGACTTTCGTTTCTTCAGGAAAGTTATATGAATCAGTGAAAAGAAATGGTGACACGAAGTGCCCCGAAGGTAGCCGAATGTGACAGGAAGTGTTCTGAAGGTAGCCGATGGTGACACGAAGTGTTCTGAAGGTAACTTAAGGTGACACGAAGTGTTCCCAAAGTAGCCGAAGGTGACACAAAGTGTTCCGAAGGTAGCCGGAGACGACACGAAGTATTCCGATGGTTGCCGAAGGTGTTAGAGAACAATTTTTTTCGGAAAGAACATTTTTTTGGAGGAAATTGTTTTTGGAGAAAAATTTTTTTCCCAAAAAAATTTTTTTTTTGAGAAAATTTTTTTTCGAAAAAATTAAAAAATTTTTTTTGAAAAATTTTTTTTCGGAGAAATTGAAAAATTTTTTTAGGGAAAAAATTTTTATGGAAAAATTTTTTCTGAGAAAAAATTCTTTTCGAGAAAATTTTTCCTTAAAAAAATTTTTTTCGAAGGATATTTTTTAGAGAAAAATTTTTCGGAGGAAAAGTTTGCTAAGGAAAGATTTCTCCAAAAAAAATTTTCCTTAAAAATAGGTTTTTGTTGTGATATCACTCGTTTTGGAAGTTTAATTGTTTTCGAAAAAAAAATTGTCTCCGAAAAACACTTTCTCAGGAAAAACGTTTTTATCTAAAAAACATTTTCTCAAAAAAAACTTTTTCTTCAAAAAAAATTTTCTTCGTTTTTAGAGAAAAGTTTTATTAAGGAAAAAAATTTTTTTAGGGAAAAATTTTTTCGAAGAAAATTTTTTTTTAGAGAAACGATTGATATCACAACAAAAACCTCTTTAAAGGTAGCAGACTTGCGGACTGTGTCACACTCTACCTTTAAAGAGGTTTTTGTTGTGATAGTAGATTATGCACCTCTTGCCTGTTATTTTGACGTGTGGGCACTGTGACCGTTTTCGTAGCCGGAGACGTGGGTCATAATACCACACGTCAAAATAACAATCTGGGCAAGATGTGCATAAGCTATTTTATCTATCGAGAACAGATATGTAGAGATAAGTAAATTTGCCCTAGAAAGATAAGTTCGAGATTATCGTTCTGGATAGATAAAAAACATTTTTTAGCATTGAATGTTCGTATGTCTGTCTGCACACACTGTTGCTCCTGTGTGGCTGATCGTAGAGCCATGAAATTCGGTCGACAGATTCCTCTAGTCATGTCGAAGCACTCCATTGATCTTGGAATCACTAGACATTGTTGGAGTTTTTAAATTCATTATTTTTCCTGCTGTTATGGCAGGAAGGCATTTTCAAGAGCGAGCCCATCATAGCCTACTTGGGATTGTCGATAATTCACTAAAACTCGACTATTATGACGTGAATATACTCCTTTCCTTTCTCATAATATATTATTATAGGGACCGATTTACTTCAATGGAACCTTTTGGTGTTAATCGTTTTTTGCATAAAGTTATACGACCGTGATCTGCTATCAACGCACTTTTGAAAAGATTCAGAAAACAGCAAATGCAGCCGAATTCTAATGTGATTTAAATCACTTGATTTAAGAATGAACAGAGATTTTTACAGATGGCGTTGTCAAATCTTGTATTTTATTATTTTCTTTATTAAATATTCTGTGCACGCTCTGAAAAGTTGATTGAATCATCACAAAACATGCATATGATTCATACAATAAGAAATATTTCTGTTAAAAAAATAATAATATAACGGATCGGATATCCTTATTGAATATGAAACGAATGTCACAAGCTTGGAAGCTAAATTGGAAAATTTGGCACAATATGCTCATTTTACGTTGCTTTTAATAATATTATTGTTGAATTGAAATGTGTTGTGTCTGAGGAGTTAAATAAATATTTTGTGCATTTTTATGAACCTATCAAAAGTGAAAGAAAAATGATTGACTTGATGTTTTTTTTAGCTTTCTTTAGCAGGGGAGTTCGTTGTAAAACTCGTAAAATTATTCGATTTCTGATGGGAATATTTATTTTAGTCAATTGATCTTTAGTTGATTTCTTTATGTTTCTCTGCTGGTATTGAAAAGCATTTTTACATTTTGTGCCGAAAATTGTTGGTGTTCTACGTGTGCAGATTTAATAATAAAAAAATTGTGTAGCGAACGTGATTTGTTCGGATATTTGTTGAGAATGGCATCTACGATATTTCAGTAAATACAATTAGAAGGGAGAAAAAATGTAATCTCAATCCAGTGTTTTTATAACTATGATCTGCACAGGTACATCTCGCTGACACCCCCACCATCTAGGGCTGCAATGAGTTATGGCTGACCATTTAGGGCTAGTTTAGGTCTGTCGATTGCAACCAGCCCGAGTCTAGGGCTGACATACTCACTAGCCCTAAACGATTAAAGTTTTCAGACATGTCGTTTTGGTGTCTTTCCACAAACTAATTTTTGGTTAATTTCCAATTCATTAACAATTTGGGGTGTCGATTAAAACCACCCTCGAGTTTAGAGCTACTCTCTGAGCAAAGATATCGCCTTTTTAGTCAAAAAAGCAATTCGTTTTGGTGTTTTTCCAAAAACTAAAATTTTTTTCAATTGCCAATTCATTAACAATTTGGGGCTAGTTTAGGGCTGACGATCAAAACCGACCTCAAGTTTGAGGCTGTTTATTTCGCTTTTTTAGTCGAGATAGCTTGCTACTTTGTTAGCAAAAATAATTGTTGACAACACTACGTAAAAACGGAGAAGTGGAAAGTGGATTTTGGTTGCAGGCGAAGGTGACACGAAGTGTTCCTAAGGCAGCCGAAGGTGACACGAAGTGTTCCGAAGGTAGCCGAAGGTGACACAAAGTGTTGCGAAGGTAGCGGAAGGTGCTGGAGAACAACTTTTTCGGAAAGAAAATTTTTTTGTAGAAAATTTTTTTTGGAGAAAGAGTTTTTGGAGATATTCTTTTTCTGAGAAAATTTTTTTTGAAGAAAAATTTTTTTTTAAGGAGAAAAACGTGTTTTTGAAGTAATTTTTTTGGAGAAAAATTTCTGAGAAAACTTTTTTGTTGGGAAAAATTTTTTGGAGAATTTTTTTTTCGAAAAAAACTTTTTTTCGAGAAAAGTTTTTCGAAAAATGTTTTTTTTTTGAGAAACTTTGAGAAAATTTTTTCGAAGACATTTTTTTTCGAAGAAATTTTTTTCGAAGACAATTTTTTTCGGGGAAATTTTTCGAAGAAAACTTTTTTACGGAGAAGAATTTTTTCGAAGAAATTTTTTTTCTAAGAAAATTTTCTTTTGTGAGAAAATTTGTTTTCGAAGAAAAATATTTTCAAAAAATAGAAGATTTTTCTCATGAATTTTGGTTATAACAACTGAAAACTTCCAAAACGACTGATATCACAACAAATACCTCTTAAAAGGTAGTCCGTAAGACCGCTCCCAAAATTAATGATATCGCTTGAGGTGACGCTATCGCTTATAAATCGCTTAAGTTTGTTTGAATGGAACCTTGTGTTCAAAGTTTTGACTTCCTGACAAAATTACAGCGCTTTTTTTTAAACAAATGTCGGACCCAACGACGAAATAATTTTTCTGTACTTTCAGGTTTTGCGGTTTAAGGTAAATTTAAATTCTTACGTGTAAAAACTGAAAGTGTTGAAAAATTATTTCGTCGTTGGGCCCGGCATCTGTGACGCCATTTTTTTAAAAAAAGCGCTGTAACTTTTTCAGGAAATTAAAACTTTGAACACAAGATTCCATTCAAACAAACTTCTGCGTATTATCAGCGATAGCGTCACCTCAAGCGATATCATTAGTTTTGGAAGCGGACTTACGGGTTGCGTCACACTCTACCTTTTAAGAGGTTTTTGTTGTGATTGAAAATTGAAAAAAAAAAAATAGTTCGTGGAAAAAGACCAAGACGACAAAATTTTAATCGCAGAGTATGTCAGCCCTAAACTCGGGACTGGTTACAATCGACAGCCCTAAATGGTTAGACATAACTATTTGTAGCCCTAAATGGTGGCGGTGCCAGCAACATGTACCTGATCTGCCCAACGTTCACTGGAAATTTATTAACTACAGGAAACCTCGGGCAATGTTCATTGTTGTTTCGGGTGAAATGAGTGTGAAGCATGTGATTTGTGTGATTAAAAGTAAGGTCGAGTGTATGCAATCGCTATCGATCAGAGAAATTATTGCTAGTATAAATGTTGTCATTTGTTTCCTACTGAACCGTATATTTATCAATGCGCTACTGGATAAAAACGACGCGGCTTTTGTATTGAACCGTACGAAATGTATGAAAAAAGTAGATGTCGCTATTCATCAAAAGCAGGAATGTTGCCTGATGAAATCTAATGGTAGACACGGTCTATTTTAATTAGGTGGAACGTGAAACTGACTTGTTTGACCAACATAGATATTCGAGGGACAATGGACATATTTCGGGCAGAAAAAGATTTTTTAAAAGAAAATCCCCAGAGGATTTTTCGAGGATTCCTTCACTGTTTATAAAATATTTTATTTCCAATTTTCTTTCGAATTGAAATGATTTTCTCTGTATTTTATGGGCTTTCTGAGAATTTAAAGGACTTTTTCGAGGCTTTTGTACAAATTTAAGAATTTCCTTTTTAGTGGAAAACCATTTTCTATATTTATTTCGGTTGTCAAGAGCAAGCGATCAGCTAATTTGTGCAGTTCTGCCGAAATCAAAGACAGATACTCACGAAAAAAATTTATGAAGAAAATAATCGACTAAATGTCCTCAATAAGGTGTGTGGGTCATGGAGACAAATGAACTACATTCTGAAATCTCTTTTCACTGTAGTCTTTCTTAAGAGAACACTAGCATGTTAATACTTTAAGACTATAATGACGTCACATGCTCGCTCTTTTCAATTCAACTCATCCCCCAACACAATACGTGTTTTCATTTCGTATGTGTATGTGAATAATGGCTCTTCTCGTTCCTACCTTACCCATTAAAGCGGGTGTTAAATGGTTTTTATGTTTATTTCTCTTTAATGATTTTAATTAATCGTTGTTCCCTCCCTGCAGTCTAAAACGTCAAAGTGATGTTAAATTGTAGAATGTAACATGCCGGGATGAAAGAAATTTGTTTTGCCTTAAAACTTCAGTCTATACTTACTTTGATACAAAAATGATAAGAAAAGTTTTGGGATAATCCTCGACGATATATAAATTTCTTTTTCTTTTATCAATGAACTTGTACTGTATGGGTGCATGTTAGTGTACAATAAATGTAAAGAAAATATAAAGTTTCAAAATATTTGTGTTGGCGTTTAGATTGTTTGATGAAGCAATGTGTGGGAAGAAGGATTATCGTCACAATCACTTTAATGTTAAACAAGAAGCTAACGTAAATTCCGTCAATTTTATGGCAGACTCAAAAGAGCGTGAAACATTATCACCGGTAGGTAAACGTCGAAAAGCAAATTGATATTAGAACTTTTTTTACTTAACGAAAGTCGCCAAACAAAGGTTCGAACGATACATTTCGATAACAAAACTCCTCTTAATTCGTACAATTCTAAAAATATTATCACATTTGTTTTCAATATGATGGTATATAAAGTCAAAGTAATATGGTGATAACAATCAAATAAACATCTCACTGAAATTCCACTAATTAACTTCACAATTGCTGAGAAGGCATATGGGAAACGTGGATTTTCTTTTCGAAATGAAAATACAAATTTTTAAATAAAGATCTACGCCTTCATTATGACAGTGTGTTGTGTATCTCATATTTTATACAAGAAATTGGAGTCATTCGGCTTTGTTTCAACATTTGTTCAATTTGGCATCCGAATTTTCGAACGCTAATTATTCATTAGAAAGGGAAACCTTCAGTCCAAAGTGCAAATTGATTTATTTCATCCTTGTGGTGATGAATCAATCAATCCCATACAGCACAAATCGATTTTAAATTACTGATTTCAAGTAGTTTATTGTTTATTTCCTGTATAATGTGTGGTTAATTCAATATCTATTGCATTTGTATCTCAGGGGTGTAACTTTATACTCAATGTTATGATATTTTTGATGTTCATTGAAAATCTGTGAGAGGATTAAAGCGTTATGGACAGAATGACAGATTTTGTACAATAAATTATGTCGGAATTGAGGTGAGATTAGTCTATCTTCTCTCTAGAGAAATCATACGTTCGGAAATGTTTTTTTGTAATTCACGTAAGTGTAAGGAAACCCCTTTCACAAGCCTTGATCATATTTGTAACGAGCTCTTTAACGTCTCTTTCGCACAGACCTCTCTTTCACGGCCGTTAACCGGCAGGGCGGCAGGTGTTTCGTAACCGAGGTTCTTCCCTTAGGTCGTTTCTTCTTTTGTGATTTCGAGTATATAAAGTAACTCACTAATATGGACGGGTTATTGGAACTTCACGGATTCCAATCCGGACCCCCAATAAAACAGTGTTGTTCACACTTCTAACGTTTATTAAAGAATGACTTAATATACGGAAAGAGACTCGTATTTATACTAGAATCTATGACTACTAGACTAACTCATTTGAATGTGGAATCCTTGCACACTGGATCAGAACACGTTTCTTGAGTGTAAGTTATTATCAAATATTAATTCCAACACTCCCACTATTGATAATAACTTACTACTCCCACTCAAATAGATGACCATTGAGTTGAAAATTGCACTGAGTCAACCATCGATTGACAATTTCACTTAGCCAGTCTCTTTGCATTAGACCAATCCATCGACATTGACCAAACCATTGACCACTTCGCCATCGAACCATCATCGTCTTGATTATCGAACCATCGACTTGACTATCAAACCATCTACTTCACCATCGAACCATCTACATGACTTGACCAACCATCGACTTCACTTGAACGACCATCGACTTTAAAATTCAGTTTTCCACAATCAACTTTTGCTGATTGTAGAGTGCTTCGAACACCGGCACAATTAATTTACTTGACCAATCATCCACTTAACTTTACCAAAAATTGACTTTACTTGACCAACAATCGACTTCGCCTGACCGTCAAATTTAATTTCCTTGACCAACCATTGACTTCGTTTAACCAACGATCGACTTTACTTGACCAATGATTTTAAGACTACTGACGCTTTGACCAAATTACATTGACCTTTGTCTATCAACATTGATCCACCAAACGACAACTACTCTGACTTCTCGGATTTACAACATCCATTCACTATCGCAGTGGACCACCTCAGGCCTCGTTGTAAGATTGAACTGCTGACCCAGTTTTCGCATTGATTGGCCGCCCAGTTCTTTGTGAGATTGGACTGCTCACCCAGTTTCGCATTGATTGGCCACCCAGTTCTTTGTGAGATTGGACTGCTCACCCAACTTTTGCTTTGACTGACCACCCAGTCCTTTGCTGTTGCCACCAATGGAAATACATTTGTTGCGACCGATATCATCAGCAACCACCATTGGCATTAAGCAACCATCGGCACCAATACCTCTCTTCATCCACAGAACACATACTTCAATTCAATCCTACAGCGAGTGTTATTGACAGCGCAAACTTGCGCTGCAGATTAATTGCCACAATTACAATTAATCATAGCGAGTGTTATTGACACCCATTCTAGTCACAGACTAGCGCTATGGATTAATTGCCACACTTTCAACGTTTCTGGGCCCATAACCTATTGGAATTTCACGGATTCCAATCCGGACCCCCAATAAAACAGTGTTGTTCACTCTTTGAACGTTTATTAGAGAGTGACTTAATATATGGAAAGAGACTCGTATTTATACGAGAATCTATGACTACCAGACTAACTCATTTAAATGGGGACTCCTTGCACACTGAATCAGAGTGTAAATTATTATCAAATATTAATTGCAACACGGGTGTGGTAGATATCATCAGTTAGGCTATAATTTTATTACCTAACCCATTTGGTTCATTGTGTTCTCTATCTCACAAATATTTCCGCGTAGTTTTCGATTTGCATATCACTCGACTTCGTCTCTTTACAACTGATGCGATAATATTTGTCCTTACCCTACTTGTGAGAGAAACTTCTTTTCATTAATTCATTAATTGTCAAGGAACATATTGCAAAAACCCGACAATGTGCTACACCCATGCTCTGTGTGTAAGCAAACGTTTATTTGAATTACGTTAAGATACATTGTGTATCTGAGAAATAATTAATTATGTAGTACGATATCGAAATTATACTCGAAAATTGATTGGAATCGTTCACAATGCTTTACTGCTATAATTTGTCTGGGTTTGGCACGTTGGCAGCTACTTGGGTGAAGAAGTTTTGATTGAAAAATACTCGGAAAAAATTCGGGAGTGCACAAAGTGCCGATGCTATGCGTGATTTCTTTGCTGTATGATAAATCCATAAAGAATCTTCAATGGAAATTGTATTTAACAAATAAAATAACGATAATAATTATATTGAATCGAAGGTGGGAAAATAGAATGTGTTTTTGCAATTTTATTTCAAAATGATGTCCTATCTTCCAAGTTTCGTAGGGTAAATGCACCAGTTATCGGCCATTTAGTAGTGTCCGGCCAAACCATAGTTTCACTAGTTACTGGCCACTTTTCGCATTGAAATATGGCCGATTACTGGCGCTGGTCGGAGACCGATAACGGATAACCGATAACTGGTGCATTTACCCTACTAAAATTACGTTTCATTTGTTAACAGAGTTAAAAATTTGTAAATTTTCGAATTTTTGGATTGTGAATTTTAGATTTTGACATATGAAGGGTCACGTATCAGAATAGATGCGGTAAACAGAGTTGATGTTACTAAAAGCCTGGAACGTAATTGAGTAAACATTGCCTTAACTCTTAAGTGTATGAAATTACGTCCACATTCAATTGTATTGGAAATTGCCGAGAGGGCAATATTGAAAAACCCTTCCGAAGCAAAGTGTAAAAAAACCTCTCCGAAAGCACAAAATTGACACCCAAATAGACAAAAAAGTTCACCTCAATTTTCTCTACAACATAGCAAAAAATCATTTTTTGGGCTAGGGCCGACCTTAGTATAATTTATGGACAAAAATCTTTCCCTTAATTTGCTCTGCAACATGAAACATTTTTTTCCGACCTGAGGCCCACGTGAGCCCTAAGCACAGGTACCGGGCCCAAATTTGTTTTTGATATAATTCGGTACTCAGTTACCTCTCAAATAGAAAAAGAATCAATCAAATCGGTTAGGATTTACCCGATTTATGCAAACAAACACGTTGGGCCCTAGTAGAAGCTCATTTTTAGGGTTCTGGCTGAGTCCAAGGGTATCTAATCAGAAAATCTTCTTCCATAAAATGTGAGACATTCCTAGACATCTTTTTCGATTTTCATCCACTTTTTTGGTTGAAAGGTCTGGGTATGGCCAACATTTTATGGAAGAAACTTTTATGATTTTGAGCCTTTGGACTTAGCTAGGGCACTAAAAATCAAGCTCTGATAAGGCCCTACGTGTTTTTTGTACATAACTCGAGTAAATCTCTTTAGATTTTCATTATTAATTTTTTAGTCGGCATGTCTATGAAAGCCAACCGATTTGTAGAAGAAACATTTTTGAGATTGAGCCCTTGGACCTAGCTATGGCACTAAAAACGAGTCTCTGCTAGGGCCCTATATGTTTTTTTTGTACATAACTCTAGTTAATCGCTTTCGATTTGCGAAATTTTTTTTAATCGAAAGATCTATTAATGTCCCATATTTTATGAAAAAAAAATTTTTTGATTAGAAGCCCTTGGACTCAGCCAGGACCCTAAATCTGAGCTTTTACTAGGGCTCATACATAAATCGGATAAATCCTAACCGATTTTGTTGAGAGGTAACCGAGTAATGAAATATATTCAAAAGTGAGTTGGCCCCGGTGCCTGTGCTTAGGGCCCAGGTGGGCCTCAGGTCGGCTCTAACCAAAAAAAAATAACAAATTAAGGGAAACATTGTCAGCCACATCTATTTTAAGGTAAAAATTGAGAAAATTCTCGTTTTGGTACAATTGCACCCATAGAAGTAATATTTTACTATGGCTGCTGTACCTTCGGCAGATTAAAGTCCACCCGCTTGAATCAACATTTAAAAGCCACTCACAATTCTCCATCCTACTTCCAATTGTTTAACAAAAATCGAAAAACTAAAAGTGCTGATTTCGTCGTTTACGACTCATCAGTACACCAGTACACACTTCTATGGGTGCAATTGTACCAAAACGAGAATTTTCTCAATTTTTACCTTGATTGCAAGTTTGTGTACTTCTTTACACAGAGGGTATGGTTAGCCCCTTGGAGCCGAAATATTCAACGTAAATACTATCTTCGATAGTCGTTGAATTGGGGTAATCTGCTTAGCAGAATAATCCAAATTAAAAAAATAACCGAAACAAACTCACAATTCTTTTACTTCCAAATTTTTCACCGAAATGACATGCATCCAATCGTAGGATCTGGATTGTATAAAAGGCGAGTTGGCATAGTCTGGGTATCATTCTATGGCCATCGTTGCTGATATACACATGGTCTTAAGACAAGGTGTACTGATGAGTCGTAAACGACGAAATCAGCACTTTTAGTTTTTCGATTTTTGTTAAACAATTGGAAGTAGGATGGAGAATTGTGAGGGGCTTTTAAATGACATCTATTTTGATACGTACGTGACCCTTGCATATGTTTTAAAACAAGATTACGTTGTGTTCAAAAAATTGCGTTACTTGTATTTTCCTTCAAAAAAAATTTCTACACTAAGTTTCACCTTCGACTACATTTGGAACACTTCGTTTCACCTTCAACTACATTCGGAGCATTTAATGTTACCTTCGGCTATCTTCGCAAAACTTCGTGTCACATTAGTAAAGAATACTTCGTGTCACCTTCGCCTTCCTTCATATCACTTCGTGTCACTTTAGGCTACATTCAGAACACTTCTTTCGCCCTCGTTTACCTCGAGAACACTTCGTCGTGTCACCTTCGACTACATTCGGAAGACTTCATGTCACCTCCGGCTTTTTTCGGAACACTTCGTGTCACCTCCGGCTATTTTTGAACACTTCGTGTCACCTTCAGCTACCTGACAGCTGGCAGCCATTTTGCTAGGATCCAAACAAATTCTCCTCACCAATCTCTATAACTTTCTCGAAGAAACCAACTCTTTAGCTATTGTCACTCTGGAGCTAAAATTCAAAAACTCTGAGCGTTACCTGAAAAACCCTCAATATTGACCACTTTTCTAGATTCCACGACTTTTCCAGATTTAACACGGAAAAAGTCGCCTATGAAATTTTTCATGGGGCGAAGGCTGACGTTCAGTAAAAATTTCATGAAGATCTTCTGCCCCTTAGACCCCGCAAGGAGGAATATTCCCCCTTGACCCCCCTGCGCGGGGGCTGCCGCCTTTATCACGGCCTGCGGTACATTCTATCAAAAATTATTTTCCTGCTTTTGGTTTTTCCTGATTGCCTGATTCCTAATTTTGGTTATTCCTAATTTAATTCATTCCTAATTTTTGTTTTTCCTAATTTTAGTTTTTCCTGATTTTTGTTGTTCCTTATTTTTGGCAAATAAATTTTTTTCCTAATTTTCGGTTTCCTAATTTTTTTTTTCCTAATTTTTGTTTTCCTAATTCGTGTGGAATACCACAAAGCAGTACTTTAGACGCCTCTGTTGCATAAAACGTTGCATGTAACTCGGTGCAAATTACATAAACAACTATTCGCATACATAGTGAATGACTTATTGTATGGAGATCTACATAATTCACTCAAGTATTTACAGAAATAAATTTCTTGTTATGTAACCAAGTGACAAATGTCGTTACAATGAAAATAATTTCCAACTCTGTAATGCTGTGTGGCATAATTTCCGCTTACATTAGATTTTATTGGAAAACTTTTCGCCCTTAAATTTAAAGCAAATTATAACGACATTCGCGTCGCACGCAACATGGCTCAACGAGAAAGTCAAGTTCATCTTTAAAAATTTAATTACAAAAAATGTCTTGAAATTTTCCGAATATAATGTGGCAGACGACACAAGCAACAAAAATTGTTATGTTTCAAATTGTTAAATTTATTGTCGAAATAAATCGTAAATATTGTTTATTAAATTCTTTTCTGTTAACAAGTAAGTTACATTCTCTTAATATATCGTTCTTTTCGTGTCATGATTATAAATATTTAATTTTCGTTTCATTGCCATTAATTTCCATTCTGTGAAACTTTAATTTATAATTTATTGTACACTGTGCAATGCTTAATTAAATGAATAAACAGAAAACAACATTTAATGAGCACTTTATCACATGTTCTCGTTATACATTATGAAAACACCGAAAATTTCTGTTGCTCAGCATAATATTTTCAAATAGAAAATTATTTGAAAATATAAAAGTTGCCCTATAAATTATGCACCGAAAATATTAAAATTCCAAGTGAATCTTCTAGAATTAAATAATTAACAAAACGGAAAATCGAAGTGTTTAAAAATCGAAAAATTCGTGCAAATGGGAAATATATTCAGAACAAGTAAGTGGCTGTATATAAATGACGCCCAGTCGACGGAAGGAGGAGGACCTCATGGCGACATGAATTATCCCCCAGGGAATTATGAATTATCTCCCAGACTGAAAAAAATGGGAATTATCGCCAAGGAAATTATCGCCCGGGAACTATCCCCCAGACAAATGGGAATTATCACCCAGACATATGGGAATTTTCACCTAGGGAATTATCGCCCAGGGAATTATCCCCCAGACAAATGGGAAGCGGGTAATTTGTACAAGGAAAATATCTCTTGGATTGTATCTGAAACACAAGATTTGTATAAGTAAAATGCCCTCCCGGGTGATAATTCCTGGGCGACAATTCCCTGAGTGATAATTCGCATTTGTCTGGGCGATAATTCCCTAGGTGATAATTCCCTAGGTGATAATTCCCATTTGTCTGGGGGATAATTCCTGGGCGATAATTCCCTGGGGATAATACCCGTCACCGGGGCTCATTGAATATGTACAGAAGCAGATCTCCTAGCGGAGTTTGGGGTTTGAGAAATTCAATCCCTCCAACGGAACAAACACACATATGTTCGACATGCTTGGGAAGGAGCGTTCTGTTCATGGCTTTCTTCCCATTTTTTAGATATATACGAAGTACAAGGGAACTGAATGTCGCGAAAGTAAGTTATATTCTTCGTTTAGTAGTTTTGAATGTTGATGTAGCAAGTGAGAATGTGTTTGTGTAAATATTAAGCAATAATCAGTACAATAACGCAGTAAACGCAACATACTGTAATAGTACATTACATTGAATAGTCAAAATATGAGATAATTCTCGTTTTGGTACAATTGCACCCGTAGAATACAAATTTATACTTCGGCTGCTATACAATCTGTAGATTAGAGTCTACTTCTCGTATCAACATTCCAAAAAGCCATTAACAATTCTTCCCTAATACTTTCAAATTGTTCAACAAAAGTGAAGTGTAGTGTAGTGAGGTGTACTGATGAAGTCAAACTCAATGTTTTACGACAGAAATGACTATTTTGGTGACGTTCACAGTGAGGTGACGTTTGGTTATATTTTGATCAAAGTTTACTTAGTTTTTAAATTTTCACCTCTTTTGTGCCTCAACACATACTCACTCTAAAAGCCGCTAAAAAACTAATTTCTGTCGTAAAACATTGAGTTTGGCATCATTTGAAAGATAATGAATTGGCCTATCATAGAAAAATAGTTTCGAAGACCTGCCCCTAATCGGGTGACTTATGGAAGGAGAAACACCCCAAAGGGGTCGTACACATATGACGTCACGCTTGCTATAAAATCCACAAAGTCTATAACTCTAAACTGGTAAGAGATTTTGCTTATAGTACTCCGGCTGCCCCCCCAAATACACCCCCTATTTGGGGGGGTAGCTAGAGTCCTATAAACAGAATTTGCTGTCTTGACTAAGTTATGACCGTTTTATGGATACTCATTTTTTATAGCAAACGTGACGTCATATGTGCATGACCCCAAAATGGCTGAAAAACGACTTTCTCGATTTTTCCCAGGAGGAAGCTTTTCTCAGAAAATTAAAAAAAAAAAAGTTTTTTGAGGGTTTTGCATCAATACAATATTTTGTGGGAAAGATGAGACAATTTCAAGAGATTTTTTGAAAAATTGTCTTAAACGACGAAATTCGCAACATTTTTGTTCTATTCACTTTTGTTGAACAATTTGGAAGTATTAGGGAAGAATTGTTAATGGCTTTTTTGAATGTTGACATTACATTGAACCCTGCGAAATTAATTCATTACACGAGGACACAATTTTGTGATAAGAGAGTTTTTTTTTGAGCAACAAGCTTTGAAAACTGTTGATCTAACGAGTGTAGAGTGCAACTACGTGAGTCAAAAAAACAGTTTCAAATAAACGAGTGAGTTTGCGAGTTCACAGAATTGTCTCCGAAGTAATGAATTATGGAGCAGGGTCCACAGTATAATGCGAAAGTAGAAGCTTACAAAAAATTTACGGAAAATATGCCATCATGTCATGAATCATTTTCGCAGGGGACGTATTGACATGATCAACTTTCGCATGGGCTAGGTAGTAAAATGTATTTTTGATACTTTTAAAAGGCCCATAATGTTTTCGAACATGTGGGGCGTCAGATCCCCATCAGCAGCGTGGTGAAATTTTCTAAGTGGAAAGAAAGTCCGGAACACATTGGCTGTACTTTTCCATAATATCGTAACCTTTTCGTTCGAATTTTCCATGGAATGCGTATGTGTGTACATAAATATTTTACTAAGACTTTACACCGTCGATGACGTAAAAGCTACATTTCTGTACTTAATGAGATTTATTTTTTTCATATAAAAGAAAAAACGGAATTACTTTCGGACTACTTACAAGCTCATTTAATTTAACTGCGAATTTCTTTTAATGATTTATTCAGTTTACTTTTCCATTTCCTGGACAGAAAACGTTTGACTGTCTTTTGTAGACTTTAACATTAAATTTACATGGCAAATACAAATTTAATATTTTTTTTTCAATGAGGACATCAAATATAAATGCAAACTTGCAGCGGGAAGCTTTGATTAGAGTTAATTTCAGGCTTATGTTATCAACGTTTTATCGGGGCTGAGGTTCCTTTGGATACATGCTTAATACCTCTCCCGATCTTTGACGCTATCACTAGTTAAGACGCTGCTTATACCAAATTTCTCGTACTGTTGTGACGTATTCGTGTTCGGGTTAGACGACTCTTGCAAACACACCCTTCGTAAGGCATTCAACTCTTGTACATGGTTCTATGGTCTTAAACGCAAGGACAATCTCGCTAACTACAAAGATGGGATACTCGGCTGCAATATTATCGAATTTATGAAACGTGGGGCTTTACTATTTCTACACAAAGTTATCCTAACTGGTAAACCATCATACTTTGCGGAGAAGATAAAACCCGACCTCTCCAACAGAACTCGTCGTTTCAAGGTTCCATTTACGGAAATATCGAAGACATATAAGTCATAAATTACGTAACGCAAGAGAGGGGGGGGGTATCGAAGAATTTGCATATTAACGTGCGTATGTAACATAAGCTCTAACCGCACGACCCCCATGGGCATGGAATTGAGATACGCCCAATTAACGCGAGTCGCCGGCGGCTGCAGCCCCGCTAGGCACCTCAATCAAGTGCTGGGGCCGGATGCGGCCATATCGCATGACACACTACACCCGGGGTCCCCCAGCCCCGCGGTACCGAATTAACCCTTGGTGAGGGCTTTCGTGGTAAGGCTCTTAACCAGACCACTTCGGTAGGGATATGCACCCATCCCAGGCACCGCTGAGCCTATTAACGTGAGAGGTGCCGTTTGATAGGTAGAAAAATAGGCTTCCTATAAAAAGTATTTTTTTACATAACATGCGATACGATGGCGCTGCGAGCGTTTCAAATTTGAAACATGGCGGAAAAATCATATTTTTGAATTTTCTTTCAGCCAGTTTTCAACCTGTGGCTTTTCTTTTTTTCGTGGAACACCCTACTCTCTCGGTCAAAGTTAGAAACATTTACGGTATGTTAAGAATATTCTACGGAAAATATTTTGAGTGTGTGAGTTTTGGTGACAGTTAATTTGTAAAAGGAAAAATCAACTTGGGGGCCATTCACAAATGACGTCACGCTTGATATAAAAAATGAGTATCCATAAAAGGGTCATAACTCATGCAGGACAGCAAATTATGTTTATAGGACTCTGGCTACCCCCCCAAACAGGGGGTGTGTTTGGGGGTAGCCGGAGTTCTATAAACAAAATGTCTCACCAGTTTGAAGTTATGAACATTGTGGATTTTATAGCAAGCGTGACGTCATTTATGAACATCCCCTTGTTGCTATGATGATTATGTTGAGTTGGAATTTTGCTATAAAATTGCTAGGATCAATGAAGAGGCTATCACCTTATCTCCTTTTTGTGTCATTAACTATATCTCATTAAGTACACACCGCGATTTTTATCATCTTTCCCACTAAATCGCATATGGCGAAAAACTTTCTAGAAGATTGTAAGGCTGCATCTCATTCAGAAAATAGTGATATGAGCGTTCCTACGTTACATTTTATCCAGCTACATAGTGGAACTACCCATATACAGACAAATTTCCCGAAATGACGTATAGCAAACGTTGCACACGTATTATGTTACACATCAATCGCACGAGTCGTCAACGCGGCTTAGTTCGCCTACACCACAACAACGATTAGTCTCTTACGAGTTCTTTGTTTATCAATTTTTTGGTACACAGAGCTTAAAATCGATTCCATCATGTGTTGAATTCCGTCCATGAATAAACAAAAATGTTACGGCTGCTATCGAAACTAAGCCACTCAATTAAAATTGAAATCCCTCTTCTTAAATTTAATAATTCAATTTATCAAATAATCTCATCCCATGACTGAAAAATAAGTTAATTAAAACAAAATATATTATTCGCACCCCTTTAACTCGGGCTCGCCAATGATAGCGATTTAATGCGACGAACCATATTAGAACAGAAAAGAGAGCCCCCTCCTTTGCCTATAACAATATACTCACCTTTACAATAATGCATTGCTGTGATTCCGAAAGCAATAATATAGATTTTCTATAGCCGAACAAAAACATTCCCCAGAGATCCTTCTCAACTTGTTTTCTTACACAATATATAAACAGTATACCTTTTTACCACTTCAACTCAAAGAAAACCACTTTCGTTCTTTAATAAAACCAAATTCTGCTAAGACAAAAACTTTTGCTGGCAAAATGTTGTTAATATTCTTTGATGATGTGTAATGGATAAATATGCTGGTTTAGTGGATATCAACTCCTTTGTTTGCACTGATTATATGACAATAAAACTAAATGTATGCCGCCCTTAATCGTTGTAACGACCAATTCGTATACACTTTTGTCCACCTAAATGTTTTGTATAGCTAACCATGTTCAGTGGATAATATTTATTTCTGGTGAAAAACGAATCGCATAAAGTCATCATTTAGATCTTGCACGGACATATGGGAACATTAATAGAAAAAAAAGTATTTATGTGCAGAAATTCGTTTAATTGAGATTGTAGTGACATAAATTCAAAGTAAATTAACAGGCAATAGGATAAAATCGAGTTTCCTCTGTTCTTTCATATTTGACACGAAAAATAATTAAGTTTTGCGTAATGTGTGTGGAGTACGGGTAGCCAAATGGCGTGCGAAATCTGAAATCGCAGAAAAAATATTACGTTGGGAGAGTCCGGCATTTGTGACGCATTTCTTTAATCGAAAATTAAAATATTTCAAAAGAATTGTTTGCGTTCCGAAGCTGTAAGCGTCACCCGAATTGATATCAGTTGTTTTGGAAGAAGAGACGAGGACTTGGGTAACGTTTCCCTTTTAAAAAGGGTTTTTGTTGTAATATCAGTAGTTTTGGAAGAAAAGAAAAAACAAATTTTGGAGAAAAAATTTCTGGCGAAAAAAACTTCCGGCAAAAAACTTCTCCGGCGAAAAAAAATTTCAGCGAAAAAAAAATTCAGCGAAAAAAATTCCTGCGTTAAAAAATTTCTGTCGAAAAAACATTTTCAGCGAAAAAAATTGCGGGCGAAAAAACTTGTTCCGGCCGAAAAAAAACACTGCCGACAAAAAAATTTTCAGTGAAAAAAAATTCAGCGAAAAATTTCCAGCGAAAAATAGTTTGAGCTAAAAAACATTTTAGCTAAAAAACAGTTTTAGCGAAAAAAAAATGTTCAGCGAAAAACACTTTGAGCGAAAAAAAATTTCAATTTTCAATTTTCATCATCACAAAAAAAATTTCGGCGAAACTTTCCGGCGAAAATAAGTTTTCAGCGAAAAAAATTTCGGCGACAAAAAAAATTTTCAGCGAAAAAAAATTTCGACACAACAAAAAAGAATTAAAAAAAAATCAATTTTGCCCCTAAATCCGTCTCATACCACCGTCGGCCATTTTGTTGGTCACCCTGACAAATTACACACCCAACCCATCAACTTTTCCTTTGACACCAAACATCTATCTCCATCCTAACACAGTCCAAAAATTTTGCTCATATTTGACCCATACTTTGAATACACTCACACACACATACAAAACATTCTTTTATATGGGCTTTATATGGTGCCTTCTAAGAGCACTGGAGCCCAAACAAGGCCGGTACCCCCCCCCCCCTTTTTAAATCTCATATGGCGTAGAATGCCCACTCGAAGGTCCCCGCAAAATTTCAAGAAAAGTTTCCATTAACTTTGGCTTCTATAAAATACCACATTTTGTATGGAAAATGACGATTTTCTAAAGGTCACATCTTCGGATTCACTGAACCGATTTTAATGAGTCAAATGTCGATTTCAATCAAAATTTCTATCTATCTCTAGAAAGTCAAAACTTAGCTGTATATATCGTTCCGAAGTCTACGAAAAAAATTTTGAATTTTTTTTCGTATGAGGACCTGCGTCACGAGCGCATCGCTACCGCGCGCCCATGATAAGGAATTAATTTTTCCGCTTTTGATAATCTTGTCTTCTGAGAACACTGGGTCAGAGCTATGAAGGTCATGGTCTTTTCTACGATTTCTCTCATGTATCAATATTCTTGTCTCAAAATAACAACAAAGTAACGCAAACAAGACACTTGATTCAATAATGAATTACATCAACGAGAAAAGTTAAGACATAAAACGACATGAAGTACTCAATTTTTCATTTAAAAAAATTATTCGTTAAGGAAAATGTAAAATAAAATTGTACCAAGTAGGGTGCTTAAAGGCTTAAAAGATAAAATGCTTATAAACGTCGAACGAAATTCGCGGAAAACTGCATTGTTTGATTAGATTTTTGGGGGTGTACACAAGTTACGGTACACATTTTTTCGATATTTTTTACAGTTCCATATCCCTTCGTACATGATCTAGATGACCGCCTCCCCACTATGTATCTTGCATTTTTGTTGTTGAACCAATTTTCTACTTAAGACGCTCAGTTGGAACGCTTACAAAAATCCCAAGTGAAAGCGGCATTTTGTTAGCCATAACGATCGATAGCTTTTTGTTATATCGATTTTGCAGATTTTCCAATGCAGAAAACTTACACAAAATCCGAGGGCTTACATTCATATAAATCAAAATGTAATTTAGCAGGTAAAAACTTTTCCGAGTGTTCCAAGTATTTTTTTATGTAAATTTTGCACCAATGTTTATCTTCAAATTGTGTTTTAATTAATTAAAAAATCGTTCTTGCTGTTACAAGAACTAATAAAGACGGTCTATAATAATGCAGTCCTGTGTAGAGACATCAAATTGAGAACTATGAATTAGATTGTGGGTCGGTTTCTTAGGGGGAATAAAATTCAGTTATTCTGCTGTTTAAGCGGTAATGCATGGAAAAGAGTGTAACTACACAGGTTTATAAGCGTCATAAAGCTGATTGCTGGGACAAACACCAAAGAAGTGAAGGTGAACTAGTTTTATAGTTTTGTGAATCGACTTTCAACGAACGGTTAACTAAAGACCGGTAATACCGATATCTCCGCCATAAAGAAACTGCTGTTGTAGTTGGTACTTAAAAACATCACCATGTAGACATGTTTGTCTGATATCCAGTTTACTTTATACTTTATGCACGCTCTTAAACGTAAGCACTCTACAAATCGCTAGGTATACATTGAAGAAAATTGCTGTGGGATTGTGAATGATCCCCTTTGCAAAGAACAAATTACAAGTGTGAGACGTAAAAGGATATTATCGTGACTTTGGAGTATTTTATGTTACTCTGTCACGAATGCCATAAAGTACTTCTATAAAATTTATAATATTGAAAGAACAATAAAGTCGGACAAAAATCGTTTCCAAATATCTAATATTTTCGTGCTCTTCTGAACATTTTTGAACAACTGTTGTGATATCATAAGAAACTTGTTGTGGATGTATTACGATAACCTGTTGTGATATCAACATATCGTACATACCTGTATGTAAGAAACATCAGGTCATAGGAATTCACAAAGAATCGTATGTACTGAATTCATTCCAATAATTTGCGATAAATCAGTAGGGGCCGAAGTGTTGAAAAACCGGACGTAATGGTGGAAGGAGTGAGGGGTTACCGTGGCACGCCGTTAACAGTCCCACAACCTTTAAAAAGCAGGCGAATCAAACTAATCGCCGCACATAGATAGATTTCTGGCTTGTTCCTCCCCCGTTTGGAAAAAACTGGGGCCTGCCGTCCAAGGTTCAAGGTACGAAGCAGTTATTAGACCCATGATGAGTCACGGCTGCGTCGTATGGTGGCCGAGGCTCGACATTAGGAGTGCGAGAAAAGAGATGAATGAGATTCAAAGGCTGGTAGCTTTTCAAAGGGGAAAGCTTTTGCTACGGCGGATAGGCTGTCTCAGAACAATCTCTGGACCCCAAATTTAATTTCGGGCCATGGGAAAATCAAGAAGGCTATCACTAACGAGGTCTTTGCGATGCCTAGGGACCGATTGATACGGGAGACAGACCTGGTAAGGCGTTTCGAGGCCGTCGTATCCAGCTGGTCTGAATGGTTGGAATGTTGGTCAAGCTGCCTATCAGATGAAGGAACTGTGAGCTTACTGACGGCTCTAAAACTTCAGAAGGCACTGGAGCCGGAGTATTTTCCCCGGAACCGTTGGCGGAAAGATGATACTACCTAGGTGGATACGCCGATGTTTTTCAGGCAGAAGGTTTCGCGGCACTGATGGGAGAGCAGGAGACACTCCCAGCAGAGGCATGTGGAGAAAATGTGACAGTCTGTTCTGACAGTGAGGCGATGATCAAAGCGCTCATATCGCCTGTCGTGACATCCAAGCTAATAAAAGAGCTGAAGGAAAGCCTCCGCATGGGACTGAGAAATCGGGTCACGCTGGTCTGGGTTCCCGGACATTCTGGTGTGGAGGGAAACGAGAAAGCGGATGAGCTATGACTTTTCCGCTTTTCTAATTCTGCGTGTTCCAATAACTTCACCTGAATGCTTTTCTCTTTTCGCTTATCACTTTTCGTTTGTTCAGCGTGAATCCAACAAATTTCACCTGAACACTTTTCGATTATTCAGCTTGAAACTCCTTCAACTGAACACTTTGCACTGTGAGTCTAACTACATAAAACTTTCGAAATCGTCTTTTTCTTCCATTTAGCACTTTTCAAATATGTCGTTTATTGTCTTTCATTACTTTTCACTTCTAATCACGTCCCTTGAAGATTCAGAAACGGTTAGAGCCCCCATGTAGGGCAAAGCTGTAGAGAATAACATTTTAAGGACACAAATTTAAAATACTCTAAAACTGGACTAAACTAATTCCAAATACAACAAAAAGAAAATTTCAAACACGCACGACATCAAACACTTAAAAATTGATCAATAGATGCAGAAACCTTTCACTGTTGTCAAAGTTATTCACAAGAATTTAGCAAAGTGAATGTCATTATCAGTTGACTCCAAGTGTTTTGACTAATTAAAACTAAACTACATAATGTAGCTAATTGCAATTATATGATGATACTATGATGTGAGCAAATTGTGAAGAGCATCCTAGTTAAATTGCACATACTCTACGACTATATCACAAAGATTTTGTACTTACGTTGATATCGTGATGTTGAATATTTCATATTGCTAATTTTATTGAACTTAAACACTTAGAATCGTGTTTGATGTAGAGTTATAAAGCACGTCAAACATTTGCTGCAGCTGTTGCCGTGAAAATTTTAGGCAAAAGAGTTAATATTGTGTAGATGGGGAAAATTATTAAATGTTTTTAATTCTTGTCACAACAAACATTTGTGTGAACTACTTAAAAGCTATAATTTAAATTGTTAGCTACACTGGTATTGACTGGTCGTGAAGCATACTATGGGTGAAGTAAGCGTTGTCAGACTAGCGAAATTTGTAAGCATTTTTGATTTTCCAGAACAAAGAACGTTGCTAGACAATGCATCTGATTTCAACATGTTTCGGTCACTTTTATTTTACCACTGAATCGTTTATATTAATTTCACCGTAAAAACAAGCAATCAACATTTTATACAACAGCATGCTGCATGCTAACATGCTAACAAGAATGCAAGCAGCATTCGAAAAATAATTCACCACAATTCCGAGAAATAACGAACGAATTTGAAACAATTTCACCGAAAAAAATAAATTGAAAATGTAATCAACCCTTCATCACATTTTTTTTTGTTTCAATACAAAATAAATTGGCTATTCTGATGGTAATTATGTATTGATTAATGTATTAACATGTGGTCATGGAAAATGATTGAATTCAAACTCACTCGAAGTCTTCAAATTGTCGAAATGTTAAGATGTTCCACAAACCCCGTAACACTTTCTAATACATTCAATTAAAATTCGCATATCACGTGGATACCCGTTTCTTCTTCTGATCCGCACGCACATCTAGAAGGTGCCGAAAGTCTCATCTTTTTCATGTGCCCGTTTAGCCCGCAGTGTCCAGTAATCGCTCCGACCACCCTACTTATGCGATTCCTGCCCATATCTAGCAGACCTTTGGCCCATTCCAAATCGGGTTTCGGGAAGAAGCGCTTTGTATGAACGCCTCCTTCGTACCTATTCCAGTACTCCGCATGCCTTTGCATCACCCAATCTCTCAGTGCTTTCAAACAGATTGATCGAGCAATCGGCAGATAAGGTTCAGGGCCGTTCTCGAGAGCCATAGCACACGCCTTGTCTAGCTCGTCCACCCTCTCATTTCCCTCCACGCCCGAGTGTCCGGGTACCCAGACCAGAGTGAATTGAATATTCTGACCTATCGAGTTCAAGAAATCCTTACACTCTTTCACAAGCTTGGAAGTGGTCACTGGTGAAACCAGTGCTCCGATCATCTCTGATCTCTCCGATCTACTTTCCTTGCTCGCCCTCCCTCAGTGCTTCGCGAGCTCCTATGAGCACTGCGAAAACTTCTATCTGAAACACACTCGCAAAGACTCACAGATGGAACTGATTTACTTCCTCCGAGTTCAGGGCGTACACCCCAGCACCCGCTCCTACAGATGTCTTCGATCCATCTGTAAATTCTACCACGCAGTCGCCGGGTAGGAGCCTTGCCTACTCGGAATCCTTACGCGCAATCGCCTTGTGAAGTCGATTCTTGGCGTCATCTCGTCTCTTGACATGTCAAAAATCGGTACAGAGATCATTCTGATAATTTTCGCGTGTCCACTTCGAAAATTATGATCCCATATACCGTTTTGCGCCTGCCTGTCTGCGGCAGCAAAAGCTCTGATTACCACCTCTAACGGCAGCAAGGGCAGGAGCGCTTCCATGGTTGCTGTTGTTTTCATAGCACCAGTAATGCAAATGCAAACTAGCCTCTGAATTTCACTTAGCAACTTACGCACATATTCAACCTCCAACCTAGGCCAACATACCACACAAATGTGGCTAAGCATGGGCCTAATCACAGCCTCGTACAACCACAGAATGCCCTTCGACTTCAGGCCCTAGCTCTACATAGTCAAAAAGCCGCTAGAGCCTTCTGCGCTTTATCCTTGACATGAGCAATCCGGTTAAGCTTGCTGTCAAGCGTCACTCCTAGGTATTTTACCTGTGAGGTCAGTTCCTTGGTCTTGTTAAAGAGCCTCATCTTACCCACCAAATCTGAGCCCGATAGCCTTCTGCTGAACAGCACTAGATCTGTTTTGTTTGGGTTGACTCTCAGATCTTTCTCATCGCACCATTTCTCCACTACCCTCAGTGCAGCTCTGACTCGGTCTCCTAGCGTGCTTTCGAATTTGCTTCTGACTAGAATCGTCAGATCGTCCGAATAGCCTTGCGCATAGATTCCTTCATCATTCAGCTTCCGAATGAGAGAATCCACCACCACACAATCATAGTATCGGTGAGAGAATCCCACCCTGTGGACAGCCTTTAGCTACTCAGAGATTCGCCTTATGGCCACACACACTCGCCTCAACGGTTACGGTTCTATCTCTGAGCATGCTACTTATCCATCTCACTACCACGGGTCCCACTCCCCTATCAACCAGTGCCTGGCGGATGGTCTCAAAGTCAGTCGTTACAGTCGTTAACTTTTTTCGATGGAAGTAAGTAAATGAAACTTCATTGTTTTCGCGCTAGATTTGAGATTGTCGAGCACATTGTTTTGAAAAACCTTTATTCACACTTTTAGTGTTGTGTTGGTTTATGTCAAAGTCCCGTAAAACTACCCAACTTTGACCGCTTAGGGGTCATTCATAAAGGATGTCACGTTTGCTATAAAAAATGAGTATCCATAAAAAGGTAATAACTCAGTCAGGACAGCAAATTCTGTTTATAGAACTTTGGCTACCCCTCCAAATAGGGGGTGCTTGGGGGGTAGCCGGAGTACTATAAACAAAATCTCTGACTAGTTAGGAGATATGGACTTTGTGGAGTTTATAGCTAGCGTGACATCCTTTATGAATGACCCCTTATTTGAGACGTCAGGATATAATGTAAACTCCCATCGAGAGGAAAAGTAGCTTACACGGATGGATCTATGATGATGAATTTAGCTGTAGGGCGTACGTATTGTGCTAACACCGGGGAAGAGGTATATCTATCTCTATCGGAGAATGTTTATCAATACTCTAAGCGGAGATGTCGACTCTTATTTGTAGGAGGCGTCGCGGGGAGACCCTAACCATCTGCACGGATAGCCAGGGTGCAATCACAGCTCTATCATCATTCAAGATTGGAATGTTGGGAAACTCTAAATATAGAGCGAATGCAAGTTGAAGCCCATCTGGGTTCCAGGACACTGCGGGATTGAAGGTAATGAGAGAGGCCATGAGAGAGGCGCCATGCGCAAACCGATCGGTCCGGAGCCATTCTTAGGAGCAAAAAACTGTAATAGCATCAGCAAGAAAAATTTTAAATTTCTATTAAACAGTCGCACTAGGCTCAAAGTCGTCACTGGCGTAGTAACTGGATATTATGGCTTTAACAAACACTTAGCTACCATAGGAAAAAGAGTGGATCCAAGCTGTGATAGGAATAGTACTTTATTCGTATGTGTGGATAAATTAGGAATTACGTAGTCTGTAACAAGCGACGAAGTCGCGCGTATATACAATATATACATAAGACGTGATTCGAAATTTTTCACACATACGAATATAAAGTTTTATCGCGTCGTAGTGACTATATCACTCATTCAATGTTTCTGTATATAAACGAGAGAGAAGTTGAGAGACAGTATAATTTTATTATAGTAGCGTATTGTAAAAACGTAGAGTAAAACATTTTTCACTAGAAGTTGTAATAAAATTTATCCCTCTAGATATAGACGTATAATTTCATAAAGTATGTGTATGTGTTAGAGTGTGTGTTAGAGTTTTTATACAGAAACGTTTAATGTACGATATAGTCACTACGACGTGATAAAATCTTGAACTACATAGCTAGTACATACAGATTCTAACAGGGGATAATGGTAAAAAGCACAACGGAGGCCCCGTGAGTGTTCTTATTGATGTAAGAACGGCCCCCTTTAAAAAAAATGATGCGTACGCTTAAAATTAGTTTAATCATTATTGCTCTGTGCTGTAAATTGGTTTTACTTTCCCGTACATCTACATAAATGGAAAACAATGCGTCGATACAGGAGAAAGTCGCTCTTTTTGTCCGAACGTGTTTGAATCGCTCACATTTTATTGTTTATATTCATCAAAGTTGATGCGTTTCTATTCTTAATAATTATAATTGTGATACTCAGGTCATGAATCATTTTTGCTTTATTTTTTCGGACAAAATTCGCCTTTAGTGGTCAAAGTTAGGGTTTTTTTTTATTTAGGCGTATGGTACATCAAATTACATTTTACAAGAAATATTTACATACATTACACTATTAATATCATGATTACGTAGTCAGATCACTTCAGATATTTAAGTCAAACTTTGATAGCCAATCTGTTGCTTCGTCATTTAGTTCGTGGAGAGATTCAGTTCCTCCAGTGAATTTCCTCGTCGGGTAGTCGTCAATCAAGTGATTCATTGATTGAACCGTCATCCCATCACAGTCGCATGTTGCTGTACTGGCAAAGTTCCAGCGGACCATTTGTTCAGCGCTGCATCCATGTCAAGTCCGAAATCTGTTGCTTCCTAGGTAAAGACATTCCCTCCAACTTATGAGTTGGATCAGCCACGAGTGTCTTATTCGAGAATCCACCGCTGTCGTTCCAATACTTTCTCTACTAAGCTAGGGTAATAACGATTTGTTGGATTTTGGTAGCTTTTGCAGCTCCAAATTTAAATGATGAATTTTTTTAGATAGTCCAATGTATAGTTTCTATTCTCTATAATATCGCCCCATAACTCAAATCAACGACATTGGCTTAAAGGTGACAGACTTGCAAAGTCAAAAATCGGTCAAAGTTAGGTGGTTTTACGGTATACAAAATTTCATGGGGAAACACATAGTAGGGAAGCAACGAAAAATGATGAAATTTATCATTATCATGATATTTCGCATTTTTTGACGTAAGCCGACGTCGCGTCGTCACCCTAGACAAGTGAATTTGTTATGTGTACAAAACAAGTTTTCGGAAAATGCCTTACTCTCACACCACCCAAGTACGGAAAATATTTTCGAAATTATGCGGTATTTTCGTAACTAAATTCCAAAAATAGTTTCAAAAATTCAACTTAAAACATAAAAAAATTAAAATCTGAAGATAAATTCTCTCAATGAATGAAATAAATGTGAAAAACACTCTTTGTTTATTGATATTTTAGTTGATTCGGAGCCGGAAGTTGCAATAAGATGGAAATTCTACGATAAGAAAACATTTGCGTACCAAACTTTTATTAATAGAAACATAGAACACATTAAGATAAGATAAGAATTAAAATGGGCGCCATATTTCAATTATCCACATGTTTAATCGTCATTGACGCTTCGTGTAAATTATACAATAAAGAAAATATTTCGCACGCCTAAAAATCAATTCGAATACTAAAAAATTGAGCGCGTGTGTATCCCATAACAAACATTTTTTTTTATATCGAAAACTATTTTTTTGCTACACACAATTCGTTAGAAATTAATAAAATTCCACTAATAATGACTGCCTGATAATACCGCACCATCAGAAGTCATAAATAATTTTCATCGGAATATGAGACCAATCACTTGACAGTTTGATTAATTGCGATAGAAAATCGATTAAGCATATAGCACCGTAGCATAAAACATTTCACGGTGTGTCGTCTGTTTCAACAATTTTTGTTAGTAGAAATGGAAATGAAGAAAAAAAAATGACTTGTAGTTGTGTGTTTTGGATGTTGCTAACTGGTTGATGTTTATAAGGGTGTGCTAAGCATGGGTTGTTTTGGAATGAAATTTGATTTTGCTGTAATTGACAATGTTAGGCACAGAAGAAACAAGTTGAAGTTAATTTGACCGCAATTTTTTTCCCCCTTTCAATATTTACGATTTGTCATTGGTCGATGTAATTACAATTTAATTATATTTTTTATTTTGTTCGGAGAAGTGTTGACAGAAGCTATTTATATTAAACAAAAACAACTCAAAAATGTCAATTTTGATGACTTTACATGCCCCATAAAGTTGTTTTTGTCTTTGTAAAAGTTCGTTCACACATCCCTCTCTACCAAAGTGATTAATCGATTTAACAGTGCAACCTATAGATGAGACACGTCCATACAATTGCTGCAGAAATCTACAGATAAAATCGGACGACTTTTATGAACCATCACACATTTTCTCTCATTAATTTTGTTCAAGTCCTCTGATTCTGATAGATTTAGAATAATTACGATCAACACACAGTAGACTAGAGCAGACGAGAGAGTAGATTGAAAAATGTCGGCGGCGGCTAAAATGTCGGCTTAAGCCGGCCTAAAACGGCGGCTGGACGTCAGTAAAGTCTTGACGAAAAACTGGATTTATTTATGTAGGCACAAACGAAGAAAATAATTACTACTACTATCGACATTGAGAAAGTAGTATAATTTTAAGGAATTCAATCCATTTGCTGGAGATACTTTATATTCATCTGAATTAGGTAACTCGTTGCTCGGTTTTCTTGAGTTATAGCTTTATTTTTACTTTCTTTTGTTTTAAATCAAGTTAAATTTCATTTTAAAAATAATTCTTCCCTCATTTAAGTGCTTCTCGTCCAGATAGAATGCGATAGCAATTTGAAGTAAAACCCGGTGAATTTATTTTGATGTCTGAAAAAGAGTGGTGCTGTGAAACAATGTCAAATCACATACATTCTTGATCCATATCATAATGATGCATTTCAAAGCCATCATTGAGGGATTTTAATTTCATAGGGAAGATATCTCATGCTACTAAAATTTAAGGCAAGCGACATTTGCATAATGTTGTTTTTGTCGTCAGTTTTTGTTAAAGCCTTCAGAGCAAGTCGTAAAAATGTGAACTGTCAAATTTGCGATGTTTTTTTAGAACAGAATACTCTGTAAATAAAAAATCATTCAAAATTCTAGCTCATGTACTATGATAAAATGAAGATTACACAAATAAACTAGAATTCAAAAAAGTTGGAGTATGAAGGTCGAAAATTGCTCTGAAAAATCATCGCATTCCAAGTTCATTTGCGATGTTATTTTCAAGCAGATTTGTACTTTCGTACGTACATTTTTTGAATTCTGATTCACCTAATATCTGTGTAAGAGTCTGCCTCTCACAGTACATGCGCTATAATTTTGAATAATTTGTGATTTACGCAGTATTCTCTTCTTAAAAAAACATCGCATATCTGACAGTTCAAATTTTGCGAGTCGCAAAAATGTGAACTGTCAAATTTGTGATTTTTTTTTAGAACAGAATCCTACGTAAATAACAAATTACTCAAAATAATGGCTTATGTAATGTGAGAGGATGATTCTTGCACGAATAAAAGATGAATCAGAATGCAAAAAGTTTGAGTATGAAGGTCGAAAGTTGCTCTGAAAAATCATCGCATTCCAAGTTCGTTTGCGATATTATTTCAGAACTTAATCTTTTTGAATTTTGATTCATCTATTATTTGCGTAAGAGTCATCTTCTTCCAGTACATGAGTCCGAAGCAACGGTGTAAAAACCCCTTCTGAAAGCACAAAATTCATCCCCAAATAGACGAAAATGTTCAGCTCAATTTTCTCTTCAACATAGCAAAAAAAAATTGTTTTGTGCTGGGCCGACCTTTAGGACCGACCTAGGGCCTTAAGGAGAAGCCTCGGGCCCATATTTTCAAGAACAACAATGCTCCACACAATTTTCTCTAAAACATAGAAAAAAAAACTGATGTGCTAGGGCCGACCTTTAGGACCGACCTAAGGCCTTAAGGAGAGGCCTCGGACCCATATTTCCATGGACAAAAATGGTCCACTCAATTTTCTCTACAATATAGCAAAAAAAATTGTTTTGGGCTAGAGCTTACCTTTAGGACCGACCCAGGGCCTCAAGGAGAGGCCTTGAACTCATATTTCCAAGGACAAAAATGTTCCACTCAATTATCTCTACAACATAGCAAAAAAATTTTTTTTGTGCTGGGGCCGACCTTTAGGTCCGGTAGAGGGCCCTAACTAAAGGCCTCGGCCTCAAATTTTTTCTTGAGGACTGTTAGGCCTTCTATTACCTCTGAAATAGAAAAGGAATCAAAAAAATCGGAAGGAATTTACTCGGTTTTTATAGTAAAAAGACATTTGGCCCTATCCATTGGCCCTAACTTGCCTTAGTCCAATGGCCCGACCTCAAAAAAAAAATTTTCCATAAATTGTTGGGCTTCCATAGACCTATCGAATATAAAAGATTATGAAAATCTGAAGAGATTTACTCGAGTTATGTACAAAAAATTCGTAGAGCCCATGTAGAGACTCAGTTTTAGAGCCCTAACTAACCCCAAGGATCCAAACTAAAAACATTTTCTTCCATAAATTGTTGTGATTTCATAGACCTGTAGTTCAAAAAAACATTTATTGAAATCAGAAAAGATTTACTAGAGTTATGTACGAAGGACAAAAAACCACTTAAGCGGCCGTAGCTCGGCGGCCCTTCGCCCAAAAGTGCCCATCTCAGAACTCGACCTCACTTTTTCGATTACCTTTCAGAAAAAAGAAAAGATTTTGAAAATCCGTCAAGCCTTACTCGAGATAACTTGGCGACAGACGGAAGGACAACGTTTTTTTTGCATATTTCTCCTATTTTTACCACAAAACGAAAAACCCACCAACTCTCGGGTCGAAATTCGACGTGTTACAAAGACGTCGTGGTAAACGCATAAGACCAGTACTTCGTACCAGTGATGTTCAAATGATGTAACTGCTTATCTAATTTGGAATGTAAAACGATGGAAAAATAATGTACCAAAATCCATAATTGTTACATTCATAATTCTTCATCTTTTTTATATGATTTGCGTAAATTTTACACTAATTCGACATTAGTTATCCATAAATACACAAAACATACGTTATTCTTACATCAAAAATATAATTTTCAAATACACCCACCGATTCACACCGACTGACCAATTCACCCTAAGTGGCCAGTTTTACCTTTGCAGACCCAATCAACTTAACCCACTCATACTATACTCCCTTTGTAACAAGTACAAACTTTAAGGTTGAGTATAAACCTTGGAACATCGTAGGGTAAATGCACCAGTTGTCGGCCATGTAGTAGTCTCCGACCAGCACCAGTAATCGGCCATATTTCAATGCGAAATGTGGCCGGTAACTAGTGAAACTATGGTTTGGCCGGAGATTACTACATGGTGCACTTACCCTACAAAGCTATAAAAAATTGGAAAAATTTTTGACATCAACTTTGGAGTGGCATACACCACGAAATCAATGTAAAGGGAAATTGGAAAGCCTTTTTTAGTATTATCCAAACTATTATTTATGACAATGACTCCATAATCATAGCAGAGATTATCCTTTTGCAAAAACGGGTCCAATCAATATTTCGAAATAATTTGGTTTTTATAGAGGAAACGTCTCATAAAATTTTTTATTTAATTTTTAATATCATGGAGATAAATTGAAGAATTGAATTACAATGTGGTTGTCGTATCTATTTTTACAATTTTCATGCAACAAAGTCAATTTTAAATTCAATTAAAAATTTAGCAAGTTTGCGCAGGAAAAACCGTTTTTTTTTTTAATTTTCTTTATGAAAAAGTGGAAGATGGAGTAAATCCCTAAAGAACAAATTGTTGACAACATAGAGACAGAGATAACAACTAAATAAAAACTAATTCTTTCATAAAAAAATTTTCCATGTTCTAGCTCTAGGGTTACATAAACTTTTATATTGTTTTTTTATTTTTATTATTGAATTAGACTTATTTTCTGTTCCATATATTTACATTGCTGAGCTGTGAATACGGAATTGGATTTTGATGTTCGATAGATTTTTATATGCACTGACAAAGTTTCCATAACAACACAATATCCGTTGTGTATTCTCCGTATGATATCTCACATCTCTAGTAGCATATATAGCTGGGTAATATTTATCAAACAACAACAAGCGAGTAAATAAACAAATAAAGCATAAACAATCGCAATAAAAGCGGTTATGATAGGAAAGATGGAATATGATTTAATAAATACATTCCACAATGTGGTATACATTCTCCTCTATTTGATATAAATGCGATTGATTGATGTTTGATTAATGTTTGATATGGAAGTTGCAGTTCCGTAATTTCCGCAGTAAAGTTGAGCCACACGCAAACATTGGTCCCAAAAGTTCCGATTCTGAATCCACAATGAATTCCAAATAATATTCCAATTATATTCACCTATTTAAGTTTTAATGTACATTTGATAGCTTTTTTCTCAATTTTCAGTTTATTGTTGTTTGCTTTCAATTAACATGTAATATTTTGAAAATACTGGAAATTGTTGAAGTTCTAAATTTATTGTTCTTGGTGCTGAGTTTAAAGTCTGTTTACCTGCCATTCAAATCAGTTCCTCGCATTTTAAATGCACTCAACTCGAATCATCAAATATAATGTCGATATCACACTCAGAACACACAGAACACTCAACGATACGTTTTTCACATCCGATCTTTCTGAAATTTTCAGGGAACGTCAGTCTCGGCCCCAAATGAAAAATTTCATATGACGCTTTTCCGGGAAAATTTTGGAAAATCCGTGGCATATGGAAAAGTGGTCAATTTTGAGGGTTTTTTCGGTAATGCTCGGAGTTTTCGAATTTTAGCTCCGGAGTGACAATAGCTAGAGAGTTTGAAAAAGTTATAGAGTTTGGTCAGAAGAATTTTTTGGGATCCTAAGAAAATGGCTGCCAGCAGTCAAACGGCGCCCTCTTGAATTTTCCCAAGCAATAAATTAGTTTTTTTTTTTGGTTTTCGAATTTTAGCTTCGGAATGACAATACTTAGAGAGTTGGTTTCTTCGGGAAAGTTATAGAGTTTGATCAGGAGAGTTTTTTGGGATTTTCAGAAATCTGCCAAAGTGACGCAATCTTGGATTTTTGTTAGGTATAAATTATGCTTCTTTGGGTTTTTGAATTTTAGCTCTGAAATGATAACACTTAGAGAGTTTGTTTCTGCTAGAAGGTTAAAGAGTTTGGTCAGGAGAATTTTTTCGTATCTTAAGAAAATGGCTGCCAGCTGTCATAGCGGCGCCATCTTGGATTTTCGTTTATGCTTTTTCGGTTTTCGAATTTTAGCTCCGGAATGACACTACTTAGAGAGATGGTTTCTTCTAGAAAGTTATAGAATTTGGTCAGGAGAATTTTTTTAGCATTTTATGAAGATGGCTGCCAACTGTCAAAGTGACACCATCTTGGATTTTTTGCTAAATTCTGAATAAGAATACCTAGACAGTTGGTTTCTTCAGGAAAGTTATACGAATCACTGAGAAGAATTGGTGACACGAAGTGGCCCGAAGGTAGCCGAAGGTGAAACGAAGTGGCCCGAGGGTAGCCGAAGGTGACACGAAGTGTTCCGAATGTAGCCGAAGGTGACACGAAGTGTTCCGAAGACAGCTGAAGGTGACACGAAGTGTTCCCAAGGTAGCTGAATGTGACACGAAGTATTTTGAAGGTAGCTGATGGTGACACGAAGTGTTCCGAAGGCAGTCGAAGGTGACACAAAGTGTTCCGATTGTAGCCTAAGGTGTTGGAGAACAATTTTTTTCGGAAAGAAAATTTTTTTTCGGAGAAATATTTTTTTTTTGGGGAAAAATTTTTTTCAAAGAAACTTTTTTTTGCGCAAAATTTTCTCGGAGACATTTCTTTTTGGGGAAAAATTTTTTTCGGAGAAAAATTTTTGTGAAGGCAAATTTTTTTTGGAGAAAATTTTTTTGGAGCAAAATATTTTTCGGAGAAAAATTTTTTCTTGGAGAAAACTTTTTGGAAAAAAATTTTTTTTGGAGAAAATTTTTTTGGAGCACTTTTTTTTGAGAAACCTTTTTTTCGGAGAAAAAATCTCTTTCGAAGAAACAACTTTTTTAGCGAATTTTTTTTTTCTGAGAAAATTTTTTTGAAGAAAAACTTTTTTTCTGAGAAAAATTTTTACTGAGAAATTTTTTGTCTAAGAAAATTTTCTTTTCTGAGAAAATTGTTTTTCGGAGAAAATTTTTTTAAAAAGATAGAAATTTTTTCAACAACTGAAAACTTTCAAAACGACTGATATCATAACAAAAACCTCTTATAAGGTAGAGCGTGACGCAGTCTGTGAGTCTGCTTCCAAAATTAATGATATCGCTTGAGGTGACGCTATCGCTGATAACACGCAGAAGTTTAGTCGAAATTGGTGTGGTTACAAACGTGGTGGTAAACGCATGAGACCCCTTTTCGAAGAAGTTCTTTTTTCGTACGAGTCTAAAAAGTGATATTAGCAAATGACAGAGCCAATAGCTAGTACTTTATGTTAAAATTATTGTCAATTCGACACCAGGCTGCGTACTTTGTCATGGTTCGACAGCACAAAGTAGACAGCACGGTGCCAAAAAATGAAGTATATCACTATGTCGGCACTGGCGAATGCTTGACAACGCACCAATTTTCATCTTGCCTCCAGGCTTGCGCTTTATTTGTTTAAACGTCATTAAGTCTTGTAAAACATTCGTCAATGCCATAAAAGTGATTTACAATTTTTGATACCAGGCTGCCTTCTTTTTCATAGTTCAAGGGCACATGGAGAGCAGCCTGGATGTCTAATTGAAATTGCACCGTAAAGTACTAGCTACTAGATTCAAATTTCTCATACATCACTTTTTGGGAAAAATGTCAAATTATGTGTAAAGTGTGCAAAGTATGTCCAAATTTTGCAGAGTTTAAAACCAATGCCAGGAGAAATTATACAGACAACAACCTGTTTATCATATTTTCTGCTGATTTAAAGCCTTCACATAAGCAACGTGCAAATGATTCTTTTGTATAGTAACACCGAACAAACACTTCCTTTATTATCGAAGTTCTTGAAACTCATTTCAATTTATGATGTTCTTTGTGTTCATTAAAATCAACTGCTACACGTTGTCTAAATAATAAGAACTAACGTTAACTGCTTCGTCAACCTCATGAATATTCAATTGACCACGAACTATGGAATGGAAAGTCTCTGTGGATTTCCCATTCGAAATGCCTGAGCAACATGCATACATCTTAATCTGGCGTCATGTCAGCAATAAAATTCCTTCGTTGTTGATACACTTATAGAGCATATATAGAGATATTATATGACCATATGGAAAAATCGTAGTCAACGGAAGAAGAAAGAAAGAAAAATTATCGTCATCGTTTCACGGCTGGTTTTTTGCCTATATTTGGTTGATGAGTTGTATGTATGTATATATGCTCGTTCTTGTGAAAGAGAGTGTATTTCAGCTGAAATCAAATAAGTAACCTATATACTACATCAGCGTTGAGTAATTCAAATGGAAGAAATGGAATGTAGAAGAAGTACACCCCGCGATTTATTTTAGTTTTTTAAATCAAAGTGTGTCTCCTAATGTCCATTTATCAAATCAAAATAAGAAATTCCAATTGGAAGACAAAATGAGCACAAAACGCCTCTAAAGTAGTTTTGATTGAACGAATTTCATCAAGAAAAAATCAAATGCATTTCCACTAGCGGTTATGCTAGATTTAAAATGTTGCATAATTTCATCAGATATGTTGAAATTTCGGTTTAAATGATTATATGGATCTAAAAAATGTCGATTGCATTCATCTCTTTGAGTCTTTTGACATTTTGCCAGTTCAGTGACAACTCAATAACCAATTCGAATAATTTATGTAGCTTGCAAGCTAGTAACTCTTTTAAGGAAAAAAATGAAGCACAAAATATTTATGAGAGCATAGACGAATTTTGTAAACATTTGTAGATCCATTCGAAGTTACCATGGGTATGAGGTTTTCAGAGACCATACCATTTTAATATTTTTATGCATTCGAATTAGTTTATAAATAATATAGTGAAAATGTGATTTATGCAAAAGGTAAAAGTTGCATGTATACCATATGCCCATACATGTCGAAAATATTTTTGAAGCGAAATTGATAGGCATTAGGCATAGGTTAGATAGGCATAGGCATAGATTAGGCATAGATTTACAGTCGGTAACAAAAATTAGCACAAATTGAAGCAAAAATGAAATGCCAAATGTTTGGCAGTGTTGGTAAATATTGGTCGATTACGTAAAGTTTAGGTGGTTTACGCAAAACAAATTAGCGTGAATTGTGTATGTGTTGGTGTGCGATGTGCGATGTGCATAATCTACACAAACTAGTAAATACCCCCGCCTCTAGGGACTACGCGAACATAAGCATTCCTGTCCGCTAGATCCCAGATTTGCGACTTAAGTAGCTCATACTAAAATGTATGCAAGGGTGTGCAAAGTTAGATGAAGATGAATAAGAAATGGATTTAGTAGTATTTTAGTAGTTACCATAAGCTTACGCAAATCTGGTTTTCCCACGTACTACCATTTCCCCGTAAAACCGTTTTGCCCAACTACCGTTTGCTATGTACAACCATTTTCCACGTACTACCGTTTTCTATGTACTATCAATACTCCCGTACTACCGTTTTCTCCGTGCTACCGTTTTCCCCGTATTACCGTTTCCACCATACAACCGTTTCCCCCACACTACCATTTCCTCCGTACTACCATTTCCCCCGTACTACCATTTCCCCCGTATTACCATTTCACCCGTACTACCATTTCACCCGTACTACCATTTCACCCGTACTACCATTTCACCCGTACTACCATTTTCCCGTACAAACGTTTTCCTCGTACAACCGTTTCTTCTGTACTACAATTTCCGCGTCACTACTGTTTTCCCCGTACTACCATTTCACCGTACTACCATTTTCCCCCGTGCAACCGTTTCCCCCGTGCAACCGTTTCCCCCGTGCAACCGTTTCCCCCGCACTACAATTTCCTCCGTACTACTGTTTTCCTCGTACAACCGTTTCCTTCGTACTACTTTTTCCCCGTACAACCGTTTCCCCCGAGCTGCCCAGAATTTTCACCAATACTGGTGACTTTTACTCACGAAACTCTGAGACTTTGCCAAAGAAACCAATTGTCTGTCTCTCATACCTTCCCAGATACTTTCAAAAGCATAAAAATTGACCCCATGTCCAAGTGCCCGACATTTTCACCAATACTGGTGACTTTTATTAACAAAACTCTAAGACTAAGAAAAATTTACAAAGAAAACCAATACGGCACATCATTTCGTACCATACAAGCCGAGGGTGGTATAGGATATTATGAGTTATGTTGCCGAGCCTTTACTCGCAAGCTCATGCGCTCTCTCGTTACTCTCCACCTTTTAATTCTTTTATTAGCTCGGATGTCACGAGTGGCGACATGAGCGCCTTAATCATCGAGCAGACTGTAACATTCTCCCCACTTCCTCACCCACTCCCATCAGTGCGAAAGTCTCAGCTTGAAAGACATCAGCGAAACTTCCTTGGTGATACCATCTGTCCACCGATGGTTCCATAGAGAAAACTCCGGCTCCAGCGACCTCTGCAGTTTAAGAACCGTCAGGAACGGGTTAGCTCAGTGGTTAGGGGCATCGAATCCCGATAACTACCCAATTTAGAAGATTGGGTTAGGGACGTTGTACAGTCTATAATTTCTCAGGGAAAAGTTCCCCGTTCCGGGGATCGAACCTGGGTCTTCTCGGTGGAAGCCCCAGTGCGTTCACCACTGAACCACCCGTCTCATAACATGTATACATGCAGTGGCGTCACTCACAGAAGCATGAAACGGTCAAAAAATTGGTAGGAAATAGTTGACACATTCACAAGTCCACTGAGCGAACAAAGATGGCGCCACTTAGCGAGAAGAGTAGACACGATGACAACAGCTCAATCACACATGGGTTCGTACGGTCCCAGAGGACAAAGATGTCGTCACCCGGTCGCCGAAACTGTTGGTTAGGCAACCTCCCGGCAACAGCATCCGAATAAACTTCAACTGTGAATGGAATGTGTGAAAAATTCTAACATACAAATCATGATGAAATAACCAAACCTGTCGTAAAGACCTATTGGTCCATCATAGTTGTATAAATAATTAGAATTTAATGTAAAAATTTAATTGTAAAAATAAGATGGTAATAAACCTTACGCTAAATAAATAAAAGCTCAGTGGTAATGTACTTTCCACCAAGAATATCAACTTCTAGCATGAAAGTAACGTTCCTAAGCATACCCAAGCTTCTAAAAATGCGTAGGTTGGTGTCCACAACGAACCGTACATAGAAGATCGACATGAAAGATGTCACCCAGACACGATGAATATGTACAAATAACTCAGTCTAACTTTAGGCGGAGATATAATTAGCAGAAGAAGTCCTAACAGTAAAATGTTAGGCGTGGTTCGGAATTCACGTTAAGGCCCATAACTTGTATGCTAAAATATAGTCTACCTTTAGGCGCTCAAATATTATATTTTCGCTGATATCAGTGGATAAAGACGCAGTTTCAAAAAAGTAAGTCAGCATTTCCCTTCCTAAAAATGTTGCCTTTTAATAGCAACTAAACTTATTTTTTGGGATCCTACCTACTCTGAGAACGGCGAAAAAATCGTAAAAATTTGCACAAAAACTCGTCGTTTTGAGACAAGGTTCAATCCCAAAAAATAAGTTTAGCTGCTTTTAAAAGGCAACATATTTAGGAAGGGAAATGCTGACTTACTTTTTTGAAACTGCATCTTTGTCCATGGATATCAGCGAAAATATAATATTTGAGCGCCTAAATGTAGACTATATTTTAGCACACAAGTTATGGGCCTTAAGCGCATGTGTTGTTGAACCACAGATTAATGTTTGCTCACACAAATGCTCTAGAAAAAGATATTTCAGCTGTATGTGATAAACCGCATTTTGGAAGCTCGTTTAGAATGAGCAAAGTTTCGACGGAGGCTAGAAAATGTATTGTAATGTCCGAGCCCAAACAGCGTGATTCATTTGGCGTGTACGGCTTGTGCCGGAGGCTAGAAGATGTATCGTGCGTGTGCTCAGACGACGGGGCTCATTCGGCGTACCGGTTACGACTATGCGATCTGAAAATGGGAACATTTAATGTGGGAATCTCACTAAGACTAGGTGGAAGTGGTAGAAGAGTAACGGGGAAGGAACAAAGGCTCGTAGTATCTGTGTTTCAAGGTCAGTTGGCCGCCTCGACCAGATATCTAGAAGCTCAAGTGTGATGCGTGATGAGGCGTCTGCTATCCAAGAACTTTTGAAAAATCAAATATTGTTGTAGCTTTCCTAAACCATGTCTCTATATGTTGTGGTGTAGTATCAAGCTTCAACGCGATTGTTAGTTCTTACCGAAGTTTTTAGCAAATTTCACGAAGTTTGCAGCCATTTTATCATAACGTATAGCGAGCTTATGAAAGTTCGTGAAAGAGAGGTTTCACTGTATTATAAAATAATGTATGAAATAATGTGTAGTGTACGCTGACTCGATATAATCGCGAAAATTTTTTTACGGATTTGCCAAAAATAATTATGTGAGCAACGCCATGAACTGGAACATCATTTTTCAAGAGGTTTTCAGCTCATAACATAAGTTAAGTTATGCCATTTGAAATCGGTACACAAGTCTAATTTATGTAAATGAAAATAGTTCAATTTATCAAAAAAAATATGATATTTTTGGTCCCTGACGCTTCTTCTAAGCACTCACATTTGTCAAAAAAATAATCTTTTAGTGACGCAATTATATCAATAAATTGCATCCTAAGCCACATGCTGCACTAATATATTTTTCTCACAGAACAATATTTTTTCAGACTCTCATTTTTGAGCTGAAAATAGCTGTTAGTATAAATAGACAATTTCCAGTTAGATTGAGGATTTCAAGTAGGACTTCGTGCTGCTGTCGACAGAACATCAAATTCATTAACAACCTAATTGAATCCAATGCCTTGCTTTAATTGTGTCATCATCCAAATTAATATAATTTTGAGGTTTGTCGTATACTTAAAGCAAATATTTTGATATCAACTGCATTTCCGGTATAAATTCACATTAAAATGTAATTTGTCCTTTAGCCTAATAAACAGAATGATGTTATCGTTGGTCTGTTCATTTAAGCGTAGAGTAACCATAACTACACGTGTATTATCGCTAGAGCGGTCATAACTACACTGGTATTATCATTATCTCGTTGTGAAAATAGTTGCAATGAAAATGTAGAGTTGGATTGATATTTTGTAATTTATAGGAATTTACGAATGTGAAAACATAACTGCGATTACAAAGGCTAAAGTCTCATCAACTCTGACATAAAGTCATCCAAACATTTTCTGTTGGCTGGAGGTATTCGAAAAGTCCCATGTATTTGCTATTCTCAAGCGTGGGAAAATAGTTACTTCCTTTGCTTTGGTTTGTAAAATGAAGCTAAGTACTCCGTTCACCGCTCCGTAATGAATTTTAATTGGTTGAAATTCGTCACGTCACACTTGCAATAAAATCCAAAAAGTCCATAGGAGCAAACTGGTCAGAGATTTTGCTTATAGTACTCCGACTATCTCCCTAAACTAGCCATATTTTACAAGATTTTACAAGAAATATTCTAAGGTCCTAAAATACCCTAAGAATTTGAATCTCTCAATTTATGAAACGATTTTTTTTTAAATTATTGGAAACTTTCGAAAAGCAAGTCTGTTCTGGCCATTAGGGTGCAATTCTGAGACATTCTCATGAAAAATTCAGGTCTGTTTCGTTGAAAACGCTACAGATATATGCTACTTGTAGTGGTTTGCAAGTATAAGTTAAGTACAACAGGCCCAAAGGAACCTCGGTTCAACCCCGTAACCTATACATCAAGAAGTGACTTCCAAAATGTAAGGGCTAGAAGTTTGGAATAACACTTCATCGATACAAAATTGAGCTAAGTATTCCAAAATTTTCAAAAAAAATTTCTCGGTCCTTGAAAAAACGTCAAATGTAAAAAAGTTTGCTAATCCTGTAGGATGGGATATGCCTTGAATGTACCATTTCTGTTCAGAAAGTGATTAAATTTACCTTCCGTTTAATTTGTTATGTTTATTCCTCTCGTCAACATAAAGAAAAACTATTTTTTTGTCTAACGCAGACCTTATGAACGACCTAGGGCCATAAGGAAATGCCTCGAACACGTGATTCCATAGACAAAAATGTTTCCCTCAATTTGCTCTGCAACATAGCATAGCAAAAAAATTTTTTTTGGTTAGGGCCGACCTTAGGACAGACCCGTGGACCACTTCAGCCCTAAGCACCCTAAGCTCTAATTACCTCTCAAATAGAAAAAGAATCAACAAAATCAGTTAGGATTTATCCAACTTATGTAAGCAAACACGTTGGGCCCTTGTAGAAACTCAGTTTTAGGGTCCTGACTGAGTCCAAGGGTTTCTGTTTCTAATCAAAAAATGTTTTCCATAAAACGAAAGACAGTCCTAGACCATTCGATCTAGAAAAAAAATTAAAATCGGAAGAGATTTACTCGAGTTATATACAAAAAACATGTAGAGCGCTAGCAGAAACTCGGTTTTAGTGCCCTAGATATATCCTAGGGGATAATCTCAAAAACGTTCCATCTACAAATTGTTGGGCTTTCATAGACCTGTCGATTAAAAAAACAATTATGACAATCGGAAAAGATTTACTCGAGTTATGTACAAAGAACACGTATGGCCCTAGCATAGACTCAGTGCCCTAGCTAAGTCCAAGGACTCAAATTAAAAAAATTTTCTTCCATAAATTGTCGGCAATGCACAGATCTTTCAAATAAATTTTTTTTTTTGAAAATCGGAAAAGATTTACTCGAGTTATGTACAAAAGACCAAAAACCACTTAAACGGCCCTAGCTCGGCGGTCCTTGGGCCGACAGTGCCCAGATTCAATCCCGTAAAAGATATTTTGACTACTTTTCAGGGAAAAAGAGTTTTTGAAAATCGGTTGAGTTTTACTCAAGTTATCGCGGTGACGAACGGACGGACGGACACTTTTTAGACCTGTACGAAGAACGAAGTTCTTCGAAAAGGGGTCTTGTCGGGTGTATGACACTTCCATATCAATCTTATTGAAACCATAACCTCCTTTTTTTCAAATTTCACAACCCGCTTGACATTTGTTTGTCAAATAAATGTTTGCAGTGAAGTTAGTGACGTTTGTCAATCAAATTTTGAAAAGCGCCATTCTGTCAATTTTGTTTGGAACATGACAGACGTGAAGTTGGCACAGTTTGCATAAATCACAATATAAAACTTTTAATTTTTTCAAACGTCAACTCGGCGGCGCTGATCGCACGACCATTTTTTTTGTATGGAGTGTCATAGGGGAGGGTCTTATGCGTTTATCACGACGTTTGTAACCACCCCAATTTCGACCGGGGAGTAGTAGGTGCATCGATCATGGTCCGTAGATGACGAATCAGCAATAAAAAAAATGTTCATCCGTCCGTCACCGCGATAACTTGAGTAAAACTCAACCGATTTTCAAAAACTTTTTGATTGAATCTGGGCACTGTCGGCCCAAGGGCCATCGAGCTAGGGCCGTTTAAGTGGTTTTTGGTCTTTTGTACATAACTCGAGTAAATCTATTCCGGTTTTCATAAGTTTTTTTTGTTTGAAAGCCCTAGGCATGCCTGACAATTTATGGAAGAAACTTTTTTTGGATTTGAGCGGGCAAATCCTAACCGATTTTGTTGATTCTTTTTCTATTTGAGATGTAACCGTGTACCGAATTATATTCATAAACAAATTTGGCCTGTGCTTGGGGCTCAAGTGAAGCTTTGGTCGGTCCTAAGGTCGGTCCTAACCAAAAAAACATTTTTTTGTCATATTGCAGAGCAGATTGAGGGAAAAATTTTTGTCTATGGAAGTATGTGTCAGAGGCATTTCCTTTTGGCCCTAGGTCGGTCCTAAATTCGGCCCTTAACAAATAGTTGTTTTTGACTATGTTGTAGAGAAAATTGAGGCGAACATTTTTGCTTATTTGGAGGTTAAGTTTGAGTTTTCGGGAGGGTTCTTTTTCACCGTTTCTTCGGACGGGTTTTTCAATATTGCCCTATCGGCAATTTCCAATACAACTTAATGTGGACATAATTTCAAACACTTAAGAGGTAAGGCAATATTTACTTAAATACGTTCGACTCTTTTTGTGACAACAACTCTGTTTACCACATCTATTCTGATACGTACGGGTCCCTTGCATATGTTTTTATTGCTGTTTCGTCATCTAAGGACCATAATCGATGCTCCCCCCTACTACCCGGTCGAAATTGGATGGTTACAAACGGTGTGGTACACGCATAAGACCCCTTTTCGAAGAACTTTCTTCTTCGTACGGGTCTAAACATGCAATTTTCCTATGGATGGCATTCGAGGTACATAACACTTTCAAGGCCGTGTGGAGTGTGGATGCTCGTTGGAAAGATAATTGAATGTAGTTTCGGGGCATAGATGCGCCCACACGACCATGCAATTGTTATGCACCTCGGATGCCATCGGAATTGCACTTCAATTAGAGTTTGATTTAACGAAAATAGGCCCTGCCACGTAGTCTTCTTGGAGCAGATGAATAAACGTATGGAAATGTACTGATTGGTGACAATACACAAGGAATTCATCATTTGTGACGCAGAATAAAGTTTTGAGCGTCATCCCAAATAATATCGCTTGTTTGAATAAAAGACAAGAGGGCACCTTCGTCATATTTGCCTTTTGAAACAGGTCTGAAAATTGACATTAATTATTTACGAAATCCGCCATATGATATTTTCCAGAGTTCGAGTTTGTATAAAATGGGCATAAAAGAAATGATAAGCGACGCCTTCTCTCCAGGGTCAGTACTTAAACAGTTAAACCATCGTCGTCAGTCAGCTCTTAATTCGAATTCAAGTGTAATCTCACAAAGCTAACATAATTCTGTAATAAAATATTTATTGACGATAATACCTCACAAAGATCCTCTCCTCATTTATAATTTATTTTGTAAACGAAATATGAGATAGGTAATCACAGTACTTTTTTCCATGTTTGATTAATTAAAATTTACATGGGTTGCGGTTTAACGCTTTGGTAATTTTGCAAATATTATAATATTCCTGTTAACGAACAATAAATACAAATATTATGTTTTAACATATCGTATGACGTGTTGAATCTACACCGAAACCGAGCATAACGTTCCGAGTTTATTTAATTGTTTGTATTTTGTTTTGAAAACTGAAAATGTGCCATTGTGCTCAAAACCACAGCAATATAGGTTTAATGTACACAAAGTTAGTTCATGTTATACGCATCATAGATTCATTCTGCATAAAAATAATGTTTTAACAAACAATTTTAGCTGACAAAAGCTAATTTATACATTACGTTCTTTACTACAATATTGACATACACACGCACGTAGTCCACAATTTGTTGGATATTTTCACTTCCTACTGCTGATACACCGATGAAAATAAACCAGACGTCTTGTTGTTTTCCTCGCAATTGATGCGTTAAAAAAATGAAAAACTGTAGCGATGAATATTGAATTTTTGCATATAGATTTTAGGAAGTTTCATGATTTTGTTCAACAATACACTACATTGTCACTCGAAGAAATGATCCATTTACAAAATGTAGACCCGTACGCAAACCGGTTTTAGTCGGTGGCTTGCAATACGAAAACTGAGTGGGTGAAAAGACCGAGACGTGGGGGCGGCTGACGTACAACTTTACTGATATAAAAAGCTTTTCGTTTCTAAAATACCATTAATCAAGTTGGTTCTAAAAATTTATCCAGAAATACTTCCTAATCGTGACGGATTTTTTGTACCTGTGTTTTTAGGGGAAGGGAACAGACCCAACCGATTGTCTTAAGGGAATCTGTAGCAAACTTCGTCTCAAGCAACAAGTTAACAAAATCGAAAAATAAATTGAAATTCATCAACAAAAATATATATTTCCTTCAACTGAATTAATTCTACTTATCTGACAACTACAACAAGACAACAAAAATGTTGTGCTGTTGCTTTTCGGTGAAAGCAAATTTTACCTTCTTTCTTTTGAAAACTACTGTACGGAAACCTACAGCTTTAGTAAAAAAGCGATTAAAATTTTACAAGGTAATTGTGAGTCCGTCAACACGATAACTTGAGTCAATCTTGACCGATTTTCCTGAAAGGTAGTCGAAAAACTGAGGTCAAGTTCGAAGATGAGCAAAATCGGTCGAATAGTTACGGAGATATAGTCGAAAAGGTGTCCAAAAACGTGGTTTTTCGAAGGTCGGTGAAACTTTTTCACGCATATCTCAGCAAGTAAAGCACCTAATTGTTCTAATTAGCGTCAAATGAAAGAATCAGATGTCACAAAACTGGGAAAAAATATTTGTAGAAATGGGTTGAGTGGTTTGAATTAGAAAGTTGCTTCCCGAGATTCAGCCACTTCTAGAATTTGGAAGGATGAGTCATATCTCAAGAACTATGGCAGTTAGAAAGTTGCTTCCGAAGACAAAGTTGTAGAGAATTAAATTTTAGCGAACGCGTATTTCAGGGGTTTTTCGAAAAAATGTCCCAATCCCGGGATTTAGCCACTTCTAGAGTTCAGAGGGATGACTCCTATCTCTAGAACCGTGGCAGTTAGAAAGTTGCTTCCAAAGACAAAGTTGTAAAGAATTAAATTTTAGCGAACACGTGTTTCAGGGTTTCCCCGAGAAATGTCCCAATCCTGGGATTCAGCCACTTCTAGAGTTTAAAGGGATGACTCCTATCTCTAGAACTATGGCAGTTAGAAAGTTTCTTCCGAAGACAAAGTTGTAGAGAATTAAATTTTAGCGAACGCGTATTTCAGGGATTTTTCGAAAAAATGTCCCAATCCCGGGATTTAGCCACTTCTAGAGTTCAGAGGGATGACTCCTATCTCTAGAACCGTGGCAGTTAGAAAGTTGCTTCCAAAGACAAAGTTGTAAAGAATTAAATTTTAGCGAACACGTGTTTCAGGGTTTCCCCGAGAAATGTCCCAATCCTGGGATTCAGCCACTTCTAGAGTTTAAAGGGATGACTCCTATCTCTAGAACTATGGCAGTTAGAAAGTTTCTTCCGAAGACAAAGTTGTAGAGAATTAAATTTTAGCGAACGCGTATTTCAGGGATTTTTCGAAAAAATGTCCCAATCCCGGGATTTAGCCACTTCTAGAGTTCAGAGGGATGACTCCTATCTCTAGAACCGTGGCAGTTAGAAAGTTGCTTCCAAAGACAAAGTTGTAAAGAATTAAATTTTAGCGAACACGTGTTTCAGGGTTTCCCCGAGAAATGTCCCAATCCTGGGATTCAGCCACTTCTAGAGTTTAAAGGGATGACTCCTATCTCTAGAACTATGGCAGTTAGAAAGTTTCTTCCAAAGACAAAGTTGTAGAGAATTAAATTTTAAACTATTCGAAAGCAATATTTACTTAAATACGTTCCAGTCTTTTCGTAACATCAACTCTGTTTGCCCTTCATATGTTTTCTTAGCAATTGCAAATATTTGAAGGGATGGGGCTAACGTTCAGATTTCCCACCTGCCACAAGTAGACAGATTCAATATCATAGTGACTCAGATACGTAATCATAATTCGTCATAAGACCTTGGCGCTCTGATGCTGACAATCCGACACCCTGAATTAAGAATGATTTTGCGTTTGATACTGTTAATCATGTACTTCTGTTAAGGAAATTGTATTGTGCCGGGATAAGAGGTGTGGCTCTCAAGATAGGTGGCAATATGTGTCCGCTAATGGAATTGATAGTCCAAGGTTGCCTATGTCAATTGGGGTCCCGCAAGGAAGCGTTTTGGGACCTTTATTGTTCCTAATCTTTGTTAATGATTTATATAAACTGCCCTTACGGTCACGACCTAATCTGTTTGCAGACGATGCATGTATGTTTACTCCTTCTAATAAAGTAATAAAATAAAGTGGTCCATTTTAGGTCTAGTGTCTAGTGGTAAAATACTTAGAAATGTACCGGTGATTCAATTTAATGGTGAGAATATTGAATCTGTCAAGTCAATTAGGTATTTGGAAGTTATCCTTGATCAGCATTTAAACTGGAATTGTCATATAACGGAGCCACTGAACAAATTTTCCAGTCAGATCGGAATACTCAGAAAACTGAAGAGGTTTGTTCCGGTTAAGATCCTCAAGATGCTGTATTTTTCGCTGATCCACTCTCGCCTTACATATTGCGTGGGCGCTAATATTTCTCTCATCAAAAATCTTGAAGGGCTACAAAGAGTCGCGCTAAAAGTAGTTCATAAATTGCCCATCCATTTTCCGACACAACGCTTATTTTCTGATTTTTGCTCTAACATACTACCCGTACGGGGGTTGTATGAGTATGCAGTTTGTAAGTTTGTACTTTCATCAATCCATGACCTCAACGATCACACGCTCGCTCCTGTTTACTAAACCTACCCATCGGTACCCTACAACTGCGTCAAGTTTGCTGAGACTTCCTTATGTTCGTACTGAGCTAGGTAAACGTTGCTTGCTATTTTCTGGATCTCAATGTTTATTTAACAAAGTACCGGCGGTTGTTCGTGAGTCACACACCTTATCTGGTTTTTGTCGGCTGCTAAAGTCGAAGCTGGTGGCCTTTAGCCTTTAGCTGTGAGTGCCTCAATTGCTCAACCCTGACCTAGTTATTTCCATCATATGGCTTAGCATGACATCCAGTACTTATAACTATTTCTTCTCGTCTTTTACTTTATTGATTCATTGATTTACTAAATTTTCCACTTTTCTTCTCTCTTTTGATTTTAGCCTTTTTCCATCTTCACACTTTCTTTGGTAACCACCACGCCCCCCCCCCTCCTTCCGTAGAGTATATCGTCACTTATGAACAGCTCCTTTTCGCATATCCTGCTGCAGATCATGTTTCAAGGCAGTTATACGGACTTCTTTAATTGAAAACAGCCAAGAAAAAGGGTCGAAAATCGACCTTTCTTACAAAAGTTGTTCCAGACTAGTGCAACAGCCTTAAACCGGCGAGTTTTTGCGTGGTCTTATAGTAGATGTAGTATATTAGAGCATCCCATACTCAGTTTTTCAGTTCATCGTTGCTTCAAGCAGTAAAGCGTCCCCGAAATTTTCGCCTACCATCCCATACGATTTCATTTGGTTTTACAGGAGCCATGGCCAAAAAACAATTCTTACCACCCCCGACATACGCGTGTAAAAGCGTACGATAGGGGGGGGTGGGGGTCAAAAATCCGACTTTTTGAGCGTACGTACTACTTGAATGGCTCCTAAGCTGAGCTTAAGGGGTAGTTATGTTAGCGTGCGACGCGAATAAATCGAGTAAGGTTTGTTTGAAAGTTCAACTTAATGAAATTATTGTTATTTTAGTCAAGTTGAGCTTTCAAGCAAACCTTACGCTATTTATTCGCATCGCACACTCATATATCTTTACAAACAGACGTTCAGATCGCACGCTAATATAACTACTCCATAAATAATACGAAAATCGACTTTACGTGTTTCGAAACTTTTGTAGCTCCTTCGAATTATAATGCTTGCTGCAGTATGCATAGTAATAGTTTGTTTTGGAATTTCACGAAATATAACCTTTTGTGAGGAATGTGTTGAAATCAAAATTAAACTGAAAATCACAACGTAGGTAATCATAAAAATGCATCAGTTTCAGTCATGATTTTCCTTTTTATCACTCCTTCATTGTACTTAGAGTGCGCGGAAATGAAGCTCATGCTATCCTAGAACGGAAGCGTAAATGATACACAAATGATGTACAAGTGATGTACAAATAATTTAACATTTCGTCATCATTCATTTTAAACACAATTTTTTTTACATTGAGTCCATCAAAATTGCTACATTACTGCATTATGCATGCAGTTTCATCAAGCTAACATGTAGAAGACTAATTCCACAAGTTTGTAAATTGTGTTGACGTTAATTTCGTCTCTTTCACTCTTAACACATACGACATAATAAAATGAGAAAAAATAGTTCGTCAGTCACGTTACAACATACAGTGACGTTACCACCGAATGTCGTTTATGGACATGGACATTCACTATCTGATCAGATTCTTTGGAATATAGTGACTTTATACTGATAAATTATTTACTTGATATTTACTGTACGACAATACAAAAAATTTGGTTTCAATATTCGAAAGCGATTATCTAATTAGTGCCAGTAATTTGGTATGTAAACACAAAATTAGGGCTGAAAACACGTTTACAAAGTTATGACAATATTTTCTTTAACTGAAAGTTAGCTTTACTATAACAGTGAATGTATTGTTTTCAAAAATAGAAAAAGGTGTTTTGACATTAGCAATCGCCACATACCTTCAAAGAGAGAATAAATAAGTTAAAGATTCCGGTATGGGCACTTGAAAGAGACAATTTTTTCTATTTGAAGTAATCCAAAAGCTTCAGTCGAAATTGTCCCACGCCATAATCTCTAACTTATTTATTTAAAAAATCTTTGTTAGCAAATCGAGATTTCAATCAAATTATAAATCCTTACTCATTTTTGTGTAAAGGTGAAGCTGCTCAATGAATCCTGTGTGTCATTTCTACACAATTTTTTGGGAAATACTTCTGCGTGGGCGCAAGTATTAGTAATAAATTATTATTAGAACAATGTAAAATTCTATTTCGGTTTATTTAACAGTACAGTTAACTGAAACAATTTACATTATTAATAATAATAATTCATGACTTCATACATGTTTCTCTGTTTACATTTATTTTACCGTGCGTGTTCACTCAGTATTGAAGAACAAGATTTTTCCGATAGTGTTATCGTTAACAGCTACATACAATTGTTAACATTATTACAGCGTAATGAATTATTCACAAACGTCAATATGTCGACAGGCTGGAGACGAATATTATTGCCGGAATGGTCAGCGAACAACGAAGCGTAGACGATGCGTGGAATCAAATTAGACGGAATGTAGAGAGCGCCGCAGCAGAGACAGTGGGAACGAGAACGGGAAATAAAAGAAATATCTGGTTTGACGATGAATGCCAGAAGGCCATGGACGACAAAAACGCAGCTCGCCTGAAAACTCTAAGTAGATTCACTCGAGCTGGCCAGGAAGAGTACCGTTCTAAAAGAAATTTCGAGAGAAAACTCTTCCGACGGAAAAAGCGACAGCGTGACAAGGAAGTTTTGATCGAAATTGAGAAGTTTGGCAATCGGAAGGAGACTCGGAACTTTTACCGGAAAGTGAACGAATCCAGAAACGGTTACAGTCAACAACCTTTGCTGTGTAAGGACAAGCATGGATTGGTCTTAGCAGATGAGGAAAGGTGTATCGCGAGATGGGCTGAGTACTTTAAGGAACTGCTTAACCCGAACAGACCGCTCAACCGAGACGACGAAAACGACGAATTGCCATTTCAGACTGCGCAACCATACATAGAAGAACCAACGATGCAAGAAGTTGAAGCTGAAATTTTAAAGCTCAAAAATTTCAAAGCCCCGGGGACTGACAACCTACCCGGTGAACTTTTCAAGAACGGCGGCAACGCGCTATGTATGGAGATGCACGAGCTCATCATACGCATCTGGAATGACGAGGAGTTACCGGAAGATTGGAAGACCAGCATACTTTGTCCCATATACAAAAAAGGTGACAAATTGGAGTGTGGCAATTTTCGAGGAATCGCTCTGCTGAATGTTGCTTACAAGATATTTGCAAATATTCTATATCAGCGCCTTCATCCATACACGGAATCTACGATAGGTGAATACCAAAGTGGTTTTCGTGTAGGTCGTTCAACATCGGACCAGCTGTTTAATATCAGACAGATCTTGGAGAAGTGCAAGGAGTACAACATTGAAACACACCATTTGTTCGTTGACTTCAAGGCAGCCTATGACAGTGTTAGAAGAAGTAAGCTATGGCGAGTCATGGAGGAGTTCGGAATTCCCAACAAACTGATCTCGCTAACGAAGCTAACACTAAACGGAGCTAACAGCCGAGTAAGGATCCGCAATCAAATGTCAGAGACTTTCGACATTGAGGAAGGCCTACGTCAAGGAGATCCTCTTGCAACGCTGCTTTTCAATTTAACACTCGAAGCCGCTGTTCAAACCATGGACATAGACTCCAGCGGCACCATTTTCTCCAAGTCCAGTCAGTTGCTTGGTTTTGCAGATGACCTGGACATTATTGGCCGAACTAAGGATGTTGTTAAAGATAAGTTTATGGCCTTGGAGAGGAAAGGTACCGACCTTGGGTTGAAGGTCAACGACGGAAAAACGGAATACATGATCATCCCACCTACGAATCGATATCGGGAAGATAACGTAACGATCGACACACACACATTCAAAATGGTCAATAAGTTCGTATACCTTGGATCAGAGCTGAACATAAACAACGACATTGCGGACGAAATAAAAAGGCGAGTAACTTTGGGCAACCGGAGTTATTACAGCTTGCTGAATATTCTAAAGTCCAAGTCAGTAAGCCGAAATTCAAAATGCACACTTTATAAAATTGTGATCAGACCGGTAGTTACGTACGGTTCGGAGTCGTGGTGCTTGACACAGAAAGATGAACAATATCTGCATACGTTCGGGCGAAAGGTACTGCGTACAATATTTGGACCAGTATTTGACCGAAAACTGAACCGATGGCGCAGACGATACAGTCACGAGCTCATAGAGCTTTTTGGAGAGCCCGACATAGTCAGAACAACAAAAATAAATAGACTACGTTGGCTCGGTCACGTACAACGAATGAATGAACATCGTATTCCAAAAAAAATTCTGAAGTCCAAACCTGAAGGCAAAAGGAGTGCAGGGCGACCCAAGTCCAGGTGGATCGACGCTGCTTATGGCAACTTAAGAACTGTGGGAGTAACAAGCTGGGAGACGTTAGCTGCGGATAGGCCCGGTTGGAGAAGCATGTTGGAGAAGGCCAAGATCCTTAATGGGTTGTAGTGCCGGTAAAGTAAGTAAGTAAGTAATGTTCCATATCGTACATGCGTGAGGCACGAACAATATTCTCTTTCATTACTAATACATTCACATAAAAATTACACTCCGCAATAAATTCGACAGAAGAATTTGCACAAAACAAATTGACGCATCATATATCACAACACATAGGTTTGTCATAGAAACGAAAAAAGACTTTTTTGCTTTTGCGTATGGAAACCAATTCAATTATGAGCTCATAACTACACAAAGGCAGTTAAAAGTCATTACAGCAGTTTGTTATGTGTAGCGGTACGTCGTCGTTAAATTCACGCATATCACGCCAAAACCAAACACGTCACACATCATACTAAACACATGCGCTAGTTGAATATTGTAAGACAAATGCTATAATCAATCGAGTTATTCCATACGATAGTCTTTATTATTGCTGGTGCATATAAGAGCAAATTATGTATTACTGTGGACGAAATACTACAACTATGTAATAATACTTTCAATCTCATTCCTCTCAATGGAGAAAGATCCGTCAATAAATCACCTGCACTGTATTCTTTCCTTCAATCTTAGTCAAAAATTGAATCTGTTGATTTCTCATTTTGGCTGGACTATATCAGCCCTGATTACGGTCGATTCTACCATGATAACGCTTTTATGATAATGTGTCGATGTATGGAAATCGATAATGATCAGCATTTATTCTGCCATACATAGAATAAAAAACTTAGCAAGGAGAATTTGTGAGAGAAAATATATGAAATTCTCTCATCTTATAACGTCGCTAAGTTTTTTATGCGTTGTAAAGTAGTTAGAGAGTTTGGGCAAAGCCACTTATAGCCAAATTAATAACATATACATATAGCTATTTGTTTTGAGTCATATGTTTAAGTTATAAGTTACAAATTTACGTTATAAGTTAACATTTTAAGTTTATAGCCCAGATCGGTATTGTAACTGATCCAGACCAGCACTGATCAGTTCCAAAACTGATCATTACTTATCCGTATCAGTTCGAAACTCATCAGTATTTATCCGGATCAGTTTCGTAAATGATTAGTACTGATCCGGATCAGTTTTAAAACTGATCAGTACTGATCTGGGCTATAAACTTAAAAATTGTAGCGTAAACTTGTAACTTATAAATTATAACTCATAGCTCGTAACGTAAACTTATAACTTAAAACGTAAACTTGTAACTTATACTTTATGACTTATAACTTATTACTTATAGCTATATGTATTATGTTATAAATTTGGCTATAAGTCGCTTTGCCCAAACTCTCTGTTCTTTATAAGTTACAAGTTACAAGTTTACGGTACAAGTTATAAGTTTATAGCCCAGATCAGTACTGTAGCTGACCCAGATCAGTACTGATCAGTTTCGAAACTGATCCCGATCAATACTGGTCAGTTTAAAAACTGATCTTTATCAGTAGTGATCAGTTTTAAAACTGATCCTGATCAGTCTGAGAACTGATATGAATCAGTACTGATCAGTCTGAGAACTGATATGAATCAATACTGATCAGTCTGAGAACTAATAAGAATCAGTACTGATCAGTTTTAAAACTGATCCGAATAAGTAATGATCAGTAATAAAACTGATACGGATCAATACTGATCAGTTTCAAAACTATTAAATCAGTTTTGAAACTTATCAGTTCTGCTGTGGATCAGTTTTGGAACTGATCAGTACTGGTCTGTATCGGTTACAATTCTGATCTCGGCTATAAACTTATAATGTTAACTTGTAACATAAATTTGTAACTTAACGTAAACATATAACTCAAAACAAATAGCTATATGTACATATTATAAATTTGGCTATAAGTGGCTTTGCCCAAACTCTCTAATATCGTATTTGATTATGATATTATCGTATTGACGTATGATAATATCGTTCGTTGACGAAATTACACTCGACGATTTTGCCGGTCACCCCTACAGTATGCATTAAAGCATCGTACTGAATAGACGTGTATATAAACGGTTATACTAACACTCGGAGCTTCGCTCCTCGTGCGTATACAACGCTTATATACACGTCTATGCAGAAATATATACTATAATCTAATCATTAATTGCTTCTGACGACGGCGTCAATGTAAACAAGAAGAAAACATTCGAAAAAAAAGCAATTGCCGTTCGTGTAGTAGTACTTGAGCACCTTGCGTCACTTTGTTTCGGACGGTGAGTGGTCTTCAAATACCGGCGTACCAAACTCAACGCATGAACTCAGAGAAAATATTCTCAGAGAATGGAGAAAGAAAACATTTCAATGCACATTTCAACCAAAGAGAGTAATTTTAAAACACCTAATATCATTTACACCGATGATATATGGACATGGTAATGGTAAATGAATTCTATACGATCTTCCTCAACCTTACTTCAATGACACACTATGAGTCAGTTAACAAAGATCTGTCTGCTAAAGAGTGTGTGCAAATTCATGTGAGCAAGTAAACCATTTTTAAATGTACCGTTAGATCGTTTTGTGAGTTTATTTTTTTCGTTTTAACTTTTTATTTTGAGAATTTTAACCGTTTCTTGTGGTCAAATATTTTGTTTAATTTTGCTTAAACATTTATGGTGTGTGACAAAGGTGCGTTAATTGTTCTTGTTTAGAGTTTTGTTTCAATTTATTTTGAAAAATGAAATTTTTAAAATGTCATTTTTACTCACACTAAAAATGGTGAAAATATAATGTTTTCCGCATTGAAAAGAAATGGACGGGAAATGAAATCGATCATCTGAATTAGCAAGAGTACTCTAATTGTTTGAAGCTAATGAGATCACTGTTGAATGGAGTGATTCCAAAGAATGCGTTTTTTGTTTGCTTTAATCTCAAATCGATCAAAAGAAAGTGCTTATAGCTGAAATGGTTCATCAAGAATTTAACATTTTCTTTTCGATAAACTTACTCTTTGTGAATTTGCAACTTCTTATACCTAAGTTTCAAATATCTGGATCTGGATTGCTTTTTGATATCTGCATAAATAACTCGAAACTCAAACCTTCCATTGCGATTCAGTAATGCAATTAAGAATCAATTTACAATTTAATTCTACAAATCCATGAAATGAAAATGTTTGCAAATCAGGTTATTATGTACTTATGCAAGAAGTCTACTAGCTACGCAAAGTGTACTGTACATGTAGATGGTCGTTTCGTACACTTGCCGTTCTGTTCTTTGTAACAAGTACCTGACGAAGAAATTGTGTTATTATGAAACATTTACGTATGCCACACACTTGTAAGTGTACATACCCATCGGAAGTAAAATGATGTTTTGAGTTCTATTGCATAATTAAGAATTCCACAAAATTTCTTTTTAGTTTGTCACTTGCTCGCTGGAAAAAGAAATCTTTTTTTTTCGTTTAAATATTTCAAAAGTCCAACCGACAAAAGGTTTGTCATCTATGAATCATGTGAATAGCAAGTCATATAACAGCAAACGGAAGGCTTATATTTTCACCACTTTTACAGGAAAAAAATTCATTGATGTATTGAATGTTTCGTGTTTTTAGAAACTTTGTGGTCGGTTTCAACATTTTGTCGATTTATTACATTTTTGCTACGATATGAAAACACTTGCATTTGGATTGTTCATTGCATTTGTTGGTGTGGCGACCGGACAAGATGATTCACTAGCTGGTAGTTTTTTGTCAGGTGAGTGAAGGGCGGAGATCATGGCAGCAGCCAAGAAAACTGAAGGGGGAACTAAGTTTATGGCCATAGATAAGAGAAAATTGCAACGAGAGTGAGGTTTGAACTTGGAGTGCAGCGGAAGGTGAATTCACTGGAGTTTCTGCAAACTTTGCAATTATGATTCGTGTTTCAATGTTCCGTTTATTTTCACAAAATTTCATACTTTCAAGCAACAATTTTCGATTTTTCACGCTAAGAATTTATGCAACTTGGTGTCGATTAAAGTGAACATTTCAAATTTTCGATGCATTTTTTGCATGAAAGGTTTTACGCAACTCGATGCAAAGTTCTATGTATTATGACTCTCGCCGCAGTGATAAAATAGTAATTTTTGATACAAATTACTTGTGAAGGTAGTTTCACGCACTAGATGTGAGATACGAGCCGAAGGCGAGTTCGGCAACACATTGTATGCGATAAACACCAGGATACGTAACGTGTATCAAACAACTTTTTTTGCAATTCACCAACGAAAACGAGATTTTCTTTCAATTTTTTTTTGTAAATAACATGAACTAAAATTGACGCCACTTTCATTCAGAGCGTGAAGAAAAAATTTCATGCTTGCGGTGAGAAAACTCGCGTTTTGTCCCCGCAAAAGCGGTGAGAAAGTTACATATTCTTGCCGGTGAGAAAGTAGCTACTTTCTCACCGCAGCACAGGTGAGAAAGTAGTTATTTTCTCGCCGCTCCGCTCTGGCCGCAAACTTTCGCTCTTGTTGGAATTCACTATTTTGTCCCCAAACTTTCGCTGTTGTTGAAATTCACTATTTTCTCCTTCGGTGCGGGCTGCAAATTTCGCACACAGTTGAAATTTTCCACTTTCGTCCCTTGCGATCCAAATAAACATTACCGCACTAGTGCCCAAACAAAATTTACGCGCTAGTGCGTAAAAATGACTTCATGCGACACCAAAATAACGCACGCAAAGCGTGTGTTTGTTGGTGAAAAAAACTGTTTTTGCAACTTGTTACAAAAAAGACGGTTTTCGCCACTCAAAAGTAGTGATAAAAGAACGATTTCCTTTTTTGCTCTTTTAGATACGAAAAGTCCACATTTCGCAACCAAAAACAGCGCAAAAAAGCTATAACACTCACCTTATTCGTGTTATAACAGCCGTAATTGTCTAAAAATAAATCATCCATCTGAGAGGCAAGCAGATTATCGATTTGGCATTTTTTTTAGGTTAGAATTAGCACTTTTTCGAATCTCTAATATGAAAAATGCATTAAGGGGCCATCCATAAATGACGTCCAGTTTTTTCAGTGCTGCCAGCACATTTAAATCGTTAATAACTCGATAAATATGCTTTCTGGTGATTCAAATGTGTGTTCTACCCCCCCCCCCAATTAGGGGGGTATTTAGAGGGGTACAACACACATTTGAATCACCAGAAAGCATATTTATCGAGTTATTAACGATTTAAATGTGCTGGTAGCACTGAAAAAACTGGACGTCATTTATGGATGGCCCCTAAGACAACTACAATGCATCGAAAAAGGGAGAAAGATTGTACACGCCACCGCTTCCATATGGACAAGAGATGAGCGGGCACCACTTTTTCGCTGCCCCAAAGCGTGCCCGTTAAAATTGAGCCAGATCCCTTCCCGAAATTTAAAAAAAAATGCCCGTTTCGAAATGTGCCCGTCAATTTTATGCCCGATTTCTCTCGTTTCTCTAATTTTTCCCAAACGTGGTACTGATTGTGAGGACAATGAGTCTGCGGTAAGAATAGATGGTGAAATTAGCGGGTGTTTGTTAAGGTTGTTGTCTCGCTTCGATTGTGTTCATTTTCGTTAGCCTGCAGTTTGATTGGGGAGCAGGCCGAGCAGGTTTCTGAGTTCAAATATTTAAGATCTACTTTCTCAGAGTATGGCAAGTTGGTTAGAGAGTTTAAGGAAAAGAGAAAAATGGGAAACGCTGTGGCCAGTCAGTTGATGTCGAACTTTGAATTGGAACGTGACTTTGACGAGCCGGATATAGTGGCGGTGCACAGTGTGACATTTCTTTCAAAATGGAGGCGTTTGGCACTACGCCAAATTTACCAAATAAGGCAAAATTGGTACAAATTAAAAAAAAATTACTGTAGCGTTGCTTGTAGCTCATAATAGATTCAACATCCTTATCCGATTTTGCCTTATTTGGTAAGTTTGGGGTAGTGCCCGATTTTGTCACACGCTGCCATTTTGAAAGGAATGTCACACAGTGCGGTGTTGAAAGTCCAAAGAGTGAGGTGGGCGGGGCGTTTAGCACGCATGGATCAAAACAGAGCCACTTGAAAATTCCGTAACGATCCAGAAGGGCGAAGAGGAGTTGGTCGCCCAAAAATTTAGATGGATCGATGGTGTCGAATAATATCTTCGGACACTCGGAATAAGAAATTGGCAAGACGCGGCAAGGAACAGATGCAATTGGTTCAGAATCCTCGAATTGGCCAAAAAATTGCCCGTCCCAAAACGTGGCCGTTAATTTTTTGCCCTGCCCGACCCATTCCCTCCCACCCGCTCATCTCTAATATAGACTAATGATAGCCTTTGTAACGTTATCATTAGTAAAAACAAGAAAACGATATGAAAAATGTAACAAACTTCTATTTAAGTCAGGAAACGAAAAATAATTTGGTTAACTTTCGAGAGGTATGTTTCTTGGTTTCATGGAAAAACAACAAGAAAAGACAAGACGCAAAATCCATTGGTACCTATAGTGCGACGGACCAAATAAATTACAATAAAATATAAAGATTCCAAATCAATGCCTATGGTTCATTCAGATGCCTCTTAACAGCAAGCCAAGAACCGCATTTTTTAAATCTACAGCTGATTTATACTTTTATTTATAAAGTTCACACCAAAATGGTCAAATTCTACTACTTCAATAGTTTGAAAGAGTATAAATCAGCTGATACATTTAGCTTACAAGCGATACCTTGAATGACTTCGTTTTAACTTCTTTTATACACCTCATTGGCTGTCTGGGGAGATAAGTCATACATTACTGTCTTGCATCAAAATTTGTTTTGTTGGTTTCTTGCTTCGGTGCATAAAAACTCTTACGTTTCTGTAGGATAATTTATTTATCCTCTCGGAGGATTATATCCCTTGCCTTCGGCTCGGGATACAAGCTTCCTCCTCGAAGATAAATAAATTTTCCCGCAGATGCGTAATACTTATTATCTATCTAGAACGATAATCTCGAACTTATCCCTCTAGGGCAAATTTACTTATCTCCATATATCTGTTCTCGATAGATAAAATAGGCAAAATTGTTATTTTGACGTGTGGCCTTCGGCTAGGACCACAATGCCCCACACGTCAAAATAACAATTTCGCCAAGAGGTGCATAATCTACTATTGTGGTTGTACTTTGAACGATTTTTGACGATTAGTTCGAACAATAGTGTAGTCTTTGGTTATATTTTTTCAGCTGCTCGCCCCGCTTCTATAACGCAGAACGTTCCCAATAAATTCATCTCTTACATAAGAAAAGGTGTTAAAACCACTGCCCTACATTTTAAGTAGCAACAAAATGAAACGAAAACAACATAAATGCATTTAATAACATGGATTCGTTATATAAGATGCTTCATCATAGTTAATTGTCTATTACATAAAAATAACAAGAGAGCAAGCACTTCATATCAGATTGCATCATTATACAGCGGACAAGTCGTTGAACTCTTTCCAAAATCGATGAATTCTTTAACAAAAAATGAATTTTATTCAAATTAACATTTTAACCGTTGTTGACTGGACAGGGACAGTATAATAATATCTTGAATGAAATTGATTCTTCGTAGCGTAGATAAAATTTATTATAATATTCATTAGACCGCAGCATTCTTCAATTCTTGTTTTTGTTTTATATTTGAATTCTACGCGTAATGTTATATTAGTATCGCGGCAGTAGCGGGAACTTGACTTTGAAAAGTATTGTTATGATAAAGAGTGGAATTTCATTCGGTAAACGCTAGTTTGTGATATTGTTGTGGTGTCTCAACCGACCACAATATACGAACTCTTCAAAGTAGGTTAAAATAATATTTTATGAGTACACAAGCAAATATTGAATAGTTAATTTGAATTGATTATTAATTTCCACCTAATCAGTCGTACGACTTTACATAGAATAAAGAATTTTATTCAAAAATTTAAAGGTAGAGTCTCTAGAGTCTCTAGGTAGAGTTTCAATATATTCTCCATATATTCTCTGATACATTGTCTTGTGTTCGTACCAATGGAAATTGTGTAGAGGAAAGCGAAAAACTAATTTCCCATACCTTTGTGTCCCTCTGAATCGAATGAAGCTATTTTCACGTCTTTGTGTAACGGTACACTTGAAATGTTAAATTCGGGAAAAATATTAACTTTCAAGGTCAAGGTCAAGTTGTAATATCATTTCTGAGAGCAACAAGCTTGACCGGTCGGTAGTGCCAATTTGTTACGTTAGCGTGAAAAATTTAAGATTGAATTCTGGGCTTTCCCCTAGTTATAATTTAAAGCTTTAACATTTACTCGGGTATAAAATTTGAAAATTGCCCATTCATACTGCACCAGCTGATAAACTCATACAAAGAAAGGCATCATGGAATTAATGAGCAATTGTGTATGTGCACTATTAGGCTTTAGGTGTGTTTTCACTGTTGCCAAATTTTTTGCCTTACAATTACAATTTTTCTATGTTCTGCGTATGAGTCGATCAAATGAGCTGACACATAATTATTTGCAAATCATGCTCGGAGCGGTAGCGGAGAGCGTGACGCAGTCCCCACACCCAAAAAAAACGTACACAAACCCAAAAAACTCCATACAAAACCTTTGGGACGAGACACGACGTGTAGGCCCCTCGCCCCCCTCCCCCTTCAAAATATTTATACGCAGCAGCTTTCCAACGAGCACACACTCATCAAAATTGGTTGAAAACGAGAAGAGATATCGCCAATCAAAGATGACCAATTTCCATATAATAATGGTAAAAATATGTTTGAAAATAATCAAAATTTTATTCCTGTGTTGTGTGTCAACGATCTATCTATCTATGTATCTATCTGTCTACTTTTTTTTCTCGAGAACCGCCCGAGCGATTTCCTTAAAATTTTCAGGAAACGTCAGTCTCGTCCCCAAATGAAAAATTTCATATACCGCTTTTCCGGGAAATTCTGGAAAAGCCGTGGCATGTGGAAAAGTGGTCAATTTGGTGGGTTTTTTAGGTAATGCCTGGAGTTTTCGAATTTTAGCTCCGGAGTGACAACAGCTAGAGAGTTGGTTTCTTCTAGAAAGTTATAGAGTTTCATCAGAAGAATTTTTTTGTATCTTGTAAAAATGGCTGCCAACTGTCAAAATGACACAATCTTGCATTTTTTGCTAAATGCTGGATAAGAATACCTAGACAGTTGGTTTCTTCAGGAAAGTTATATAAATCACTGAGAAGAATTGGTGACACGAAGTGTTCCGAAAGTAGCCGAAGGTGACACGAAGTGTTCCGAATGTAGCCGAAGGTGACACGAAGTGTTCCGAAGGCAGCCGAAAGTGACACGAAGTATTCCAAAGGTAGCCGAAGGTGATACGAAGTGTTTCGATGGTA